>OU426894.1:11316428-11974642 GCA_911387775.1 Thymelicus sylvestris
CCCTCTCCCTCTCCCTCTCCCTCTCCCTCTCCCTCTCCCTCTCCCTCTCCCTCTCCCTCTCCCTCTCCCTCTCCCTCTCCCTCTCCCTCTCCCTCTCCCTCTCCCTCTCCCTCTCCCTCTCCCTCTCCCTCTCCCTCTCCCTCTCCCTCTCCCTCTCCCTCTCCCTCTCCCTCTCCCTCTCCCTCTCCCTCTCCCTCTCCCTCTCCCTCTCCCTCTCCCTCTCCCTCTCCCTCTCCCTCTCCCTCTCCCTCTCCCTCTCCCTCTCCCTCTCCCTCTCCCTCTCCCTCTCCCTCTCCCTCTCCCTCTCCCTCTCCCTCTCCCTCTCCCTCTCCCTCTCCCTCTCCCTCTCCCTCTCCCTCTCCCTCTCCCTCTCCCTCTCCCTCTCCCTCTCCCTCTCCCTCTCCCTCTCCCTCTCCCTCTCCCTCTCCCTCTCCCCTCCTTCTCTTTCTTCCTCTCCCTCTCCCGCTCCCGCTCCCCTCCCCTCCCCTCCCCATGTTACATAATCGGGATCCGCGGAACATGCGCGAGCTGTCCGGCCGCGGGGCCGGTGATGATTGTTGCTACTCGTACAATCACGTTGTCAGGTAGTTCCTTTACTACGTAATATCTTCTGAATGGAATGTCCGATTTGAGTAATTCAAAAAGTTATCTATAGGTATTGAAACAGTTTTGAATATGAAATGATTTATTTGGATAAGGATTAATACGAAGGTATGGTTTTCATGATCTGATTTTGGTCATCTTTTTTATTAACTTTTAAAATGTAAAAAGTGGTTATAGTGACATAACGACAATAGTTGGATATATAGTATCGCGAGGTTTTTTGTAGATATTGATATGTTCTATAATATTGTAGAACATTTTTTTGTTCTATCATCAATAGTTTCCGCAGCGTATGCGATGAAAGAAATTTTTAAGCAAATTTTTTCACACTTTGGTTCACGTTACTGATGTTTTAGCAAGGATCCCTAATTTTTTCTAGTAATAAATATAGCCTATGTTACTTCGGAATAATGTAGCATTCTAATGGTGAAAGAATTTTGAAAATCGGTTCAGTAGTTTTTGAGTTTATTCGTTGCAAACATACAAAAATACAAAAATACAAAGCTTTCCTCTTTATAATATTAGTATAGACTTAGTTATCTACTTAACTACTTAATACGTGTAAACTGAACATGAGTGAGGTGGATAAGTTTCATTGAAAGTCATAATCCAAGTCTGTGTGATTTGATGATCTGTATAAGCGTTCATTTTATTTATTTATTACATTCCGCCCGCGGCTATGCCTGCGGAAGTGGTAACGCAAACATATAAACGTCAAGAAAATCATCCCAGGGGCCCAATAATAGGCCGTTTCGTTACTGGGCGTAAGGTAAAGAATTTTCTGTTATACAATTTAATAGTTCTGTAACACATTATACTAAGGTGTAGAGTTTGTGAAGTTAGGGCTTGTAGAGTTAGAAGCTTGCCTCTGCATAGGATCTGATAACTTTGACAGTGCAAGCCATATGGTCTCGTCTTGGCAACATTTTACATGAAAATGTTTTTGGTGGGATTATTATTGGGGAATACGTCAAAGTCCGATCGTATAATTAACAATATGGTTAAATTACCGACTTAATGAAACGTGAGCATGTTTTATGAAATTAACAGTTGTCGCTTAACGATATCGGTGCATCACTAACGTTTAATTACTTGTCAATTTCGTTCGGTCATATTGTGAAATGTAACTGGATATTTTCGTGGTTTATTTTATGTGGATAAATATTGTTTCATTAAAAATATACATTGATGTGGAGTAAGTGATTTAAAACATAACATAAATATTTCGATTCTGGTATTATGCTTTAATTATAGTCATTCAAGGGTGCTTTGTTTCAAAAGAGAAAGTGAATAGCATAATACCAAGTTACATTATACTTTCATGTACATTTTATGCAATTAATGCTATAATAATAATAACAAAAAAAATATAGTTGAAAATTAAAATACTGCACATCGTTAAGTCCTTAACAAGAGAAGATTTGCGAGAAAAAGTTTTATACCTATGCTTAATATGGTTAGTATATTAAAACGAGTAAGTAGTCTTATTTTCAATTTTCGTTATTATTTTCTATTACCTAAGTTTACCAATACGCTCAAAATTGAATTCGCCAAAATATAGAGATATTAAAAAGTTTGTTATCAAACTTTGTGATTTAACTATAATAAAAATCAAACGACGATTGATTATTTAGTCGAACGTGGCCATAACACCAAATAGCCAATAATTTCATGATATTATCAATTTTATTAATCGGACCAACACGTACATAGGTATACCTACACAATTCATGAATACATTTTCATATTATATCTGTGGCTCGTATGAGTTTAAGAATAAGCGTCGCGAGGATTTCTATATTACCTATACTATCTTGGGCTTATTCGCCGGCATTACTGATATGCAAAGAGGCTGGTCGTGTTCCTGTTGATATAAAATGCACGCCAGAGGGCGCGCGCCGCCTAATCCAATAGAGAAAATAAAGAAAAGCATAATTTTTCACATTACAGGAAAAGGGTGGAAATGATACTGATATAGGTGATAAGCAAGAATGTATTTCTGTTCTACTTTTTCTAGTGGATAAGTAGAATATATTAAGAAAAAATATTTGGGAAAAAGAATATTTATGCATAGTCACTACTACTCGTATATTATATGTATAGAGTTGCTGCCACAAAAGTAATTCTAGACGGTCTTAAGTAAATGAAATAGATGATATAAAATAAGATTTTGAGAAAATATTAATATCCCCTTTTGTCGACTTTTTGTTAACCTGTTTTTTTATATGTTTGTTATTGCTATTGACGAGTTATAGTGTTAAAAATTGGAAACAGAGAAATATAATATATTTACCTCAAATCTATACCTCTTATTGGTCGTACCTACCACGAGGCCACAACTTCTAATCATAATCCACGTAAATAGATAGCTATAATCAATGGCTATAATACCTATAGTATTGTACCTACTAGTACATATTGTTGTATCCTTTCATCGATTGTGATATATAAATATTCTGTTTTCCGACACGCCGACACCTTATCCTTAGCGCAAACGAAATAAATGGCGCTCCACAGCATCGTTTTATTTCGCAGCTCTTGCACCTCCGACAATAATCCCCGTTATTGCGCCTTTAATACGGAAATTTAAATTTTTTACGGAATTCCGGAATTCCGGAACATCACGTTTCCACTGTTACGTATGAAACACCGATTATTGGGAGAAGGTATCGAAGTATAATGACAATTATAATTATGGTTAATATGGATCCAATCAATTAAAATGGGTTAATCCATTGTGGGACACAATTCTCTCTTCAAAATGAATCCTACGAGTATCTACGCGCTTGGATTCATGTTTATTAGTTCGTGCGTGTATTAATCGTTAACCTTATGGTTGGTAGTTTTTCGATGCCCGAAGTTTACAAACGATTTCCGATACTGAAACCCGAAAATGAATTTTGCGTGCCCCTAATTTTGAACGCCCTAAGAAAATTTTGCCACAAGTATTTCTATACATGATTAACATCGATTGTAGTTCCTGAACTCGTTTTATTGTACTCCCTTAAGTGTTGGATTACACAACAATTTTAATAAATCCACACTGAGCATAGTGATGACATTTTCCCCTCATTTTGAGAGGATACTTGTTTCTAGTAACGGGACATGGTAGATTAAGGTGTTGACATCACTTTTAACTGGCCAACCCGCGTCAAGTTTCTCATTGTTCAGTTATAAACAGAATATTTACTATGTTAAATATTCACGAATATTATATTACACCTACTTTCAACACAAAATATATTTTTCCATAATCTAAGACCACAAGCTGAATACAGATGTTGCCCTTGTTGTTTACGAGAAATCGCCGAAAGTTCTGTAATGAAATATGTGAAAGACTTTTATTTTAGGAACAGTGTTTGCGTCACACGTAACTTTAACAGAGATCAAAAATATACACTAATAACATACAGATAAAGATGAAAACGCTCATATACTTAGTCGAATCATTACTCCACCGGACCAAATTAACATTTACAGTGTAATATATGATTAAGTTATGATATATGATGACAATTATCTAGCAGATAATGAATGATGATGCTGATAATGAATGATGATATTGATGTTTCACATCATCAGAATAGGATGTATCAAGATTATTATCATTAGATGGCGTTGTTATTGATCAGCCAACCAACGCCACCTAGATTATGAGTTACGAATTACAAACATAACGCATACGTAACGGAGAAAGTTTGATTTTACTCCCCATATAATTTCATACCGCGGGCTTAAATATGAAAAACGATAAATAAGGAGTTAAACTTCAAAAATGTTATTACATTCGCGAAATGGTACAAAAATATAAGAAGTACTCATACCTCACTAATTAATTATTTGTTCTAAGAAATTTTAAATTCATACTATTACGCTCGTTCTGTCCAACATTCATCAAAGTAGCTCTAGCTATCCATCTTGAAAGTTCCATCCAATCTGTATCCACAGCAGCAAGGTACATGTTACAGTGAAACCCTGTCGGTTCGATAAAATGTATACCTACCTACAACTAAACATTAGTATGCTACGTGTGTCATGTAATTGCCCATAACAATTTCAATCAAAAAGGGTTGCTAATAGCGAAGGTTTATTGACATTAATAAAGCTCAGTTTCAAATCAAGGCAATTTCGCGAAACAATATGGAGTGGAGGCGTGTGCTCAATGTTTGTTCGAGAACCTAAGGTAATTAAATACCGAACAGATTTTATTTTGCATCAAATTCAATTATTCGTTTAGCTGAAAATATAACGGTATTTGTTGATAGGTTCTCGCTAACAGTAGGTATCTGGCATAAGGCATAACTCGTATATATTTTTATACAGATGAAATCATGGAGTACACTCCTTAAGTGAAATGGATGGGTACAGATGTAAGATTTAATATTTTTTCAGTTGATTGTAGTTGATATGTTTCTAATTTACTGAAGTAAGGAAACGAAGCTCTAAAACGATAAATGAAACAAACGTTGTAAAATCAGTAGGTAGGTAGATTTAGGGACCAAATTTTCATGAAAGATAATATTTTTGTGAATTAAAAAAGTGTCTAGTAGCAAACTGAAAGATAAAAAAATGTGGACATTAACTTAGATTAGACGACCCCACGTCTATATGAGAGTAAAAAGTATCAGTATATTTTTCAAAGAAATTCAATCGGCCACTAGAGAATCGATATAGGAGTACATCAGTTACCCTTTCAGGACAATCCGGACATAAAAACGTCTTCGGATCAAAGCTATTCGACAGGTAACGGAATCTCATGTCGTCTAAATGTGTCGAAGATTTGCACGAGAGACGGCTTGGGGCCTCGCTGTAACGAATTCAGGGAAGGCAATCCAATAACCGAGAATCTCCCGTACGCATTAAGCCCCCGATAAATATGCTAAACTTGTATGGAGTAGACACTACCGCTGTAACAAAATGAGAATATCTTTGAATTTTATCAGGACATTACGTAGTTGTTAAATCGTATTCAACAATGTTTATTTACCTCACATTAGGTAAATATAGTATGTTGTTAACATCTTCCAATTTCACTTCAGTATGAGAACTTTAGAAAAAAATGGTTGTGTGTAAAGTCGGTTTACGGACGGTAGTTTAACGTGACAACGTCATGACAAAACATTGATGAAATGATTGCATACTTTTATACATAAAATTGAGCGCTTCTACCGATCGTGCCTCTCTATCGCATGTTCCGCGCTTTCGCTTGCGCGGAACGTGACAGTGAGTCATGCTTTTTCGTGCGTTCACCCGGCGTTCATCGTTTTAATAGACGTTATTACGTCAAAAAGTCCAATCAGTCAATAAGTTTATTGACGGTATTGTGTGCTGACAATTGCTACTGTTTTTTAAATATTTGTTAATACTTGTTTTTACTAATTAATCATTCCCATCTATGCATCAACATTTGCAAGTACACTCTTGGGCCGTCGTGATACTCATTACAAAATATATGTATGTATTATCATAATAGTATTATCATAATAGTAGGTATAAGGTTTTAATCACTGTACAAAACCTACATAAATCTTCAATCCGTATTGTAGTCTATTCCGCAGTTACTAATAACATGTGTACATAGAATTGTGGCAGCGGATAATTCTCTGTTCATTTTCAAAGATTTTGCTGAAGCAGAAATTTCAATACAACTTTGAAACGGAGCGGATTTGAGTTGATCACCTATTTTATGCGCAATTGTAGAGTAAATGCGACGGGCGCGCGGCTGCCGCTTCTAGCCAATTCGTTGTACGATGTAGGCTATGTAGGAATCCACGCGAGTGGGAACGCTCGTATGGGCTATTTGCTACATCCCGATTTCGGGGCATCCCGCACTTTGATTACACTGTACTCTCTCCAAATGCTCTCCACATATCTGAAACTATATTTAGCTGTTTGTTTTATCCTAGTGACCGATTTGAATATTAAAGAAGCTACTCTGTGTATTTAGAGGAAATATAAATCTGATAACTTACGAACGTGTTCAAGTAAATTTTATTTATGTCAATACTAAATGTGACACATGATAAACTAATCCTAATCTTGCAAATTAAGTGCCGCGATGTAGTTACAGATATGACATTACAAGTAAAACAATATACGACAAAGATACAACATACAATATACGAATACAATATACGACGAAAAGACGATAAAGATACGACTTAACAAGTAAATTTACAATATACCTACATGTTATTTATCCAAAAAAACAGTCGAATTGAATACCTCCTCCTTTTTTGAAGTAGATTAAAAATAAAAAAAGCCTATTGTTTATCAAATAATCACTGCAGACAAAATATAATGTATTAAATAAAAATGCAATCTCAACTATAGTTCAAAGAAGATCCTCGAAGTACATTATTTTGTTTGCCACACCCAGACCCGGCTCAGCTGAGGGGTGAGCTTTGATTAAACCCTTCTTGAACGGCCCTAGACTTCGCTTCACTTTTATCTACACTACTCGTAAAATAACGCTAAAATATATTCTTACTGGACAGAATAGCCAGCTATCCAGAACATTCTTGCTAGATGAGACACATTTTATGATCTTATTCAAAGTATATTTTAGCGAATGTGTATAAGCAAAAAGTATACCTATGTGTATTTTTAGCCTGTCACACTATATCTACATAAATATTTGGCAAATACATAAAAACACATTAGACAGATACCTAAATTCTTGAATTTGGCATACAAATTAGATCATAGCTAACGACATGGCATTCGGTATATTTAATTTATTTTTTCTTTAATCGAAAATTAATTTTAACGAGATGCGGACCTTAATGAGGCCTTTAAAATTCTCGTTTACTTTTACGTTTTTACATTACTTTTTTGGGATGAAATAATATCTTTTTCTGTTATGAAAATACACAGCGCAATAAATAAAAACATTTATTTCGTTCAAAAATAAATATTTATGAATACATAACTATTAAGTTGAGTAAGTCTACTTCATTTGAACGCTAAACAGAAAGTAATGGGGACCGTTTGATGCAGTATGTTGTTTCCTTTGAAAGCACAGGGAAATAAATTACATTACGCGTTTACTTAGCACACGAAAACATGTCGTAATAACACGCGTGAGCTCACGCCAGTCAAAGGTTCTGGTAATTCCCCTGGCGACATTACACGTTTTGTTGATTTATGTACCTACATCTAATTCTACAACAATTTAAACGTAGATGATCCAAATTACGTTTGGCTTGTTTTACGGGAACTTATTTTTGTGGGTGTTATAAAGAAACGAGCGCTCTCCCAGCGATTTTACCAGTGCTATTAAGCACTTATTACAGGTCATGTGGTTCAAGTTCAAGTACTTTTAGTGTGAAAGAGTAACATCCATACAAAATTTACCTACATTTATAATTAAATCTTAATTTTGAATTAAATTAATTAACTTTTTACTAAATTGGGTTACAAAGTCCTCTGGTCATACAAAAATATTTGAAACGTTACATGAATATCAGATTAGTCAGCTACTTTATGAAGGGTTTTATGGAGAAATTCTTTCCTCGGCTTTCTTATCAGGAGCTTAATAACTTTTAAATCCGCGGAGAAAATCAAGCAATGTGAATGGCCAAGGCTCATTTAGGGATTTAATTTTTTTGCCACAAAGAAAGTATAATTTATAAAAACGACAAAAGACTGAAATTTCTCTGAAGCTTATTAAAAATGATTTTCGGGTTAGAATAGACGATGGGAGGGAAAGGAGGGTTGAATGAGTGACATAACGCATAATATTATTAAATTATTACAACTGAAATATATTATAATTTTAATATTAAATTTTTTGGTATGAGTTTCTTAGGTGGGATTACTATTTTCTATTCTATGGTGGAAGTTGACGTTCACAAGCGTATTGCAAGAACACCTACATGATAAAATTATTTTAAAATTGAATTTAAGTAAGTATGATAAATAGAAGATTTTTCATCAATGATATATTTCTTTTACCTTTAAAGGTAAGTAAGAATTGATATATTGAATGAAGAAGAATGTAGGCAAAGTGGAAATCCGATTTAACTTCCCCGTACCTGGCCGCAATCGCCGTCTATTCGATTCCAGCCCCTGAATTGAAATAGGATTTGCAGTTCCACGGAGCTATGCATTATGCACCGCTTAAGATACTTTTCCAATTACCTGCTTAACCCATTTATAAATCAATCGTTCGTTACCTTTCCGAGTCTGAAAGCAAATAATTTGTTGCAAGTGTAGCTTTTCCGGCTTTGAAATACTCGTACCATGTTGCTTGTAGCTTTTGAAACTTTTATGTTGCCGCGCAATTTAGTGTTAACGTCCTCTCAGCGATCAATTCAGCAATATTTTTGAACGCTCATCGTCTGCTAGACTGTTTTCACACTTGAAACCGTCTTTTCCAAATACATTGAGATATTTTAAAAGTTTTATAAACAAACACTTTAAATTTTCTTCCGAGATCTAAATAACTAATGAATAAATATAGATATATGTATGTATGTTACACAGGTACAAAAATAATTATTTTATAAGAAAAATTACTAACAAAATTTAGGTAGGTACTTAATATTCAGATGGATTTTGCAGCTTTCTGTTGTACAGTCGTATCTAATTAATTATTTAACAGCCTAGCCGACTACAAGATAGCAGTATATATTATTTAATTTATTTTGGCGAATACTGTTTAAAATAATATAAAGTTGTAAATTTTAGTAACCCCTGAAAAAAGAGGTGATGGCCTTGAAACGCCTGAACAGATCTTCATAAGTTGTGCTTAGAATTTTGATCACAGCAGCTTTCAAACAAAAAAAAAATCATCATAATCAGTCCATTCGTTTAGGAGCTACGATGCCACAGATAGACACGTCAAACTTATAAACTCTCCCCTTTTTGCGTCGACGACTTAAAAACTGCTGTTACAAATTAATCGTAAGTATGTCGTCATGCCAGGTTAACAAATAAATATTTCATTGAACAATGAACCCATTTGGATTGTACCTTAAGACAAAATTTTGAGAATCGTTATAATTAAAATATTTGCAAAAATGAATTTAGTTAAAAAAAATGACATGAAATCAAATACCTATTTTTAACCAACTTAAAAAAGGAGGAGGTTCTCAATTCTATACTGTTTTTTTATGTGTGACCTCATAACATTTACATTTTTATATTCAAAAGCTAGTGCTTGTTATGTGATCCTATTTTAATTTGAGCCAGATCTAATGAGTAGTTTTCGAGTTCTCCCTAATTTTGAAGTCGGTTATTTTTTGTGAAGAATTAAACACCAAACTTTTAACAATACTAAAGCAAATTGTTACTTTATTTTTTAAATAATTGTTGAAATAAGCAAGATGTTTACGAAACAACTGTTAACACACATAATCTAAATTTTACTAACAAAAAATAACCGACTTCAAAGTCTCAAAAACTACATAAGTGTCAGATCTCATTCAAATTTATGTGAGACCACATGACAAGCGTCTGCTTTCGATTAAAAAAAAAAACATCATCGAAATCGGTTGGCGTGATATTGAGTTATTCGTCAATTTGTCGCGCACATCTTAACACAAATTTACGACTTATGTGGTTTTCTCATGGATGCCATTGTCAGATCTCAATAAAATTTATGTGGGACCACATGACAGCCACCAGCTTTCGATTAAAAATCATCAAAATCGGTTCGCCCAGTCCAAAGTTCTGAGGTAACAAACATAAAAAAAAATACAGTCGAATTGAGAACCACCTCCTTTTTTGAAGTCGGTTAAAAATAAACATCCTCCATTCTCCACCCTGTATAGTGATTTTGTTTCGTATAAATTGGTTTTATTTCAAACGATAAATATATCTGTCAATCGATCGCCACGCGTCAATCACGCGGCATGTGCTAGTGACATCCTCGGAATTGCTCACCGCTCAGAACAGAGACACATTAAATACTGTATATTTTTCCATCATTCATGTTGTTTGATATTCTGTCGGAACTACTATTAAAATCTGTCAATGCAATAAACGGTAAAATTAAATCACAACGTTTCAATAAAATTGATCGGATATGCTACATAATTATTTTATTCAGTTAGCATTCATCACACATTGGGTAAATGTTTTATTATAATGTGTTTTGGTTAAATTAACAATGATAATGAACACCGAGAAAACAGAATGAGGTCAGTGTGAAAGCCTTAAATTCTTCATTAAGCTTATTTATTAAATATCATAATTTATATGTTACTGATAAGCAATAGGTAGGTGGTACCGTGTTAATTAATTATATTATTATTTATCTACTTATGTGTTATAAGCACATTAGACACGTAGGTACCTAGGTCGTATTTAGCTAGCCTTCGACTATTGTTTTGTATACTTAATAAGCAGACGTGTATTTATGAGTCTGACATAGAGGTTGTATAGTCCCTGCATCTTAGGTATACCTTCAGAATTATTTATTAAAAGTTTTGAGCAAACCCCTTTTAACAGTGCTAAGTTGGAATTCAAGAATTTTGAATTAATCATATTTTGTACCATTTATTGGCGCGTAAACTCAAATAAATTTTGAATTGCAGAACAGGCGTCTTAAGAATTGTTGTGAAATTTTGTTCAAAAGTGTATTTCTGGCCAATCGCTTCTGATTAAATCTACGCGGGCATTCGATGATTAGCTTATAAGAGCCTTTCAGATACGCCGTGGGATATTCCTCATCGGTTACTAAGTGCATCGTAATGATTAATTAAACTATTTCCATTGTTTATACATTTGGCAGTTATTTTAAAAATTAATATTCGATCATTTTAACGCTTGGAGATCAAAATCAAATCCTAAGGGATGTCAATTTATACCGTGATAGTAAAGACTCTACTACAATTCGATGACGCGTTGCAATAAAATTCATAGATGAAAAATCAAGTTGAGAAAAGGCATTTTATGGCAGCAAAAAACCTTTCTGTGTGTAAGTTTACTTTCTTTAAGTTGAGGATAGCTAATTTAGTCGCTTGAGAGTGAATAAAAAGTATAGCTACGCTACACACTCGTAACACCGCACTTGGATTTCTTGTGTTGTGTGCGCCATAGGCCATATAGACCACACACAAAGACAAAAATACATACATCCGGACTAAGAATAGAAATTCAAACTCATCATTCAAATTTCCGCCCAAAGGGAATAGAACCCAGGACCCTTGGCACGGCACGGTGCGGGCGTTCCGGCATATTAACCATTTTGCCACATGGATCGTTATGTTGGCCATGCCATCGATTTGTTTGATCGATTATTATTATTATAAACTATTATATTACATATAGTTTATAGTAAGTTAATGGTTATTTTTTAGTCGCAACACTTTACTTTTATTTTCTAAGTAATATAAAAATGCTCTATATAAATATATATATATATATAGATACCTTTCCATTTCTATCGAAAATGCTTTTAATCATAAGATTTCAGTTTGAGATTTAACATTAAACAAGCAGTATTTTGAGCTGAGGTTTCGAGGTACGAATAATGGACCACTTGCGCAAGTGACATTTCACTTAGCTTATTGAAGCGCCAATAGCCTGTCACTTTGTGCCAAATGTAGGTGAGCGATTTCAGTCGCGGTCGGCAGGTGAATCTGTGGTTAGTGGCATAGTTTCTAACGCAAAGGGAACATTAATGGAGTCTGCCTCTAGATCGGAAATTAACCACTAATATTAATGGGAAAGTTTGTGAGTATATTTATTACCCTTTGACGCAAAAACTATTGAACGGATTTTCATAAAATGACCACAGAGGTAGGCCATGATCTGAAATAGGACATAGGGACTTATTATCCCGGGAAACGCAGGCAAAGCCCCGGCCAGAGCACAGCAGTGTAATCTATACTAATAGATATTATAAAGAGGAAAGATTTCATTGTTTGTTTGCATTGAAAAGGCTCCGAAACTACTGAACCGATTTGAAAAAATTTTTCTCTGTCGGGAAGTTACACTATCCCCGGGTGACATAGGCTATATTATGTTTTCAAAAAATAGGGATCCTTAATAAAACTCCAATAATGTAACCCAAGGTGTAAAAGAAGAAAACCGAAGCAAAGCGAGGGCGGTTACTAGTATTTCATACTCTTCAAAACAAAGAAAAATTTGTCCCCAGTACGTTCATGGTTGGTAAGGTATAGGTGCAAACTCATTAAACTGTGGATCCTGGATGTTATTGTTAGATAGTATTGTTGTACATCTGTTGTAAAACTATGTAGGAAATCCCCAGGCGGCATATTCAGTCAATGGATTGACCACTGATAGTTTGTCATTAATGCTTCGACAAATCTGCAAAGGGACAGCCTGGTGAAGTGGGCTCTAGGCCTCCGAAATTACAAATATAGAGACTCGTTTTCTATTTTAGGCATTATGTTAGGCATTATTAGATATTATGTTGAAGTTGTATCCTTTCGTATAAGTAAATATTTGGTAACTTCAAATTAATTTACCATATAATACTCAGAGATTATGCCATTTGAGATTTCAACTGGTCTGCGATAGGTACATCAATATAGGGTTACATCGAAACCTACTCTATATGTAGATAATGTATGTAATCTCTTAACTCGTATAAACATGTTTCTGTTGCAATTTTTCAGCGAAAAACCAAGATAACTATGCAAAAGCAATTTTATAATAGCACGAAGTGACAGGATAATTTTAATAATGACAATGGGATTTTGGAAAAGCAAACGTATAAAGCTTTTAACTAAATGAAACCCATATATTACCGAATAACGCACGCGAAATTCGATGATATAAGCCGCTTGGAGGATTGCGTAGCACTATCCAAAAGTGATACTGACGTCAATTGAGCTCATAACGTATTTTATACTCCTCAACGCCGCCGGACTGAAATTTTGCTTAATTAACTTACACGAGTATCCGCTAAATTTTCTTTTTATATTTATTTTGTGATTTTTAGTATTAAAGCTGTTTTGTGAATACTCAAACAAAGAACTTGGGTTTTGCTTAACTGAATCACTTTTACTTTTAAAATATCGCCTTCAAATATATTTTATGGGACAGAAATGTGATTCTGATTCCAAATAATTCATCTCGGCTGTATTGAGGCATGGTAGACCAGGGTATGGCAAGAGGCGACATAGGCGCCTCCTCCACTGCTTGATGTTAGGGCTTCACTTAGCTTTCATATCTATAGTTCGGTCATAAATATGAAAACTGGTATCTTTCCAAGAAGCCTACCCGGCTAGCTACCACCCTTTCGCCTGAGTCAGCCTTTTGCTCCTTTCAAAGATGCATGGCCGCCATTCCATGTCTTTTCGATCTCATCGGTTATCTGCCCTCCATACGATATGGTCTGCCCACTGCCAAAAATATGGTATGTTGCTAACTAATGAAAACTAGCTATTATTATATAAGTTAAATGTAAAGTTTGAATTACATGTTCTTGTGACTAAAATTTTAGGCTTGTTTAAACAGAACTTGGCACCCATTTAGATCTCAGTTCTTTTTTTGAGCTTGGCTCTAATTTCACGTTTATGTTTTTGATGAGATATAATTATTTTTTGTGTAGAAATTATTAGTGTTTATAGATAATGAATATACCTTTAGTTATTTCCGAAATTATTCTATACAGTGGAACCGCTAATTCACTAGTTTCACTAATTATCAATAATTTTCAGTTTTTAGATTGTTTCCTTTACATACGCCTAATAACCTACCTTGATGCCAAATATAAAGGCTATACTCTTTCCGTAGCTTGCTGTGTGACTTTGAGCCTTCGAATGAGGCCAACAATAAAAGACAACGTCTCGAATCCGTAAGTCAGTATCAACACACATTGCTCGAACACTTCTGACTTCAAGCTTTGAGGACTGTTGGTTCAAAAGATATGTTGCAAATTCTTCGATTGGCCTCTTTCTCGAAGGTGGACATAAAATCCATTTGGATCATTTGTTCTAAATTAAGAACTTTTGTTAATAATTCATAGTTTTTCTTAAATATCTTCCATTAAATTCGTACAGACATCAATCAGTTTGATAAAATTTTACTATTTATATAGGTTTCGTTCTTTCAATAAGTATTAATAAAACTGTCTCGATATTTTTGGTTACAACCAATGGAGTCACATCGCATTCATCAAGTCGTTTTGTATCGACGAGGATTTTTATGTCAACGGAGATGGACGGATTTTTATTGCCCGAGAACTAATAAATCTTGCTCTTCAATCAATAGAAATAATTAAATTGAATTCTGCGTACGTGTATTTACTCCTTTGTATTTATTTATATCTGTAAAAGACCTCACTTTATTATAACTGAAGAAAGATGGTCATCTCACATCTAATCACCATGGGTTCCCCTAAAATTATAAAGCTTGAAATTTTGAACTTGCTGTTATGTTTACGAACAGTATAAACAGCATTATTGATGAGAATAATTGCTGACGTTAACTTGGCCTTCAACATCTCTAAGCTAGCAGTTAAAAAGATGCTGGCAAAAAGCATAAGTTAATAAGCAATTATTGCTTGTTTCCGACTAGGTATTGAAGATAAGAAAGTTGATTAAGTAGCCCATTAGGCAGTAACAGGAAAACATTGGATTTGCCGTCGACGGCCGCAGACGATCATGGCGCTTTGCCAGATGACATTAAGGGTACTGAAGAAGCCGACGACCTTAGGACAATCTGACAAGTATACATACTGATATCACGATATGTTATCTTAATATTTTGTAATTAGATTCGATCAGAAAAAGATAAAATAAATGAATGTTAAAATGATATATTTCTTTATCTATCGTGATATTGTGGACTATCTGTATTGATTAGGTCTTCACGTATCCATTTTAGATTAGTTAGGGAAACCAAACTTTGTAAACCTTATTGAGGATGGTATCTAAGAAAACACATCTTGCAAGCTTATTCTTCAAGAGAAGTTTTAGTTGGGGAGGGAATTAAATTTTGTTCAGAGTCTGATACTTTAGATTCCCATGGATGGCGATTTTTATTTACGATAAGTTAATATAATCAAAATTATACCAAAAAAACATTCGTCCTATGAATGAAACTCAATCAGAACTTAACTTTAAAAAATATGTGACCAATTTGGACATAAACCTTTACCTACAAAAAAGGATTTTCCAAATCGGTTAATAAATATCGGAGTTCTGAGGTAAAAATCATTAAAAAATACAACCTTATCCGGCTGCTGATGATGATTGACTTCATTTACTCAATTGTTCATTACATTTTTACCTAAAAATTAATGTCATCCAATCAGACGCACCGCCTGAACTTTTTCTTCATTTCTCTTCGCGCCCGACATTTCAAGGCAAGGGTGTCATTTGCACGGAATAATATTGAATCACAAACAGCAATTTGCTCTGTTAAAACAATTCTGTTTCTAACAAGATTACGGTACTGATTAATCGTAGCTTTACTGCAATTCTTCTGAAAGTAAGAACTCGTTTGACTGTTTTATTTGCATTTGACAAAATAGTTGATGATGATTTTCAGATATTACATAAATGTATCATACAGTAGGTACATGTGAGAAGTTCCCACGTCTGTAACCAACCCTAAGCGTAGTATCAGATCATCATGAACATAAAATGCATTGTCATCGGAACCAAATCAATATTATGTGAAATATTAACCCCGTAGGGCCTACGGCGTAGGATAAGAGGCTACAGTTCCAATTTAGCGTACAGAAATTGGCCCATACATACCTATTATATACTAACAAACTCAGCAAGTTAATTAAAAGATTGTAATGACATCACCACAATATTTAATAACAGTGTTTAGATCATTTTCCTCATAGACCAATTATGTATGCAAAGCTAGTTGTGCCATCCCAGAAATTGTTCCTACTAAAACCACTACGCTCAACTACGCACAACTATTTACTACGAGTATAGTCCACAACCACAGTCGAACAGGAAATATGAAAAGAATACTGATTACTTATTGTAAAGGGTGATTCGTATGTAAAAATTAATCTAAATAGTAGTAATACAGGTACCTACAATTTTCTTCACACTCAACTCTTCGCGTTTTATAAAATAAATCGATTGTAGGTGCTTATGATTATACCTATTTAATTACGGCCGTGGGATAAAGCTCAACCGCAATGCAACTGAATACCTACTAATTAGGAATTTGGACATTCGAAATTAGGTGCAACCTAAAAATGTGGAATTAAAAATATTATTATTTTTATCATCAGTACTGAAATCCATAACTATCGTTTTGCTGTACTCGGGTCTCCTCTCACGATCTGAGGAATACAGGCCAGAGTTCTCCACCTCGCCAAGGGTAGGCCGACATCATACATCGTTCAGGAATGTAGGTTTTCTTCCTGTTTTACTTTACTGAAGTGTCATCGCCCTGATCGCGGCTTTAGCCCACGATTTCCGAGTTAATAAGTAGGTACTCTACTTATATATGCCATATACATAGTATTCCAGATTATGGTGTACCATTGTGCCAAATTTCATGAAAATCCTTTGTGCAGCTTCTACGTGAAAGAGAAACCAAACATCCATACGTTTGTAAGGATTACAAACAAACTTTCACAGTTATAATATTAGTAGGAAGGATTCGTTATTCCTTTATATTTTCAAGCTTTTCTTTTTGATATTTTTGGTTGTTGATAATATGTTTAGATATAAAAATATTGTCTTTTCAAAAGTTCACATATGTGTCTCTTTCATCACTTATTCATTGAATTTCAAGTAAAAAAAAACCCTCATGTTCAATGCAGTACCTTATGGAACACTGTCTTTGCGATTCTTATGTAGAGGGCCTTCTTAGATCAAAGCGGAGGAAGTGAATCCCTTACTCAGCTAACCCGGGCTCGCATTAGTTTCAACTAGGGCACGATTCTTTTCATTATCCTTTGTTTGGGTAGTTGGCAGATTTGTGGGTACCTACATTTCTACGTGTTAACGCATGACTGATTTTTTTTTCAAACATCAAAGTGATGAATGTTACATACAAAGTTATATCGATATATGCTATTCGATATAACTTTGTATGTAACATTCATTCAACTTTCAACTTTGTATGTAACATGATTTATCGAACGCATGACTGATTTTTTTTTTCAAACATCAAAGTGATGAATGTTACATACAAAGTTATATCGATATATGCTATTCGATATAACTTTGTATGTAACATTCATCACTTTGATGTTTGAAAAAAAAAATCAGTCATGCGTTCGATAAATCAGGTACTTTTTCAGGTCATAAACACAGCATTTGTAATTCAAATCTAAAGCATTGTAAATCCAGGAATTATAGTCACCAATACTGAAACACTCACGTTTAAAGTGCTAAGTGTTGTGAAGGTTAGGTACCTACTTATTAATGTGCTTTTTGTTAATTAGCTAATCTATTGTTGTATTCTCATATCACGATCCCTGCCCACATTTCCTATGACCAAGTATATAACTGTAATGGTGGCCACTCACGGTCAGTCCATCGCGTCAAATGGCGTGATATACAGCCAAAATTTGATCGTGAATGTGAAAAACTGATGGCGTGATATAAAAAATTTGTATGTCCAATCGCGCCATTTTGACATAATATGTCATTTGGCGTGGTTCCAAAAATGACGCGATGGAATGACCGTGAGTGACCACCATAACACAATGTCTGTACTTGATGAAATAATCTCTCTTTTGCATCCAGCTGATGGTTATCCCGGATAACAATAAATTATTTGTAATTGTGAGTAATATGTAATATCATGGTGAACCACGTAAGAGAAATTTATGTATTTTTATATAAGCAATTTCTATTTTATATGTGTCGACTTAAAAAATATATACGAATAATAAAATTGTCCTGATCATTAATAAGGAATGTTTGCTCTTTTATGTGAATAACCTCTACACTAATATGAATTATTACTGTCTTTGACTTAGATATGTATAAATATAAAATTGGTAGAATTTTGTTGTGGTAGTCTGCCATGTTTAATTTTCACCTTACCACTTTAAATTATTTAGAATCTTTTTTAGGGTTCCGAACGAAAAAAACGAAAAACGGAACTCTCATAGGATCACTCGTGCATGTGTCTTTGCGACCGCCCTTCACAGCTAATTTTTTCCGAAAATACTGGACCAAATGAGTTGAAATTTGGTACTCATGTGTTTTTGTGACCCAAAGACGAAGGTATAATAAAACAAATGAATTTTGTAAATCTCAAGAGCACAACATTAAATTCAAATTCAAAATTCATGTAGGTATCATTGATACACTTATGCACGTCATTTTTTTAATTTACCAGCTTTTCGGAAAGGTGCTTTGTCATGGAGGAGAAGAAAAGCCGAAAGAAACTCCTCAGCACATCTTTTAAAAATAAAATACATTGGTATATTTCTTACAAAGAAGTATCACTAGCCTGTACGGAACTGGTTGCAGATCTGGATGATTATCAGATTAACCCCAAAATCATGTGTGACGATTTAAAAGTCAAAAAGACGTAAGTGACCCGTTTGTTCGATCTCTATCATTATATCTATGGGCATCAAATTTTATTATAAACTGAATATGAGATAAGCAAAATTTTCCGACATCAGAGACCACCATCGAGACTTCCCAAGATGGGAAGTAATTAAACTTGCTACTCAACTATTATCGGTGTAATATCGAGTCACGAACTTTATCCTTTCTCGATATTGCACTACTGCCTATTCTACTCGTATATCTGATCGGCCTATTACAGAAAGTAATAATGGTATTCCAAAATTGCTAGTCTTCGTTATTCGTGATAAGGGTTTAACAAGAACTGCTTTTTAGGGTTCCGTAGCCAAATGGCAAAAAACGGAACCCTTATAAATTCGTCGTGTCTGTCTGTCCGTCCGTATGTCACAGTCACTTTTCTCCGAAACTATAAGAACTCTACTGTTGAAACTTGGTCAGTAGATGTATACCGTAAACCGCGTTAAGATTTTCACACAAAAATTGAAAAAAAAAACAATAAATTTTGGGGGTTCCCCATACATCTAACTTAAACTCAAATATATTTTTTTTCATCAAACGTGTGGGGTATTTATGGATAGGTCTTCAAAAATGATATTGAGGTTTCTTATATATTTTTTTTCTAAATTGAATAGTTTGCGCGAGAGACACTTCCAAAGTGGTAAAATGTGTGTCCCCCCCCTGTAACTTCTAAAATAAGAGAATGACAAAACTAAAAAAAATATAATAATATGATGTACATTACCGTACAAACTTCCAACGAAAATTGATTTGAACGAGATCTAGTAAGTAGTTTTTTTTTAACACGTCATAAATCGTAAACCGCAAAAAACATCGATCAAAGTTACAATGAAGTACAAGAACTTTTATATTATGTTACTTGCTGCTACGGAACCCTTCATGGGCGAGTGGAAGCAACAATGACAGTTTAAACTCAGAATGCAGTTTAAACTGCTATTGATATTACGGGCCTTAAGAATTAAAATTAATGCCTTGTCTTTCAAGCATAGTGATGTACTACTACGTAGATGGTAAAGCGCAAAGCGCACAAATAAAAACGAATGCACACGTATCGTCCGCATAATATGCATGCAAAGTATATGCTATAATGACGCATGTACTCGTGTGTACGACAGGATAATCTAATTTACGAACACACCCGCATTATGTCGTCGCAATCGGCGGAAATTCAAGTATAGCCAGTGGCACGACTCGCACGTGATACAACCGATTAGCACACGCAAGCTTGCCACAAGCTTGTTTCTGAGAGCGAGCGTAACAAGTTGAGTGAGCAAAGTTGCTGCAAACACCGACAGAGTGCCACGGGCATGTGAGCTACACGACACATACATAGCATTTCGAACAAGCCGTATTAACTTAATCAGTATATGCAGAGCAAATATGGCTGGTAGATTTAGTGCATTAAGTAAACCTGTTAATCAAACATTTGTGATCATTAGGTATGCCCTTTAGCTCAGTTAGTAGAAATAACCGAGTGAAAGGTTTGACTCCAGGTCGAGGTAAATATTTATGTGAATTATGAAATGTTCTTGGATTACGTTTTCTGTAATGTTTTGAGTTTGCACATGTCTTCCGTAGAGACAGTCCTTGTCAGGAGGTGTAATATCCACTTTGGGCTTTATCAATTGCAAAAAAAAACGCAGTAAGAAATGTATATAAAACTACATAAGATAAAACGATTGAGAGTTATGTATATAAAACTGATTAATATTCCATAATCAATTCACGTTTTTATGAAATGGGAAGATTATGAAAATAAAGAAATAATTTTATACACGTAACTTAACATATTCAAGCGATATTTGATATGTAAGGTTCAAAAAATATTTTCTTAGTGCTCTTCTACGCTATATTATTATACATACTTAGAATAATAATAAACTAGAAGCCACATCTGTCATTGCTAGTCGCGCGTTGTCTCCAGAACCGCCCGGCCCCGCCGTTCTTCCCACCCGCCGTAGTGTTGCAACGTAAAACATGTCGCATTATTTCGGGAAATGTTTGTGACAGGACGTTGAGAAAAAAGATAAAGGCGATTATACTTAGGTCTACCAAAATCTGATCGCAACATATTATTACTGTGTTTCTAAAAATATGTTTCTCATGTAAGTGACTGTATCTTAAATATGAGAATAAGTTTCTTTAAACCTAAATAAAACTTGTTGATCGTAATTGAACTATTATTACTTTCAATGTTGATTGTTAGTATTTTTATCATAATATATATTAGTTTTATAATAGGTAATATAATATGTGTGGTTTGTTAATTTCAGACGAAAACATATTAAAAAATAAAGACCCCACCCATTTTCAAAAAAAAATTGTTGAAAATTTGGGTGGGGGGTTAGGGGTGGATCCAGCAAGGTTTATGTAATCGGGACTGCGGGTTGTCAAGGGGGTTGAAAATCGTGTCAAAAATCGTCTAGGACGCACCGTTTCCGAGATATCCGGTTTTTCCAAAAAAAATTGTTGAAAATTTGGGTGGGGGTTAGGGGTGGGTCCAGCAAGGTTTATATAATTGAGACTGGGGGTTCTTAAGGGGGGTTGGAAATCGTGTCAAAAATCGTCTAGGACGCACCGTTTCCGAGATATCCGGGATTTTCGGTTTTTCCAAAAAAAAAATTTGAAAATTTGGGTGGAGGGTTAGGGGTGGCTCCAGCAAGGTTAATGTCATCGGGACTGGGGGTCCTCAAATGGGGTTGGAAATCGTGTCAAAAATCGTCTAGGACGCACCGTTTCCGAGATATCTGGTATTTCTAAAAAAATTGTTGAAAATTTGGGTGGGGGGTTAGGGGTGGATCCAGCAAGGTTTATGTAATCGGGACTGCGGGTTGTCAAGGGGGTTGAAAATCGTGTCAAAAATCGTCTAGGACGCACCGTTTCCGAGATATCCGGTTTTTCCAAAAAAAATTGTTGAAAATTTGGGTGGGGGGTTAGGGGTGGGTCCAGCAAGGTTTATGTAATCGGGACTGGGGGTCCTCAAATGGGATTGGAAATCGTGTCAAAAATCGTCTAGGACGCACCGTTTCCGAGATATCCGGGATTTCCGGTTTTTCCAAAAAAAAAAATTGTTGAAAATTTGGGTGGGGGTTAGCGATGGGTCCAGCAAGGTTTATGTAATCGGAACTGGGGTATGCACGGGGGGATGGGAATCGTGTCAAAAATCGTTTAGGACGAACCGTTTCCGAGATATCCGGGAGTTCATTCACAACTAATTTCATTTTTAAAATAGAAGATATAATATTCACAATTACAAAACTACAAATGAACTCAAGTCGTTTGATAAAATTAAAATACTGTCAGTGGACGAGCGCGTTTAAGTACCGCGCGGGTGTAGGCAAATTTTTCAAGGACAGGGCCGAGTAGGAATATGGCTTATTTGTGCTGCAAAGCCGGCGGCTTCAAAAGTTGCCAATCACGCCAGCGGCAAAGTGTGTAACAGTCATTACGGTAGGGAAAATCAAAACTGTTATATTGGCAACACTGACAAAATGGAGGCATAAATATGGTTGACAATTTCAATATGAATGAAATATTTGATAATTTAATAAGATAATGTTTTATTGTGCTAATTACACATGAAATGTGATCCCATCCTTTTTCTTTTTAAGACCAGCTGCATTTGTACACGTCGGAACGGCGCAAAACGGCATTATTTAATAAAATTACGAGAGCAATTCAGCCGTCCGTCCACAGGGGAATTTCCGGAGAACTAATCGCTCGTTTGTAATATTACGCCCTATTGGCGTATTTTTTGTATCGACCATTTTAGGCGCGTATGAGGGATGCTTGTATACATATATGTTGGAGAGTGGGTGGTTTGGAAAATAATAACACAGTGGGCGTTTACATAATTTTATTCAGAAACTAATTAACTCAAAGGTTTTACATTCGTTACAAATTTAATACGCGATTACAACTGATTATTATGTGAGTCGAATAAGATTACCAATCACTAATTGTACGCGGTGAAGTCGGATTTACAGCGCGGTCTGGCACTTAGGTTATCCTACTAATATTATAAATGTGAAAGTTTGTGAGTTTGGATGTTTGGATGTTTGGATGTTTGGATGTTTGTGTTTCAATCACGCAAAAACGGCTGATCAGATACAGATGAAACTTGGCACACATATAGTTTTATACCTAGAATAAAGTACTAAGAAAGAATACTTAATAAGTAAGAATACTTTTTATCCCGAGATAATGATCTGTTCCCGAGGGAAAAGAAGTAATTTTTATAGTAATAGGAAAACAGTTTTGACGTTTGTCTTCACAGTGACATTAGAAAACTCAAAACAGCTGATTGAGTGATAAAATTAATATTATGGTCCATTGTTTTAATATGTTTATTAACAAACATATCAAAAATTTGCGGTGAGGCGCATTGTGATAATTTTTGTCATAAAATGGAAGGTTTAGTAGCCATCGATCTCGTATAAAATCAAATAAAGCCAACCCAGCATTTTTTACGCTAAACTAAGGCTGCTTTCACATCAGCGTTTGTCGAGCGGTCCACGCGCCCAACGCTTAATCAATGAGCTATAAAAAAATAATAAATTTACGTAGAAGAAATACTGTAACTTATCAAGGTTTTTCCTAGCTCTCAATATGAGGTGCGATTGAAATATTATAATACGTACCGCATTAGGTTTAATTTGTCAGGTGAAAATCATCAAATTTTGTTTTTAACATTCGTAAATATCTACCAATTTTTTTATTTACTTTATAGAAATAAATATTAATTTTGTTAACCTATTTAGCAAATCATTATTCAAGTGTGTCGGATGAACGCATCCGCTTATAAAATCCTAGTGTGGTGTCGGCCTTATGTCAAGATCGGCCTTATGTCATGATTTCTTTATTTTTCTATTGCTGTACATGCATATATTACCAGTGCTTTTTACCGAAATCTACAAACCTTCAATAAGTTTTTAATGAGCTTTAGATAGGAATAGATTCGTTGTTTATGAAGCGATTTTCATGATTTTTTATTCTATTGGGAATTTACTAAAGTTGGTCCTATTTCAGTAGGTATAGTGGGATGATGGATTGTGGAAATAATGAGTGAACTTCTCAATCGTAGGGAATAACTGAACCGTGTTTAAATAATATATTAGCTGTTGTCATCATTTACATCGTCCATGTCGTTATCATTATCAATCGTTGACATTGCCAGGTATGGTGGTGTGTCTTACAGACGAAATGTGACTCCTCAACGGAACAATTGAAATAACTAAACAATTTTTAAAAATATTTGTTGTTCGTAATATTGGCTTCAACCCATTAATGGCCAGTGGGCCACGAGTCTCTCCTCTTCAGCAGGCCGCTCTAGGCCTCCACCACACTGCTCCAGTGTGGATTGGTTGAGGGGTTAGTGGCCAACCCGAGTGCCAGAAGTTTTCAAACCGCCCGAGGGTCTCCGACATGGCTTAACGACTGTTATCTTATGATAACAACCGGGACCGACGGCTTTACGTGCCCTCCGAAGCACGGAAACGCTAAAGAAATTTCTGCCTCTAGCGGTCACCTATCCAACTACCGACCGCGCCCGCTTTGTCGATTTCATAGGATCGACGCAAGCCGCCGGCAAGTTCGTTATATTAACACTGCAAAACCAGACGCACAGAAAAAAGTTAATGCTTGACTACAATCCCACCTGATGGTAGCGATGTAGTCTTGGTTTAGTATGCTATCTATTTAGTACAATAATAAATATTTTCATACCTTTCATACTTTAAGTATAATGATGACCTGCGATGATTGCCAGGAAAAGACTTAATTTGGCATACTTTTTATTTTAAATCATAGTTTAACGATTTAAGGCGCTGTATGACTACGATTTAAAAACGTTGATTTCACTCACACAACCGCATATCTGCGCTAATCTAATGTTACATTTACGAGACGCTGAATAGGGTTCAAAATTGCAGAGCATATTTTTGCTAACAATGTAACTAGACTGCGAATAAACATTTAATTTGAGGTTTTTCCTTAGATAATTCAGAATATAGACATTAAATTCAATATCTGTCCGGTTAAAGTTTTAATAAAACCATATGACTATTACATTCTCAAAAAATAATATGTTGTTACCGCTGAAAATACAGAGAATTTCGACGCTAAAGTTTATTTTTGTACAGCAAATTACGATTTTTTATTGGAAATATTAAACAACTATTTGATATTCTATTCGGTTAACGTTTTTCTTTAGACCTTTTCTTATGCTCTGTATTTTTTGCGTGCGATATTTTCATTGGGTTTCCTCATACTCGAGCATCAACGAAACCCAGTTTTGTGAATATTGAGATCATACCGCGCCTTAACAAACTGCAACATCATCTGCGTAAATAAGATTGTGGATCTTATTTATATGGATAAATGAATAATTTGAGAGATGACACATTCACCTTATGCACCATGAATCATATTTATGACTACGATATCGTGTAATTTTTTATCGATATAGTCGATGTGGCTAGGACGATATGGTTGTATTTTTTAGCTACTAAAACATATGCATGGGGCAACCTCGCTCTTACCACTCTATGGAGTACATAAAACACTGAGTCTCTTAGTTTCGTTTCATTTCAATGCCCTTAAAGATGTCATATGGGAGCATCCATTAAATATACCGATGTTATTTAAGGAATGCTATAGTTCGTTTGTGTTACGTTTGTGTTAACGTAATTCTCTTAATGGTTCTGCTGGTTGTTCTAAATGCGGAATAACTTTATAGTTTTCCTCCAGAATAATAGTTGTTCTTTTATTTTCTGCGCATTGCAAAATTTACACGCTTTGTTAATTCTGTCCCTTTTTAGAAGCATGTGGCTATTGAGACTCGCGAGTTGCGACTCGCATCATACTCTAGCAACAGCCCGTCTTCGTCATTCTGTTTCATGAGCATGTTGCTAACGTCGTTCACCTGCCTGTTCCGGCGTAGCAGCTCTCAAGCTGGCTGAACTCACGACGTTCCCTTTCATTTTTATGACCTCTCAGCAGCTCGCTGGGACGCCAAATAATGATGATGAAGTGTCGATGATGTGCCTGTTAAGGCAGCTCTTAAGGTAGCCTGCCGCTGAACTTATTTCTCACGACATGCCCTATGATTTTTTTGAATCCTTAGCAACTTGCTAGAACGCGAAATAATAAGCATTTTGTCGACATCAATGATATCCATTGCTTGGGATGAAAAGCAGGATACTGTAAGTTTAATTCACAAACATCCAAACATCTATACCTAACATCTAAAACATTTAAATTTTTGTAGGATCAGGATCCAATTCTCAATTCTCGCGGACGAAGTCGCGGGTAAAAGCTAGTACAACAATAATTCACACGCTGCGTTCCGCTCAGCCCGGAGGCTGTCCAAAAAGTGCCCAACTATCGCTGGCAAGTCAATAGCTCGATCCTCCGTTACCCCGCATCCATGTGTCAAAATGGCAGTAGTTCAAAATCCAAATACACCTCAAGCTTGCCTCAGCTTGGCGTTCCATTTTATGATCTCCGACATGTATAAAAAGCTTTTATACAAAGTTTCATCTAGTTTCTAGAAAAGGATGAGCTTTGTCCGTACCGGCAGTGTTTTATTATGTAGAAGAAGATACCGATTCTTCGAGTGTTAAGTATAAAAATTTAACAATGCGCTTAAATCTTCTTGGCTGAGACTCTACAAGCTCGTCCATCTTGTTCACGTGCGGCTGCAAAGTCTGCTAGGGCCAACAAGGCCAAGGTTATACATTCGAAAAACCTACCTATCCATACCATAACCATAAATGATAAATGCATCTCATCGGCCGTCCCGCTCAGTTGAGATGTTTACGTTTTCATTGGCCGACTGAAATGAAAGAGTTCGTTAGGCTGTGATAATTGTATCACACTTTGTATCGCGTGGCGTGGTCATGGCGGCGCGGCGAGCGGCGGCGGCAAGCGGTGTCGCATTTCCGCTGCCGACACCATTGTGCGTTGCTAGATTCAATAGGATTCTGTTATTGTCATCGCAAACTTTGTGTATACATCGTATTTTGTGTGATTGTATTGTTTGGTGATATTCAGAGTTTACACTTTAGAGTTGGACATTTGCTACTGAAAAAAAATTTTGAAACTTCTCCTTTAATAGAAGTCAGTAAATAAAACAAATACTACTTAGTCACGATTGAAAAAAAATATATTTAAAAAGTAACCATCTATAGAAATGTTATTTACTTCAATTAATTTAACTTTTAGATAATAGTCAGTTGTATTGTGATTTCACTTCAAAATAATACAATAATTTCAATTCGGCAGAGTGCAAAGTTTGTATGCAATCCCATAAATTTTCTAGAAATCCAAAGCCGCTTATAACTAGAGCATTCGAGAATAGACTCGGCGTTGATTAATTGTTTCGTCTCACATTTGGTTCGTTTGAGACGTGAACTATCTATTAATATTTTAGTTTGGTCGGTATTACTCTTCAGAGTTTATAATGGTGGATTCGAATTAAAGTTTTCTTCTTATTCATCAACAAATGAGATGAGAATAAATCACTTAAAAACTGTGGAGAGGTACCTACTTCGCACAAATTCAGTTAGCTGTGCTCACGAACATTGCGATGTGAACTTTCACAGGTCAAATTCAAAATTGAACATTGATTTGTGTCGATTTTTCAACGAAGTTTCATTTAACTGTGTCGAAATATCGAGGTAGACGGTAATTGAGTATCAAAATAGCTGTTTGAACCAACAATAAGATACTAATGGTTTGGAAATACGAGTACACTTATTATCATTTCAGTCGTAGCAAAATACTGCGTGTAGTAGTTTACTAGGTCCGAGGTTCTTCATTTACCTCCCTAGTACGATGAGTGACTTTGATCTAAAATAAGTATACCTACATAGTAAAATACCCCTCCTTAATAATTATAACTACCTACTTTCGTACTTGATTACCTTTGACTATAAGTACTGAGGAATATTGGATGATATTATATTAATACACAATATACAAGATACAATATTCATGTAGTAGCTACCTAGTTAGCTAATAGCAGAGTCTTAGACTGTATACAAGGACGTTTCAAACCCAATCTTTAATCTCTTTCAAGTAACATGAATAATTCAAATTCAAAGTGTTTATTTGGTAAAACACACTCGTAGGGTACAGAGAGTTGTTACATAATAAATCTAACTGTATGCTCTGCATAGGGAGGCCAGCAAATGTTACTATATATAATTATACTAATAAAATTTAATATATCAATAAATGCTAACAATGTCAATACATAGGTATATTCAACTTAGCCAGGCTTTCATTAAGTAACATTCATAAATACATAATATAAATATATTACATATTTTTTATGGAAATAGCCGGCAAATGAGCTGACGATCCACCTGATGGTAAGTGCCTATCGTCGTCTATGAACATCAGCAACACCATCACGTCACTGATGCGTTGCCGGCTAAGAGAGAAGAAAAAGAAAAAAAGACATATGTATATATACATAATAATCTAAATTTTACTAACAAAAAATAACCGACTTCAAAGTCTCAAAAACTACATAGTTGTCAGATCTCGTTGAAATTTATGTGAGACTACATGACAAGCGCCTGCTTTCGATTAAAAAAAGAATCATCGAAATCGGTTGGCGTGATATTGAGTTATTCGTCAATTTGTCGCGCACATCTTAACACAAATTTAAGACTTATGTAATTTTCTCATGGATGCCATTGTCAAATCTCAATAAAATTTATGTGGAACCACATGACAGCTACCAGCTTTCGATTAAAAAAAGAATCATCAAAATCGGTTCGCCCAGTCCAAAGTTCTGAGGTAACAAACATAAAAAAAACAGTCGAATTGAGAATCTCCTCCTTTTTTGAAGTCGGTTAAAAATTGCGTTTTTAGGCGCTCCACCCACTGCACCGCGCCCCGTCGCGGTGCGCGGGATGGCAGATTTTACCATTGTATGCAATTATCTCAATTTATATAGAAATCACGCCTAGCACAACACACTGCCGACGCAGCACCGCGCGGGAAATTGCGGGAAATTATCCGTCGCTCTGCGCATCGCGGCGGGACGCGTCTTCAGTGGGTGGAGCGCCTTAATCTTAAGGCGCTACCGCGCCCGTTAGGTTGATTTTCTTTGCCATATATCTCGTAAAGTTTATACGCTATTAGTGTAATACTTAGATATATGTTTCTTGACTATCTACATTAAATTTGCTCGAAAATGAAAACACGATAACGTGAAATTATCTCGATAGAAAAAAATCGTAAAGTAGGCTCTAATTATTTACATTATAGCTTGCCACCGCGATATTTTAAGTACTTTTTGCACGGAATTCTTTTTAAAACATAGTAAATTATCACATCTAAATCCATGTATATTTTTGTGAAAAATCATGAAGCAGTTTTTAAAAACCAAATAAAAACGTTGTTTGGCGCTTACGTCAGTCAGTTTCGAGCGCACGCTCAGTATAGCTGTCTCACAATTTTCATACAAAAACTCATTCCCACACTGTCTTTATGATGTGCGTTCAGTCGACTGCGGTCTTCATGGACGTCGGACGTATGTCTCTCTGCGCTATTTTTTACACGATTTTTAATATAGAATTTGAAGTAGCGTCTTCGGTAGTTTCTTACATAAAAATGTAAGAAACTACCGAACCGAATAAAATGAAATTTTTCAAGGAGATTGCCAGGAAGACGTCAGCTAAGAACGGATTTTTCGAAATTCATCTCCTAAGGGGTAAAAATAGGGGTTGGAAGTCACTTTCATACAAACCAACTTCGTCAGTTTTAGAGTAGGTAATTGTTGTTGAACAACAGTTTGATTCCACTCTTACTGATTACACTTACTGAGAGTAGGTTAACAACTATATCTGGAACATAGAGGACATTTTGAACTTCTATTTTATTATCACCGCAGTTTACATTAACATGTCCCATACTCACAACAGGCAGCGACTTCTTGTCAGCCACAGTAATTTTAGATATAGGAGGAGTCTGAATATCATACAGCCAATCACTCCTATTCGTCATGTGCATTGCTGCACCGGAATTTATATACAAGTCATTGCTCATGCTGTTTTCCGTGAATGCTGAAAAAGCTGCAATAAAAATATTTGAATTCTTACATTTTTGACTCTTTACATCATCTTAAGTACTGGACTTTCTCGGAGCTATGCAGTATCGGCTTATTTGTCCATGCTTAGTGCAATTGAAACAACGAGGGCCTTGGCCCGGTGCAGACCTATACTTTTTTTTGTTAGTTTAAAAATCCGAGGGCTCTATACTTTTAACCTCCTGGATTAGTTTTGTCTTTATAGCTTCCGCAGTGATGGGTATTCCAGAGCTCTCTAAACCCATAAACATTGGCCTATAAGTATCGGGGAGTCCGGCCAACATCAATCTACCAATCCACTCGTCTTCAATCTGAAAGTTGATGCTGCACAGCTTGTTATTTTATTCACGTATTCTTCAATACTATTACCACATCCTTCTAACGTAGTTGTGACCAAGTCTTTCAATAGTCCGACTCTTCTAGTCAGGCCGTTGTCGCCAAAGGCTTTCTCAAGATTCATCCCTACATCCTTCGCGGTCTCAGCATTTTGAACATGCACTTAGTTCACGGGGTCGAGAAGAAGGATGATTTCTGTACGGGCTTTGACGTCCTTACTTGAATCTGGTTTGGTGCCGTCCGGACGTTCTACGCAATCCCACAAGTTTTCGTGCTGTAGATACGTTTTCACACCAAACTTCCATGAAGAGTAATTCGCTCGTCCCGTCAACTTCTTCAATTTGAACGAACACGAAGACATTTTCGGAGATACTTTAACCGGGCCGGCAAATAACTCGGTTACCGGCAAATATTTAACGGAGAAGATATCTATTTGTCACTGAACCTATCCACCTAACCACGCTCTGCTACCATGTAGGAAAATATTATAAAATATAGGATAGTGAAAAATAAAATACGTCTAAAGTATCTGATGTCTGATATATTCGTCAGTTGAATAACGCACTTTAACACAAGTATTAAAACATGCCAGTAAGAACAAACAGCATTGACATAATATTAATCTACCTCAATACCTAACACAGAGGGCTGCGTACCTTAACAGTATTAATTTATTTTTATGTAAGTTAATTGTTATGAACAAAAGTTAACTTAAACCCATTTTTTTGAAAATCCTCCCTTAAAGGGAAGTCAATACATTATTTATAAAGATTTAAAACATACACCCACACTCAGATTGTAAATATATATAATGTTAATATATAATGTTCAAAGGGAAGTAATAATGAGTTGTTTAACATGCATGACTCATTCCTAGATATAATAACATAATAATAATAATAATTCATAAATAAGTAACAGATCCAAAATTTAAAAGATACTAAGAGGAACCAACTGTAAAACCTATGACCCTCCTCGACCTTCCAACGATAATATTATTATTATTTATTCAAATGTAAAGCTTGAATTACATGTTCTTGTGACTAAAATTTTAGGCTTTTCTACACAGAACTTGGCACCCATTTAGATCTCAATTCTTTTTTTTTAGTGGCTCTCACTTCACATTTGTGTTTTTGATGGGATATCATTACTTTTTGTACAGAAATTATTAGAAGGTATTTATTTATAACGTTACTGATTAATTATTTACCTTATACATGAACATAGTGCTCTTCAACTAAATCTGTAGTTAGTGCGCCATGGTCCGAAATACCCATTATTTCATTATTTATAAGTAATAATGTTCCACTATTGATGTCCATTAAATATTGAATTATTATTAATACTAAATCCCACTTATAATATCGTAATATTAATAAATACGATAGTCAACTATACTCTTACTAGTTATAAGTAGTTTGTGTTCGATGACATAACGAGCCACAATATACTGTATATTTTGAAACAATACTTCGAATCACTTTAAACTGGTATAATGTCGGAAATAATACAAAATTTTCTTGTGTACACGCCGTACAAGATTAGAAAAAAATATTTTTTCACACATTAAAATGAAACGACGTAATACACTGGAAATAACCTCTTTGGACAAAACACTAATCTGCACTTAAATATACGTAAATGCTATCCACTTTCCCACGGGCACTTGGACCACTGAACATCTTCCCCCCATTGAAAGCTTTACAAAGTACTAAAACTGATATGTTTCGTTATATATTCACCTTGAAATCCACTTAATGACCAAATGTCATCAAATTTTGATTGCTACTCTTAAATTTCAGGCATTTTAAGTTTTAAACTTAACTCATCGTGGACTGAACACATTTTACTATAATACGATATTTATAAATATCGTGAGTACTCGTATTATAGTAAAAAGGCATTTTAAGTGTTTCTAATAGAAACAATTTTTTGAAAAATTATAATAAAATGATAAAAATTTACTACTTTCTAATTTATTTCTTTGTATTCACCCAATTACCTATCTGGATGCCAAATTTTAACTTTCTAGTTCATCTGGAACTGAGTTAGAGTTTTGATCTATAGGTCAGTCAGTGATAGTGAGTGAGTGACGATTTTTGGATGTTAATATCTAAATAACCGTATGAGATGTGTATATGAAATTTGGAACACATATGTATTTCGCAAGTTTCAATAAATGAGCCAAATTTGACAGGTTGAATGTTGAATAGTTTTTGAGTTATGAGGTGGTCAAAAGTGGCTCCAAATGGTTCTTGTAATATTACACACGGTGCTGCTCGCCAATTCTGTTAGCTTGAAATTGGCCTTACACGCTACCCCGTGTCTAGATTATTTATTCTCTTCAACATCATCAAACTTTGTACAAAAATTTCTCGTTTCGTTCTACCAACAATAAGTAATATGTCAGCAACCTTAAAAGCCTACCACGGCTATGTTGATGTTGCCTCTAATATAAGGTTTGGTATAGTTTTTATGGGGAAACTCTACAGATTTCAATAAAGTCTTCATTGTTCAAAAACGATGTATACGCGCTATGTGTAATGTTACCTCAGATACTAGCTGCAAACCTCTCTTTAGGAAGCTAAAATTAGTGTCATTGACTGGTAGGTATATGCATATATGAGATTGCAACTTTTTCAGGAAAAGAAAAATAATTGTTATTTTGCAACCAGATACCCTAACCGACTATGTGTACCATGGTACCACCTTTTCGATCAGCGATACGTTCAAAAAATTCGACTCACGTCATGTGTGTAATGATATAACAATAAAATCCTTGAAAACATTAAAATCTTAACTTTCACTTAATTTAAAAAGATTTACTTAAATGGTTAACTGACAAATGCTACTATTCAATGAAAGAATTTATATGACGATTTTTAATTATTTTTTTATGGAAATAGCCGGCAAACGAGCTGACAATCCACCTGATAGTAAGTAACTATCGTTGCCTATGGACATCAGCAACACCAAAAGCATCACTGATGCGTTGCCAGCCAAGAAATAGAGAAGAAAAAGAAAAAAAGAAATTTTTAATAGTTATTGTTTTCCCTTGACATTTGAAATTGAAAATTATAATATGATGTAGATAATGTAAACTCACATAATATGTGAGTTTACATTATCTACATCATATTATAATTTTCAATTTCAAATATATTATATTATATTTTTGTGAAAATCCATATAGTAGTTTTTATAATTACTTTTTAACAAAAAATAAAACCAACGAAAAAAAAACTGAAAAGCAAAAAATAAAATAAACCATTTAGTATTATAAATTAAGATCCGAAATTAACAGTAAATAAATAATTTTGAGACCGTGCCAAACAAACAACCAAAATTAATTACATAAAGTTCATATTATGAGGGCAGCGGCATGCGATGCACATGGCAGCAGCAGCGCGGCGCACATCTTTTCGCCGTTTGTTTTTTCATTGGTTTGGCACCGCCTCAAAATTATTTATTTACTGTTAATTTCGGATCTTAATTTATAATACTAAATGGTTTATTTTATTTTTTGCTTTTCAGTTTTTTTTTCGTTGGTTTTATTTTTTGTTAAAAAGTAATTATTTTTTAATTTTTAGTTGCTATAATACTTATAATTAATAATAAATTATTGATTTTATGAATTATAGATTCAGTTACCAGGTAAAAATGTAGTAGATGAAATATCAATCATCCCCTATTTTCGTACCTATAGGGGTAAAATTTTGTTTTGAAAATTAAACAAGAGTAACCTTAAGGTATATACTATTCAATAAAAAAAGAATCATTGAAATCGGATCATTCAGTACAAAGTTATTGGGGTTAACATGTAAAAATTCCGGGTAAAAAACGGGTAAATAATCAATCATTCAAATACTATAAAATTTACGATATCAAAAAGTTTTTAAAACATTACAAATAAAAAGCACGAGTACCGAGTATTTCACGTGTTATTCATTTTCGACCACGACTCGACACTTAACTCGTTTATTTTTAAAATTAACTTTTTAAACAGTTGAATAGAAAATTCTTACGTCTATTAATATAAATATCAATTATACCACAGTAATCTGATCATAAAAGAAGCAACAACTACATGACGTTGAATAATCTTTAATTAAAATTTAAAAAACTCACATATTATGTGAGTTTACATTATCTACATCATATTATAATTTTCAATTTCAAATGTATTATATTATATTTTTGTGAAAATCCATATAGTAGTTTTTATAATTACTTTTTAACAAAAAATAAAACCAACGAAAAAAAAACTGAAAAGCAAAAAATAAAATAAACCATTTAGTATTATAAATTAAGATCCGAAATTAACAGTAAATAAATAATTTTGAGACCGTGCCAAACAAACAACCAAAATTAATTACATAAAGTTCATATTATGAGGGCAGCGGCATGCGATGCACATGGCAGCAGCAGCGCGGCGCACATCTTTTCGCCGTTTGTTTTTTCATTGGTTTGGCACCGCCTCAAAATTATTTATTTACTGTTAATTTCGGATCTTAATTTATAATACTAAATGGTTTATTTTATTTTTTGCTTTTCAGTTTTTTTTTCGTTGGTTTTATTTTTTGTTAAAAAGTAATTATTTTTTAATTTTTAGTTGCTATAATACTTATAATTAATAATAAATTATTGATTTTATGAATTATAGATTCAGTTACCAGGTAAAAATGTAGTAGATGAAATATCAATCATCCCCTATTTTCGTACCTATAGGGGTAAAATTTTGTTTTGAAAATTAAACAAGAGTAACCTTAAGGTATATACTATTCAATAAAAAAAGAATCATTGAAATCGGATCATTCAGTACAAAGTTATTGGGGTTAACATGTAAAAATTCCGGGTAAAAAACGGGTAAATAATCAATCATTCCCTATTTTCGTACCTTTAGGGTGGGAATAAAATTTTCAAAAAAATATGGGACCAACTTCAGGACATACCCTGTCCAATAAAAAAGAATCATCCAAATCGGACCACCCTGTGCCGATTTCTGCGTGATCATACAAAAAAAAAAAAAAAAATATACGTGTCGAATTGAGAACCTCCTCCTTTTTTTTTCGTCGGTTAAAAAACCAAATAAAAAAAGTTTGGCGCTTATGTTGTTCGCTTCCGAGCGCACGCTCAGTAGGTGCTGTCTGACAATTTTTACACAAGAAGTCATTACATTACTCTACTATCCTTGATCCGCAATTGTTTGTTTTTCATCTGTTTGGCACCGCCTCAAAATTATTTTTTTACTGTTAATTTAGGATCTTAAATTATAATACTAATTGGTTTATTTTATTTTTCGCTTTTCAGTTTATTTTCGTTGGTTCAATTTTTTTTTAAAGTAATTGTTTTATAATTTTTAGATGCAATAAAAATTAATAATAAGTACTACTCCGGTGTTTTTCTGTGCTGTTCTTGTGACCTGAATGACGGAAGGAAATCTGAACATAGAAAACAAAAGATGGTGGCCACGCCCACTTTATGCATAAATTCCCATGACGGCCTCCTCTTAACTTAATTATTGAATAATAGTCTATAGGTACACTACACGGTAAGCTGCTGCGAACTATAGGCGCCGCCATATTGGCCTCGGCTGCTCTGACGAGCGCCTTTCACTTTATCCCTACTCCGCGGCCGACCGTCACGCGACATGCAACACACAGACGAAAAAGTTTGAGACGATGTAATAAAAGTTTCACTTTAAAAATAAACGTTAGTGACTCTGAGTTGGGGCGTTAATCGAATTTTTAAAAGTTTTTTAAATTTTAATTAAAGATTATTCAACGTCATGTAGTTGTTGCTTCTTTTATGATCAGATTACTGTGGTATAATTGATATTTATATTAATAGACGTAAGAATTTTCTATTCAACTGTTTAAAAAGTTAATTTTAAAAATAAACGAGTTAAGTGTCGAGTCGTGGTCGAAAATGAATAACACGTGAAATACTCGGTACTCGTGCTTTTTATTTGTAATGTTTTAAAAACTTTTTGATATCGTAAATTTTATAGTATTTGAACCTCATTTGGAATTGTTGCAATACATGTAATATAGACACAAAAAGTTTTTTTTTATGATAAATCTTTTAATTAAAATCCTATAATTATGTTTTAAAGCAACTTCGATTTAATAATAAATTTATATAACAGAAGCAAGTTATTGTCCGTAAAAAATAATCATATTATAACAGAAAGTTATACAACAGTGTGTTTCCATGATAATGTATGTCATATCCTGAAACATCATCGGAAAGTTTTCGCATTAGATATTGGCGACATGTGGTGGAATATTTATTCCTATATTTCGCGTATGTGTTCTGTTTCTTTGAGTGTCCTCTTTAATATTAATTCTGCCACATTTTTATACGTTGCGCGAAGTTTCAAAGTGTATTTATTCTTATTTTGTGAGAACAACTCCCTAAATACCAGGTGGAAAATTTAATTTTATTTTAAAGAGTATGAGAACTATTTTTTTGTTTCAAAATGTATAAGTAAAGAAAAATAGGTATGAAAAATTAGCAACAAGCCTAAATACTTACGGCCCAACTCAGAGTCACTAACGGTTACTTTAATTGCTCCTTAGTAAAGAATCACCATACAAAAGCTGTACTAAGGAGCGATTTAAGTAACCGTTATTGACTCTGAGTTGGGACATTAGAGTAATAAGTTATATTTTGCTGTGCATTATATGTAATTATTATTTTATGATGAAAAAGTTAATTGTTTTTAGCGAGATTCAGCTTTTTATTTTGTGACTCTATTGTGTACAGTGATATTGTTTTATATTTGTTGAATAAGAACGATTTATATATTAAACATAGACAGGCAAACGGCAGCAGTTGGACCACCTGACACCTTAATAAGCATCGGATGCTGCCCACGGACATTTATAAACCAACCCTCTTCAAGGGGAACCCCATGTCACAAAACAATGAGGTGATCACAGATGGGAGATTGTTCTATAATTAAGGTGCAACGGCAATAACACCACATATTAATGAAATGAAGTAAGAAACCAAATTAAATCACTTGAAAAAGAGTACACTATTTTATGTTATTAGTCACCGCCGCCCATGGATGCGAACAAAATGGCATGAAATACTTGCTAAGAAGAAAGCGATAGGAGAAGAAGAGGTAAAAGAAGTAGGAAGGACATAATTATTATAGGATAGGATAACAAATATTACTTTCGCTGTAGTGATTTGAACATAAACCGCGTAGCCCTAGGTAAAAACGTACATTTTTAGAATTTTGTGCGTATTACATATAAGTTTTATAATTTGCTTCTGAAATTAAATGCAGTGGTTTCCATTGCGAAAATACCTTCACGGCTCTTCATAACAATTTACAAGGAGAGAATTTAGAAAGTAATAACTACTTGTTTATAATAATACCTAATATAAACTATGAACAACTATTCAATACCTTTTTATTTGCCTATAAATATTAGTGGGCAAACTAAAAGTTTTCCCTAAATTGGTTAAGAAGATAAAATTATTGTACATAATGAGTGAAACCATGTCGTCTGCTTATATAATTCCCTGGCGCTATTTTTGCGACTGAACTGCATCTTATCCAGCGGAATGTATTTGGCAGTATTACCGATTTCAATTTCAGATAAGGCAAAGCAAATACAAGTAATTGTTCGCAAAGTTCAGGATGGAAATATCCTTTGGCATGCACTGCTAATGGTTCATGCATAACGCGGGATTAGTAGGATTTTTGTGGGGATATTAGGAAGCATAATATGCTCGTAGCCTCGTAGGCAGTGATTACAATGCTTCCTTGTTTTTAAAGTTATTAGGGCCCGCGCAGACAGAAAGAGTTCAGCCGTTCTGAGTTCTGATCTGCGTTCTTTGCAACGTTTGTGAACGCTTGTGTTCTATTCCCAGAATTACAAAGAACGCGGAACGGCTGAACTCTTTCTGTCTGCGCGAGCCCTAACGGTCTACGTTAATTTTTTAGTGAACCCCTCGGCATAGGGGTTACTATGCCGGATGACCGTTCGAAGTTCGTGTGTTCGATTGCCACCGACGCAGAAATTTGAATCATGAGTTTGAATTTCTTTTCTCGGTCTGGGTGTGTGTGTTTCTGTCTTTGTATATTGTGTCCATGTTACCCACGTAGCTCCAAGCCAACGTTGCATACACCACGTTGTTTCTGCGCAGATTGGTGGAAGGGGCAGTGGCCGTCCCAAATTTTTGTGCTGCCTGAGGGCCTCCGACGGGACCGACGGGTTTACCTACGTTGTTTACCTTAGAAACACGGAAACGCTCAAGAAATATTTGCCAATATTGGTCATCCGTCCAATTTCTGAAAATAACATAATTTACGTCACATTATAACAGTTTCGTAATGTTAAGATGATTGGTTACGCCAATATGATAATCTTAATAATCTGTAATAATAAAATTAAGTAATCTATGGTACGCTACCCTATCCTCCTACCCTATACCATAAACATGCAAGCACAGACAACGCTAAACCGCCCGGCGCGTCGCACGCGCCGTTGAGTCGAATAAGATACCGCATCGCGTTACCGCTCCGCGACGAGTTGTTACCACGCTCTCGTCTACCGCTTACTAAATACGTTCCCGCTGTGGACACTGCGTCCAAAATACAGTCCCGCGCCCCCCAATGGTTGTGCCATCCGCGAGTGCAATAAGTAATTGGTGAACTAGAGGACACGCGGGCCGTGCTGCCGCAGATCCCTGGCTGCCTGCTGGGTCCCGGAAGACACGTCAAGCTGTCGGAGTGCTCCTAGCTGTGCTCCTACCAGGTTTGTGCTGCATGTCCTTGGTCCCTCTATTCCTGATTACCATTTATTGCGCGTACCAATAATCAAATACAGTCCACTTCAAAAAATAACTTATTGGCATAACCATTACTGGCCTTCGAGCCGGACCATCAGTGGTCCATTTTAGTTTTCATTTACCGCTCCGCCCTTATTAGCATACTTAAATAGGTCCTAATAAGTGATTTGCTACTTTTATTGCGTATTCATTGCGAATACCAGCAAGTAGGTAGGTATTGTTCCCGCCCGTGGCGCCCCGCTACGTGTTTTTTGTTACGTGTATCATAACTATATTGCATAATATTGCATTGTCAAATTGTTAATTACATCCATAAACGTCGCTTAACTCAAATTCCATATCATCATTTATCTCGCTAATTAATATTTTTCCTACCCCCGCATAGATATTGTAACATTCCATTTTGTTCCATATAATCCGACTGAGTATAATCAGACGCAACGCGTATTACACGCTCGCGTAATAGACAATAGTGACATACATTATTTGTCCGCATTAATATAACCTTGTTCGTATTGTTTGCCCTTCTTGTGTTTACGATATTATAACTTTCAAAATGCCGCCCAAGAAGGATCTGGCAGAACAGAGCGAAGATAAGGAGAAAGTCACTACTGATCCGCAATTAATGAGGTTACAAGCCAAACGAGAAGCCATTTTCGAAATAGTTCAAAGAATTTATGACTTGTCGTTAGGTTCGCTTACGAGCACCGCAAGTAGGGAGATTTTCCTTGGCGAGTCCACGCAGATTGATTCGTTACGCGATGATTTCAAACAGGTTTTGGATGAATATAATTCTCAATTGTTGTCATTACGAAACCGCTAAACCCGACTACAGTAGTTTAATTGCATTTGAATCATTATGTAGTAGAATTAAACGAACGCAGTCTCAATTCACGACTCAACAAACGTTAAGTAATACGCGCGACGATTATTATTTTCATAAATCGAAGCCAAAATTACCAGCTATCGAAATTCCTTCCTTCTCGGGAGACATACGTGACTGGTCATTATTTTATGCCAGTTTTAATACGGTCGTACATCAAAATTCGCATTTGACCGACTCAGAGAAATTATATTACTTGTTAGGTAAATTAACGGACAAAGCCTTGTCGCAGGTTTCAGGAATTTCTCCATGCGCCGATAATTACAATTTAATATTACAAACGCTCATAGATAAGTATGACGACAAACGCATGCTCGTCTCGTCGTATTTAAATCAATTGTTTGATTTCAAACCTTTACAATTCGCTTCCGCAACTAACTTTGATTTATTTACTGATAAGTTTACAAATGTAGTACGCGCTTTACAGAACCTAAATCTAGATAACCTATTTGATCTGGTTTTACTTCATATCGCTTTAAAGAAAATCGACTCGGATACCGCACGCGCATTTGAATTAAATTATGGTGGCTCGCAAATGCCTACCTTTGATAACTTAGTCGAATTTATAAAAAACCGCGCAAATGCTTTGGAACGTTTCCAGACTGCCCAGTGTAGTTCACCCACTCGTACGACTAATAATAGTAATCGTCAAAATACTAATATTTCTTCTAACCGCCGCGTAAATAATAATAAACCCCCGCAACCGCCCAAGTACCAGACGTACTTAAGTATATCTAGTAGTAATACTCCCAAGTGTCTTTGCACTAATATTACGCATCAGCATTTATTTAAGTGTTCAGAATTTATTAAGTTATCTCCGCATGATCGCTTTAAATGTGTGAAGAATAATAATGCTTGTGTAAATTGTCTGAGTTTAAAACATCGCATTTCAAATTGTTCATCAAAGTCGAATTGTCGTGTGTGCGGATTAAATCATCACACGTTATTGCATTTCAAACGTGAATCGAACACCGCGACAACGCCCCCGGCCGCGGCGCCCTCGCCGCCACCGGGAGATGCAACAACAGCGGCGCGCCCCTGCACACGGCCGACTGCGCCCGCGACTGCGCCCGCGCGCTCCGATGTTGCTATGTGCACTACATCAACCGCTATAAGTAAACCGCCCCGCTCGTACGCGCATTCGGCGCCCGCGCATAATAAAACTTCAAATACTATTTTATTATCAACCGCTCAAGTTATCGCATATGATCATAAGGGTAATAGGAATGTTATTCGCGCTTTATTGGATTCCGCATCTCAAAGCCACTTCATTACGCAGGAGTGTTGTGACCGGTTAGGTATGAAGTTACATAATACCGAACGTACCATTATTAAGGGCTTCGGTGGATCTGAAAAAGTACTTAACACTAACTCGGTCAATTTAAAATTCTTTTCTCGTTTTGATGATAATATTAATTTCAATATGTCACCGCTCGTCGTTGATCAAGTCACCGACTCGTTGCCGACTGCTGTGGTAGACGCCTCCGTCTTATCACATGTGTCAGATATACCGCTCGCGGATGAGAGTTTTGGAGTACCTAATAAAATTGACGTGCTGATAGGTGCTTCTCTCTTCCCCCACTTATTACTTCCTGACGTAGTGCACCATTCAAGCGACGCTTCGCTACCGCCCGCGATACGTACCGTGTTAGGATTTGTTATAATGGGTTCCGTACCTACACAACCTATCACACACACACGTCAGGGCTTGACGTGCTGTCATGTTCAGGAGCCCGCCGTTATTGACTCATTGGTCAGACGTTTCTGGGAGCTCGAGGAGCTTCCTTCCGCTTCGCCCATTCAATCCCCCGAGGAGATTGAATGTGAAACATTTTATAAATCTACTACAACCCGCGATCCCATCAGTGGGAGATATATCGTTGCCCTTCCGTTTAAGGAGGATGTATATACGCTCGGTGATTCTTTCGAAACCGCTCGCAAACGTTTCATGTGCCTCGAACGAAAATTAGAATGTTCCCCTGAACTTAGGTTGGCATATGATGACGTCATCAGGGACTACATATCTAAAGATTATGTCTCGCTCGCGCCCCCGCGCGACTCTCATGACCCCGCTCCTATATACGTCATACCGCATCATGGAGTCGTGCGGGAGGATAAGACATCGACTAAGCTGCGCGTGGTCCTTGACGCCAGCGCGCCCTCTACCGGCAGCCGGCGTTCACTAAACGATCTTTTACACTCGGGACCGAACTTGCAAGGCGACTTATTTAACATAATTTTAAATTTTCGTTTATACGCTATTGCAATGACCGCGGATTGTCGCCAACAGTTTTTGCAAATCATTGTACGCGAAGTCGATCGTCGTTATCAATGTTTTCTTTATCGCTTTAGTCCACAAGATCCATTGCTGTTATACCGGTTTAATCGAGTTTGCTTCGGGTTAAAAAGCAGCCCCTACCATGCATTGCGCACGGTTAAGCAGCTCATCGATGATGACGGCGCGAAATATCCGCTCGCGAGTGACATTGCGTCTACTTCGCTTTACATGGACGACCTTGCCTTCTCCGTTCCCAGCGAACCTGAAGCAGTCTCCGCCGCTCATCAATTAATTGATTTGTTTAAGGGTGCACAGTGGGATCTTGTCAAATGGAATAGTAATATATTAAATGTTTTAAATAAATTACCAGAATCGCATAAAGTCCCCACCGAGGTAGAATTTGATAAAACTGTGCAACATAAAATATTAGGCTTGCATTGGTCTACGGATGATGACTCATTTTATTTTAAAATATCCGCACCCGCCGACGTGAAGTGCACTAAGCGCTCCATTCTATCGACCGTCGCCCGTCTATGGGACGTCATGGGTTTCGCTGCCCCCACTATAGTATACGCTAAATTGTTGATTAAACGCCTTTGGGAGCTTAAGCTTGATTTTGACGATATTCCGCCGCCGCATATTATTAATATGTGGCAGAAGTTCTGTGCTGAATTACCTTGCCTTAATAATTTACGTGTACCGCGCCACATAGGTGTGACCACGGATTGTAATGTTTATCTTTTAGCATTCTCAGACGCGAGTGAGATGGCATACGGTGCTGTTGTGTATGCTCACGTGAGCGGCGCATCAGGAAATAGCGTGCAGTTGGTATGCGCGAAATCAAAGGTCGCGCCCATGAAGCCACTTACGATCGCGCGGCTTGAACTCTGTGCAGCACTGCTCATGTCAAAATTGCTCCGCACAGTTCTTAATAATTACAGTCGTCACTTCACTGTTAAGCCTTATGCTTTCACTGACTCTAAAGTCGCTTTATATTGGATTAAAAGCTCGCCTCATAGGTGGCAAATATTTGTAGCTAATCGCGTCGTTCAGATAGCCGAGAACATTTCTCCTGACGACTTTTATCACGTCGCGGGTACTGACAACCCCGCTGACGTTCTCTCGCGTGGCATTACGCCACAAAAATTAATTTCGCACCCTCTGTGGCTCCACGGGCCGCAGTGGGCCTCATTGGATCCGTCGCAGTGGCCCCTCAAGGACCTCGACGGTGAGTCTATTGCAGACATTCCCGAACAAAAAGTTTTAACGCACACTGTGTGCTCGCCTGTAAAGCATTGCGCTTTATATGAACTCGCTCTCCGCATCTCCTCATGGAGTAAACTTCTTCGTATTGTTACTTACGTTTATAAGTTTGTAAAAATATTACCGCGCGGCAGCGCTACTACAGTGACTGCTGATGATCTTAATTTCGCTGAATTAAAGGTACTTCGCGCCCTGCAGAGTCAGTACTTTGCAGAGGAATATTCTAATATTCTTAATAATAAACCTTGCTCGCAGGCCTTCAACCGTTTGAGGCCTTTCATTGACAATGGCTTGATCCGTGTCGGTGGTCGCTTAAACAATTCCTCACTGGACTATACACATAAGCATCCAGTCATTTTACCGCGTAACGGTCACGTAGTGAACATGATCGTTGATTATTATCACATTAAGCATTTACACGCCGGACCAGAATTATTAATGTCCTTGCTTCGACAAAAATTCTGGATCCTGTCCGCACGCCGTATTGTAAGACAGAGGGTTCATCTGTGCAATACTTGTTTTAGATTAAAACCGCGACCGACTTACCCGCTGATGGCCGACTTACCTGACTGTCGCACCCGTCAAGCCGCTAAGGCATTCACGCACACGGGCTGTGATTATGCCGGTCCCATCGCCTACACTCCTGTACGTCGTCGTGGCGTTCACAGTGAGAAGGCCTATTTATGTATATTTACATGCCTTACGACTCGCGCGGTGCACATAGAAGTTGCCACGGACCTCAGCACGCCTAGTTTCTTAGCCGCTTTAAAGAGATTTCTCTCTCGGCGTGGTCCTTGTCTGACAATGTATTCAGACAATGGCATCAATTATAAAGGCGCTGATTCTTATCTCCGCGATCTTTACAAGTTTCTAAATAATGAATACCGCAAGAAACTTGAAGAAGAGTATGCAGAGAGCCGCATAACGTGGAGGTTCATCTGTCCCAACTCCCCCCATACTGGAGGTGCGTGGGAGAGTATGGTCAAGGTAGTAAAAACAATATTACTCAAAGTAATCGGTCAACAACTTTTATCGTATGAGGAATTGTATACTGTCCTCACGCAGATTGAGTGCCTTCTTAATTCAAGACCGCTCACGGTGTTAAGCTCCGATCCCGCCGAGCCCACGGCTCTAACACCAAGTCATTTCTTACATACCGCGCCTTTATTATCGTTACCCGCGCCTGAAGTCAAATCTGACCCGGTCAGTTTGCTTCATAGGCATACGCTTTTAGATAAGTTAGTTCAATCGTTTTGGAATCGTTGGAGAACGGAATACCTGCACGGCTTACAGGTTAGGCAGAAATGGAATACTCCTTCCGTACCTATCACTCCCGGAACTATCGTGGTTGTGATGAATGATAACGCGCCGCCCCTATCCTGGCCGTTGGCGATTGTAGAAGAAACACATCCGTCTAAGGACGGCATCGTACGCGTGTGTACTGTTAGGACCGCCAAGGGAACCTACCTTCGCCCGGTTGTTCGATTGTGTCCGCTTCCAAAACAATAACGCTTAATCTTATGTTCGCTCTCCTAGTTTTAAATAATTTAATATATACCGCATCGCTTTAGTATTAGTTCTAGTACTCAATAGTTTATTAATTTTATATTATCTCAATTCGTTTCAATACCGCTCCGCTATGATTCCTAGGAACTCCTTCTTACACTTTCGCGCGCATTGTGCGCTCCTAGAGTCATATTTTTATTAGCTTGCTTACGGTAGCTTTTTAATGGTGACCCATTAAGGGCGGGTGGATGGTTACGCCAATATGATAATTTTAATAATCTGTAATAATAAAATTAAGTAATCTATGGTACGCTACCCTATCCTCCTACCCTATACCATAAACATGCAAGCACAGACAACGCTAAACCGCCCGGCGCGTCGCACGCGCCGTTGAGTCGAATAAGATACCGCATCGCGTTACCGCTCCGCGACGAGTTGTTACCACGCTCTCGTCTACCGCTTACTAAATACGTTCCCGCTGTGGACACTGCGTCCAAAATACAGTCCCGCGCCCCCCAATGGTTGTGCCATCCGCGAGTGCAATAAGTAATTGGTGAACTAGAGGACACGCGGGCCGTGCTGCCGCAGATCCCTGGCTGCCTGCTGGGTCCCGGAAGACACGTCAAGCTGTCGGAGTGCTCCTAGCTGTGCTCCTACCAGGTTTGTGCTGCATGTCCTTGGTCCCTCTATTCCTGATTACCATTTATTGCGCGTACCAATAATCAAATACAGTCCACTTCAAAAAATAACTTATTGGCATAACCAATGATTATTTTGCAAAGCTTTGGGTATGTGTGTATAACATAAATCATTTCTCTCTCAGTTTTAGCACTTCAAGCTGTTTTTGTTTTTTATTCGTTCTTCTTACTTACTTGACTTATTTATAACTTAGAAACAACACTAACAATGTTTGTTGGGTGGTTCTATATGCAGAACGTAGTTTTGTTTCATCGAATTGTTTCTCTGACTGTTCCTAGATGGATTTCAGTTTGCTTGGTATTTTAGCTAGTATCGGGTTTAGTTTCGTTTTAGTATTTTACAGAATGAGGTATTGGGAATCGTTACGTAAGTATAACAAAAATACCATAGTGATACTGACGCTGGTACTGGCACTATTGACGCTGTTTTATTACCTCCTTGTTATGATTTTTGAGAATGAAGTACATATTTAATATTGAAATTCCTAACATTGATATTTGTAGAGTTCAGTTAGTAAAAAGTTATTGATTACAACCTAAAATTTTCTACATGAATGTTTGAATTTTTGGCGTGATTTTTTTCATAGTAGCAAACAATAACAATTTGGTATACTTACTATCAAAAAAATTAAAATGTGTGCAATTCAAACGTAGTAGAAGTTATAGTTCCTACCAAATCGAAATAGGCCACAGTTTATTGTTTTGAAGTTGCGAATTTGTCCTACCTTATCCTACAGCCTATTAAACCAAGTTTATTTATTTACCAAGTAAATACCATTTAACCACCATTTAACCAAGTAACTACCATTAACCAAGTAACTACCATTTACCAAGTAACTACCATTAACCAAGTTAACCGTTTAACCAAGTAACCACCGATTAACCAAGTAACCAAGTAACAACCGTTTAACCAAGTTTATTTATATTACCCACATTGTGTTACCAAAGTAAACAGAAAAATTGCCATTCGATGACAGTTAATCGAATTCCAGGCCACTTGATGAATCGCCATTCGATGATTTGCCATTCGATGAAATGACATTCGATGAAATGACAATCGATGAAATGACATTCGATGAAATGACATTCGATGAAATGATATTCGATGAAATGGCATTCGATGAAATGACATTCGACGAAATGTAATTCGATTATTTGTCATGCGATTAAATGGTTGTTCTACGTAATGCTATTCGAAGAAATGTCAATCGATGACTTGGTTGTTCTACGTTTTGTTAGTCGACGAAATGTTTTTTCGATGTATTGTGTTCGGCGAATTGTAATTCGATGAAATGTTTTCGATATTTTTTCCGCAGACGCTTGTAAAACCATTTTTGTATTTAGGGGTCCGTTTGAGAAATGATTGGCTTTAAATTGCTAATTTTGGTTTATTTATTTATTTATTTTATTTATTTATTTATAACAGATGCTTGCAGTACTAACAGCAGCGCCAAAGCATACTGCAAGCTATTGGTATCTTATGTCTATGTTATAGTAATTATTGCATAAACATTATTTAAAAGTATTTTACACACATGCTTATAAAACTGTTTAAAGACGTGTGGAATATATCCGTATCTGGTGCATGAGCAATCAGACTGTTAAACAGTGAAACAGCTTGAGCTGTCGGTGTGTACCGCGCGGCGTGCGTGCGCGCCGGGTATGGCACGAACAAGCGACGCAAGCTCGGCCGCCGCAGCCGGTCCGGTACTGACAATAAACAGCGAGACAGAGTGGTGGGGTTATCTATCTTATTATTAAAGAGTAGATAATAGTGCAGAAGTATCGCACACTTACGTCGCGTCTCCAGCGTGTTAATGCCTACCATGCCTACTACGAATAATGATGGATATAAATAAGGATAATATCCATACAATTTTTTATACATATACCTAGCGAATTTCTTTTGTACCTTTTCTAACATAAGTTTATATTTATGTTCATGTGGATCCCAAACGATTGAGTTGTACTCAAGTTTGCTTCTGACAAACGCATAATACAAATTGATAATCGTGCTTCTTTCTTGGAATCGGGACGCCTGTCTAATTACAAAACCAAGGGACTTATAGGCACGATTGCACAGTTCGGATATGTGTATATTAAATGTCAATGCAGTGTCCAGAGTTAGACCTAAATCACAAATACGATGAACACATTCGAGAGGAAGACCATTAATGGAGTAAGTATATGGGATTGGTGAGCGAGAACGTGTAAAAGTAATACTTTTGCACTTGGTGGCATTAAATTCTAGATGATTACGTTCGCTCCACTTAACTACACTATCGATGTCCCTCTGTAGTGCCTCGCAATCTGCAACATTTTGGATACTCATGAACAATTTTACATCATCGGCAAACATGAGACATCTAGCCGATCTGACAACATTTGGTAAGTCATTTATCATGATTAGAAATTGCGTAGGCCCAAGCGTACTTCCCTGGCTTACCCCTGAGTAGGTAATGTAGGGTTCAGAGCGAAAACCAAAAAGTTGCACATATTGGATACGATTGGACAAATAGCTGGAAAATAACGTTAACAGTTTTGGTGTAAAGCCTACAGCCGAGAGTTTACTTAATAATACATCATTATCTACTCTATCAAAAGCTTTTTTAAAATCTAAGTAAGCCGTATCTACTTGCTTCTTAGTATCCAATTCAGTAACAGCATAGTCTACAAAATTAATATGGTTAGTCGCCGTAGACCTGCCCGGTCTGAAGCCATGTTGCGCATCACTAAGTTGCATATTTACCTGTTTCATGATGTAACGATTCAGGATAGATTCGAATACCTTACCAAATGCTGACAGAACAGCTATAGGCCGATAGTTCTCAATGTTTACCTTGGAACCACCCTTGGGTACAGGAGTTACCCTAGATATTTTCCATTGGGAAGGATATGTTGCAGTATTGAGAGCCAAATTGAAGATATGTAATAGCGGCTGCTGAAACACACTAATGCAGTCTTTGACCAAGAAAGTAGGAATACCATCAGGGCCTGCGGATGATTGACATTTTAGTCGCCGTACTGCTAAAAATAAGTCACGCGAAGTTATACTGTCAATTGCAACGCAATTAGAGCAAAAATAACTGCTGGCGTCGCGCTCAGCATCAACAGTTGATAATGTAGGGCTGGTGTGTAAAAATACTGATTTAAAATAATTAGCAAAGGCATTGGCAGCTTCTGTTCCACTAACAAGATTACCATTGTATTCAAATTTCTTAACAGAGTGCCTATTGCACTGCTGGTCTTTTACAAATTTCCAAAATCGTTTAGGGTTGAATTTTATTTCTGCTTCTGTCTGATTAATGTAATTATTATAAGCTATTTCAATGAGCTCTTTTACTCGAAGTCTATAGAATTTAAACATTTCTTTATTATACTGCAATTGTAATTGTTTAAATTTTTTCAAATGGTAGTATTTGTACTCTATATATCTTATTATCTCGGTTAGAGTTAAGTATCCCCCCTGCCGGCTAAACTGTTGGAGTTGGACAATTGAAAAATTCTCAAAAATAGGTTATATGATGAATTTACAAGGAAAACTATCACGGCTATGTTAGCATAAGTATTTAATGAGTAATAGTCGTTAAACTTATTACTTCGCCACCCTACATTGCGCGTGACCTGACACGCACTTGCTAAGGTTTATATATTCGCGGATGTACCTAATAATGATATCAGCAGGGCTATTCACTTTTGTAACTTGACAGCGGTAGCCGCGATGAGTTTCAAAATTGAAGTTCGAGTCCGAGATCTTGATATGTGATTCTCTAATCATCTGGCACGCACTTGCGAGGTGAAGGGAGTCTCGAACTCTTACTTCAATTTAGAAACTCATCGTGTATTCCGCTGTCAAGTTGCAAAACAAAAGCGAACTTGCATCGTATTGACATGTCATTATCTAATCATCTAGTACGCACTTGCGAAGTGAAGTGATCCTAGAATTCGAACGTCAATTTTGAAACTCCGCTGTCAAGTTACAAAAGTGAATAGCGTTCCTGTAATAGTGTTACTGTGGTGATGACAAATATTATGTTATTATTATATCTTATGACAAAGATATCTTATGCATAAAATTCACTTGTTTTTCGACCGCATTGCTACGCTTGTTAAAAGATAGTATACCACTGTGAATACGCTAGGAGTTATTAAATTTAGACGAGATGTGATATACCCTTATAAAGCCTCGCGTCTATCTAAGCTTCGCTTAAATGGATTCCCGATACATCAAACCTCAAGCCAAACACCTATCTTATGTAGATTTATTGCGAAGTCTAATAGCATGTACCGAATGTTTAGGAAGCGCTCGGCTCAATCTCACACTTGGTTATCTCAATTACCATCAAACCTATCGGTGGGTTTATTGCGTCTATTTTCGTGTCCATCTTCAAAATAATTGAATTTACAGTCGTAGAAGTAGGATAGGAAAGATAAAATCCACATACACAGATTTATAGAAAACATGTTGTATGCCAATAGAAACTGTACATTAGTGTTCTAAAGAGATAGTTTGTAGATTTAAAGACATAGATTGCTTAGCTTTCCTAAAGTGCTTTCGGATTTGTGAGTACGTTCTACTGCTGGCGACCGTACTAATTAGGCCAATTGACTCTCATTTAAATTCAATGTAATCTGCTCCGCTGCAGAGGGTCGACTAATAAGCAAAATTTTCATAGCTCACTTTTCACTTATTAAAAATAAAGTTTCCGTTTCGGTTATATAAACTTTCATAACACATTCTAGGCTTCCTAATTACACGAAGAATTATAGGAGTTTGAAATTTGTCAGCTAAATTATGTTGTATTTTATCATCTTACATTTATTATCTTATTATATGTTATCTTATATATTTATTATTTTGACGACCCTGTAGCCTAGTTGTATTGTGTTATATGTGTCGTCCATGCCCCCCGCGACTCAGGTAAAACCTACTGCGGGGGGGGGGGGGGGGTGTTGGGGTATGAGTGTGTAAGCGTTTATTTATTTATTTTTTATTTATTATAATTTTGGATTAAATACTTTTAGAAAAGAATTAGCTAGCTGAAGTGGCAATGCGCTAGCCACATAGTGGGTTATGGGTAACCGTTGGGAAAAAGAGGTCCTCGAGTAGAGACCACGTATCGGAAAAAGGAGCATAGGACGACCCCGATTAGGTGGACTGACGACCAGAGGAAGACGGCGGGTATCCGCTGGATTCAGAATGCTCAGAACCGCTCAGTGGCGCAAATTAGGAGAGGCCTAGGTATGTCCAGAATTGGACTCATAAAGGCTGATGGATGGATGGAATTAAATACTAATACGTGCCCGCCAGGCGCCCATAACAAACCAGTTTATGAAAATATTGTTATTAATTATATTTTATTTTTGGAATTAATCTATTGGAGAGTATCAGCATATATTAGACATAATAAATAAGTACAACATTTTTTAATAATACTCGATAATTAAAAGCTCCGCCTCTTGTATTTTTTACCTTAAATAGGTCGTTCGGAGCGTCTTTTGGGTCAGTGTAATAAACATTATTAAGTCTGCAAATTTTCAATCTCCTTTTCTTTGGTCTCAGAATTGTTTTATATAACGTTTCTTCCTTGTCAGATATTTTTATCGACAGCTTCTAATTAGGCCTTATATTGATTTTGTAAAGCTAATGTTATTTGTTTATTTAGTTAGAATTCATACATATTTATTTATTTACTTAACCTTTATTGACCACAATAAAATATCACGGTACAAATGGCCAGCATGGCAGCATTAAGCATTATTAATGCATTCTCTACCTATTCTCATAATAATTATGTATTGGTACAAGATATTAGTGACATACCACCGAAGCCAAAATATTATTGTGGCTTTGTAGAAAGCAACCATTATTTTTTGTGTTTGTATCAGGACAAAAAAAATCTGTCATTACTATTTTCAAATGAAATTTAAATTCTAAACAATTTTAAGTAAGTTTTATAAAGGAAGTTGGATTGAAGGAACGATTAATTCCAGTGTGAAAAGTTCCACACCCGAGACAGGACGAAGTTCATGACTCCGGAGTAGACAGATAATAGCTGAGTAGCAAGTTAAATTACTTCCCGGGCAAAGCACACCGGGGCACTGCTGACAGTGGATAGAAGCTAAGAGACTGGATAGTTGCAATTCACGCGAGTACAAGTATAATTTATCACATAAAGCTTGGCTAATGATTATTATCTATCGCTTGAAACTTACGTTAGTAAAAATCTAAAAAAATATTGAATATTATGCCATTTATGTGATACTTTAAGAGTTATATAAATGCGGTGAGGATTATACTATTGTAGTATTTACTATATCAATCTTTGAATACCTTCTTTTACTCATCCGTTTCTTCATCTTACTTCATTCTTTTCATCATTTTTATCTTTGTTTAGGTATTTCTTATATTTCTATCTTAATATATATAAATTACGTGTCACGTTGTTTGTCCGCGATGGACTCCTAAACTACTTAACCGATTTTAATCAAATTTTCACACCGTGTGCAGTTTGATCCAACTTGAAAGATAGGATAGCTTACATCTCAAAATAAAAAAGTTTTGACAGAACGAAGTCTGTCCGGGCAGCTAGTATACTATAAATGTTTCTTTACCATTTTGTAGTATTTTATTGGCTGAAAAGTTTATATTGATTATGTAGTTTTGGCTATGTATTCAAAATTTCATGTAGGTATAACTAAATTGTATTAATTCATACTTGTAAGACTTTTATATCTTTAAAATTACCTTTTGTAACATCCTTGTGTAGCTTTCTCTTTAGTTTATAATGTTTATAATGTTCCATTTTTTGTAATTTGTTATGACAAAATTTGTCATTGATGTCATATCATTGTTTTCTAAATTGCCATAGATTATATGTAAATTTCTTAGTATTTTATATCTAAATGTATTTAATATCTTATGTAACCTTTTCCTCTTTCTTTTTAAATTATAAGACGAACAATTTCAAATCTGGTAGCGGTTTGAAAATCGTTCGCCGAGCACAGAGCAGCTCGGCGAAACAGAAGGGAGTTGCCCGGTATCTTTGACACGCGAGAGACGTGTTCTTGAATTTTATTTCATTGGAAGGAAAAATTTGATACGGAGATTGTTTCAGAGCTTGCTTGCTTGTTTGCTTTTTCCTGGCTACATCGTGCGTTGGCTTGGGCGCCTGCTGTACGCCGGCACCTGACCGCTCTGCTGTACGAGCAGGGGGGCAATTCTGATTTCGTAGAGATACATGTCTAACAGAGATATCTCGAAAAAACATGGCCGACCTCGAACAAAACGAGGCCAATCGGCCATGTTTTTTCGACATATCTCTGTTAGACATGTATCTCTACGAAATGAGAATTGGGCTCCAGAGAGAGCGAGCTGCTGTGTCGCTGCGTGCGCGGTTTGTACTTTGTGCGACCTAAAGCGCCCCCGAGACGGTCAAACGGTTTGATTCAAACCTTACGTGTTTGACGAAACCGTTTTATGCAGGTTTGAAGGTTCATCAAACGGGACTGCGCATTTTATACGCCGCCGCTGTAATCAGTGTTGTGACGTAAATAATAACATTTTTATGTATTAGTAGTAGTATTTAAATGTCCTCGAACAAGGATCGCGATTTCCTAGCGTTTATTACATTAATCTCCTACATGTTTGTGATCGCTAAACACCTTTACATTCGCTAACACACTACAAAACTCAGTGCAAACTGACCATGTTTGGTCAAACGCGTTGGAAGACGATCAAACGACGCGTCAAACAAGCGTCAAACACAACAAAAATATGTAATTTCATCAAACAAGCTTCAAACCCGTAGATGTTTGACAAACCCTCAAACTAGCTGTGTAAACGATAAAAATGGTTTGAGTCAAACTAATATCTACGTGTTTGAATCAAACCGTTTGATCGTCTCGGGGGCACTTAACGCACGACCATACCTAGCGCACTTCCTGAGTGTGCCGGCCTGTACATCCTCTTGCACGGCCGCACCTCATTTCCATCGTCCTCTGGCGTGGACACCGGAGACTCCGCGGGCCGCTGTTTGCGGTCACTCAGCCTCTGCGCGCTACACGCCAGGGAAACCGCAAACCTTCACCTCAGGGCCTTGTGGAAGGCCCCCTTCATCAGTGCTTGTGCTTCCAGAGCAGTGACTATGCGATTCTAAACTTATTTCTTTCTTTTAAATTACTTAACTGTGTAACCACCAGGAAAGTATAATTACACCCTTTTAATTTCTAAATCTCTCTTTTATTTAACTTCTTTTAGCTTCTCTTCCCTTATAACACTACACTATTCAACGCAAAGTTCATTATTATTTTATTTTGCAAAGCGTAGTCAACATTACAAAACTTTCTTTTCGACTTCGCGGGGGCTTAATGTTTAACTTCTTTCTTCCTTGATATTGTTCTTGCTTCTCTTTTTATAATAAAGATTCATTTATTCATAGCGAAACAGGTACAAGGTTTTTTAATTGATCTGTGTAATCTTAGCTACTTATTATAGGAACTATTTATACCTACAATGATGCTCTTTCTTTTTTCTTTCGGCAGCGAATGCTTTCAGTATTGAATCCACCTTTTGTTCCTGTACAATAAGTGAGGAAAACGAAACGAACAGATAGATAAAAATAACAGTAAATATAGTAAAGAACAGATAGATAAAAATAAATATATTCTTTGTAAAGGTAAAATTTTTTTACTTAATTAAGACCATGCCTTATATTGGGGATATTAATCCCATTTTTTTATAGACATAAACGGGATGTAAGTTGAATAGATAGGATAGGCTAGAATTGATAAAATAGTTGGTGTCCAGACCGTGAACTATTTATTTTAGTAATCTAAATTTTCGTGAAACTGTTACCAAAATTAAAAGGAAAACAATTATGAAAATTTTATATGACAATTCATTGGCTTAGTGCCAAATAAAACTTTATTCAATTTGGCGGGGCTCCAAAAAGAATCGTAGAGTTTGTTAGTAATAGGGGTTATCATTTAGGTACATTTCCAAGACAACTTTCTCAAATCGAATTAGCAAAATTCATGCTCAGTATCAATTTATATCCGAGAACAGTTTTGATCAAATTGTGCTGTCATTGTAAACTTTACGTTATTGTTAGTATTTTGCTATCTTTATTATAACCAGATAAGAAAAGTCAGTGGTTACAAGTTATACAAAATATTCTATCAAATATTTTATGGGGAGTAGTATCGACGCTGGAAGCACTCATAGCCCGGTAGCTTGTGTCCATCTTAAGTGATGGACCGAATCATTCAACAAGCAACAGTGGGTGCGGGCGGTTTGCGGTAGTTAGATGGGTTAATGATAAAAGTATGCGTTTCCGTGCTTTGTAGGTCACGTAGAGCAGTCCTTATTATTATAATGAGATAGCAGTCACTAAACTTTGTTAGAGGTCTGTTGTTGGCCACTATCTTCTCCATCAATCACCATTGGAACAGCGTAGTGTAGTATGGTCTAAGAAAGAGGATCTAAGATTTTTTTTCAAAAACTAATTAACAACGCGTCGATATGCAGGTCGTAATAGAGTCTGCCCCCTGCCTTCGTGAAGCTGTGAAGGCCGCTAAGGCCAATAGGAAATGTCCATTAGAAAAAAAGTGATAGAGTGAGAGGCACTGCAACCGAGATTGGTAAAAAACCTCTTCACAGCCGATTCTAGACGACAGGCAATAAATAGTCGGTAATACCTAATGGTGCATCTATACCGCATCTGATAACAAAAAGTTATTTATTGTTGGTAAATGTTTCTGATTTAAGTAAACTTGTTTATTAAATCAACATGCATGAAGTGTTTTGATATTTACGTGTAATTGTTGCTGAATAATCTTTGTTATTTTCTGTTACTTAATGCTGAAATTGGTGAGGACGCGCAGAGCAATACTCAACAAATTGTAACAAGGGATCGCAAAAGTTATGCAAAGATATCGTGTTGCATAATGTTGCTCAACAAAACGTGAATAATTATAGTGTTGATGCTTCATAACTTTTAACGAAGTCCCATGCACGAATACGTTCGTAACTTAATTACGTTGCACGACCAAGTGACCTCCGATAGATGGAACCTGCAAGGCTATTCTGTTTTGTAACTCGACAGCGGAATCCGCGATGAGTTTCAAAATTGAAGTTCGAGTACGAGATCGTGATATGTGCGAAGTGAAGGGACTCTCGAACTCTAACTTCAATTTTGAAACTCATCGTGGATTCAGCTGTCAAGTTACAAAACAAAAGCGAACTTGCATCATATTGACATGTCATTCTCTAATCATCTAGTACCTACGCACTTGCGAAGTAAAGTGAGTCTCGAACCTGAACTTCAATTTTGAAACTCCGCTGTCAAGTTACGAAACAGAATAGCCTGCTGATCACATAACGTAGCATTCTTTTTTTCAGCAGAATATTCGAACAGGACACAAAGGCTTGGTCCCAAGAATGGATATAATCTATTTTAACCTTAATGTCCTTTATTCGATTATAAAAACATCTTACTGATATCCTATGTCCATATAACTGTGTATATAACAACATAAAATAAACCATTTAGTATTATAAATTAAGATCCGAAATTAACAGTAAATAAATAATTTTGAGACCGTGCCAAACAAACAACCAAAATTAATTACATAGAATTCATAATATTATGAGGGCAGCGGCATGCGATGCACACGGTAGCAGCAGCGCGGCGCACATCTTTTCGCCGTTAGTTTTTTCATTGGTTTGGCACCGCCTCAAAATTATTTATTTACTTAATTTCGGATCTTAATTTATAATACTAAATGGTTTATTTTATTTTTTGCTTTTCAGTTTTTTTTTTTCGTTGGTTTTATTTTTTGTTAAAAAGTAATTATTTTTTAATTTTTAGTTGCTATAATACTTATAATTAATAATAAATTATTGATTTTATGAATTATTGATTCAGTTACCAGGTAAAAATGTAGTAGATGAAATATCAATCATCCCCTATTTTCGTTCCTATAGGGGTAAAATTTTGTTTTGAAATTTAAACAAGAGTAACCTCAAGGTATACACTATTCAATAAAAAAAGAATCATCGAAATCGAATCATCCAGTACAAAGTTATTGGGGTTAACATGTAAAAATTCCGGGTAAAAAACGGATGAATAATCAATCATTCCCTATTTTCGTACCTTTAGGGTGGGAATAAAATTTTCAAAAAAATATGGGACCAACTTCAGGACATACCCTATCCAATAAAAAAAGAATCATCCAAATCGGACCACCCTGTGCCGATTTCTGCGTGATCATACAAAAAAAAAAAAAAAAAAAATATACGTGTCGAATTGAGAACCTCCTCCTTTTTTTTTCGTCGGTTAAAAATGATTAAGTCACACTACATCTCCACATATTTACCGAATCCAATGCTAATAGAAACTAGGTTCTTTCCACAATTCCTCCTTGGTAATAGACTGGTGTTACTGATATCCCCGCGCCAGAGACCATTGCCATGAAATGACTCGTATGGCCTTTCTCGGTTATTCACAAAAAAACCTTTACTAATAATATTTTCCCGTGTGTGTTAATTTAATATTACTTTGCGGTTTACCATCCACAAAATTAAATTACAAGCGTCTCAAAACTCAAGTCAATGTTGGCAGTATTGTGCTTTGACTATTGATCCACAGGTGGTATTGTGGGAAACAAAGCCGCAAGTTTCAAAAGCTCTTTGAAACTATTTTGTTTCGAATATTTTCTGTGAATAACTCTTCTCGGAGACAATAGACTACACGGTATTGGTATTACACTACGGTGCGAGCAAGCTTTGAGATATTTTATGATTTTAGCAACTCTAATGTGTGTTGTAAAGTAGGGTTCAAGTCACCGTCAATTATATGTGAAGTACTTAAAACTGTGGAGCACTATGGGCAAGGTTGGCCTGATATCGTCTGAGGTTTCTGATTTTGTATCAATTACTTTAATCCTGAACGGCGAGTAATGGCGGGATGCACTACGGTGTATGGTTGTAACTCTAACAACTATTACTCTCCTTGCCAGCCCTGCTAGGTACCATGCTTCGTTAGACAACCTTCAAATTATTTTCATGTGCTCCGGTTGCATTTTCTGTCACCATTTAACAAGTCAGTTGGCTTCAACCCATTTTTAGCCCATTACTAACCACTGGTCTCTCCTCTTGAACAAATTCCACTATGCTGATTTAGCGTATTGGTGAACAGGTTAGAGGCCAAACTTAACCAAGTATCGGAAGTTTTTATGCCGCCCAAAGGCTCCCGACATGGCTGAACGACTCTTTTCTTACTTTAACTGCTATTATTGACGCTCGTTTTTTCCCAGGATTTGACAGCTAAAGTTGGAGCGGGGCTCCTCAAAAAATATTGACATAGGGCCTGCATAGGGCAAGCTACATTGTCAAATTGCATAATGAAAGCAATACCACTAATACCTCCCATGAAGACACTATAGATAACTTACTTTGGCATATCCTCCTCAGCACCCTAAATTCTTTAATGTTGTTCTCTTGCTCTATTTTGACGTGTGTCCATTTTGTAAAGTCTACATTCAGGTTGGCATTGAACCGCATTACATGGTGCTACTTTTTTGTCATATTGGATGAGCTATTGGTAAAGTTCTTGGAGTACAATTAATTACCTCTCGATAGTTTTCGTCAGTGAAGTAAGTGGTAATTGATTTCTAAAATGGTTACCTTGAGAAAATAGAATAGAGGTTTCATCACTCCATTTCAAACGCTTTCTCGACCTTAGTCATGCAACAATAAATACGAGTAAATTAACGTTTTCCCTTACTGGTCTTACTCTTTGTACGGTACACTCGCAGTAAGCTTCATTCCAACCACAATGATTTCTGTGCCAGTAGTTTCTTCATGTAGATGTTCATTTATATCTATTAGGTATTTAATCAAATATTTCCATATTAGAGAAGACTATTGGAGAACTATATTGGGGAATTCTCAGGTTTACAGTATTCATGTTAAATGATACTTATAATCTACGTAAAGAAGAACGTAAAGTAAATTTTTTTTGTTGGACTTTCTGTAGATTATTCTGTAAAGTATGAAATTTTCAAACTCCCGTTCGAGAAAAGGCCCGAGCACAATTGCATATACATGGTGTAACTTAAATATATGTAACTTAGGAGGGTACATGGCTCAAAATCGGCAGCTGAATCGATTCCACGTATTTTTAATGTAGGTAATTTTTTTTTCCTAAAAGAAATTAAAATTAAGTAAATGATGTCACCCAATTCTTTAAACAGTCGAAACAAACAAAAATGAAACTTAAGTCAATGCAATAGGGTCCTTTCAAGCATTATTATACTTAGCCACAGTCTCAAACACACACTGCCAAACGTACGAGTTGTACGACGTTAAAGAAATACACTACAAACGCAATAGATCAAAAAAATATTATTAAGAAAGTTCGCACACTTCCATACGTTTTCTCTCTTCCGCATATTTAAAAACAGTCGGGAGGAAGCGAGACGTAACGAGAGTGTCCCGGCCGGCGGTGTGATCGGCCCGGCGACCGGCGGCTTTTATGATCTACGATTTAGAAAATTAAAAAGTCAGTCACACCGCACGCGCCGGCCATATCAGCTGATTTGACTTGACCCAACTAGACTTTTTTCTGTGGGTGGGGACGTGTTTATTTCAAACATTCCATTAGCGGTGAGGATCTAAAAAATGGAATAATAGCTGCATTTGACGTAGTGAAAAGTGACACTGTAGTATTAAATAAACTTAAACGACAATTACAAAAACGTGCATTATTGTGTATCGAACAAGGTGGTGGACATTTTGAAAATGTCATTATAAGACGACGCCGCAGGAGTTGATAGGAGTCTATGAGGATGAAGAGGGAAGAAACCAATTATTATCAGACCTGTAAGTTACCTACAGTAACTAAATTTTAATGGTTTTTTAATATTTGTAAATATTTTTATAATTCACAGCTTTTAAACACGCAGTATTTTTTGTTTTGTTGTATTATTACTTAAGTCCGATGTAAACGTATTATGTAGATTGTAGGTAGTTAACTTAATTTTATGTGAATGATTTTTAGTGCGCGCCCAAACGGAATTATTTAGTAAAGCTCTTAAGTTCATACAATTCTTCACAACCTACTTAACAAACTTATGCATTTTACTAAAATGTCTGCTCAAACATGTTAAGTGATAAGCCCTGCCCATAGAAAAATTTCTAAATCACTTGTTTACTTGCGTACAAAATTTGAAGTACTAAATTGTCCGTTTACACCTATTAATTTACTTAAAATTTAGTTATCTACATATCTACTTCTAAACAATAAATATTTCAATAAATAGGTATCTTATCATTTTAATGCCAAAACGATCGACATTGTATCAATTAAAATGATTCAAAGTCGACAGTCCAAAAGCTGTAAAAAGTGATTGAAAGAGGGAATCATAATTTGTTTATGAAACAATTTATCTTAGTACGATTAACTATTATTTTAGGCATATGTAGGTAATAATAATGTTTACGTTCAATAAAATCTTTGAATCTTTACCTAATTGGATGTGTTCAGTAAGTAATACGAGTATAACACACCAACCAATTAAATGAAATGAGTACTCAGGTAACAAACATGTTGTGTTTAACAATGTCTAATGTAGGTATGTACAATGTCGAATTCGTTTTCGTGCATCAGCTGTTATCGACGCGCGCGCGCCGCGCTGGCCCCCGCGGCCCGCGTTGTGGCCTGTGACGTGGGTCTCACTCTCATGTGTGCGTTAGTCTGTATGCTTGTTTAGAATATTATGAACATTCTTATCCCTCTACGAGAACAAGTAATTTCTTGAATAAACAATTAATAAGCTAATAAAAAATATTTCAGTGTAGGTATTATGATTAAAACTGAATAGGTATTCTAATTGGGGTGTTTAAGGGTGTACGTCATTTATGCATTCAATGTAGTGAAAAGTGACACTGTAGTAGGTATTACATAAACTTAAACTTATTACTGACATTGTTAAATAATTTTGTTCTTTAATTTGAGGTTTATTAATCAATGAGTTCAAAATTGTTCACAGTCTACAGTACAAAGCCTGAAAAATGTGATGGATGGGAGAGAATCATAATTTGTTTACTATTTAATCTTCGTACCATTACCTACTACATATTTTATGTAATGATCACTCGATCGCTAATAGTCTGCTGTTTTCGTCGGGGTGTACTCACACAGACGCGCGCACCGACCTTGTAGCGCTCGTTCGCTCTCATGTGTGCGTGCGCCGCTGGGTAGAATGTTCACACTTTTCGTTCGAAATGAGTATAACTTATTTCTTAAATAAAAAATTATTAAGCTATAAAACACAATTAAAAATACGTGGAATCGATTCAGTTGCCGGTTTCGATCACTGTACCTTCTTAATTAGCATATGAATCTATTACACGCTGTATACAACCGCCGATTGTGTAATCTCGATAATGATGAGAGGTGTTTTGTAGCAGTGTTAGTTAACACAAATAACTTTTTAAATACGATTAAAAACAAAAGTCTTAATATTTGTAATGGTAGGCAAAAAATATAATTTTAGATGACAAACATTTTGCATTAAATGCAGGACGTGCACAAAGGAATTTTGTTAATTGGTTCTGCGCAGAACATTATTACGCTCTAACAGTAAAATTAAATATCCTGGTATCATTCTAAGCTTAGTTACACAGTTTTCGCTTCATAGAAAAATGAATTTCTGTGATGGATTACTAGATACATTAATTCTTTCGTTCTCTAGATCTTTCCTCTTCGGACGGGAAGGTATAATAGACTGCAGCCATTGCCAGGCGAGATATTATAATACTGAAATTCAAAGGAAACTGTTCAAATTAAAATCAATCCTTAATCTTGCCTCACCAGGCAGACTGCTACGACTTTTGAGAATCTTTCAGTATACATACTAGTATGATTTATTGATATAATACAGATAATAGTATTCAATGGGTTTGAGCTAATTATTTTGCAGATAAACTTACAGATTATTATCTAAAGATACAGTTTCTGATAACGCAGATAGACTTCCTCATTTAATAGTTTTATTTAAGTCGTTGTTGCTCACATCCTTTTTATATTGACGCTTCGATGTTTCTCAACAGCAGAAATAAGAATAAGGTTTTCATAAAAATAATGATATCTTTTAGATGTTCTCCATTTGTCTCAATTACAGTTACAATTATCGTTAACATTACAGTAGTTACGTATATTTTTTGATTTTTCAGCTACTTAAAACTATCATAGAGAAGAAACGTCGTAAGAAACACTTCAAATGTAGTTTTTAATATTTATTTTTAATTAGATTTTCTGTAAATTTCGTCAATTAAATTGATACTTAGTTTAATTAATTTCTGTACTACAGATTTCACAAGAAAATAACATCTCAGCTAATGTTTGCTTTTTTGAAAGCTCATTTTAACAAAAAGGAACGAATCACGACGAATACCGAAACGAATTACTTAGTTGTTGTTGAGGCGTTACTCCAGTTTTACTTAGTAATGCGTCGGGCTTAATTCGCCTAATCAATGTTTTCTTCTCTTCCTCGGAACTTGTGTGTTACTTAGCCATTAGGAGTTTCGTAGAAAATTAACAAGAAGCTTTCGAATCGCAACCTGCATGTGAATGTGGTGTTTAAGCCATCCATTACCCTACTTTCTGTGAATAAATTTGTTGAGCCCTTATTGTCACGCATTACAATGAATGAGGAATGCGTCTAATTGCTAGTGCATTTCCATGTATTACCCAATGCGCATTTCGCAGCTTGAATAAATAAACGGAACCGCAGCTAACCGGCTTACTGTTCCGTGTGAGTGACATAATCAATATTGCTTTCAAATATTTGGTTGTGAATAGTATTCGAACTGAATATCGGATTCGAATATTTATGCATACCTAATAAGATAATGTTATTAAGTACAAGTAACGTTGAAATGAACCTACTACCTATACATACATATAAATAAAACTGAAGTGTGATTTGAAAATAACTGTATTTAAGTGCGTATATAGTTTTATTTATTTTATTTATTTATTTATTCATTCCAAACTTACACCAACATTACAGGTCAAGCCTAATGCGTTAGCGTATCGATTACAAGTAACATTCTTACGTTAACAATACATAATCATAATATTCTTTTTTTATAATAATAATGTAATTCAAATTCTTAAATCTAATATTAATAAAATTATATAAATGTCAAATGTCATAAATGTCAAATAATAAATAAAATTCAATTACATATTAAATAAATAATTCAATATCCAATAATAATCCATTTAAAAAAATTATATAAACTTCCATTAATTAAAAATAAATAATACTAATCATAAACATCAAATCACAGTAGTCCTATTATTTCATAATTATACCAAATTCATATATAACATATAACATTTGAGACCGTCTTTGTGAACTCGTTCAGTGTACAGCTGAACAGATCTACTCGTTCAGCCACAGCGTTAAGAGTGCGCAGTGCTCTGGTGAACGGCGCGTGGCTCAACAGGTTGGTGCGCGCGCGCGGCAGGGCCAGAAGGGCCGGAGGTCGTCGGCGCTCGGTGTAATGGTCTGGTACGCACAGCTTAAGTCGCTCTAAGATGGCTGGGTTATCCTTTTTTCCCCTCAATACCATGAGAAGGTACTTAGCGAACGTAACTTCCCTTCTCATTTCTAGTTTGCTGTATCCCACCATGCCCAAGACAAACAACGTGGGATACAGCAGCGGATAGCCAGGATACACCCCATATAATTTCAAATAAAGGTACCTAGTGAATTTATTCTGGATCCGCTCTATCATTTGGTTATACTTCATCTCACTTGGAGCCCATATAACCGAATTATGTTCCAAGTGACTCCTGACCAAGGCCTCATACAGGGCACGCAGGGCATTAAAGTTGGTGAAGCCATCTGATTGCCGCAATATGAAGCCAAGGTTCCGGTACGCCTTTTTGCATACTTCGGTTATATGGGCTCGGAAGTTGAGATCAGCAGTGAACCTCACCCCCAGATCCTTCACTTCTGTTAGTTAGTTATTAACTCGATACTGAAACACAATTTATTTTTTAATTTTTGTTTCTCTGTCTGTCTTTCTGTTTGTTCGGGTTAATTTCTGGAACGGCTGAACCAATTTTAATGGAACTTTCACTGGAGGAGATTCTATCGGAGGATGTTATTTAAGAATCGGGTTTCACTCAGCAAATATTTTTATTCAGCACGAACCATTTTGACGCGTAGTTACCTAATACAGCATGACAACATATACCTATTACCTATCTGTTATATGACAGCATGATAAGACATAATATGACTGCATTATCAAGTGATCTATATGTCTATTCCATTCCAAAACTATTAAAGTTGTATACTCAAATAACAATTAAACAAATAAATTTTTATGACATCACAAACCCTATGTTGAAATTAGTAATATTCCTCAATAGATAAATTTATGGACACAAAGGTTCTGTGTACAGCTAACAAGTTTTGAAAGTTTTTATCGATGTAGGGGCACGGGTCGGCGATTTACGTGGATGTTATCACGACAAAAATTAAATTACAAGAGTCGTTACACTACGGAGGGGACGGAGTTACGGGCACTAAAGCTAATTAGTTAGCTCCGAACTGAACGATAATTTAGATTGCAACGTTACGATATTGCGTCAGATAATGGAAACTTTCGCCAGGACTGTTTATCGAGAGTTCGCCGTACGTCCACTCCGCTATTTGTTTTATCGGGTTATTAATATTTCGAGTAGGGAGTGGACAGGTCGTATGTGGTATGAGTTTGTTAATTTAGGGCACGGCAGTAAACGGATTTCGGCCTATACCTAGTACCTACCTAGTCAAAATTTTGTAAAAGTGTAATATTAAATTAAAATCGTAAAACATGTCGTGTTTTAAGTTTTAACTCCGAGGTTGGATAATAAACTATTGTGGATAAAATGAATGAAACGTGATAAATTATAGCAACCGACACCAATTCTCCCGAAGATGTCATAACTTTATCGTGTTTGCATTATTTCGCAGTCCGCTGATCGCCTGAATTTGCGTGCAGATGTGACATGAATATTTTATCCAAACGAACTTTACTGACAGAATGGCACAATACTCAAATAAAAATGTTGAATTATTTATGAATATTTTCCATTGTATTTGTTTGTTGACTTTTAATAAAAGTTGAATGGCGGTTATTTAGAACCGGTTGTGGAATTTTACACACCTACGAGTGTACTTACCGACATTATTTGCATATTGTCAAACACTGTATTTATTTAGTATCTAGCAATTGCCTTCGCTTTGCTTCGGAAAAAATAGTAGGTACTTATCTGTACTTTAGTTAACTTACAGAACATACTCTTAAAGCAGCAAGATTGAACATTAGAACCGCGTTACAATAAAAGGTCAATACACGACATAATGTGTCGATATTTTTAGGGTCCCTTAGGGGTCAAAAGAAAAAACACGGTTCCAATAAGATAAACAAAGATTACCTACAGACAAACCAAAATGAAAAAAACTCATTTTTCGGTTTTGATATCGTGCAAGTAACGATTTACAACATGAAAAATGCAGTTATTTCGGAATCACAGACGGATTCTTCAATTTTATTTATTTGTATGCAGTGATAAAGGTAAAAAAGAGGTTTGTATGTACTAAAGTGGTTGGTGTGAATAAACAAATACAGCGCCGTCTAGTGGTCAATAAAGTAATCGATTATCTGTTAAATATCGGTTACTCATACAGACTAAATTTGCGTTTTTCCACCACTTCCAATCCAAGGTGCTACTGAAATGAAATTATGTACGCAAAAGACATGCTCTTGAAAACAAAATAAGAAAATATATAGATATCAACTCAGTAATAGGGATTTGAATTAATGAAAAAAATAACCTGAAAAGGTATTTTATGGCCTTTCCATGCATGTAAGTAAAATCTAAGAAATGTATGTATCACTCTTTTTGTACGGAAAAAACGTTTTTAATTATTTAAAACAAATCAGCTGACATTTTTTTATTTTTCCATACAAACTATCCCTAACTTTTCAATATCCCAGTAAAAGTCCTGTTAAAATTCGTTTAGTGATTTCAGAGATTAGCAGAGATAGACAGACAAAACCTATAGAAGCTCATTTTTCGGTATTGGTATCGTGCAAGTAGCGATTTGCAACTTGAAAAAATAATTTATTTCGAAGTCACAGACAGGCTTAAATTTCATTACTTGTATAGATAGATATAGATTATTTGTATAGATATAGATTTCAATGGTCTGCACAACGTCGATAAAAATATAACCTTAACCAAGGTTTTAAGGTACGGTACTCGTGGGATAAGTGGATGACAAGATTAATTTTGTTTTGGCTGGAATTCTGCAGAGCGTGTAATGAAAAGGTTGTTTAATTTATATCCCTTTGTTTTTATCATGAAGGGTTACGGTTACGTTACGCGTCATTTATATTATAATTAATTATATACAGAACAAACTTATTGACATATGAACGCAGAACTTGAACATTGTAAAGCTTTTAATGGCGACGGCGAACATTTATTTTAATAAAAATATGTGAACACTAGCTGGCTACAGAGAATCCTGTAGACTATGATAAGACTTTGATAGATAAATATATTTGCTATGTTCTTTTTGTGTATATTGTGCCAATGGGAAGGATTTAAAAAAAATATTCCTCATGACACACTGCTTGTGCATTGAACGTAGTTTGTCCACGAGGAAACCGCGATCAATTTCGCGTGTGAATTATATTAGGTAAAGTTCTGTGTCGTACGTATTCAAATTGCATCACTGAATAAGTAAAAACTATTCCTATCACTCGCACCGAGTAAACCATTTTGAGTTATTTGTGGGTAATGTGGGTTACATTAGCTCTGCTTACACAGACTGTAGAGAGCACTTCGCCTCTCAAACGAAGGCCAACTCGTCTCGTCGCAAAGACCATACTTGTGATATTTTAAACATTACCGTCTATAAATATTAAAATATCTTATTTTAAACGCCGCTAACTCAAACACAAACATAATTCGAAAAGCCGACAATTTTATTCGTAATGTCAAAGTTAAATAAACTGTAAATATACGACATCGATGTACTTATTATGTCAATAGTGGACAAAGAACCTAGAGGGCTATTTTCTAAAATACAAACTCGAAATCGAAACTCACTTTTCGTTTGACAATTGGACACGAGCTTCGACGGTGACGTAATTCGATTATCGAGACAAATAAATCCCTTAATTAGCCTGAACAAGTAATTTTTCTCACCACCGCATTCTACACTGCGGCGCGGCGCCACATGTACTGTCGAGTTTTAGAGAATAAGAATTTTGAAACTCATCGCGGATTCCGCTGTCGAGTTACAAAAACATCCTTACAGAATAGCCTTGCAGACGGGCCATCTTGTGTGGTAAGTGGTCTGACCCAATGACATCAGTAACATCAAAAGGTATCACCGACGCATTGCTGGCTATATGTACTCGTACATATGTATAAGGACAAAGTGGAAGACCTGTTTAAAACCATCTCTCCAAAACTGCAAGCAAAATATCTCAAAATATTTCAATATTATTTTCATAGAAGGGTGCTAGCAATAATAAATAAAACACGGAACATAAATGGAGGATAAAATGCATCCAACATGGCTTACACACTTGGATTACTTCAATATTGTTCAATGTAGCGTTATAGATCAAAGAAGGCTTACCTACAATTGCGAACCTTCATATATTTTATATCAAGAGTATGCGAGATACTGTACTTAGGTATATCTCGCATACTCTTGCACTACATCAGAAATTTTGCATCGTTTTGAACACCGAACCGTGTTGCAAAGTTCCTTATCAATTTAATTAATGGGCTAAATTTTGTCATGAATCCTGCCTCAAGTAACGGATATACGACGATAAAATCTCATTAGCTCATAAACGTAAATTACAAACACTAGTCCCAACATTACAGAATTACATTACGGAATCTGTTAACTTTGTAACTCAGTTAATAAGATTTATTGGCATCTGGTTTTAGTTAACCTGACTTGACCCGCCCTTCGACGTACTCTCGAAACTCAATTATTGTTTGTTACACGTCTTTGAATCCGTAAATCAGATATTCATTACTTAGATGTCTTTTAGCCACAAGAAAAACAAGATCCCAATTTATTTTCACTTTTATTATATTTCCAATGAAAATAATGTAAAAAAATTAGGTAAAAAGGTAATACTATAAAAATGAGAATTTATGCACTTAATTTTAGCTTGTCTCCCATTTGTTGGTCAGTTTGATATTCAAGCTGTTTGACTGTGAGACTTCAGTTGTGGGCTGGTGGTCCCAACTAAATAAAACTGCTGTTTTTGGACTGTATATTCGCTATATAATGATGGAGTAATAAAATTTACAAAGGACCCACGAGTGCATATGTGGTAAACCACATAAAATAAATTTTATTTAGTTGTTTTATTTAGGTGGGACTTTAAATTAAAAGAAGTTAAAGGAAGCTAAAGGAAGCTTTAAGTTATGCGCAAAATCATTTTTTTAAATGGTATTATCATTTCTTGAAGTCTGCTTAATTAACTACCTTCCTTTGCTTGAGTCAGCCACCAGCCACTTGCTGGAGGATTGAGAGACAGTTCTTCCTTCTTTCTCCCTTCTTTCTTGGTCAGGAACGCATAGGAATGACGCCTTTTTGATGGTCACACTTAATTATCATTCGTTACAGATAAAACCGCTATTATTTTAATTTCTTAGGCGATAATTTCCTAGTCACAAACGGCAACACAATATTGCCTGAAGCAATATTTGCTTCACAATAGAATTAACAAGTGCTGCGTTCCCAAGCTAACGACACTTCCTTTTAAAAACTCCAGTTATAAACCTACAAAGAAGATTATGCAGTCGATATCTGGTATTCATTGTAGCAGACGGTAAACTTCTAAACTTTGCTAAAATATGGCGAAAGTTGCCTACTGTGTCCCTAAGATAAACAAAATACGTCGAAAATATTTAGTGAACTCTTAAGAAGCACGAAATGTTTGGCCCTGTTTGACCCGACGAATAAATTCGTTAGACAATACACGATAATGAATAAAGTTAGGTTGTTAACTTTGGAAGCTAACTTTGGAATTTCCATTTTACAACTGTTCATGTTTCGCTAGTATCTCACCCTCGTTTGGCGTCGGGAAACCTATGCCAGAGTACTATCACCGGAAACAATTGATTCTCATATTTATCACGCATAAAACACTTAAATATAATGGTAACGGTCTTATAAAAATACATCATCGCTGAGGTGAAAGTTAGATGAAAACATTAAAGAAATTGCTCTGAGGATTAATTGGTTTGTATCCTTTATATTAATTATACAATCGACAACCACGCAGGCCACGCGCAATGTAGGGTTCCGATGTAATTAATACTAACATAGCCGTGATAGTTTTCCTTGTAAATTCATCATATTATAACCTATTTTTAAGAATTTTTTCACTCGTCCATCTCCAACCGTTTAGCCAGGGGGGGGGACTTGATTTTAACCAAAATTGGCACTTTAAAGCCAAATATTTCGGAAACGGACCCTTAATTACAAAAATTTGCTGAGAAATCCCATTTTTGAAAGACCTTTACAACGATACCCCACACTATAGCGATTAATAAAAATTTCATCCTCACGTTACCCGTAGGGGAGGTACCCTGAAAAAAGTGTTTTTCAATATTTTATTCTACGATTCTGGAGTTTTAATAAATATGTATATCCATGCCAAATTACAGCTTTCTATCACTAAGGGTCTCGGCGCTTTGCTTCGGACAGACGGACAGATGGACAGACGGACGGACATGACGAAACTATAAGGGTTCCAATTTTACTTCGGAACTCTAAAAAGGATAATTTTTGAGTCTTTCTCGGTAATCAATATTACTATTCACTCCTGCCCTTATTCCATTCAATCGAGAGAGATCTTTATTGGCTCAAACAGGATAGCAATTCGGCCTCGATCAATCGCTTGGAACCTTACTAACTGATACACACTGCAAGATCGAAGTGATTTGTTTTATTTGTTACATTGCGTCTAAGTTCAAAGGTATCTAAAGCCGCTGTAAGTTTGTTTAACATTTACCATTATACTAAGTAGTCTAAACAACAGAACTGAATTTAAAGATAATAATTACGAAATATGTAATATTATTCTTTTATCAATTTTAAACATGATGATATCGTTGATGTAAAAGTAATTAGATAGCAATTTATACTGATTGTTGTTCACTTACAATTGTCCCACTACAAGGGGTCACCTTATAGCATTAAAGCAGAGAAGACTCACTCTTAATTTCTACTAGCCCAGTGCCGATAGCTCTAAAAACGGTAAAAAGTGGAAGAAAATTATAGTAGAATGAAACCTATTGTAAAAGGAAGAGAATATAACGAAGATTATAGGAAAAATAAATTACGGGCGATCTGAGGTCGGGAAGGGGGGGGGAGGGGGGGTTTAAGGGAAAAAAATGGTTTATCTCGATTTCCGGAAAAACTACAAGTCCTATTGAAAAAAGTTGAATGGCAAAGTTGTAGGTAATAAAAAGATCTACAACTTTTGTATTTACACTTTTTTACATAACCTCAAAATTTATGTGAAAAATTCAAAAAACCACGTTTTTGGTTTTTTATTTTTATTTTTTACAAAAAATATTTTTTTTTCATGAAATTTGGTGAAAACTTACCTTTGTATGTTCTTAACATACTGTAATTTTTTTGATTGAAAAAAATATTTTTTTCCACCTTATTTTGACCTTAAATCAAAAAAACAACCTCATTTTCAGTCGAAAAATCTCACGTCAAAATATCTGATTTTTTTTAAAAGTCTGTAGTCCTCTTGTTCGTTGGAATCTCTACTTTCTAATGGTATATAAAAACTTATACACTACTATGGTAAATGTTCTCAGAAAATGCAATGAAACGACAACTATTTTCGCAAAAAAAATCGGATTCCATTGATTGCATATAAGATTGCAAAAAACATGCGAAAATAGTAGTCTTTTCATTGCATTTTCTGAGAACATTTACCATATTAGTGTATAGGTTTTTATATACCATTAGAAAGTAGAGATTTTCGCAAAAAAAAATCGGATTTCATTGATTGCATATGAGATGGCAAAAAACATGCGAAAATAGTAGTCGTTTCATTGCATTTTCTGAGAACATTTACCATAGTAGTGTATAAGTTTTTATATACCATTAGAAAGTAGAGATTCCAACGAACAAGAGGACTACAGACTTTTAAAAAAAATCAGATATTTTGACGTGAGATTTTTCGACTGAAAATGAGGTTGTTTTTTTGATTTAAGGTCAAAATAAGGTGGAAAAAAATATTTTTTTCAATCAAAAAAATTACAGTATGTTAAGAACATACAAAGGTAAGTTTTCACCAAATTTCATGAAAAAAAAATATTTTTTGTAAAAAATAAAAATAAAAAACCAAAAACGTGGTTTTTTGAATTTTTCACATAAATTTTGAGGTTATGTAAAAAAGTGTAAATACAAAAGTTGTAGATCTTTTTATTACCTACAACTTTGCCATTCAACTTTTTTCAATAGGACTTGTAGTTTTTCCGGAAATCGAGATAAACCATTTTTTTCCCTTAAACCCCCCCTCCCCCCCCCCTTCCCGACCTCAGATCGCCCGTAATTTATTTTTCCTATAATCTTCGTTATATTCTCTTCCTTTTGCAATAGGTTTCATTCTACTATAATTTTTTTTCGTTTCAAAAATTATCGGCACTGGACTATACGTGAATTTCTGCATGATAAAAGTATGTATAAAAATATTCGATTCAATAAAAATGCTAAAATTGATCTCAATTTCTCAAATCCCACGTATTAAATCTACTTCTAATGTTATGTTAATATTGCTATTTACAAAAGTATATGATGTATCAAGTGGGATAAATGCCTATCGTTTTAAACAGCTGTTTCAGGGATTTGCGATTCCGTTTACTCAAGTAATGGATGTTTGTGTGACTCAAGGTCTCGTTCCAATTTTCGTTTTTCATGTTGAGTACACACTTAGCGCCTCACGTATTCGTGCAATGGACCATTTAAAATTCCAAATGTTGCTGGAATAGCGTGTGTTATAACTTTACTTTGTACGACATACGAAATGTCGAAGTTATCTTGGAATATTTGAAAAGCTTAAACCTAATTAGAGTGTATGAAATGTTTCGTAAATAAAAGCTAACAATACCAGTGGCTCATTATGTAATTAATATAATTAAACCATCCAAAGGTTAATGTGATTTTAATACATCACAGGTAATGTGAGGATGAATTTTTTTATCGTCGCGTACCCTATAGTGTGGAATATCGTTGAAAAAAAATATGGGTCTTTTACGACCATTTTAGGCTTTAAAGGTCTGTTTGCGAAATATTTGGCTTAAAAGTGCTAATTTTGGTTAAAGTCAAGTGTGGGGGACACTTAACCCTGATGGCGAAATGGTTGGAGCTACAAGGAAAACTATCACGTCACGGCTATGTAAATAAATTAAGTAGTCGATAAACTTACTACTTCGGAACTCTACATTGAGCGTGGCCTGACAAGCACTTGCCCGGTTTTTATTTATGTGGCTAGCCTCCATCCTCTTTTTAACACAGATCCACCTTCAGTTATGTTCAAATTGAAATTTCTAAAAACCTGTTTTCAGCGGTTCCAATTCGATTTTATGTAAAGTTTTTGTATGCTACCTCAGAACTTCATTCATTTATCCACAAAGAAAAAATCTTTTGTATATGATTTTATGGCGATATAAAATACGTTGAAAGGTAATTTTACTAGTCCTGATCAAGCGCTTTTTTTGATAAAGTGGGGTAGCTAATTGTTTTTGGTAAAATTTTGACTATAGGTGATGAGGATTTTCGGAGCACGTCAACTGGTGCAAATAAGATTTAAACAGATGCGAAGCTGTGTGAGTTTGCCAATCTCTGCAGGATCTGAGAGTCGCACTGGCTCAGTGGCACTGCCTCAGCAAATCTCGTCCAACTAACTCAGCTTTGTCGCCTGTGTCGGATCTGAAAGGTCTACTTCGTTAACGATCGTAGTAAGTTTCTTTCACGGGTTAAATTTGAGCAAAACTTTGAAATTTACTTTTGAAGTGTAGACGATTGTTCGTAGAAGCTTAATAGCTGGGTTACAGTTACATTAGGGTCAGAATTTATGTAGACTCGGAAACTAACGACCGCACATTTGTTAATATCTAAAAGTTGTGGAATGGATTTGACGGGTTCTATTTTGGGTCTGAGATATTATTCATGGCTAAGGAAGAATATTACTAGTAATTATAAAGTGTAATTGATCGTCTAGTTATATTTAAGTTCAGATCATGATATGGGTTATTATATTTGTGAAACTTTTTGTAGTTTTTAAATAATAGCTTTTAATGAAGTGCAATAAAGTGTTTTTATTTAATTTTTCAATGGTAAGTAGTTTTCTTTGCTGAAGTTTGCCTAATATTCATATTATGTTTCTAAACTTAAGGCAAATTGAAAAAGGTAATTGAAAGTCTAAGAGAGTTCTCAATTTGCAAATGTCATCTTTATTTTAATAAAATATGTATACTGGTAGCTTATGTGGGTTTACATTCTGGAGAATTCAACTAAAAACCTCGTTCGCAAGTAAGCAATAATATTCTCTCTCGTCGGTGCAAATACTTGTAAAAATTATAATTTTACTGCCGTAGCAGCACAAATAGATTAAATACCCAAAGGATGCGTGTTACTAACTCAGCCAATACCTTTTTTCGAGCCAATATTGCCATCGACTAACTTTATGACAATAATTCTAATAACCACCTTTGCTACTCGCACTCGAAAAAAAAGTGTTTATACAGGATTCTTTAAAAAAAACCAAAGACAGATAAATATAAAACCAAACAAACACTAGAAAAAAATGGCCGACTGGGTGTTTGAGAGCCAGTTCTTTCTTTCTTTTTCTTTTGTCTTTCTTGCACGGCAACGCTTCATTGATGCCTTTGGTGTCATTCGTGCTCAGTAGCGGGCCGCTAATGGGTTGAAGCCATTATAATAATAACTATATTGTATTAGAATCCTACCGAAGAATTTAATCTCTACATTTTCGTTTCTTCCTCTTATATTATAGTTGATGAATTACTGCAAGTTTTTATACTGCGGCAATAGAGTGTGATAATCATAATGTCTTGAATACCACACTACACAGATGGAACGTTACAATGGTCAACATTTATCTAGTTATCTACTCGTTCCTGCAAAGTATTCGGGCAATTTACCCTGACGATATACCATTATATTTGTATTATATTTATATTTGTGTTTATATAAGTCTTCATTTTGCAAGACTTATGTAACTTAAGACGAAAATTAAGTTTATTCTTTTGGTCGTTTTGATTTACGTAAAAAGCAGAAAAAATGTTTGTAACATGATTACGGTTATGACAATTGTGAATTTTTCTTTTTCTATAGAACAGGATAAATCTTCCGATAAAGTATATTATACGTGATTTTATGTGTACAATAATGGATGTAGATCATTGTATTGAAGATCGATGTATGGTGGCCTAATCATTCACATCTGTAGTTGCTATCAAAGGTTTTCGTCGAGCTTGTGACCAATTTGACTATTCCATCAGTAAACCATTTTTAACATTCGGTATAAAAAAACCGTTAAAACTTTTATGCCACCAGATAATTTTGAATTAAATCATTCATTCATTCTATTTCTCGATCAATCAATTATTTTTCCAAGGTTTGAAGACATTTATTACATGCCTAATCTAAAAATTTATGATGTAGGTACTCCGTGTGACTGATGTTAATGTTTTGACGCTGTAATAATATAATATAATATTTAATAATAATTTTTGACGCTGTAATTACATAAAATATATAAGCACATGGTATACCTACATTCGTGATAGTTGGTATTCGTAAATACAAATTTTTTTTTGTATATACCGAAAGTTCTGTTTATTATTTTTAGTTATCCCATTGCCCTCAGCATTAAGTCCGCCTTTTGCTCCATTAGGTACTTATGTAAGGTTTAATAAGGGATCCTACTTAATATTATAAATGTGAAAGTTTGTATGGATATGTGTAACTCATTATCGCAAAAACCACTCTACGGATTATTATGAAATTTTGTACACAAGTAGGTCATGGTCTAGAAACTCTAGAATAAGACATAGAGGATTTATTATCCCAGAAAACGCGAGGAAAGCCACGTGCAGAGCGCTAGTATCTAATTAAATATATAAAAGTTGTTAATACGACAGCATTATAGTTTTGTAGTGATTAGTGAATTATCTTGGCCATATCATTGGAAAAGTGAATATTTGATTTGCCTTTCTCTCTGCTGTTTGATGAGTAAAGAGCCCCATTCTGGATTTTGTATGCTTACCCTACTGGTAAGCATACAAAAAATAAATACCCACTTTTGTCCATAACATTTCTTATTTATTTATGCGTTTGCCCCCTCTGGGCCAAGAACTTTTAATGGTAAGTCACCCCCGTCGATAAATAACATCAACATCAGAGGCATCTTAAATGCGTTTTCAACTGATCAAGTACAGAGAAAAAATAGTCAAAGCTATTAAAAACTAATAATAATGATATTTTGTCCAAATAAAATTACCCATTTTTATCTTTAACTACTTTATTATTACCTTTTACTACCAAGTTAATATTTCTTAAGCTTTTGAACATCTATTAGATGCTGCAGGAAAACATAAATTCTCTCCGTACTCCATTACCTCGCTCCTTGCATATACCCATTTTAATTTCATTTTCGGCCATCCATCTCTTCAGAACACAAGTGTAAAAGAGAAAACTGAATTCCCACCGCTGTTCGTTGTTCGCTCGATAGCCGAATGCAAGACATGAATTAACGCAAATTTATTCACACATTTATAGGATTAATTGAATTGAATCGGGGCTAAAGGTAATAATCCCTTGCATTCGGTCTCCATGGCTACATTTGCATGATCCTTGTTCGTTTAAATAATTGCAAGTCCCAACTACCTGAACACTTGAAGGACTGAAGCTTTTCGTTCTATTTAAAGTATATAGGAATACGATCCGAGACTATGATACTAAAATAGAAACACAATAGCCATAGTAAATATTATTGGTTTTAGTTTAAGACTCTTATTTAACCTGTATTGAATTAATGTTTTAACTATCCCGAAATTCGTTCGTTAGATCACAAGTCTACATTTACATTTAAGAATAAAAAATTACAGGTATGTATTGCAATGTGGCAAAGAGTTTTCTATAAAAAATAACTGGCATTAGCTGGTTTCCACAGTTATTATGATTTGTTTCTCACTCCGCGTTATATTAATGGACGACGATAAAAGTAAATAGCCTATAACAAAATGGCGTCGCGGCAGGCGATATGTCGACGACAGAATAGCTTCGTGCCTATAAAATCGACAAACTGCACCCGTACAGTTGCCTAAGGAAATTCAATACTTAAAATAAGTTGCTGAAGCTGCCAATAGCACTGTATTGAATAACTGTTTTACGGTTGACTTAATTTTTTTTTTTAATAATAATTTCTTTATTGATTAAACACATAGGTCGTTAACCTATGTTTATTTGGAGAAACTTTTTATTTGATTTAGAACATGAGAGGTGTAGGCACCATGTTATACTTATTACTTTAAGACTTGTTGCATGATTGCCTTAAATAAACATACGATTATCAAGTTCTAGCGCACTTGTCAAACTACAAAACAATTTGCAAATTATACATCGAAATGTCGTACATAAATAACAAAAAGCAGTTGTACGATAAAATTCATTATTAATTACGCCATTTACATAAACTTCTTCGCTCTAAGATAGTCGTAGTTGGAAAGATCTCTGTTGTCCGAAGACAAAGAAAAAGCTTCAACTAGATTTAAAGGAATGTCTCCAGAGCATTTAGCCCGGAACCGTGAAGTTCATGTCAGACTCAACTTGCTGCCACTCCGTAACTCGTAACGAACAAAAACCTTCTCAGACATTTCCAGCAAGGATGGGTGAGTAATCGTAGAAAATAAATAAATTATTCGAGTAGCTTTGTAGGTACGTACTGCATAAGTTTTGGAATGAGTCTTGTATAACGAATACAAATACTAATTAGTGCCATATTGGGGCGGCTTAGAATACTAATCTCACGCCGGATGGGTGTCGTAAGAGGCGAATAAATCCAGCCCGTTGGTGGTATGGCCCCTCGCAGGGATCACATAATTATATAGGTAATATTGATTTCAGTAGTTCATTAAACCCATTATTTTTTTACTACAAACAACTTTATTACTTGCTACTACTAACTATTATTATTGAGACAACTACATACATCAAAATTAATGCAAATAATATAAAAAATAACTCTAGAAAAAGATCTTAAACTAAATTACTATAATAAAAAGTGTATTTAAAAGAGATAGATGTCATCTAAAATCTCTAAATTCAGCATTGTACCCAGAACAGTATCCCATTAATACAATAAAATTATTGAAGTGAAAACTTCTTTAGGCGCGTTGGGCATTTTTGTGATGTACGTGCATAGTGTTTAAACACTATGCAGATATATACGAAGCTGCTCGGACAGACTTCGCTCTTTCAAAAGTTGGTTTTTTTTTAGATGTAAGCTATCCTATCTTTCAAGTTGGATCAAACTGCACACGGTGTGCAAAGATTAAAATCGGTTAGTAGCTTAGGATTCCATCGTGGATAAACAACGTGATACGTAATTTATATATATTAAGATTATATTATAAGTTTTCACTTCTGTTGGCACTCCCGGAGTGCCACTGTTTTTTTTATATCTCCGTGAGGTCTGCCTAGATAGCTACCGCTCTCTTCCTTGAGTCAGCCACCAAATGACGCGTCGTCGTGTGCCGGCAGGGGGTTTCAGAGCCAGTTCTTACCTTTTATTTCACTGTTGCCTTTAGTTTCACTGATGTTCATAGCGTCGATAGCCTCTTACCAGCAGATGGATCGTCAATTCATTTGTCGGATATTTATATAAAAATATAACAAATACTTAAGGATTAATTAAATGTAACAGTTTATAACAAAATCACCAAAACAAATAAAACCTACTTCAACGAAATACCGTTCGATAAGCAAGTCCATACAACTATACTATGATACCTACTTACAATATTTTAGATTTCAAATTAGGTTTGCACTGTGCAAAATATATACATGACGGCGAGCGGCCTCTTTGATTCTACAATGATCGGCCGATGCAGAAGCTGTCATACAAGAAACATGAAGAAAAACTAAATATTTAGAATAAGGAATGTGTCAAGATATGGAGAACAATACGTGTGGGACATTGTGGAGGATTCGAATAGTGATCACGGAGTAGTACAGATTGTTATTGATGTGAATGTTAGGAAAACTGGAAATGAAATATATCATGGAGCAAAGTAAAAGGCATATTATTGAATAACCAATACCATAGAATACCCCTTCTTCCATATACATATATAGCAAAAGCCCTAATATTGAGCCCTGCGGCACACCTCAATGAATTGGTTTACTCAAGGACGAAAGATAACTCTTAGTTCCCTCTTGCTGTTTTACAACTTAGATTTTTAAAGTAACTGTCGAACCAGGCTACGACGTCAGTACTAAGCCCGTTACAGGACATCTTTGACACTAACAGGGGATCAAATAGTGTCAAATGCACGTGAATAATCAAGAAGAATGAGAATAGAACGTTCATCGTTCACCTACATATTGCGATGTTAAAATGTTAACCATATCTAGTAAGGCAGTCTTAGTGCTACGTTTTTTCCTCCAGATTGATAAATCGGCAATATGCCATGTATTAATTAATAATTAATTCATTTATTGATTCTAAATAAGTACATAACTGTGAATATGAAAATATTTCGGTCATCTTTGATATGCAGGGAAGTATGCATACCTGTGTTGTGCCATACAACTAGTTGTGCGTACGTAGTTGGTCGAACGAATTCGTAACGAACGAGTTGTAACGAATTGGGAGCTTTTTCGGTTTTGAAATAATGTAACTAGATAAGGATTAGAGTCAAAATAAGATATTACCGAAATTGTTAGTATCAACTTGAAAAGATCATAAAGTTGTCAGTGGATGATGTTGATGTCGTATTTTTCTGACCCTAAAACAACCATTTGGTAGAATGTATCTGGGTATTACTTTGTATAAGAAATAGTCCATATAACCAGACCACACATCAATGAAAACCAAGTAGTGGAACCGATTTGTACCTTGATTTATTGTTACTACTAATGTTCTTAAATTTTATTGTGAAGAATTTAATTTAAGTTGCTTACATTCAAGTGTTAGAAACAGCATTTTATGTGGTTTTTCTGTGTTATTGTTCATTGAATATTTTTGGTATTGTAGGGTTTTATTGATAGCAATTTATTTTATTTATAAAACGTTTTAAGATGGAACTTATCAGTCAGTAGTTTTAAAACTTATCATTAATTACTTGCTGCTATTTTCATTTGCTGGATTTCATTTTCGAGTATCTTGTAGTGTCTCTAGAGCTTGCTGCATTTTGTTCTAATTTTTTTCGTTAATAAAAATCTATAACTAACTAGCATTGACATATGAAAATAATGTTGCAATGAATTTGTGTTTAGTATATTTGAAATATCTTTTATTTCAAACCTATTTTATTTAAAATATCTATTCAATAAATTATATACATCCTGAAAATACTATATACGATCCTGAAAAAAAAACAAAAGTCTAAACTTAGATAAAAGCAAAGCAAAAGCAAAGCAACAACCCATAATTGTCCCACTGCTGGGCTCGGGGTCTCCTCTCAGAATGTGAGGGCTAGGCCATAGTCTACCACGCTGGCCAAGTGCGGATTGGTAGACTTCACACACCTTCGAGAACTTTTATGGAGAACTCTCCGGTGTGCAGGTTTCCTCACGATGTTTTCCTTCACCGAAGCAAGTGATAATTAACTTCTAATACGCACATAATATTTTGAAAATTAGAGGTGCGTGCCAGGATTTGAACTCGGGCCCCTTCGTTCGGGAGACCAACGTTCTACTGCTAGGCTATCACTGCTTAGATAAAACAAAAGGAATTAGTTGGATTTTTCCATTGAAGTGAAACAATATGATATAACATCGAAACTTCTCTATTTTTTTTTCCTAACAGTAATTCGTTTCGTAGCACAAGATAAATTATAGCAATTGTAACTCAATATTTGATCAAATTGTTAAAAAGCAAAGCTACTGGCAATAAAATTGGTTTAAAATTAAAGCAATATTAAAATAGAGTAATTGAAGCAACTCATCAGAAAGCTGTTCAAACGTAAACGTAGGTATTTTTCGTTTTCGGTGCTCGAAAGTTATTTTTTAAATGAGAAACTTTTCTCGTTTGTACAGGACATAGCCATGCTGTTCTCATTAAGTTTGATTTACTCTGGTGCGGAATCTGGAAGTAATATAATTAGTTTTGTAATTTTCATTGACAATCTGATTATGGAGGGGAAACGATTAATGAATTTTTGTTTTTTGCAACACTTCGCTAGTACTTCCAATTAAATTATATGAGAAATTGCCACAGGTGATATAAAGTTACTTGGTTTGTATATAAACGATAAAAATGATTTGTCTTGTTCTATGAGAGCAAATATGTTTATGTTGGGTTTAAAATTTTAAAAACACAATATCTTAATCCCAAGTATTTTATTACTTTTTCTGTAATATTAATAACAACTAATAATTGTTAAAAATAAGAGACTTAGTATTGATTTATACCATTACAGTGTATTTAATTAAGTACTTATACTAAGATCAACAATCTACACTTGAACAACGTCTCGGTATGTAAGCACCGAAGGTATCTGAAATACGGTATTAATGCCGAGCATAATTAATTAATAGGGGATATACATGTTTGGCAGTAATGGTAATCTGCCAATAATCCGCAGAATATTGCTTGCGGATAGCGTCAAGAGTGTCCGTTCTAAGCCGAGTTCCCACACTAAAACCCCTGAGAACTTTATCTACGTCGACCCTTTACGGGATTATCATAAACTTCTTCGACAATTTGTCTCTATTTATCTTTGCGTCTCAATCTCTTTGTGTCTATTAATCGTTTGAGTTTCTATACTAAGCATTTATAATTTTATGCGATCGTATCGCCTGTCGTAATCCCTAGAGATTAAGACTCTTTAATGTTAGATATTCATTTATGTTTTAAATTTTCTTTACCTTTGAACATGTTCTATGCTTTGTTGGGTAATAGCCTACTAGCCAGCCATTGTCAGGCATAGGTAGGTACAGTTTCTACAATTTGGAAGACCTAAAGCCATCCATGCTGCTCCATTGAGAATAGGTAAGACTACTATACGGTATTTTTAAGTAAGGAATCACCTACAGCGAATAAGTTTTTGTAATTAGGTACACCGAATTAATATTACGACAGGTCTACAAGCCATAAATTTTAAGAACTTAATTACAACTGTTTTAATGACTCGACTCGCGCCAGAACGAAGACAGGTCGACAACGCGATAGATATTGCTTCTGGGAGTGTTTTAACAAATAATTTACTATGTATTTTGTGAACATTGTTAGGCAATGAATACAAATTAAATAAGTCTACTACAATTTAAACGACGTCGTAACGACGATAACACATTTTTCATAAACAGAAAATCGAAAGCTGGCCAGTTGAGCACTTCGATACGAATAGGCCTCGGGCTAATCAAATTTTCATGTTGTGCTCGATTCTGATATATCAGAAGTATCCGAAAAACCTATTATGAAACAAGAGTTTGAGAGGAATGTATATTGGGGATTTAAACCTCAATATTTTGTATGTATTCACGAGAGGATTAATCGAACAGAGATAATGGAGATGGGTTTTATATTTCAAAGTCACGTGATAGCGAAAAACGGTGTTTGTTTTTTATTCAACGTTGTTTTGGCACTAACAGTGCAATAACTTTGATTGAAAATAGTTTAGTGGTTGGTGAATAAGACACGAGTATGTGGTGCATAATAATATTAATAATAATGCATGTTAGTATTTATTCAAAATAGTCATACATGAAAAAGTGAGGAAGGTATACCTACATTGTATGTAGAGAAAAGATTCTACTTCACCGTGACTTAGCACATAACAGCAATAATTTATCACTCGGGAAGCTTTGGTCGTGCTGTCCGTCTTTAACAAATTGGTATACAAAGCGCCTGAAAAATTAACAAAAACAGCCCTTTTTGTCTCGATCACATTATTAAATGAGTAAAAATGATTTTTGAATAAATTTCATTACAAATCAATACTTTATATTTCTGCGTTAGTTGTATGACGATGCAATAACGGACGGTAAAATCCCGTTTGACTACAATTTGATCAATATTATTTTTCATCTTCATTTTTAATATTCATTGAACAAATACGGCCTCGTTACAATTTTATTATCAGTATTTAACTTCATAACTGCAATGTGATATAGTTCAAAAGTTGTGAATGTTGTGAGTTTGTTCGAGTACTTAGACTTGAAACTTTGGTATAGAAAGGTGCTGAGAAATTATAAAGTAGGAAGTCATAATAAGAAGTTGAATACATTGAAGTGTTACTTAGTATGAGGTAGATGATGAAGCTCTACAACTTTTGAATTCGACTTTAAGCTAAGGAATTGTTAAACATGAAACCAACCAAATTTCTTGAGTAATATTTAATTTTACGCTAAGGTTTTCCAGATGATTCTAGTATTCGGTGGCGTAGCAGTCAACAACTCGTAAAATTTGGCAACGGCTCGCTTCGGCAATTAAGAAGGATTCATCCTACATATAAATTGAACCATCTGAGCGAGTGTTGCAAAGAAATGATTTATATCAGACATCTGAGGGGCCGCAATTTGCTCAGTCCACAGATGTTCGCTGATTTCTTAGTAGACATTATATTAATTATTTCATGTTAAGTCTATATCTATGTCACTGTCTTTATTAGTAACTATTATTTTATACTAAGCTTATCACTTGTCTTTGCCAAATGATACCGCTGTTCCGATATTATCCGAAAAGCCTAAAATCGTAAAAAATATAAAATATGTTTATTACGGAAACAATTCCACGTTAAATTTGTAGCAAAATCTACATCTGATATGTATGACAAATTTCAGCACAAAAACTCATTTATGTATGCCATATTTCATTAATAACAAATTGCTATAATTATTTTATAATACCTTTAAACAAAACCATTATCTGACCTAATTGTTCTGTCATTTGTATTCGGCATTTATGCGAGACCATTATGTTAGCAAATAAAAACAAAATGTAAATTCCATTTATGTTCAGTAGAGTACGTGAAATTTTATGTTAGAATCAGAAATAATTAATAAACCTGATTGATTGCGGTGAATGGCAGCCGTAATTGAAAATTCACCGAGCTACGAAAATTTTTCTCCCACAATACAGAGAACTCTGAAACATTGAAATGTACCGAATGTTTAGATATATACTATATAAATATATTAGGTATCCATGATCGTTCTCTACGATTAAATAATATTGCATATGTTAATCATAAAACCCTTATAACTCGGGTTGTACAATATACAACTTGTGTGGGAATATCTTTTCGGATAAAATTTTATGATGGTCATCACTGCAGATGGACAGCATAATACAAAAATGGGTGCAGGAAGACTATTCAGATTTGTAACTGGACAGCGGAGTTTCAAAATTGACGTTCGAGTTCTAGGATCACTTCACTTCGCAAGTGCGTACTAGATGATTAGATAATGACATATCAATACGATGCAAGTTCGCTTTTGTTTTGTAACTTGACAGCGGAATACACGATGAGTTTATAAATTGAAGTAAGAGTTCGAGACTCCCTTCACCTCGCAAGTGCGTGCCAGATGATTAGAGAATCACATATCAAGATCTCGGACTCGAACTTCAATTTTGAAACTCATCGCGGATTCCGCTGTCATGTTACAAAAGTGAATAGTCTTGCAGTACCGATGCATAGCCAAACAATTGAATGACAATACCAACAATTAAACGACTAAAAAGATAAACCCGCTTTCTACCTCCATTTCGGACATCTATAGAATCTATTTTTGTATTTGATGGTAAGAATCACGAGGAACAATACCCGCAATAATAATAAATCAATAAAAAAAATTGAATTTTTTTTGTCCAAAAGTTATCTTGAGTATTGAATAATAATGCATAAAAGACCTAGCAACAATGTGAATTTTAAATAAAAAATTAAAGCCTAAACGCCGAACAAGAATTTTATTCAGAACAAACAATCACTCCAATGCTTCATCTAATCGCTCCAATTTCTAAGCAGTTTTCCCAACGTCCTCCTCTTGTTTCGTTTTTAAATGGAATTTTATTTTCCGTTTGATAAAATATAAAGCTACGGGCTTTTGTCATTGAGGAAGAACAATTCCATCCAATATTGATGTTGAAACAGAAATAACATCAGCTGTCTTGTATTTCCAGTAAATAATAAGTATTATATAGTAAAAAAGTTCCTGAATTTAGATATCGAACAAAATTCTTTTAGATATAAGCAATTATATCGAAACTAGTCGTTAGTACGATATAAGGTTCTAATTTAGTATTTTGTAAGTATGTATCTGTATAAATCCGATATACCTACACCCATCTATAAGTCTCTTCAGCAATCTAATTTGAAACCTATGGGTTTTTGTAAATTTTGGATGTTTTATTCAAAATATTTGTAGTCAAATTAACTTCACCCAGTTTCGGCTTATTAAATAAAGATTAAATAAGGAAATTATTTAGTCTTTGTGCTACTATTCTAGTTACGGTAGACATTATGTTAACTCAATGGTGAGAGAGCGGATGTGTTACTCTGGTTGCTGCCTATTCTGTTTTGTAACTCAACAATTCAAAATTGAAGTTCGAGTTCGAGACTCACTTCACTTCGCAAGTACGTACTACATAGATGATTAGAGAATGACATATCAACATGATTCAAGTTCGCTTTCGAGTCTCACTCACTCAGGAGCTTCGATTTCGAGTTTGTGTTTTAGAGAATAGCCCTCCTGGTGTCTTAGACTAGACTTCCGTTAGCCTTTAGAATACTAACCCCGATCCCACGCTGGATGGGTGTGGTAAGAGTGCCCCTTACCATAGGTTGGATCGTCAGCTTGTTTGTATTTCTACTATAAAAGAGATATACAATACAAGTAACTTATAGGTTTAAATATAAATACCGTTAACTTTTAAATGCGTAAGTACTACAAAGTCGATTATATTTTCAAATAACTATTTTTACTCCTCTGTACCTATTACATTATACGAAAAATAACAAACTAAAGTTGATATTAAAAAGCATTTTTAAATAAACGATCTGACGATGAGTGGTCTCTGGTGGATTTACAACAGTAAAAAATTCTCGAGCTGGTGATTTTATGGCTCAACGTTTAGGTTTAATAATAGCCATAGACACTAACCGAGCGATTAAACTGTGCAATGAAATGAAAAACGGTTTATTGTAAATTTTTTACATTTTTATTTCATTTGGATTTATTAAATTTGTAACAAAGATATTTTTCTCTCGACCATAGACAGCGATGATTTACGAGTATTATAATTCTGGGCATAACGACTCATGTTAGTTACTTATAATTTTAACTATAAATATGGAGTATAAAAGTCTATAAGATTTGATAATTGTTATAATATTAAGATGTCTTTAAAATAAAGAAGGATATTTCATTAACATTTTAAAAACATTATGGAATGTACTACAAATCTTAACGTGAGTAAAAATGTGAAACTATAATTATTGAGTAATGTGTCAAAACATTACAAATCATTAAAAGCATTATTACGTAAGTTTTACGAGAGGTTGGACCGCAAAGTTTTTCGTGTACCTTCCTCATAATCTTAGAAAGTAACTGGCGTTTCTTAAATGGAAAAATTTTAATTCGAAAACTTTGTTTTCAACTTATTAAAACGTTGCTTTTTCCCTTTTATACTCTATCCGAAGAAAATTTGTGATAAGGAAATATATTTTCAGTTCTCTAGTAGTTTTTCTTGACTAACAGTTTATTTTTAGATAGGTATATTATGTATTTGAAATTTCTCAGTCTCTTCTCATTTCTTCGACTATTGATATAAAAAATTATAAATAAACGCCTATGAATGTACCCCTTCAGGGGATAACCCCTTCAAATATCTCTTTTCCGAAAACGTTGAAATAGGTCTTAAATTATAATTTGTAACGAAAAGCTTAATACTAATTCTCCAGGTGCTTTCATAAAAACATTCATGTGAACTATCAACCCCTATTTATCATATACATATTTAAGAAGTTGTGCTCACGTGTACCTATTGCAGTCGTACATTCACGGCCAAAATAGGATACATAAGTCACTGGAGAGCCCACCAGAGAGCTAACCATCTGAGCCCGGTCACTCAGACTTAGAGAGTCCCGAAGCATCGCTGTAGCCGAAATCGGCTCTGAGGTATCATCATCATCATCATTTAAGAAGTAACAATTTAATTTTAAAATATTGAGAATTATGGAGATTTGAAAATTATCTGATAATGTACTATCTTTACATCGGTTCGCAGCATTTTTTTTTTGTGAATACCAGATTAACAAGCAGGCAATTGGAATATCTGGTAGACCAAGTCATCTTCGCTCATGGAAGTCAGTAACATCAAAGGCATTAATACGTTTCCGGCCAACGCGGATATTATTTCCTAGTAAAGGCCGGTAGGAAAGCGAAGGCAGGTTACTAGCAGAAAATCATTTTGTTAATGAGTTTAATATTGATAACATTCAACCAGCTTCGTTTTAGAATGACAAAGACAAGATAAGCAGTCGTAATTTGCAAAAATAATAATTACAAAAACAAATATGGTTCAAATTCCGAGTTTCATTATAATAATAACAACATAATTAAAGAAAACTAAGCGTACCAGAACTAGTTTATTATGATAGACCACTTCAACGCAGAAATCTAGAGCACAATTTTATCATACGAATCATTATAAGTATTGTTTACCAACCCGTGGCGTAGCTTCCGTTATCTCGCTAGTATATTATAACATGTGGACATATCCATATTTGCTATTTCTCTTTTATTTTTGTACGAACCGAAATAATGTTTGGGTAGTAATTGTACTGTCATGTTCATATTCATGTTTATATGACAACGTTTAGCTAACGACTGTGGATGAAATTGGCTAGCTTGTATTTTAGGGAATTTATTTCAATGTTTAGTTTAAGTTACTTCCTTTGTTCTCTGCTAAAGATAGGCCTAAGACAAATAAGGGCTAGTAGGGTTAGGTTCGTTCTTTTGTAGGCCGCAGGAATCTGTAGTGGTACCTACAGATTAGTTCTAAGCCCGATGGTTCTGATTCTTCGTGGTACGATTCTTCATCTAGGTACTTAGCTATGACCCTCGGTCATAAAAATAAGAGTGAAATGTATTTTGACGCTGTTAAGTAACATCTTTTAGCTTCCTTTTTAGTCATCGCGACGGTGATGCCCTTGGTTAACAGGATGTTACTTAAAAAGTATTCATTTACTTTTCAGTTATTTATCTAGACTATACAAGTAGATCTAGACTAACGTTTTTTACAAGCTTTAATTTAACTTGCTTTGTTCGTTACTTTGTTAACATTCAAAATGTCCTCTCATCCTACGGAGTTGAAATTTTACATTTTCTTTTGGTTCCGATGACAACGTATTTTTATAATAGCGGTGAACTAATACTACGCTCAGGGTTAGCTCCAGACGAGGAAACTTCTAGACATTAGAGACATAAACTTTTGTATTCGCATTCAATTATGATAGCTCGTTCTATATATACTTCATTATAACGAAAGAGAAACTCTTCGGTACCTACATCTAGGTAGATGTACTAAAAAATTAATTTATTTTCATTATTTAACAAGGATGTCATGTCTTTTTATTATTATAATAATCTCACCAATAAACAAAATATAAAAGAATCCTGCGTATTTACAGCAAATGACGTCAAAAAGGCTCGTCTGTTATTATACCCGCGGGCGCGGTTAACAAATAAATTTACGTTTATTTTTCTTTAAGACAACCAGATATTTTTTCTGTGAAGATTTTAATGAGGAGGCCTCCAATAACTTAATATCATTTACATACTTTTATCAAATTTCCTTTTTGTTGTCATTAATTAATTGAATTTTTAGTATCCTGTATTTTTTCGAAGCATACGTATTTTTATTGATTTTTTATTCAACATCAAAACAGCCTTAGAAAGATAATACAATTCCAGGACTAGTAATAACTTATTTGGAGGGAATAAGTTACTGAATATTTACGAAAGAAAAAGGAAACAATTTCTATGCCTCTTTAATAATGATTTCGGTAGTGGAGAAAACATGGAATAATGAAAAACTGCGAACCTTTGGCGTTGTGCTTCATAATGTTCCCTTTTTGTAGACCTAATTTATGACGTCGAGCACGTATCGTATAAAAATGGTGGACGTGTACGAATATGCAGGTTTAATTTTACGGTCTTTTGTAAGAGAATGAATAAGGGGCAAGTCTTTAATTATGAACAAGTCACTGGTTCTTTCCGCGATTATAAAGGGATATTTGCTCGAGAGTTTCTGTTTTAAATAAAAAATACCTAATATGTGGAGCAATTTTATTCTTTATTTAAGCTTTAGTAGCAAGGTTGTAGGTACATAACAATTTGTAGAAAATGATATCTTCTGGAAAAGTTAACAATTGTATAGGCTGGGTTTTATGTAACAACCGAATATAAAGTAACTGATGTTTCTAATACTAAGAATAGTAATGGATGAATAGCGAAACCAGATTATGCAGAGATTTCAGTTGCGTTGTCGGTTAAAGCGTTGCATATTATTACTCCTGGTTATTAAAATACCTCCTAATGCTGAACGCACATTTGTCCGCACTGTCCTCGCCGAACGCATCGTTTGTATTATATGAGAGTTTAACAAGTCCATTGTGGGATGCATTAGATAAAGTTAAGTTAGAAACAATTATACGCGAGTTGGATGAAGAATATAATCACTAATTACCTAGAACGTAGGTGAGATGAGGTTGGACTGTAGTTGGAAACATATCCATTTAACTCAATGTCTAACCAAAAATTACAATTTATAGTGTTCCCTCCTCAGTTTCCTAATATACTAACTTAAGTCTATTCGGGCTTGAGTTTTTGTTCTAAACTCTAAGGAAAAAAAAATTAGTCCCTAACTGCAAACATATCGAAATAGTCATTAGTATTAGTGTATTGTAAGTTATGAAAATTGGATTAAACAGCTCTTCATCAATGACCTAAAACATAAAAAGAGTTACTTAAACGAGTAGTTATCGGTTAATAGAGCGCTGACACAGTAAAAACCGCGGTGAGAAATTCTCTACAACTCTAGCTCAAGTGTCTCTAACCGTTTGAATTCTGTTTGTTTTGGAAAAGAGAAATGTGGATTACATCCAAGTGTTGTAAAAATTCAATTTAGTGAAATTTTTTAATTAAATGAGGAGGAAAAGTAATGTTTCGTTTGCTAATTAAACGAGTTCTTTACTGTTGTATATTGAACGTAGTCGAGTCATATTTAAGAAAGTCATGATGTAGATGTTTTCAGAACTTGAAAAGACGTTTCACAAGTTTGTTTTATATTTTACTGGTTGACCCGACGGACATTGTCCTCACAAAATTTCAATGAAGTAACTATTCCTCATGTAGATAATATATGCTATGCTAATGATTTACCTTTTCCTATGACAGTATCACAATTCTTTAATTTCTATCTACCTTTTGTAAACCTCAAAGAATGACTCAAATCGATTCAGCCATTTTTACAGTTTATGGTTACAAAAATACTAAATTCAAATTCAAATTCAAAATCATTTATTCATGTAGGTATCATTGATACACTTATGCACGTCATTTTTTTATTGGTCCAGCTTTTTCGCAAAGGTGCTTTGTCATGGAGGAGAAGAAAAGCCGAAAGAAACTCCTCAGCACATCTTTTAAAAATAAAATACATTGGTATATTTCTTACAAAAAGAATCACTAGCCTGTACGGAACTGGTTGCAGATCTGGTCATTTCCATGCGTCTTTGTCATTTATGTACTCATCTACAGTATAGTAGCCTTTGCCTAAAAGTTGAGATTTTACATGTTTCTTAAATAATTCCACTGGCAAATCACGTATTAACTTTGGGATTTTATTATAGAACAGCTGTACACCACGGCCCATAAAAGATCGCTTCACTTTAGAAAGACGGTAAGATGGCGTTACTAACTGGTGCATTTTTCTTGTTTGGCGATTAGTGATATCAAAATTTTGTTTATACGCGCTTATATTATATTATTAAAATCAATATAACCCAACGCTTCTCAAAACACAGTGAGGTAGTCGAGGTTCTTATGTAAAGAGTATTTTCACGCAGTGAATTTTTCAATTTTGTAAACTACTTTGAGATAAACTGGCATTTAAAAAATAAAAAAAAACTGAGAAGCCTGTCTAAAAGGGTTGTTTTGATAAGCTTCTCAAACAATATGCTTTTAAATTGATTGTTTTTACACAGTTACAAATAGAACGGCCGACCGTAACGATTTTTATGTAATTGTGTAGCGCCCAACGTAAAGTTATATGAAAGTGAAGAAGTGTACCTAATTGTAAGTTGATACTGAATCTATCTGTAATAAAAAAAAGAAAAAAAGATGCATATATTTGGCCTGGACGAAATGGTTTTATTAAATAGTACCTACAGATAACTAAATCAAGCGGCATAGAAGAGTTCCATGTATTTGTATTGAACGATGACAAACGAGTTTTAGATGCATTTTATTTTTTAGGGTTTATCTATAAATTGTCGTTTGTTTGGACGCTGGATGTTGGCCTAAACTGAGTTACATATTGTGTACTATATCAGTCAAAAAATATTCAGTCTTTTGCAGTCGACTAGTCACGTAAATATTTAGGTATTATGAAAAGATGTGTGAAATCAATATTCTAAATATTTGACTTAGTAATCGCACCCAAAACAATTTGCTACTCAATTTAGATGCATTATTAATAAACAATTAACGTAATTGTTTGAGTTTATAGCTCAAAGGGGATAATTTGCTTTTCTATAGGTACAGTTAGCTGGCGCGAGGCTAGGCCTCAAAAAAGTATCCTAGTATATTAGTTCATTGATCCTTTTAATATACCTAAGGTGTATAGGTATAGATTGTGCTAGGGTTGGTAAGTTTCAATTAAATTAAATTGTAAAGTTACCTCGTTCGAATCAACAATAGGAAGATATTCATAATTGTAAAAGTATTTGCTAAAACATTAATCCGTAAACTTTTGACAGAACCTTTATACTAAATTGTACATGTTACCCGCGGGAATAGTACAATTTTTCTGGAAAGAAAATATCCTAAATAAATACCTGCAGGTTTCAAATATGCCAAGTAACATTTCAATCTATTCTGTATTTTCCGTGTGATCCTCGTACTAACGAGACAGGGTTTAGGCTATTTATCGATACTAGACATACAGTTATATTATCAGTATAGTTAATGAATATAAGATCTTATGTATATATTTCTTTTAATATTTCGATAAACATCTACAATCATATGAAAATTTGTAGTCAATTGAATAAACGAGTTTCTCAGGCAGCTGAAAGAACTTGAAACAAACTTCGAAATCGAATTTGCGTAGGACTCGATGATGGTTGGAATTAGTTGTAGCGACTGGCTACTTTATAAAATACTAGTGACCCAACTTCGCCTAACACAAATTGAAAGATATTTCTTGAGTCCTTAAGAATGTTTGCTAAGTTGAGTTACGGAATTCTTGGAAATTATTTATTAAGAATTATTTTAGTAATCAAAGAAACGTTTATCCCCTTTCCACCTTTAGTGAACGAATACTTTCTTAGTACTTCATCACACTATAGTTAAGGAATCTCAGTTATAGTTAAGGAAATATAGTTAAGGTATATAAGGAATCTCTGTACAAAGCTACATACATACATTTTTCACAGGCTACGTTGTTTGTCAGTCAGTAACAGTTGGCGTTTGACTCCTATTTGGGGTATTTCTACATTCATTTGAAAACATAAAAAAAAAATATCCATTTTACACACATAAAATATACAAATTTTACATAACATAATAATTATAATAATGTTGCTACAATACAAATAAAATATAGGTATATATTGTATAAAGATATACTTCGTTGTCTTCATTAATCGATGGCTTTTCTGTGTTATTGACACAAGAAATAAAAAAGTGAAAGTAATAAATTAATCAGGTCAATAGACACTGATAGTTGCTAATAAAATAATTCCAAGAAGACATTTGTCTTTTATTTATCGCAAGTAGTAATTGCGTTCGTTTATTACGTTTATCTGAGGGGCAAAATTGAGCAGTCTGTTTATTCTTTGTCAATGAAACGTTTTCCTTATCGGCCGATTCCTTATTAGATTGGTGCGGAGTTAGCCTTGCGGAGGGTCACTCCTCGTTTTGTTCCCTCGGGACATCGCCTTATCATTAAATTCTATTCTAGAATCTAGACTCTTATTTTCGTACTATCGATTTCGTGTTTTTATCTAGAAGTTAATATTCAATAATGCGCAGTTAAAAAGCATTACTAAGGTTATGTGAAGTAGTATGTTGTACTACATATTACTTCACATAATGTATGTGCTACATACTATTATGTATGTGCTACTACATATTGACAATTTACTTAGAATTCATTGACTGAGCCTATTATCCAATTTGTTACTATTATATAAGATTTTCTGGTTGCTAATTTGCTAGTTATGCATGTACTATTATGTCTTCTGTTGGTTATGCTAAATTATATATACCACATAATATTCATGCTTGAATTTTGTATAATTAAAAGAATTAAACCCCAAGCAAAGCATGGCCTCTTCGATGTGGCCACATGCCATACGACGGCATCATAGCTATATGGTATCTGCAACAAAAGTATAAAAATCAAGTCTATTTTTAACTGTTTTTTTAGCGTGGTATCAGAAACATTCGAAAATGAATTTTTATAAAATCTCAGGTTACAAAAGTGATTAATTTGTATGCCGATGGAAACCCACACGTTATTAAAATTAACTTAGTGTTGGGAAATATTTTGATTAAACTAAATTCGATGAATGGTGACCCTATCTCAACGCCCAACTCTTACCGGCTGACAAGCTTTCTGTTATTGTTGTTATTCAGTTAGCGAAAAGATCGCTACTGACGCGAGAAACAGAACCTGACTTGTTATTTCTATTTTGTGTTTTGTTAAATGAGTATTAAATGTTACTTTAATGTAGTGAGTATTTTCTATAGTTACATCTTACCATGTTTAGTTCAAGAAAGTGTACTATAACTGTATATTTTTGTAGTTTCATTTTACGTCTTTAAAGTAACATGGCTAGTAAAATATTAATATGAATATAAATAAATTAATACTACGAATTACGTTATAAGAGTTATTCATTTACCAAGATTCTTCGTGTTGACGAAGTATCGCGAAAAACTGAGATCGATTGGAAATAACTTATAAGTTATATACGTTTTGGTTAATATTATCAACATGAAAATAAATCCATTAAGACTTTAATGGTTTGATAAAACAAACAATTATTACCTTAATAAAATACTGCCTTCATAATTTCACTTCGCGACAGGTAAAAGATAATCGGAAGTTTAATTTCCTTTTGATTTTAAACAAAATTATCTAAAGTAGGTCTTTAAAATACTGGAAACGCTTTTAGCTTCACGGTTGGCGGTCAAAGTAAGCTGTGTAAAAACATTCAAGCGGCATTATGTCCGCTCCAAGACAACGAATTTTCAAAATCTATCAATGGTAGGCATCAATAAGCGTGGTAGAACCATTGAGGTATATACGTAGAGTAGACATCTCAAACAAAATGTGTGTCCCCGCCGGGAGGTTCTATTTTCAAAATTGAGCCCCTGTTCTCCTTTCAAAATCGAACGAATCTATTGGACATTGAAGCCGCGCGGCGTCAATTCATTGGAACATACATTGTGTTCGCGGGATCTGTTCTATACGCTAGTAATAATACTTCAATGGGTAGAACACGTTTAATTCTAATGACATAACTAATACCGGAAACAATAATTTGTATAGGGTAGCAAAACTTATGCATTTACAGTTGATAGGTAGACCTTAGTAGACCTGAGCGAATTTTACCTACCTATTCAAACTGTATTCTAGTGGGGAATATGTTGTGGTTATCCTAGCTCAAAGTAAGTCTTTATTTTTGTCCTCAGGAATAAAAATGGTTCGGTCTTCTTCATCTAAAAATATAAATGCTGTCTAGCGTAATATATTTTGTTCACAAAAAATTATTACAGCACTTAAAAAAACGTTTCGCAATTGAAACAGAAAAAAAATCTTTTTAGTGACAAAAACAACGTTCTCTGAAAATACAGGGATATAAATTATAAACGAATGTACATCAAAGGTGCACTTATGACAAAATACTTTTTACTGGAAATTGTTTTTATTTAGCTATTCATTTGAATTGTCTCTTTCATACCACTTTTCATTTACAGATAATACCTAATACCTAGTACATATCTCAATAAAAACTAATTTAAGTTTTCTACTTGAAATGACTAATGTATTCTAATAAAGGCGTGAAAGAACAAGACAAAATCCAGCAAAGGGTTTTAAACTAAACTGAAATCTTTCTACATTGTGTAAACGTCTTTACCTCTCTTCTCAAGGTAATTACTTTGTTTGAGGAAGACAAAAGATTATAAAGCTCTCAATCCATAAACGTTACGCCATTTTGCAGGAAATAATATTGGAGGACGTTTTAAGATGGTTTTATTTCGATGTTATTCACCGAAACAAGACGACTTTGATGTAGGTATCTAATAGATGAAACATTTAACAATATTTTAGGGTTACCAGTCGATCCTGTCCTTTGTTATTGTATTAATGCGAGTTCTAAAACAAATTAAATAATCGGTTTGTACCTAGTTTATTATTATTACATACTGTTATATTACTATATTGTATTAATTTTGTTTCAAATGCTTAATTTTTTCCTTTAATAAATGTGTACGGGTAAATTTTGAGAGATTCAGATCAATACATAAAAGTCGTGTGCAATAAGCAAATTACATAGTACATAGGTACTAATTCGAACTCCATCTACCTAGTATAAATATTATAATTTACAATAAATGTTTAATGCAGAGATTTGATCTCGTTACAGTTATATTACAATAACAGATTTTAGAAATGTTAGCGCTTTTACTACATGTCTGAAAGGTTTGAAAGCCAAACGTGCCTCGTATTTACTGCTTCTACGTTATTCTCAGGAGAGGTTACAGGCGTGACCAACCTTAGTTTTATTGTAAGGTTTAAATTGCGTTGCAAACAAGACATCACAGTTCCGTAGACGGTGAGCACGGCATTCACATCATGGCGATAAAAGTAAATTACCTACTCATCGGATTTTGTCCCTTCGCAACGGAAAATTTCTATAGGTGTCGTTTAACGGCTGCTAAAACTTTACCGTCTTTGTAGTACATATACGTAATGATATGTATATGCCATCCTAATACTGAAAACCAGCGGTTGGAGCATTCCGCCACAACTAAAGCTAAGTGTGTTCGTTTTTTGTCATGTATCGCAACATAATTTATTCCTTTTTGTTTTGTTTTAAGTACATAGTATGATTTTAATTTAATTTTGTTGTGAAAACTGGCGAAATTAACTTTTATTTATTTCTATTTCTATTTTTATTTCTAATAATTCTTCAAATTTTTAAGTACATATAGGCAATGGTTATTAGGCACTTTAGAATTAAAAATATTGAAATACCTATATTAAAATTTTATAAAACATGATCGTAATTATTAATTTAAAAATGCATTAAATCCTATTGAATTCTATTATTATTTATTATATTGTTGTAGTTCTGACGACCTTATGACCTCCCTACTCATGCTAAGGAGATACCCTGATTTCTCACAAATATTTGTCGAATATAGCAAGGAACAACCCAGAGTAAAATATATAGGGTATAACAGAGACGTATTATAGTAAATGTGACAAAATATTTTTACGAGTGTAGTGAATGTGACGTGTTAGTTCCGGTCAGGAAGTTCCTCGCTCATGTAATCTTGCTGAACCCTCGCTTACTTGCGTTTCCAGCTGCATCTGAATTATTACTATATACATATTTCTTATACAATGAAAGTTGTACGAAAAATATGGCCTTTTATTCCGATTTTATGTTTAGTATCGTCTTAGTAGGCGAAAAAAGGTGACCGACATAGCTCAGAGAATTAGTCGGCTGGAGTGGCAATGGGCTAGCCACATAGTTTGAGGGACTGATCAACGTTGGGAAACCGACATCTCAGCTCAAATAATAATTAGTCAGCTGGAGTGGTAATGGGCTTGCCACATAGTTTGAGGGACTGATCACCGTTGGGAAAGAAAGGTCCTGGAATGGAGACCACACCACTCCCACGGTAATATGAGGATGCTCCTCGTTCAGCTGGACTGAGGGCCTAATGTAGACAGTGGATATCCGCCTGATTTTGAAGGCTCAGGACAAGTCGGAGTGGCGCATGTAAGGGAGGCTTATGTCCAGCAGTAGATCTGCACGTGGACCTGTTTAATACATTTCTTGTAGTAACCAATAGACCACTTTGAATCGGATCGATTTGGCTTCTTTGCTTACTTAACGCTAAATTAAAGAGTCAAAATATTCTTACGCCCCAACTCACTAACGGTTACTTTAATCGCTCCTTAGTAAAGAATCACCATACAACTTCTGTACTAAGAGCGCGATTTAAGTAACCGTTAGTGAGTCTGAGTTGGGGCGTTTATAATTATACTGTGTCATGTTTAATAGATATAGAATGTTCAGCTTTGTGTCAAAATAATAAATTCCCTTACAACATTCCAAGTTAGAACTATAATTACAAACAGCTTTGGTAGTTGTTGACAGCTTAAGGCACTCAATAGTGAACTTGTGCGAACGGTCAAAGAGAACTGTAGCTCGAGCACGAATATTTGCGAGAAAGTATTCGTATGGTTAACGTAAGCAATAATAAAGTATGGCAATTCTTCCTTAGAAGGCATTTATAAATTTTTACAACATTTAAATTGTTGGACAAATGTCACAATGGCCCTCTTAGAGTGTTGAGAGTTTTTTTTTTTGTATGATATTTTATATTTTATGCATACATCTGCATAAACAGAGTTACTGGTATCTCGACGTATTTCTGGCGGGAGGTGATGAAGAAGCCAAAATGCAATATTTGATCGCTCATTTGTATGAGCGCAAAAAATCTTGCTAGTTGTAGAGATATTTGTAATTTAAGCTTTTTTCGTTATTTACCCGGAATTGATAATTTAAGTAGGTACCTATTAAAAAACTACAACTATTATTAATAACCCTGTATTTGTACATACGAGTTAACGGGTACAAATGAGATGATCCATTTAGATCTTAATTCATTTAAGAATCCTCTCTAAACTACTTTAGAACAATATGGAGAAAAATTCTCGTGTAGCAATTATAATACTTTATCTAAATAGTGTATTAATTTATTTTTCACCTTAAGTACATTTAAGAATGAACCCACAATGCTCGACATCAGTTAAATTAATTAAACCTTGCCGGTAAGCCGTTGGATATGTTTTATATAATTTCAGAGAGATGAGGATACAGATGAGGAAACCGCAGATGTTATAGCTATTAAGCTTCGACATTATCCGGGATTGGGAAAATGACAGGATATATTAGTTGAGGATGTTTCGAGAATATACGTAATTAGATTACTTAAAATTGAGCTTTCAAAACTTATAAAACATTAATGTCTTTGCGAAATTGCTAATCAAGATGAATTAAGAAATTATGAGAAATTTTTATAGGGATTTATGGGCACTGCTTTGATGTTGGTATGATATTCATTCCCCGAGATTTTTGATCGTCAGCTGAAACTTTAATCAAATAATACGATACTATTCTAAATCTAAGACCTAAAACATTCACAAAGAATCACTATCAGCAAAAATCTTTTAGAGCTCGATCGAATAGAATATGAAATATCTTAAAAAAAAGTTCTTAAAGGATACCTAAGGATTAAAGAATCGAACCTCCATTGAATTGAACCGAATTGACACTTTAAAGGCTAATAGATTTCATTGAGGTCGATAATACCTGTTAAAATGCATTAGCATAATCAGCCATCAACAGCTTTACTCAATTTGACGACCCTGTAGCCTAATTGGTAGTGACCTGCCTACGAAGCGAGGGGTCCCGAGCTCGATTCCAGGCTGGGGCAGATATTTGTGTGATGAATATTTGTACTCGGGTCATGGGTGTGTGATGTGTTAGGTATATGTGTCGTCCATGCCACCCGTGACACAGGTAAAAGTCTACTGCGGGTATGATGACTACGATATTCATAAAGCTATTGATGTTCTTCATGTAATGACATCACTGGAAACGGTTCGAGTATGATTTCGATAAGAGGCACATCTCAGACAACATCATTAGACACTTGACCCCCATACGAGGCGACAAGAGTTCATATTGTGTTACAAGAGCCATTTGGACTGAGCAAACGCAAAAGATTTTTGTACGTCGAACATTCTATAGGCACTTGTATCATTGCTGCTAATGAACTTATGGTATGAAATATTAGTTATTATTTTGCCCATTATGTCTTAGTTCAAATTCAATGCAATGGAGATCTTTGGGATAAAATTGATCAGTTATTTCATTTTGTAATATAGTTCTAGAATTGATTCTAATTAACTATTTTGTAAAATTTGTGCAACTAGTTTTGAAGCTCTCATAGTCCGGCGGGTGACCGCTAGTTGCAAAAATTCTCGAGTATTTCGGAGTGCACGTACAGCACGTCGGTCCTGGTTATTATCGTTGGATCCATATCGGTGGCCTTTTTTTTGTATCTTATAAGTTACTGCTTGACTACAATCTCACCTGATGGTAAGTTGATATGGTGTCATGGATGGTGAAGCGCACTAACTTAGTAAAAGCCTATTCACTCTTGCCTTGAAGACACATTATAATCGAGAGGAAACACCGACGTGTGCAATTTATCCTTTGCTTCATCAACAGGAGCCAAGCATAAAACAACGCATAAAAACTTCTGACACTTAAGCTTTACATAAGTCTCTCCACCGATCCACCGAGAGCAGCAAGGCTATTCACTTTTGTAACTTGACAGCGGAATCCGCGATGAGTTTCAAAATTGAAGTTCGAGTCCGAGATCTTGATATGTGATTCTCTAATCATCTGGTACGCACTTGCGAGGTGAAGGGAGTCTCGAACTCTTACTTCAATTTAGAAACTCATCGTGGATTCCGCTGTCAAGTTACAAAACAAAAGCGAACTTGCATCGTATTGACATGTCATTATCTAATCATCTATTAAGCACTTGCGAAGTGAAGTGATCCTAGAACTCGAACGTCAATTTTGAAACTCCGCTGTCAAGTTACAAAACTGAATAGCGTTCCAGGTGGAGTATATTATAGGCCTCGTGCCTATCGGGCCTGAGCTCAGTAGTGGGCCATTAATGGGTTGAACTTAAGCTGGAACTAGGGTTAAGAATAAGAAATACGACCTTGACTTTGTTTAACGCAAAAAAGCTCCATATTCATATTTTGCGTTGATTGGTGAATATGTGTACAAAATTAGTCGCCAAATGAGAACATTCACTAAGTGAATTTGGTTTTATGCTCTGATCAATTAGTGAACTAGGTGTCTAAGCTGGCGAAGCGAGGGTTCGTTTCCTGCAAGGGCAGATATTTATGTGACAGATAATTTGTACTCGGGTCATGGTTGTGTTATATGTGTGTCGTCCATGTCACCCGCGACACAGGTAAACACTTACTGCGAGTGTAAGCCTCTATTTATTATCCGTATAACCAGGGTAGTGATACCAATGGCAGTATATTCCTCATCTGCCTTTTCAGTACCTATATTTTATCATTACCCTGGTCATTGTCATTAAATTACTGGTGTATTTGAGAATGTAATTTTGAATTTCATTTGAAATGGTAAGCTCGCAAATTATATGCGCATTATATTAAATATGTTGCTAATGTATGTGACTAAATTTGTAGGAATGTAATACTGAATTAGAGATTTGTTTTGGCACACTTGCTGCATGTTTTTGCTATCCTAGTACTGACTGCAAGGAACTTCGTTCCATCCGGGTGTCCCTTGACACCTCTCAAGTTTTTTTTCTGAGATGTAATATATCCTACTCGTATCTTTCAAGTTGGATCAAACTGCACACGGTGTTGATTAAAATCGGTTAAGTACTTTAGGAGTCCATAGCGGACACACTTTAAAAAACGAACTCGCAAATAAAAATGTATTCAATCTGGAAAAGATACCAATTTACACAAATGCATATTTATTAAATGTTGGCCATAAATAAAATAACACACTTGTTTGTAAACCTTCTAGGCTTCTACGTTGATAAAATTTAAATTGAAAATTGAAATCTCATTTATTTACATATCCAACTGCAGGAAACGAAAATAAAAATTGACAAAAATAAAATCGTCAATCGAAATAATATTTCCGGATGAAATGACGAAATTATTAAACTTTTTACATTAAGCGTAAACGTAGTGAAAATTTATATTTTTTATGTAAACACAGGCCATTTTTTCATTGGACGACACGAAAACGACATTTTATATACGTAGAATACTAGCTTGCCCGACTTCATTCGCGTGGGAATTTTTTCCGCGTAAATTCCGTGCCCTCGGGAATTCCGGGATGTATTGTGTACACTCGCAAACTTTCATGTGTACGTACGACTGGCGTGGAGATTACCTTACCAGTGTTAAGTATTGTTTACATTTTATATCCGCAGTGAGTCATTGCGATTTGAATTATAAGAGTGTTTCGTTGTCGTATCGTCGGATAAAGAAGCTCCCATACGCGTATGACTCGTATCAACATACGTCTGGTTTAGTGACCGCATCGCCATAAACACGTGTTGCCTCACGCTACATTATAGTAATTTCATGTTACATGAAATTTTATGTTAAATATAAATATAATGTAAACGAAACTGAGAGAATAGATACGTGTCAAAACGCGTATAGGTATACGCGAATAAAATTATAGGATCATACTAAAACTAAACATTGAGTTATTTCACTCAATAGCACACCGTATGGCGAAACGGTACAAATTAATGTGGTTTATATGGTTCCGAACTGAAATCGGAACCCTAATGGTGGTCACTCACGGTCATTCCATCGCGTCATTTTTGGAGCCACGCCAAATGACATATGTCAAAATGGCGCGATTGGACATACAAATTTTTTATATCACGCCATCAGTTTTTCACATTCACGATCAAATTTTGGCTGTATATCACGCCATTTGACGCGATGGACTGACCGTGAGTGGCCACCATTATAGTTTCGTCATGTCCGTCTGTCCATGTATCCGTTTGTCCTTCTGTCCGTCTGTCCGTCTGTCCGTCCGTCCGTCCGTCCGTCCGTCCGTCCGTCCGTCCGTCCGTCCGTCCGTCCATCCGTTCGTTAACTATAACACCCCTCTTTTTTCGTCGGGGGTTAAAAATAAGTTGAGCTGAAACTCTGTAACAAAACCTCAAACTCCATAGCACAAAATTCATGGTAAATTTTTAACCTCTCAAAACCTCTTCGTAAAGAAGTAGTTATCTGTCAATAAATAGTATTTGCCTAATTAGTTTTTCTACTGAACATGAAGCGCGCGTTTTATATGTATGTCTGTGTAGAGCCTCTTACGTAGATCTTAAAACACGCGTTTTCAAAACGCCAAAATATTATGTGTAACGGGCATTACAAGCGTAACCTACTATTATTTTTAGATAAGGAAGTCAGAATAGAACAGTTTATTTATTGTTACATTATATAATATGTACGCGTTTTTGGTGAACCCTATCTTGTTATTCTCGTTTGTCCATCAGAACATTACAGAAATCGTTTTCCGATTCGTATCGCGCCTTTTGTATCCGTGATTCAATGTGTAAGTGGTTGTAAAACCAAATGACGTTTCATCATTACTTCCGTCCAAACGACATTTTGATGATATTCATGTTCAGAGAGATATTTGGGTTGAAAGACAAATAAAAACTGGTAGCTGAATTTTGTGTCTATTTGTATAAAAATATTGTTTGAATGCATTGAAGTATTATTACTAGCGTATAGAAGAGACACCGCGAACACAATGTATGTTCCAATGAATTGGCGCCGCGCGGCTTCAATTTCTAATGGATTCGTTCGATTTCGAAAGGAGAACAGGGGCTCAATTTTGAAAATAGAACCTCCCGGCGCGGCGGGGACACACATTTTGTTTGAGATGTCTTCTCTTGTACATACCTCAATGTTTGAATGGTATGTATTATGTTTTCTGTCACTCTATGTATTTTTTGATAGAAAAGGCTTTGTCACAGGTGATGCTGTTGGTTGTTATTTTTTAACCCCCGACGAAAAAAGGGGGGTGTTATAATAAGTTTGACGTGTATGTCTGTGTATCTGTGGATTTGTATGACTGTCTGTGGCATCGTGGCTCCCAAACGGATGAACCGATTTTGATCTAGTTTTTTTATCTTAAAGGTGACTAATCGCGAGTGTTCTTAGCTACGTTTAGTGTAAATAAAACTGTTGTTTTTTTTTTAATTTTCATTTAAAATAATTTTTTATCGTAAACAGACATTTGCTGGAACATTCCAACATAACGTAAACGATGACTGCTGCTAATGTGGATATGTTAATATTGTAATCTATAACAATTATATATTTTATCAATACATGCTGGGAACCAACTTTTTAGTCTTGCATTGACATAATTCATAGATAAGATTAAAATCAAAAGCAATAATTAGTTACGACTAAATAAGTGTGTGTTAAATGTAGATTAATAACGCAAAGCTACAAAATATTATTATCTTGCTAACAATACAAATCTCATTTTCAGTAATGCTTTTACATTTTGCTTAGATCTGACAGTATTATCAGATATCAGATACTATCATAATATCAGAAATTACAATTGTTAGGCTTGTACAGGATGAAACGTTTTCCTGGAATCTTATAGTTAATTTAATTTATCTTAGCCGCATTATAATTATTTATTTTAGTTATTTTACTAAAATCCATTGCAATTAAGTTACTTTTAGTTTAACTAAAGGAATAAAAACATACAACCCCCCTCCCCCTCACTCAACGTAAGTTCCAACTGTATTGGCCAAGTATAAATAATCTAAATTTTACTAACAAAAAATAACCGACTTCAAAGTCTCAAAAACTACATAGTTGTCAGATCTCGTTCAAATTGTGTGAGACCACATGACAAGCGCCTGCTTTCGATAAAAAAAAATCATCGAAATCGGTTGGCGTGATATTGAGTTATTCGTGAATTTGTCGCGCACATCTTAACACAAATTTACGACTTATGTAGTTTTCTCATGGATGCCGTTGTCAGATCTCAATAAAATTTATGTGGGACCACATGACAGCCACCAGCTTTCGATTAAAAAGAATCATCAAAATTGGTTCGCCCAGTCCAAAGTTCTGAGGTAACAAATATAAAAAAATAGTCGAATTGAGAACCTCCTCCTTTTTTGAAGTCGGTTAAAAATACAACTTTTTTTTATCTTCAAATATTAGTGGTTCTTGAATGATTATGAACCTGAAATTATATATAATGAAGTTCATTATTAAATATCAACTCCTTATAAAGTAATCGTTCATATTTCTCAACTCAGTAGCCGGAAATATCGGTATCAAAAGACCGGTTGTCGGCCAGCAGTTCAATTCCTCGAAGTCATATCTATAGAAAACAATAGCTTTTTGTGTAACCTATATCCCATGACTATATTTAGTTTCTTTTTTCTGAGAAAATGGGTTTGGGTCTAATATAGAGAAATCATATTTTGGTACTTACATGTTTAACTGCTTACCAAATGGAGTAAAAAGTAACAACAACAAAAAATAATTTTTCACTCAAAATAGGTTCACCAAAATTTTCACCATATTTGGTACTAAATTGTACCCATAAAATATGTATTTACGTTTACGCTAGTCAAACAAATAATAATAATAGTATAATAATAATGCTTTATTTCAGACCACTAAGTCCATAGATTTGGTTAGTACAAATATATTCTTAAAAACTATGTTAGTTATTAATCTAAGAAAAACAGCACACGGCCACAGGTTAGAATTAAGACTAAGAATTTTGTAAGTCTAATAAAATGGCTGCTTCTAAAATGTTTAGTTTTGTCAAAAAAGTTAAGTTTCCAACTTGAGAGAGTTCTGCCTTTTAAGAGTATACTTGTAGTATAGGTACCTCTTTTCACTAAATGTCTACAGTACCTAAAAGAAAGAAACATTTATGTCATTCGTTACTTATTTTATTCTTTTGTCAAATATGTATGATTTTTAAGTTGAATACTGAGGTTGAATAAAACCAATATTTCAATTGGTTTTGGCTTTCATTATAACAATTTGAAATACACTCTTAAAAGGCAGAACTCTCTCACGTTTGAAACTTAACTTTTTTTGACAAAACTGTTTTGCCTTTTAAGAGTGTACTCTTAAAAGGCAGAACTAGCAAGCATGCAACAAGCATGGCTTCTGTCATGGCTCCTGAGCTGCAGGGCTCCGGTGGTAAATAGGTACCTATTACCTAACTATCTCTATCGCGCCCATATTACGTTTAAGTATCGGTTTTTTGTGATGTGTTTGCGATACTACCGTCACTGTCACAATTTTATTGTTTATTAAAGGTAGGTACACAAATGTTTATACCTACCACAGGAGCAATTTGTCTTTGTATTGTAAGCGCCAGCTTTTGTTTATAGAATCGTACGAGAATGCAGCAAATATTGCTCTGGCAAATAACATTAAATGGCTAAATGAAAATAACTTACAAATCAATATAAGCAAGACTAAATTAATTCAATATCACTTTTATCAGACCCATGAACCAACTGTAAAAATTAAATATGACAATGATATTATAGAAAAAGTAGCAGAGCATAAATTTCTAGGACTAGTAATTGACAAAAATATCAATTGGAAGGCTCACATTGAATATCTATGTAGTAAATTAAGTAAATTTGTATATGCATTACGACGGCTCACAGAACATGCGTCTAAAGAGACTGCATTAATAGCCTACCATGGATATGTTGCCTCCAATCTAAAGTACGGCATCATCCATTGGGGAAATTCCGTAGATACTATTAAAGCTTTTAGATTGCAAAAAGGGTGTGTGAGAGCAATATTTCATGTAAACAAAAGATATAGCTGCAAAGAGCTATTCATTAAGTTAGACATAATGACGCTACCATCGATATATATACCTATATGAAGTGTGCGTCTTTGTAAAGGAGCATATGCACTTGTTTGATATCAATGTACCAAGATGTTATCGTAAAACTAAAAAAAAGTTTTATTTAATGCCAAATCAAAGTTCTAAATGTAGCCTTTATAATAAAAGTATATACTGCATGGCTCCAATAATCTTTAATCACTTGCCAGACATCTATAAAGAATTAAATTTAACACAATTTAAAACTCGAATGAAACAATTATTAATAAAGAAATGCTATTATACTATTGACGAATTTTTAAAGGATACACTGACATGAAATGAATAATATATTACATTAATTAAATTGGCTATTGACATTGACATGAAATTGGTTATTATTATATTGTTGACATTGTTATAAATTAATTTAAAATCTTATGTAATGCATGCACCTCTTATCAAAAATTGCACGCCTCTTGGGCATATACGGAGGAATGTTATATACCTACACTTAAGATCAGAATTTGTACCTGTATAAGGCAATAAAAATTATGATTTATGATTTATAGACCAACAGTAGGCGGCGCAAAAGTAGGTATACCTACTACTTTTATGATTTAGAAGCCGGCTTTTCTTTATAAAATATTGTATTAGGTATATTGTGTCAGTGTAGTTGTCTATATCATGTTGATGATCAATTAAATTAATATACCTACCGTAATATTTATTTATTTATTTATTTATTTAACTCTTTATTGCACACCAAGTATAGGACAACAACAATGTTACATTACATTAAGCAAGTATACAAAAGGCGGTCTTATCGCTACACAGTGATCTCTTCCAGACAACCTTAAGATGCGGAATGCTGTATATAGATAGATAAGATGAGGTAAGGTGCACGAGAAGTATTAAGGAAACTATAACAATTTAAAAGTCAAAACACAAATTTGTAATTAGGGATGACAAAATATGGAAGAAGGAAAAAGGAAAGAAGGAAGGAAAGTGATTAATTCTGGAGATAGTGGGCTTTTACTAAGTTTTTAAACGATTTTAATGTGCTTGCGTTACGGATACAATTAGGAAGAGCGTTCCATAGGCGAACGGCTGTGACAGTAAAGGAATGTTTATAGAAGGATGAAGAATGTGCAGGAGTAGAAAGGCGTAGATTTTTAGAGGAGCGAAGAGTTCGATCATGGGTATCATGGAGGAACTGGAAACGTGATTTAAGGTAGGGGAGATAGTTAGGATTAAATAGTACACAGTAGAGTAGTGAAAGAATGCGAGCATTCCTGCGAAGGCGAATAGGGAGCCACTTGAGCTTAGCGCGAAATTCAGATACATGGTCATATTTCCGCAGGCCAAATATGAACCTTATACACAGATTTTGAAGGCGCTCAAGCTTATTTAGCTGCTCCTCAGTGATGTCAAGGTAGCACACATCGGCATATTCAAGTATTGGTAGAAGTAAGGACTGAGCTAGCAAAATTTTAGTCGGGATGGGCAGCACATTTTTTAATCTCTGCAGAGCGCCAACAGCAGCAAATAACTTTCTGCTCACTTCAGCTATTTGTGGGATCCAGGAAAGGTTCGTCCATATATATACCCAGGTTACGAACCTTGTCGCTATATGGAATAATTTTGTCGTTGAGTTTCACTGGTGATAGTTGTGACCGATCAATTTTTCCTATAAGCCGTGAACTGCCAATAATGACAACCTGCGACTTCGAGGCATTCAGTTTTAAGCCGTATGTCTCACAATAATTTGCTATACGAGCCAAATCAACGTTAATCGTATGAACGGCTTGATTTATATTGTTTATAGAAGCCTGTGTGTAAATTTGTAAATCGTCCGCATATAGATGGTAGAGAGAAGAGATACCGGAGCTTATTAAATTTATGAATATTGAAAAAATTTACCGATCATAAACCAAAAATTGTATCCAAACCCTGTTAATCTCTCAAAAAGTATATCTCAAAGTAAACCGATATAAAATGAATGTTGTTAAAGGAATAAAAAATATTGTATTATAAATGCCTTCTCTAGTTCGATATTGTTTTTAATTTCAATTTGTGACAGAAATTACTTATTGAACGTGATTTCTAAAGAGCGGTATTGTAATGGGATCTGGTTTCTTTGTTAGCTAAGAAAACAGGGATGAATAGAGCCGCTCGAGAAATCAACGGGTCACGACGTTCGCGACTCTTTGTGCTGAATAATTCATTTAATCCATTTAATAAGTAGGTAGAATACATAAATGAATACCATTTTGTATATTAATCGAGTTACGCACTAGCACAATGTGCTATACATTGAATTAGTGTGTGTGGTTTGTCTTGTTGGTAAAATCGGTCTTCTGTAGGATTTGATTAGTTGGAACCATTTATAAGTATTAAACATTTTCTTTTTACTTTATCTGTAGGTATGTCTCTATAAATAAATAAATATGTACCGCGCCGCTTGCCGATCTACACGCGATAAACGGGCGCACTGAAATATCAGAGGACGTAGTAAGTTAGTAGGGTAAACGGCCCAATATCCGTGAAGTTTTGATATTCACGAACTTTGCAGGTCTGTTATGCAAAAACTAATAACCTTAGAAAAACGAGATATATATGACTTGGTAGGTAATTTATTCTAGTTTTCAGATTATTGTATCGTTTCATTTTAGTAAAAAGATTTATGCACAATAATGCGAAAATTATTAAAAATAAGCCTTTTGTCCCAGTATCCGTTAAATTTGTACTAGTTTTCGTTAAATAGTCCTGGAATCCGGTAATTTTTACCGCGAATTGAAACTTTATTGCTTGACGTTAAAGTTCACAGAAATGTTGAATTGAAAAATTCATACCAAAGAATACACATTAAATAAACAAAATATGTATATTTAAGACAAATTATACATACATAGGTAATTCCTTTATTAAATTGTATAATCATTAAATTATTTTAATATGATTTATTTAAATCAACTATCATTAGGGAGGTATTTATGAATCACATTATTTTTGAACTCTTAGCTATGCACTACTTACTGCAATTATTTGTGAAATTGTAACTATTATAACTTTAGTAACAAATAGGTATATCACTAACCTTACATGAACAGTATATTAGCTAGAAAGCACTTAAATACGCTTACAAAATAGAAGAATTGAACTTGCTATCACCTGCGGTCAGCAACACGCACTAGCCAAGCGTGGTGACTACCGGCTAAAAACCCCGCATGATAGTCACAAATGAGCCTCGGCCCCCAGTCAACAGGCAGGCAACATACAACACCAGGACACTGTGGACCGACGACAAGGTAAAAGAGCTGGAAGAAGAGAAACACAAGTTATACTGGAGTATTGTGGGTTTATCTGAAGTCCCAAGTTAGGGAGGAGGACACGATAATACTCAAATCCGGAAACTTGTTCTATCACCGGGAGGGCGAACACCTGTCCCAAGGTGGTGTCGAATTTCTCGTCCACAAGTCCCTCGTCAACAACATTGTGCAAGTTGGCAGCGTGTCGCCCAGGGTAGCGTACCTTACACTCAGAATATCCAAACGGTATTCTTTGAAGGTCGTACAGGTATATGCGCCAACTTCGATACATCCCGACGATGAGGTTGAGGTTGTGTCTGATGACATTAGTAGAACCATCCATACCTCGAAAACTCATTTCACAGTTGTGATGGAGGACTTTAACGCAAGACTAGGCACGCGAAATGACAACGAGATGAAGGTGGGACCCTTCGTATATGGACGACGGAACCAATGGGGACACTAATTGCTGGCAAACTTCATGGAGAAGGAGAACTTATTCATGATGAACTCCTTCTTTAAGAAGAAGCCGCATCGCAAGTGGACCTGGATAAGCCCTAATGGTTCAACAAAAAGCCAGATAGACTTCATTCTGGCAGACAAACGGTATATATTTAATGATGTCTCTGTGATCAGCAGGCTTAAAACCGGAAGCGATCACCACCTTCAAAGAAGCATATTAAATATCGACGTCAAGCTGGAACGGTCACGCCTGATGAAGTCTACGCTATGCCCAACACCTGTTAAAATCAGAACAAACCCTCGGTCTAGTGAAGGACCAACGAGAACTATGTGTGCAGTACTGCAGTGTCAGACCTCTATGGCGGAGTACAGACGGTTCAATGAACAGATCTCCAAGTGCAGGCGACGCGATTTGCGAAAAAACAACGCAATTCGCCAGAGATCTGTCTATTGGGCAAAGTCAGCTTACGAGGTTGAAGACCGAGCTCGGTACCTTAGTGTCATCGAAACCCGAAGTTCTGGGTGAGACGGAGAGATACTATGGATGGTTGAATGCCTGCTCTCAAGCTCCAGCTCCCCTCGAGGAGAGCGATAAGCAAGCCAAACTAGCCCGACACTACACATAAGATATCCCGGACATTAGCCTGTATGAGATTAGAGAGGCTCTCAAGTAGCTTAATAATCTAAATTTTACTAACAAAAAATAACCGACTTCAAAGTCTCAAAAACTACATAGTTGTCAGATCTCGTTCAAATTTATGTGAGACCACATGACAAGTGCCTGCTTTCGATTAAAAAAAGAATCATCGAAATCGGTTGGCGTGATATTGAGTTATTCGTCAATTTGTCGCGCACATCTTAACACAAATTTACGACTTATGTGGTTTTCTCACGGATGCCATTGTCAGATCTCAATAAAATTTATATGGGACCACATGACAGCCTCCAGCTTTCGATTAAAAAAAGAATCATCAAAATCGGTTCGCCCAGTCCAAAGTTCTGAGGTAACAAACATAAAAAAAAAAAAAAATACAGTCGAATTGAGAACCTCCTCCTTTTTTGAAGTCGGTTAAAAACAACAAGGCACCGGATGATAACGGAATCACAACTGAGCTGTTAAGAGCTGGGGGAAACCCCTCTTAGTAGCGCTCCGAAAGCTGTTCGATTCCGTCATTAATACTGGGACTACCCCGGAAGCGTGGAGCAGAAGTGTGGTGACTATGTTCTTTAAGAAAGGGGATAAGACCCTTTTAAAGAACTACAGGCCCATAGCACTTTTGAGCCACGTTTATAAGCTGTTTTTGAGAGTGCTCACAAATCGCATTGCACGCAGACTTGACAACTTCCAGCCTCCCGAACAAGCAGGATTCCGAAAAGGCTACAGTACCATGGGCTACATACACACACTGCGGCAGATTATACAGAAGACCGAGTTGCCTATGTGGACTATGAGAAAGCCTTTGATTCTATCGAGACCTGGGCAGTACTAAATTCTCTTCAGCGGTGCCGGATCGACTACCGGTATATCGAGGTGTTGAAGTGTTTATACACATCAGCCACCATGACCGTCAGAGTACACAACACAGCAACGAACCCCATCAAACTGCAGAGAGGTGTCAGGCAAGGGGACGTCTTATCCCCAAAACTGTTTACCGCTGCGTTGGAAGACGTATTCAAGCTGATGGAGTGGAAACGACTTGGCATTAACATTAATGGCGAATACATCACACACCTGCGATATGCCGATGATATGAATGCTCGGGGACTTGAACAGCGCCTCACAACGGGTGGGTCTTAAGATGAACATGGATAAGACGAAAATCATGTCAAATGTCCATGTCACACCCGTATCGGTTGTTGTTGACTGCGCTGCTCTCAAAGTTGTAGACGAGTACATTTACCTGGGCCAAGTAATCCAAATGGGTAAGTCCAACTTCGAGAAAGAAGTCACTCGTAGAATCCAACTCGGATGGGCTGCGTTCGGAAAACTAAGTCATATCTTGTCGTCCGAAAAGTTACCTCAGTGCCTGAAGTCAAAGGTGTTCGAGCAGTGTGTGTTGCCAGTGATGACATACGGATCCGAGACGTGGTGCTTCACTATTGGCCTAATGCATAAGCTTACAGTCGCCCAGCGGGCTATGGAACGAGTCCGTAGACGAACGAGGGTGACCGACATAGCTCAGACAATTAGTAGGCTGAAGTGGCAATGGGCTGGCCACATAGTTCGAAGGACCGATAACCGTTGGGGAAGAAAGGTCCTCGAATGGAGTCCACGCCTCGGTAAAAGGAGCACAGGACGCCCCCCGACCAGATGGACCAACGACCTGAAGAAGACAGCGGGTATCCGCTGGATTCAGAAGGCTCAGGACCGGTCAGAATTGCGCTTTTTAGGGGAGGTCTATGTCCAGCAGTGGACTTCCAAAAGCTGATGGATGGATGGAGACTTTTAACTGAAACTTTCAATTGAAAAATGATTTTCTTCTTCCTTCGACAAAACTGTACCCGGTCCCTTGGAGCAATTGACGGGATAGAGACCACGGATTATAACATGCAACGTTGACCGTGGGATACCGTACTGCGCGTGGCAGCAGCTGAAATTGAGGTCCCTTTTTTGACTGCCTCCATGGCTTTTAATACATCCTTTTGCTTCTCAGTCTTAGCTGAAATTAAAAAATGAAACATTTCTTGCAAGTCTTGCCACATGCCTTAATATCCATCTCAGCTACCAATGATATTATAGAAATGCTACAGGAAAACGAAAAAACAACCAAAATAAACAAGGTAGGTAATTATTATTAATTCCAAGGAATGTGAGACTTTAACTCAAGACAATAAGGACCATGACAGGTTTAGGAGCAACTATTAGTTCACGAACCAGTATCCGGCAGAAAAATATACAGTTTCAAGCTAAAATGAGACCTATGTGAAGGCAATAAGGTTCAATAAAGATAGTTTAACGGGTTTTGGTTCAAGTTTGATGCGCGTACCAATATCCGGTAGAAAATGTACGATTTTGCCGGGTACTAGGTCAAGTAGGGATTTATGAGTACCAATAGATGTGAAACGCAAAAATATTAACATTTTAATTAGATTCACCTCAACTTGTAGGTTAGATCGCAAGATAATTCATTCAAATATTACAGTAATGTAATCCTGTTACCGTATCGTTATCCGCAGCAGTATGGAAAGCTCAACAATATGACGCGGTGACGTCCTAGTTCAGTAACTGAACTTTGTATTTTTGTAAAAAAATCCTATAACACAACTTTCATGTCAAACAGTTTCGACGCTATTGCACTTTTTAGACAGTTTTACCATAGCATTTGTACAAAATATTACCAAGAATATGTTGCCATTAACAAACTTTAATGTAATATTGGTAGAATGGTGCACTGATAGAAAAACTGACTAGTTACCGGATACTCGGACATTACCGAGAATACGTGCTTCTACCCTACCTGCCACTTACTGCGCCATTTTCTGAGTGCGACCCTTTTCCATCATATTGGTAGCTGCAACTCCGAACTCAATCAAATAAACTTTATTACATTGTCTTAGCATATAATTTTAACGTTGTTGCTATCTTATGATGAAATAAATGTTTCTTTCTTTCTTAAATTGTTCAATAATTTAAGATAATTAAAATAAATTGGATACGAATCCCTAGACATGTCTTAGACAGATTTAGTACAAGGTATTACAAATTAGTTTTAAATGCGATCCAGTACCTACATACCTATCATACAACCAATTTTTAACCGAATAGCTTTTGATCAAGATTGCATACGAGGCATGAGCTGAACTGATCACCAGTTCAGCCTCACTTTACACAACAACTTAATTTTGAGTAAAGAAAATTGAATTCATCTATAAACAACTACTCCATTCAACCTATTTCCTTGTGCCCTTTGCAATTTACCATGCCTGGTAATGTCATTCGCTTTGCCTATCGACTTCAGATCAAGGGAACACAGCAAACGGTTGTTCCCTGTGTCAACAGTCCGGTAACTCGTTTGTCGTTATAGGTTTGTAGCCTCAAATTGCTACCGTATCATTCTGCTTGTAGGCTTTGAGACTTGAGTTGCTGTACGCCTTTACTTTCAGGGTAAGAGATAAACTCATATTACCTAACATGTTAGTTAGTTTATAACAAATATTTACCTACCTAAATAGAATAGAATACGAAATCGTAATTTTATTTGTCTTTTATGATTTGTTATTCAGTATAAATAGACGATAGTTAGATGATATTTAGACATATAGTTAAGTTTCCAACTCATTAACTTTGGTATATAACAAAAGTTGTTAAATGTTGTACCTATAAATTTGATCTAAAATGTGAAAGGCTTGAATTAATGTCGTGGGTAATAAATTTGTTGTTAAAATTGTACACGTTCTTAATATCAATAGTAATAATCTGCTGGTTTATACATGGTAAAACTGACTGTATTGTACATAATATATGGATACATACCACACCGGTAGAGAATTGTTGGGAATCTGATTGAAACATTACAATGCAAATGCAATATAATGTTCTATAATATTAAGTTTTATTGTTACAGCTGGGAATTAACAATATTAAGTAGGTACTTAAAATAAAACAAAATATTTATTCAAAATTTTTATTTCCAATCCTACAGATTTACTAGTTTTAAACATATCTCGACAAATTTAAAACAGGAATCCAAGAAAAGTTTATACAATAACTACTTAGTTCCATATATTAAATTAAAATCCCCGTATCACTTAGCCCTACTGTATCATAATTTATTTTGTTTTATTAAATTATATGAAGCCTTACACAAAAAAAATTGTGTGGTTTTATGAAACCACGATAGAAGTGAAACTTTTTTTCTGTTTGTTGACTGGTAACAGATTAATATAGTAAGAAATATTTGTTTGGGGCTAAAAATGATCTCTAATAACCGGATCGTTAACTATTAACAATCTTTTTAAATACTAACAAATCCTTCAATCAGTGCATAAACAACAATATCCACCGACAGAAAGAACTAATAATTCTAATTCACTATAAAAATTTATAACTCACCGAGAGCCTTTTAAAGTGAAACTTTTATTCTATCGGCCCAAAATTTTTCGTCCATCTATCGCATGTCGCATTACAGCCGGAAATCTAATATGGCGGCGCCAATAGCTCGCATCAGCTGACCGTGTTTATATTCTCAATTATTCGTGCAAGTGTTCCGCGGTATTTCTGTGTTTTGATCTGTATATTAATGTAAATATTTTAAAGTGTTTTATTATTCACTTTATCGTGTTGGATACCGATACAGCTAGTGAGTTAAATAAATCGGTCAACAAGGGAAAAACCAAGAATAGTGCGAAAAGATCCGACGATGAATTAATATTACGCCGTAAAAGACAGAATGCTGAGAGAGTTCGTGCTTACAGGGAAAAGAAAAAGGCTCTCGGTGAATTAGTTAAATTTTTATAGTCAATTTAATAGAATTATTAGTTCTTTCTGCCGTTGGATATTGTTGTTTATGCACTGATTGAAGGATTTGTTAGTATAAAAAGTATGGTATAAAAATATTGTTAATAGTTAACGAATCGATTTTATTAGAGATCATTTTTAGCCCCAAACAAATACTTCTTTCTATTTATTATAATCTGTTACCAGTCAACAAACAGAAAAAAAAAGTTTCACTTGTATCGTGGTTTCATAAAGCACACAATTTAATTTTTTTCTTTTCCCTATAAGCACGATCTCTCTTGCACGAATAATTGAGAATATAAATACGGTCAGCTGATGCGAGCTATGGGCGTCGCCATATTGGCCTGCCGCCATATTGGATATCCGGCTGTAATGCGACATGCGATAGATGGACGAAAAAGTTTGGGGCGATAGAATAACTTTCACTTTAAAAAACAGTTGTCATTAAGTTATTGCCATAATTTCAAAGTATTTTCACAAAAAATACTACTTCTATTAAACATCCGTTAACATGTTACAGTAGAGATAGGTTTGAGTTAAGTTTTGATATTAGGTATTTCGTTTACAAATAGCGCTATTAGTCACTTACCTAAAAAATTTGGCAGAATATAAATATTCATTACATAAATTCCTATGTTTTACGTTACATCTAATTTTAGGTTAAAGTACTATAATATAATAGATATAGTCAGACCTAAAATATTACAATATTACTATTCTCTTAATTTAACTATTTATTTATACAATGATGTTATCATAATTTGTTGTAATCACAATAAAAATTTCAAGAGAAAACGTTAAACGTTTTGGTAACCATAATAATACTAACTACATTTTACGAAAAAATAAATTACTGAATATTATGACAAAGTAGGATACATCATCATACAGTAAAATGTTTAATAAAGATAAGGTAGAAATATTACGTCTTAGGGATATTTATACAGCGTTCATAATGATAAAATTATTAGGATGGTATGTAAATAAAAATCTATAAAATATTTTACATTGAAAATTATTCTATTGAACATACTGGTTTAATTATCACATATTTTGTCACACTTAATTGGTTGGCGTTAATCAGGCCTCATTCATAAATAATTATTTTAATATCATAGATACAAAATAAGTTGGGATGAATATAATTATACTTAAAACTGAAGTCATACAAATGTGTGTATCAAATACATTAAGTTTTAGATTTTTCGGGTATAGTATTTATATCCATGTCGGTGGTCTGAACCTCTACATGAGGTGTTGTAAAATTGTCATAGGATATATACTGCGGTGCTTGTTGCTCCTCCACCTTTGGAATAACCGGGCGTTTCTTAGTATTTATGTAACCAAACGCTGACACTAACACGATGAATACTATGAAGCCTATACAACAACCGACTACTAAGCTAAGCCTTCTTGTTAACATATCAGCGATGCCCATATACGTATTGGAGAACGGACTATCGATAGCTGCCCCGAAAATCTCGATCGTGCTCACTGTTGTACATTTACTAGTTTGAGTATCGTTCATGTTAGGTTTCAAGTTAGTAAAAATTAATTCATCTCCGTATAAGTGGACGCTTGAGTTTTCGATTGTAGGTGCGATTCTTGCATCTGGAACAGAGAAGCCTGACGTCGTCCTAAAGTTACCAATAGCTATGACGCATATTGTGTACCGCGCACCAGGAGTCAAGTGATTCAACCTCGTTGATCTGGCTGTAGCGTTTACAATCTTTCCTCGTATCTGTTGTAAAAAAGAGGCACCATTTTATCATCACACCTATTTGTATTGAATATTAAAAAAAAAATTTAGGTCGAGTAACCATTGTAACGAGGGAACATTTAACTGGATTCACAGTTAACCGAATACCCACGAGCGAGAAACATAAATATTTTTTATGGTCCATTGAAGTGATGCATAGCCTTGTATTCAAATGTTTGTTCTAATGGTGGTTGTGCGTGTTTTATATATTTTAGTGCAAAAAGGTGGGTAAATATATCATTACTAAATTATTTCACAGAAAAATAGTGTTCTTAAAAATAAAACAAAAAGAAGGTGAAAAAGTCATGAATAAATATTCGCTCTACTACTTTAGCTACTCACAATATTTGGCGTCTGTTCTCCGTAGTAAGCGACTTGGTACGCGTTTAAACCGCTCTGGTTACGGCTTTGCCAGGAAACTATTACTGAATATGTTTGAATGTCTTGGATGGCGACTCGGATCACGATGGGTATGTCACACAGTTTTTGTGATGTCGTTTTGAGAAAACTGTATCCGTGAAGCTCCACCGGATGCTCGCATCGTAAGTTACTACTCCCTTTTTTAACGATTTTCAAATGTTCTTGCATCCATATCCATACATTTTGGGCTTCGCAGTTACAAGTCAAGGGGTTCTCTGAAATATTGCATGAATACTATTAATCTCAGTTTTTAACTCAAACGTAATGGATTTTTGAAATATTTATAGAAGTAGATGTATTATTCAAAAAGCTGATTTGAAACGATTATTGGCCCCTAGTAATTATTCTCCAGCATCAGTTTGGTATTATCATTAAAGTGTTGAGCTAACGTTTCAACGTCTACCTTGTGCATACGCATGATGCAAAACTTACTCTGAAGAAATGCTAGTATATGAATGGATAGTTAAAAGACTTGATACATGGAGGATAGTAAATGTAAAGAAATTTAAGCAACGACATTTAGATTTTTTTTTGTGTAAACGACATTTTTTGAGTTAAATTGTTAGCAAATGATATAAGATAATATGTAGGTATTATGATAAAACACTTGGAACATACATACCATTAAAGTAAATCGATTTTATTTGGGTTTCCAATGTAGTAAGCATCTTCATCTGAATTATTTCAAAATAATTACGGCTTAAGTCTATGTGTATTATTTTATTCAATTTCTTGAAACTGTCAGCAGATACCGCGGATAGCCAATTGCCACTCAAGTTCAATTCTGTTAGACTATGAAGATTTCTGAATACATCCTTGCTTATCCTTGTTATATGATTATTAGAAATATCTAATTTTTGTAAAGATTGCAGATCAGCTGTAAACTCTTCAAGCTCTCTGATGTTGTTTTGGGAAATATTAAGCAATCTAGTAGAATACAATCCTTGTAGTCTTTCCCTTGGAATATTTTCTAATTTATTCTGGCTTAAGTCTAGCATTTCCAAATTATGCAGTTTTGAGAATGCGCCCGGTGACAACCGAATGATGCAATTTTTAATCAAAATTAATCTTTTTAAAGTAGGAAAGTTCTCAAAATCCTTACTCGTAATGATGGTTAAATTTGTGTTTTTCACAACTAACTCCTCCAAAAGGGGAAACTGTTTTATAGGATATGTTTGTAACAATTGCACTAGTGAATTTGACGACATATTCAATGTTGTAAGTGCTGGTAATACGGATTCTGACAGACCGTTACTTGGAATATATTTAAAATAATTAAGAGATAAATCTATTTCTTTCAAACCGATAGAATGTTGAAAAAAATTCGGGGGAAGAACCGTGAGCATATTATTGCTCAAGTTTAACGTTACCAAATTTTTCAGTGATGGAGAATTGAAACCGTTCAAAATGGATATACGATTATCACACAAGTTGAGGGTTCGCAAATTTTGTAAACCTATAAACTTAAAGAAATCAACGTTGTGCAACTGATTATTACATAAATTTAGAATCTCTAGGGATGTGACATTAAATAACGCTACATGAGGAAAATCGGTAAAGCTATTTCCTTTCAAGTTTAGTTCTTGTAAAATGGTCGTGTAAGCAAACACATCTTTGTGTAAATCTTTTAAATTGTTATAAGCCAAATTAATTCTAAGAAGATTTTGATTTTTGATAAATGTTGCTGGACGTAGATGCGTTATATTAGACATTTCCAGTGACAATGTTTGTAGTGATGGCAAATGCGAAAACGTTTTGTTTTGTAGAGATGTGAAATTATTATTCGCTAGCAGCAATGATTTCAAACCAGGTATTTCTATGTGAAGAATAGCTTCCCAAGTTATAAAATTATCGTTCAATTCTAAGTCACTTAGATTTGGTAACGTTTTTAGTGAACGTGCTTCGATAACCGTAATTGAATTTTTTCCAAGGCGGAGCTGCTTAATTGGAAGTGATGAAATATCAAAGTCTAACACGGTAATCTCATTTTGAGACAAATCCAATATTTTTAACTTAATTAGTTGTTTGAACGTATCTTTTGGTATTTGTCTAATATTATTACACTGCAGGTACAATTCCTCCAGCGTTACAAGATTAAAAAACGTTTCATTGCTTAGTTTACTTAGCTTATTATTACTAATATCCAAATACTTAACTTTTTTTAAATGCATAAAAGTCTTATTTTCAATATGTACAATGCTGTTATTTTTTAAATACAACCTTTGAATATTAATTAAATCATTAAAAAGGTTTGAAGTTAAAACCCTGATATTATTTTGAGTTAACCACATTATTTGCACATTAACTTGTCCTGTAAGGGAGCTATTTTTTAGCAAAGACAAATAATTTGCGCTCAATTGTATAGATACTAACGATGAATTTCTATTTGGGAATATATCCCCTATCGTAGTTAAGCGATTACCCTGCAAATTAATGTGTTGGAGGTTTTTAAGAGTAATAAATGCATGTGAATCTATGTTTTGAATAATGTTATTTTGTAAATGTAATTCTAATAATTCTGGCAAAGGGTTAAATACGTTACGCTTTATATGTTCTAATTTATTGTTTTGTAAACGTATTTCTCTTAATGTTACTAACTTATTAAACATTAATTCACCTAATTCATTAATTTCGTTATTATCTAAACTTAACGTCACTAACTTTCGATTATTCTGAAAAATATTATTAGGAAGATTTTTCAGAAAATTTGTTCCCATATGCAATTGTGTTAAGTTTGAAAGACTACTGAAACAATTTGCTTGTAGTTTTTGAATAGCATTATGTTCCAGGTTGAGAACTGTTAACCCTATCGTGTTAAGAAATGCATTGTCTGGTATTTCTAAAATATTGTTTTCGGACAAAAATATTTCCGAGAGTTGGTGTAAGTTAGAAAATACGCCATTTATATGGTGTAAATGATTATGACTAAGATCTATTGTGCGAATATTGTGATTTCTTTGAAAAGTGTTTTTGGGTATATTAATAATTTTATTACGACTTAAGTCAAGTGTTTCCAAATATTGTAATGAATAAAAAGCTTGTTCTTCTATTTCTTGAATTTGATTGCTAAAAAATGTTAAGGTTTTAATTTTGGGCATAAAATGAAACCAATTATTGGAAAGTTTTGTGAAATAATTGGAATTCAAATCCAAGGTGAGCAAATTTGTAACGGTCACATTAATATTTTCGGGTATAGAATGAATTTTATTCCATGCGAGCCTCAAGTTGCTAAGTTTGTGCAGATTCTCCAAAGATTTCAAAGGAAATACATTCAGAAAATTTTCAGTCATATCCAACTCGCTCAAACTGTCTTCCAAGTTGTGAAATGCATTTTCTGAAATGTTCCCTATTTTGTTTCCCTTTAAATTAATTTTCTTCAGCTTCAGATTAGCGAAGGTATTTGCTTGAATTTCTTTGATTTCGTTCAGTTGTAAGTCCAATGCTTCAATGTTAATTAAATCGGTAAATGATTCATGTGGAATTATGTTCAATTTGCTGGAAATTAGGCTCAGGGAACCTATTGAATCTCGAAGGGACGTAAAAGCATTAGGACTTATTTTGCTAATAGAAGATTGTGAAATCTGTAAATTGATTATTTTCACTTGTGACGGGAAAAGATCTGCTCTTAGTTCTGTCGTTGAGCTCTCCAGATCGTAAATTGATAAAGATTGAATGGTTCCTTTTATCTTTGACAAGACATTTTTAACGACCCCCGGGGTGGCGCTTGGACATTCTAAAAATAGCCCTGAAATAAATAACATTGCTTTTACATTTTTCAATCACGGAATCGGTCCAAACATTCACAATAACAAAAAAGAAAACAATACGACTATGATTGCAATAACTATAAAAAATAGGTACAGTACCTTCTTTAAAATTATAGCAAGGGCAAATCGGGTTTTCTGCGAGGCTCGGACATTGCGACTGTTCTTCGCCTTGCAGTATCGGAATATGGATGATAATGAGAAAGACATATACTCCACATTCTACGATGGGTAATTGAGATAATATGCCCATATTGATTGGACGTCATTTCAGTAACATGTTGCATCCGGCGCGTGGAATCGTCAGGGAATCTCGAATCTGGAACAATGAAGAAATTTCAGGAATTTTCTGTCGTAAATTCAACGTGGCATTTAACGAGATGAGTTACGAAGCTGAAACATATTTTAATTTATGTTAAATATGTTAAAGTCGATATCCTTAGTTTCCTGATAGGATAATACACATGTATCGGGTTTTACATAATTATATGCAAATGAAGAAAATAAGTGACTAATTTATTTAAGGGAGAGTCATTTTTCCTAGCAGGGAGACTTTTTAGGCGAGAGTTAAAAAAAATCTGTACTACGGAGTTCAACAACTTTATTCTCAAATACTATTTCGGTCTTAGTAACTTAGACAACTCATAATATGAACATATACCGTAAGTGATACAGTAGCAAATATTATTTTGATGTCAGCATTCGTCACTTCAGAAGATACCATTAATAGTGACGAAGGGTTCAAGGTACTTCACTATTTCAGTCTTTCCTAAAGATAGCAATTTTATTACCAAAAATCCTATTGTGAAGCCCGTCGTAAATGACTGTTGTACATTTTCATTTAAACCGAATACCAACTTTGACCATATCTTTCTTTATAAAACGATATAAGGAAGATTCTGTTGTTGCTGAGGTCGAGTAAGTAGGTTATTGGATATATCTACTGTGAGTATTTCGGCACAACGAACTTCCTGCTCTATTTGCACAAAACATACCTAGTTGCGGATTTCTGACAACTATTTAACTTTGTCTCGTAATAGGTATTTTAGGGATTATGAGTCCACATTTTACTATTTTTCATAAATTCACCGTATTTTGTAAGAAGCAATCCCATAATTGCTCGAAATTGAAATAGTCTGTTTTTTAAATTAGACGTACCTACCTAGTGAAAATTTTATAGGGATTCATTCAATTTCACAACAATACAACTTAATTTTTAGACAAATACTTCACATACATGTGTTACATATTTATCAGGTAATATTACTAAACTTAAAATCATTAATAGAACGAATTAAAATTTTCTTATAATAGTAAAAACTTAATATAACAACACGTACCTAATCATGAAAAAAAAAATACCTTGAGTAGGTATCTACTATTCAAGAAAAAAGTACTTGACTAAAGAATAACATTTCTCCTTACGTCTGGTAAGTTTGTACTTCTTTATGAAAATACGCGACGTAAGAAGTTTGTCGTGTACAGAATATCATGAGTACCTACCTACAATTTTAATGCATGCACTACTGTGATGAATTAAAGCGATGAAAGTACAATAGCGTGTGCGCCGGTGGCTGTCTTGACAACTTCTGTCTAGCGAAGACGACGAGGACTGTTTCATGTTCTTTTCAAAACAAAGAGATTAAATATTTAGATCTTGAATAGTCGTGTAACCTACATTTGTCATGGTCGCTTTCAGTAGGAGGAGCGCGAATAACTGGCTATCGAATTCATAATAGTATTAAACACGCGAAGCAATATCCAAGTCACAAGTTTTCAAATTACCTATGTACGTATAATATTGATTTTTGTATGTGACGAATAGTAACAGTACCTAATGAGTGTTCTTGTTTAATATTTCGCACACAAGTGAGAAGAGAAATATGACAAGTAATATTTGGAAAAACTTATAATATTAACCTTAATCATAAAAACTGTATATACAGCTCGTTATAATACAGCTTCATACGTATTAGTATCTTATTTATGTAAGTACGTCATTTTATTCTAAAAATATCATGAGTGATGTCTCAATTATGCTACGGATGAAAATAAAGAAATGTGTAGGTTTAATGATATTATACTATAGGTGTTTACAGGTATCTTCGTGTGTTTATACGAGTATATGTAATAACATCTTGGGCATCTTAAAAACAAAGAAGTTCATAATACCCATTAATCTTATATAGGTACATATTCATCAAATAATTGACGTAAATAAAACACTTAATGGGCATAAATCCTCACATTGCGAATATTACGAGAATTTCCTGCGGAAATACTTTTTGTTTGTCTATTTATATATTTTCAAGAAATAAAGAGATACTTGGCAATAAGTCCGCTCATTGTATAAAATTGCAATAAAGGATTATACAAATAAAATAAATAAAAGAGAGAAAGGAACCCTCGTGCATAGTTTCAGTTTTCTAGCTCAAGGAGTTTGAGCTTTACTTGATATCACAATAAGTCAAGACTTGCCTGTTATAAAATATTATTATATAGATAGATACACAAAGAAACCTTCCCTCAACCTAATAAATAAAAGTCAAAGCCGAACCTATTGTAAACCCGCAATTAAACAAAGGAAGTACCGTTTTCTGATGTATGCGAAGGGATTAATTAATGTTGGTCTCGAATATGCTATGTTACTTTCTTTTGTTAGTGTTTCCTATTAAAGCATCCATTCATAAATAATTGATTCAAAAGGTATTGAAAAGGACCCGAATAATTTATCGTTGTACTTTGCAGAAGTCAAGATTTATTGTTTCTCTTGAGATGGTTAATTAAAGTAGAGTTTGGTAGACTTGTAGACTTTGGCAGACGTTGTAAATGTGATTAAAAATTAAAATGAATCAAAACCCACGCGAGCTCAAAGCTTTGAAAGTGTGGCGTTATTATCGACTTATAGTTCAGTTAAAAATAACGAGTTGGTAAACAGCGTCAGATATTATGTTGACGACGTAGATACGATAGTTTCACACTTCAGTATTTTGACAAAAATACAAAATAGGTGCAGACATATTATTTAAATACCAAAATAATAAATGGAGTTACATGCTACCAGCTCGGTAAACCTTTTGGTGCTGAAATCCGTCAGATTCTGTATCGACTACAAACGCTTGTTTCCTCGGTTTCACGACATACGAATCTGTGATATAATTGAAGTACGTATTTTTGTATACAAAAATGCCAAAGCCGATAATCCCTTCAAACGTTCAATAGAGTTTTATCTCCAATTTTATACTCGTAGTATAGTAACTACCGATAGTAACTACCGTTAAGAGTGATATATTTTTTAAACTGTTTCGAATCAGTTCTCCCGAATTTGTATATGATATTGTTAGTCGATTAAAAATAATATTTTTTCATAAGACATTGTTTAAATTATTTAACGACAATAAACTATCGGAAAGGAATTGGATAGGAAATATGTATAAACATTAATTGCCATCCAGATTATCTGTTATTATTGTTTTATTCTCCAAAACTTATTTTAGACAAAGCTTTTCTTTTGACACTGCGAAATAGAAAATTCAAAATAACCTTTAATACATAGCATTATATTATTATTTAATACATGGCATATTATAACCTCCCGTGTTTTAAAACAAGATTGAAAACTTGAATATAACGGAACGTATTTAAAGAATTTACCATCTAAATAAATTAATGGGGATTTATTGGGGTGTAATAAGCTCAATCCATCTTGAATCCAAGCCAACCTGTCCTGCTTAACCTGCTGAATAACGTATGCGGCTATGTTGCCAGGAACACCTGTTCGAAACGCTGCGCTCTAAGAAACCCAGCTTATTTTTGACGATACTAAATATAATTATGTATCTACTCATGCATAGTGTAGTTTCACGCCAGCCTGGCTTTTCTTTTAAACTCCACCGGCAAATTTTTATTCGAGGATCCGTCATAGTCTCACAGTACAGAAATAATGCGGGTCCCCCTGTTTCTTTTTGGCCGGCAACGCATTATGCCTTTGGTATTACGAATGTCCATGGACGACGGGATCACTTTCTAACAGGTGGCTCGTTTGCATTTGGCCGCTATTTACATAAAAAATGTCTATGCGGTCCAAATACGATAATTTTGTTTATGGTAAACAATAAAAAATGTTCTTAGAATGTATCTGAGTCAATTTTTAAGTATCGTGAGTCGCGACAGTCGATGATCAGATGTCTTTCACCGAAAGAACTATAAAAAGTGACCTATTTTCACTTATCAAAAGAATTCGATTCAACTGTAATCAAAACCATTACATCAAAAGTAGTAAAGTGGAAATGCCATAAAAGTTTCAGTACTTCGTCATTAGAATAAGTAGCTGCAACCCATTAATCATGCGATTAATCTGAAATCACATTATTATTACCCTAGCTGCCGTGAGCATCGATTCATCAAATGTAAAGTCGTGTAATTAAATTTTATTGGCTATACATTTTGCGGAAATAATAACTCCATCAGTTTTCTGGAAGTAGGCCGAGAAACTCTATTTAAGCGGAATTGCAGAGGACGGATTTCGACTTCAATAAAGCATGTATCAGCAAGTAAACTCGCCAAACGCTTTTGGCTACTTTCAAAGTGCGACGCTTCACAATGGGGTCACACAACTCACACAGACAAATATAAAAACTTTGTATAAACAAGCCTTCTTCTTTTTCTTTTGTAGCGTAAGTTTCTTTTAAGTTATTGTATCCTTAGCTGGACAGGTTAACCCCGGAAAGTTATCATAATGGACCGTTTGAACTTTTTGTGACAAAATACAAAACAAGGAAACCCCAAGGAGAAAGTGTTTCTGAGATAGTTCACTTTTTTGGTTACTTAAAAAAGTTACCTTATGAGATTTCATAACGTCATCATCATCCAAATTAAATTTTGAATGATAGCTCTAATCATTTTGATTTTACTCGAAAGTGCCTTGCTATTTATATTTAGCATAGTGGTAAATAAAGTTTTTAAAGATAAATAAACGTTTATACATTTATTTTCCCGTACTATGATTCCGTGTGATGCGGGTAGCAGAAGGAAATCTTTAGGTATATAATTCAGGTGTAAAAAATGTATTTGGTTATTTATTTGTGATTTTTTTCTGTTTTAAACAAAACTAGACAAAGGAACGCACTTTATGATTTAAGTAATGGTGTTCTGAAACAAAATAACTTTAGCTTTTTTGGTTTCCAATTTTATAGATGACTTCTCTGCCTTAGTTAATTGCCACTAAAAGTTTTTACATGTTTCAGTTGCAACGTCGGAAATAAAGCGTTTTTTTCCAACCTGCCAAGAGAGAATTTTTACCAATTTCTTCAAGGCTCTTTGATTTGTTTTTTGTTTTGTTTAACTTTTTAACAGTATTCCTTGATGGTTAACAGCAACCGTCGTATTGGTGCAGCTTAGAATATATACTACTACTACTACTAACCTAACCTAACCTAACCCCAACCCCACACTGGATGGATGTCATAAGAGGCGACAAAATCAAGCTCTCTGGTAGTAGGGTCCCTCAGAGAGATTAAATTGTTAATAATTGATTTTAAAAGTTCATTAATATCATTATTACTATTATTATTTCTCAGTGGGGACCGCCTGGATAGCCACAACCCTCTTGTTTGAAACAGCTGCCAAACGACTTTTTGTGTTTCAGCTGGGGGCTTGAGAGCGTCTTGCTATTTCTTCTAGAAAGAAGATAGAAATCTTGGCCGGCAACGCGTCGCTACTACCATCAGGTGATTCGTCAGACAAAAAAAAAACAGATTCAATAAGTTTCCCTTCCAAATAACATTTGCAATAAAACTGATGAAACATGACTGACTTAAAAAAATGACCAAAAGCGATACCGTGTTTCTTATATGCAAAGAACGTCTAGAAATACTGATTTACTCGTATATATCACTAACTACTACAAATTATTGAGCTCGTAGACGTGTCGTTTACAAAGTTTATATCATTAGAGTTTGTAATTTTATGTTAATAATTATAAAATGCTTATGATTATACTTAAAACACTGTAACTAAAATTAGAAACATTGATTTTTAATTGTTACTTTTCAGTTTTATCAGCTGATCGTATAATTTGAATACATAATAAAAGAAGGAGCTAGCCACATTCCCTTATCTTTCTTGCGACAGTCTGCCCTTGGAGACATTAGCATATTAATCACTAGACGATCTTGCTGGAATGTTTTTTTTAATCATTTATTAGTTATTTTGGGTTATTACTTATAAGAATGCTTTTGACTTTGATCAACTTTGACCTGATTTTAATATTCTTTTGATATAAGTTATGTGCGTGTTATAAATTACCTATTACGGATTAACTTATTTCGGCGAAAATACATTGTGGAAAATTCTTCTCGCCTCTTCATATATATTATAAAACATAACAAACACATTTTTATAACTTAGAAAAGAAAAGGTGATGGAGGATTGCAATTTCACTGAGAGAAAAGATCTATCCATTTTAAACGTGATAATGAAAACTAACTTCAGTTGAGAAAGAATAATTAAATTCTTCATTTAAATCTTGAGTGTTTTTCTTTTGTGAATTTCAGTCTTATTTCATCCAGTTAAGTTTGAATAACTCAAATCTGGTTGGAAGTAATATGCTAAAATTTTACTTGTTCACAAATAGTTCTTCATACTTCATATACATGAAGTAAGGTTATTTTGTTTATCAATAATAATGTCTACCCGTTTTGGACAAACATAACGTGACACTAGAAGATATCAGAGTTAAAACCAGCTAGATGTAAAAACACTAGTCATTGCTGTGGTGTATCAATCTACTAGTAGGTAAGCAAATGAAGTATTGACAACCGCTTTTAGAAATGAAACTCTACCACGTGCAGTCGTACATACATACATACTACTACATGGGCACTAAAATTATTTTGAACATACGTTGCAATGATACTGCCTAAATATTTAACAGCATTCTAAGCTTTGAAAAATGCATTAAATAGTAAATATGTGAATAATAATTACCTAACTGTTTATATATTATTACTAAACCCACCCATTCATAGTGTCCATGGAGGTGAAAAGTTAAATTTGCTACTGCATCTATCTGCAAATTTGCTGCCTCACCATGGAGATTGTTTTCTTGCGTATTACAGCTTGATAATATACTGTACGTACAGCTCGTATTACAGCTGCAAAGTCAAGCAAGTCCTAATAGCAGCTGGAATGCAATTGTATTGCACGCAAAGTGTGTTATGTTGTCCTTGTGTACAGGCCACTCACATCGTTGTAAAATTATTGATAGAATGTATTAGATTTAGATTTTTGCATCCAAGGACTGAAATATCATTTTGCTTAACACCTTCAACAATTTACGCTCTCTATCAAAATCTCAAAATAGAACTGGGATAGGATAAGATATTTTTTTATGGGAATAGCCGGCATAAGAGCTGACGATCCACCTGATAGTAAGTGGCTATCGTCGCTCATGGATATACGCAATGGATACATGATATGGCAATACCAAAGGATCACTAATGCGTTGCTGGCCAATAAAGAGAGAAGAAAAAGAAAGAAAGTTGGCTTTTATAGTGTTCCATGTAAGACCATGCATTCGCACATGTTATATTTATTTTCTAAGACCATTGATTGAAGGCCTTCGCTGTATAATATCGGCAGAATATCTTATATTATTGACACAGGGTTCGTGCATGTGGCATCTGAGCGTTACTGAGCCGCTCAATCAGCTCATTTATATACAGATTAAACACCGGAGGCGAGCTCAAGCCACCTTGCCTTACTCTCACACTGAAGCTCATATTCGTTCGATAAAATATTCTCCCCTCACATGTCATCCATCTTGTTAACATACCAAAACCTGAGAGGAAACATTCGACCGGTGCACCTGAGCTATTTAATTTTTCCCATAGGACCGTAAGCTTAAAGGGCAAAAGCTTTCGATTAGTCAAGAACAACACAATACTATTTAGGTACATAAGCACTGGTAGAAAATTTAAATAAAATTGAAACCATATTGCGCGTCGTTCAAATGGACAAGCCTGTGATTTATTTGGCAGATGTTGTTGCCATTGCGAAAGGTTGACAGCTGTCGCGTACTTAGCGCACGAGAAAAATGTCTAAAATGATATCCAATAAATACAATTTTATTATTCAGTATGAATAGAGTTACTATCTCTTTAACTACTTGATCCCTAAGGTATAATCGAGTCAATGCAAGAATTATTTTACCAAAGATAAGAGTCGAGAATTAATTGTATTACATTCGGGAGTAGATTACCGATTTAGGCCTGAGGGACGCCATTTGTCAATGTAATCATCTTTTCACGAGCCCCGAGGACCTTCGCAGGCTCAGTAAAAGCGTTCACTTTAAACGTACCAATTACTATCTGATAGCCACAAAAACTTGTCGAGGTTGACTTGTGAGGCTTAATGATACTTCAAAAGTCTCATAATATATTTTTAGGAATCTGTAAATCTGTAGAACAAAGCGAAACCTTTATATCATTCTTATATTATCTAGTCAAAATGGAATCCTTATAGTTTCGCCATGTGTGTCTGTCCGGACGTTCGCAATACTGTCTAATTAAGGCTTATGATAGAAAGCTGCAATCTAATATATAAAATTCTCGTGTCACGCTTTTTTGAAGTTGAACTCCTCCGAAACGGCTCGACCGATTTTCGTGAATCGTGATATCGTCTAAGGTGGAGAATCGGACAACATCTATTTTTCATCCCCCTACCCCTAATTTTTTTTTGGCAGAACAATGTTTGCCCGGTCAGCTAGTTATTCATAAATATAATTAAATCTTACAAACTAAGTATTGAACTTCAGATAGTATATTGGAATTCGGCGTTTTTTATCATTTTGATATTTATTTGGTCAAGTAAAGTGGTAGTAAAAGTATAGTAGTTTAAACGATGTACCTACTAGAAAAAAATGAAAATTTGTTGTACGACTGCCACCCTCTTCTTCGTTTTTAGTAAGACAAACGTATCTAAACACAATTAATAAACAAGATAAGAAAACAATAAAAATATCAATAACAAACTTTTTAATACCAGTAATTTGAAAACAAAATTTCACACTTATAAGAGTTCCGGCATTTCCTTGTTGGGGTGAAATAAATCTTAGATTTGCCGGCAAGATTTATTTAAATTCAACTGAAGTTATTTCAAATTCCAGCTCTAAGTAATAAAAGCGGTCGAGCATAAATGTGACGAATGGGTCAGTTCCTTTTCAAAATGATAATAAAGAATTTTAGATATGTACATACTAATAAATATAACTACAAGGAAGACATTCTATTTATAGCAGCAGCTGAACAAAGTATTATAGGTCATCAGTTAGTGGAAGTCGTCGCCCATGTAAAAATATAACACCAAGGGCCATTAACAATAATGTTTACCACTGATGAAAGTGCTTATTAGGTTGTTATTTAACGAAACACCCAAACGGTTAAGATACGCAGTAATTCATTTTAAGTGATAGAAGCAGGTAAACAAACTTGCCTAATAAAAATCTATCGCCATTATCCTCGTCCGTTGTCCAACAGAGTGCTCTACAAGTGAACGTTTGAAGTATTTGAACGCAAATACAAACAGCATATACCCTGTGTTCAGGTACAGTAGATGTTCCTCATAAGTTATTCTCAGACGTTAAAATATTTTTCATATAAGTCGGGAAAACTTCTTTTTAATTCATGTTAAAAGCAAACGTGTTTATTCAGCTTCTACATTTGTGTTGCGACTAATCCTAAAAGCTACGAAACAAGAGTGTTGGTTTTTGATTCACGACAAAGCATTGTCTGATTAAAAAAAAATTAGAAGTTTTGAGGAAGAAATGATTCACTCGTTTTAGTTGAAACTTTGAATTCGTAATAACACGATAATTCTTGACAAAAATTACTGACATCAAAATTAGGGATAACTCAAAAACTACTTGTCAAATCGCTCAAATTTAAGTGGAACCACATGACAAGCATCGTAGTCCAAGATCCCAGGGCCACCAGACGTCACGTATTTTCTGACGGACGAAATGTGGACGATTGAGTAGTGTTAGTGTGTATGTACTACGATCGTATGCCTACCTGCTAGCTTGGTAAAACGGCCAATTTCCAGGTATCAGGTGATCAAGGTACATAAAAACATTATAAACTTCACATAAATTCTCATGGCTGATTTTCACGATGTTCTAGAAAATATAGGTATAGTTAAAAAGAAGTCGTCAATGCTCCCAGACACTTTCCGTCGGCCATATTCTTTGCAGACGCTTTAAATCTCCCAAAATAATTAGTTATGTTCGCGCCTACATCAAAACAGACATTTTTAACCGCGCAATTTGATTGCTCCTCGAATTCTACAGGAGTCGATTAGTGTCGGTACCTTTAAAATATTTTTTCTTTGTAAAACCTTCATATAAATCAAGTGAAGTGATTCGTAATCACCTTCAATACGGGACACCAGTGAACGAATATACTGAGTATATTAGCGGTACATTGCGGGACACGAGCTACATCTTCATAAAACGAAACCTAAATCAGATGATACTTGTATTAAGAAAAGTACTGAATATAGTTTGTGAAATCATAAAACATCTTTTATTGAGCAACCATCGCTCCAGTGTTGCTGTTTAGCGACAATATTTCTGTTGATTTTTTTTTATATTTATAATAAATTGTTATGAGTAAACTGTAAGAGAGAGAGAAAGGTCTATTAATTTTTAGTTCTAATTAATAAAAAAAAACATTTTTAATTTTTTTTAATTATAACATGTAATTTTTTTCTTCTTTTTGTTTTAATCATTTACTTGTTTACAAAAGTTCTAAAAATTATAAAATATCTGCTCAAATAATTTTCGTAGCCTTAACAGCGCGGTCGGTTTCACTCAGTCTCAAGCTCGTAGATAATGCTCTCGAGCTCCCATCCACAGAGATATTAAAATTTAGTTTAGGGGATGATTGGCCCCTTGGATCGGTCTGTCTTCTTGTCAAAGGTTTTAAAATAGTTGTCTGGAGAACATATATAAAAATGGAGCATCAGAATTTACGTGATGTTTATAATGTTTTTATGTATCTAGATCATCTGATACCTGGAAATTGGCCGTTTGACCAAGTTAGCAGGTAGGCATACGATCGTAGTACACACTAACACTACTCAATCGTCCACATTTCATCCGTCAGAAAATACGTGACGTCTGGTGGCCCTGGGATCTTGCTCTATCAGCTTACGATTAAAAAAAGAACCATTAAAATCGGTTCATCCAGTCGAAAGTCCTAAGATAACAACCATAAAAAAATACAGTCGAATTGAATACCTCCTCCTCTTTTTAAGTCGGTTAATAAATTAACAAATACTAGCACCCACGTCTCACATACATATAGATTGCTAATGATGCAGGAAATATAGAAATAATGACATGCATAAAATAACATCACGAACAGCCTAATTTCTAACAGCTGAATTCAAACTAATTATTTGTTATTATAATATCGTCATAATGTGGTAGGACTACAATGCTGTAATTTAAATTACTACATAATATTGGAATCAGAATATCAAACCTGTCTACGGGCGTAAAGAAAAACAAAACTAATCATGGGTTTTATTTACTCTATTATAGGGTGTTTGATGATATCGGTTGTGAAACAGAATATGTAGGTATGTATCGTACATAACATCAGTCACACCGCACGCGCATTTCGCTTCTAACTTCCCATTTATTTATCACGGGAACGGTCATTCGATTGTTATCTTTTCTAAAATGGGTCATTCCACGTCCGCAAGCCGAATATCGCGTTAGATGTTGAGTAATACCCACTTATTTTATGATTCCAGAATTAGTGTCGTAAACGTAAATTTAACTTAAACACGGCACTAATGTTTGTTTTAAAACTCAGGAGATTCTAAAAAAACGTTTAGAGATTCACGAGTTAATAACAACGTATCTCAAAGTGATGATGTGCATTATTCTGCTCTAATTCTAATTAGGCACTATTGGTCATGATTGTGAGTTGTGATTTAATATAATAATATGTGACTGTGAGTTAAAGTAGGCAAAATATTAAATTTAATAATCATAGATTTTGAAAAATAAAATTAATAATAAATTAAAACATTAGGTGTAGCTTAAAATATCTCTGTCAAACGCACTTGAATTTGAGGGTATAGATTTATGCGGTAAAAAATTTGCGCAAGTGCTTTCGTCTGGAACTAACAAATGGTGCTTATTCCTCTCTCTCGAGATAAGCGCACGCTGACGAGTGTCAAACGTCGAGGCGTGTCGATGCTGACATATACCAGCGCTTAGCGGTAATTTATGATTTATTATACTAGGCGAATGTATTTTTGAATTTCAATATGCGATGTCTACAGGAAATTCACAAAATGCTTAATATATTGCCTTTTATGCCGCGTAAGCTGATGTAAATATTTTTATACGTGAAATTATCTCCGGTGTGTGATAGCGCGTTATTCCCAACACGATCGTTTATTAATTTTAAGGTCGTACTTGCTTTAAATTTTTTTAATAAAAACCACTCAAAATGGAAGCTAGATTTGCTGTGTTTGAAAAAAGTGGCTGTGACATACGGACGGACAGACAGACAGACAGACATGACGAATCTATAAGGGTTCCGTTTTTTGCCATTTGGCTACGGAACCCTAAAAATGCTCTACAATATGACAAAAAGTAAAAAATATAATCATGAACATAAATATTTTTACGTAGTTTAATATTATGTCATTTAAATTAGGTAAACATAATCAATGTTCGCTTATGGTCCAAATTGTAAAATAATTATGGTTCTGCTCGTTTTGGTCGGTTGTTTACATAAACAAATTGATATATCCTTGAAAATTCGAATCCATTAGCAAAATAATTAAACAGAAAGATACAACTGTTTTCAGTTAAGTAGTTAGTAAAAACTGTTGGTATATCGTGGAAAATGGTTTGCTTCGGACAGACATACAGACGAACAGACGGTTGGACAGACGGACAGACGGATGGACGGACAAAACGAAACTATAATAAATATAACTTATTCCGACTTTACTTCGGAACCCTAAAAAAGGAGGAGATTATAACAATAATTTCTTTCAACAATTTATACGCTATTACAATCAGTGGAATTCAAAATAAAAGTAAGGTTTACGTTAAAGCAAAAAAATTCAATCTTGATTTGCATGCATATGATAATAGTTTTAAAATTTTAACCCTTGAATTCTGTGCAGTTTAACAAAGTCAGTAGGTTGGTCGGTTAAAGCCAGATGTGGCTTGATCCCCTTGTCGTTTCAGTCTTAAAAGTCTCACAAGATTCTTGAATAAGTCAATGCAAAACTCCTTTAGGACTTAATCTAACAAGAACCGTAATACAATTATAGCCAATCAGTTATTTGCTTTCATTTATATCAGTTAAGAATTCTCAAATGAGTTCTGTAAGCGTAAGGATTGTTAAATTGTGAATTGTTAAAGAAAATTAGACGATATAAAAATCATAATGTACCTTCTGGTTATTTAAATATTAATAAATTAATACTTAATAATAAGTTAGTTTTTTTTACCTTGTGCTCAAATTTAAAAGGGACTTGGTCAGATCATTTTCTTATTGTTAAATTACTTTGACGAAAAACTCTAAAATAATAATACGAGTACTAAGCGAGTCTTATAACTTATTTTAGTATCTAGAAATACTAATGTTATATTTAAAATAGGTCTGTATCAAAATAAAGAACTTTCATAATATGATAAGAAAATTACCTTGATGGAGAAAATTATACCTCTATAATTATAATTGAACAAGATTCATGTACCTATAATTGAATGAATTTCAACAGGAACAGAATGTTAAACCAAAAATAATTTTTGAGACGTTTACTAAGCGGATTCCCTTCAACGTACATTACTAATCCAATTATACTAAATTTATTCATCATCCTATCATCCCTCCATTGACTTTGGTGTCTTTGAGAATTAAATAATGAATTTAGATTAATGAATTATTCCCAATGGAAAGACGGGCGCGCAACATCCCCGCCATTTATTGTAACCGACAGAATGTTTAATTTACTTTGTTTGCGAACTGTAAACAATCCATTATGAAGGATCACTCGTGGGAAGGGAGAAAATGCTCGATAAAAGGCATTATAACTTAAATGAGAAATGATTTTTGGAACAATTTCACTGTGTTATTTGCAAGTTCAGTGCAGTTAAAACTGATGAGAATTGAAGTTTTAAAAAGACTTACCAGTTTGAAATTTTTATGAAAGTTATGTTCCAAAGTCCATAGTTTATACAGGAACGCACGAAACACAAGCTACTGAGTCACAGCTGTCTATAACGTGTCGATGAACCAAGCAAAACTTTCCGCATTCGCATGCACACAGTATTGAAATGCAAAGCTCCGTCGGCGATAGTTCCGGAAGACTATATAGGGAGCGTTCGGGAGCGACCGTTACGTTCCCACTCCCGTAGCTCACTGGAGCAGGGATCTCTTCGGAGTCTGCGTAATAGAACGATATCCCTACAGATTGCTATATGGGAATAAACGCTAATAAATTACGAACATCGTACACGCGTAACGTGAACAACACTACGGTCTTGATTAGTTTGAAGTCTGCCGCTAATGTGTTTCATGCATGCTTATAAATTAGAATCTGGCTACTTTTCAACTGCTCTGGCACTCGTCAATGGAAGTTGTCGCGTGCCGATTTTGGTTACGGTCCAGAGGCTTTTTAAAATGATTAAACTCTCACGTTTATTCATCTCAATCTCACACATCGTAAAAAAAACATTATTTACGAAATATTCTTCACAATAATTATGCTCAAAATGTATAATAAAGTAATAATTATTTTATAATATTCAACAATAATCATGATTAAAATAGGCATTCTAACAAAACCTATTTTACCGCTAGCCGGATCGACTATTCAAATCTGATATTCGCTTGGAGCCTCAGTCGTGTCTCCGTCTATATGACATGCTATAAATCATAGTACAAGGACCACGTAACAATAAAATGTCAAGCGAGATAAATGAAAATTCGTAAGCAATCTGCCAGTCTACAATCATCCAAGTATGAATAGAGTCGTAAAATGTTTATTTTTATTTGCTAATTTTAGATAGCAACATTTGGTTTCGTATTTTATTTTAACCTTATAGCCTATAAGTTATAGGTAAGTAGTTCTTCGATGTCACTCGTCAAGGTTAAGTAGGCGATCTGGTTAAAGCTCACCTTAACCTATTTATAACACCAAATGCAAATTATGCATTTGATGAAAGCGTTACAACACCTCGTAAGACTCCATCCATCCTAGATCCAAGGGAATCTTCCTCTATCCCTGCTGGACAAACGACGCACACTGGTTCCATTAGAACAAGCTAGCTAGACAAAAGTCATTGTTGAATTTCCCGAAATTTTATACGTGAGCCCCTAACCAATACCCCAACTAACCCAAATCCAAGAATTATTTTGCACTAATGTCAACCACTAATTAGGTAATTAGGGCAGTATAAAAAGAAAGGGTGAAAAAATTACAAATCAGTTGCATTTTTGCGATTACCGAAGTAACATTAATGTCAGTGAGTTTTAAGTTTTTTGAATAATATTAGTGATGGATCTTCAAGTTAAAGGTATGTACTTTTTATTTATAATTAATATGTAAATATATTTAACCCCAGTTTTTTTATAATACCTCAACTTTAAAAAAATATGTAGTTTTTTGACGGTTTTTTGTTTTCGTTGGACTAGAAAGTACTTGTACCCTCTTGTACCTGGGCTGGAAATTATATATATCATAGCCATATCTGTTAGCTTTCAATTGATGCCTATTCTAGCCTGTACACTTGAGTACAACTTTGTTTTTTTGTCTGTTTTTCAGAATAAGAATTCTCGGTTTCGAAAATCGAGTTTTTTGATGAATGGCAGAAACATCCGAAAGAGAACCGTAATTATAGACTCTATGACTTTCTATCACTGAAAAATGATTTTGGAAATATTACGAATGAATCTGCGAGGGAAATTAAACAGAAAATTTCAAAAATATCAACTATTTTAGTAGAAAAATGGCAAAATTCTGTGAAGAACCGCGATCGCTTCCTGACTAAGAACTCTGAGTGGTTGGCTGGTTATTTTACGTTCAAAGTATCCGTCCACCACTCAGTACCATCAAAATCAGAAAGAGCTTCGATTCCTGGGCGTCCATCAAAGGAATTCGATGAGGCTGGTGACAAAACGAAAAGGAGGCGCGTGGATGATCTTCTTCAATCAAGGGATGTTAACCAGCATGACATTTTTAAATATTATACAAAATATTCTTGGAACCCTTGATCCTACCTTCCTTTTTAGGGTTCCGTAGCCAAATGGCAAAATGCGGAACCCTTATGGATTCGTCATGTCTGTCTGTCCGTCCGTATGTCACAGGCACAGCCACTTTTTTCCGAAACTATAAGATCTATACTGTTGAAACTTGGTAAGTAGATGTATTCTGTTAACCGCATTAAGTTTTTCACACTAAAATAGAAAAAAATTGTAAATTTTTCCCCATACTTAGAACTGAAACTCAAATTTTTTTTTCATCAAACTCATACGTGTGGGGTATCTATGGATAGGTCTTCAAAAATGATATTGAGGTTTCTAATATCATTTTTTTCTAAACTGAATAGTTTGCGCGAGAGATACTTCCAAAGTAGTAAAATGTGTCCCCCCCCCCTGTAACTTCTAAAATACGAGAATGATAAAAGTATAAAAAATATATGATGTACATTACCATGCAAACTTCCACCGAAAATTGGTTTGAATTTACTTGCTGCTACGGAACCCTTCATGGGCGAGTCCGACTCGCACTTGGCCGCTTTTTTATATATATTTTGCACTTAAACTGTCATAAAATATCATCAGAAAGCCGTACCAAGCAAACAAACCCAATAAATAATTTTGTCTAGCTAGCTTGTTCTATTGGAACCAATGTGCGACGATACTATGGTACTAGGTTGAACGGATGCTAGGCTCTATACAAACCAGCTTAATCTCGAAAGTGTTCGGATTTACCCGCCGGACTACTTCTAAAATCGAAGGTGATTTTTTTTCACTTATTTCGGTAGGAGTGTCGGAGAGAATCATTATTGTCTGAATCTGTCTATGTTTAGTCATGGTCGTTAGATAAATTGAACATGCTAAGTGTATTTGCATTAAATGTTTAACCAAAATGTTACATTTTCTCGTCAATCTTTATTTTACGAATGTTCGGAAGCTGCCGTGTACGTAGGAAAACTAAATGAATATGAATTTAGGTTAGGTGGGATTTTTTCAACTCCGTGAACGCGTTCTAAATACACTTGGATGAACACTAGACAGCTTTTGCTACCAGGCTGACGTGTAGTGGTATGTACAAGTGGTATTAGTGCCTAAAAGTTTGACATCATTAAACTAGATTAAGTTTATAATTTCTTACCATAATTTTTAGTTTTGTTGATTTGCATACCACAAGCTAGGATAATTATAAACGTTACCGACATTAATAAAAAGCATTTAAAATACTCTTGACACCTTCATAATCTCCATAATGTTCCTGAATTAGTTCAGTCAACGCAATACGCTACAGGATAACCTTTATGTAGGGACTTAGGGAGACCTCGTAACATTTTTAACGATCTATACATTTAATTACTTAAAATAATTGAGTTTTAAGTTCATGTGCAACCCCATCTACTGAGGATATAAGAAAGATTAGCAAAGGCAGATCTTCTTACGCTAGGTGATCATGCCTAGAGAGCAGTCGAGCCCCGGAACTTGTATATGCAAAAGTCGTAGAAAACTTCGATAGGGTGATTCAGGTAGGCGTGACGTCTACATGTGACGTGTAGACACATGAGGCAGTTTGTAAAATGTCTTCTGTCAAGTCTACTCGCCGCGTCGCAGTATGGCCGTGACCATTTCTCATCCAACTAGGTCAAATAACGGAATAAATAAATATCGTGTATATCCGTACATAATATCGACTGTAAAGATTTCCGTTTAAAGTCATAAATGTTTTCGAAACACTGTTTGTTTTCTGAAAATAAAGCAGTAATTATAATTCTAACACTAATGAAATGCTTCCGTCTTTCCAGTACAAATTACTGTGAATAAAATTATGCTAAAGATAATCACATTGCTCTATATATTTATGTATCCACAGCCTCTAATTTTACTTTGAATGCTTCAGCTCATTCGGGGACTTTGTAATTCTGTTAATTAGAAACCGAATATATTGGCTGGGTTCAATAGCTATTAACTAATGAATTCCGAACAAATCGCTGTAACTTTCAGAACAGCATGGTCAGATAATACCGAAATTTAGAGTTAACTAAACTAAACTACTAATAAAACTAAGAGACACAGATGGGCGTTCGAAATTCATATTTTACAAAATGGCCTTCAACTTTTTACAAAATTCCTTGGGTGTTTATTCACGCAATGACTCTAGCTTGGTTTTTGTTCGTGTATTTCAATCCATACACAAATAAAAAAATGTGCCAATTCAAAGAATCCTATCCAATAATGTTTTAGAATGCGTCTATGTGAAGCGAGTGCGTTTACTAGTCTAGTGCGTTTACTAGTCGTTTGTAATTTGCGAAGTTATTACTGTAACCTATCAAACAAAAAATAGCACAATAATTTTTTGACGTGATAACGTCTATAAAAACGATGAACGCCGGGCGCACGCACGAAAAAATGTAGCGTTCCGCGAGCGAGAGAGCGGTAAAAGCGATAGAGAGGCACAATCGGCTACGATCGGCCGAAGCGCTCAATTTTATCTATAAAAGTATGCAATTATTTCATCAATGTTTTGTCATGACGTTGTCATGTTAAACTACCGTCCGTAAACCGACTTTCGAGACATTTTTTTTTTGTATATCTTACCGTACAAACTTTATTATGACATTACATGCCAGGACTTTATTTTTTTAATCTATCTACTAATCTACTAATATTTTTTTTTATGGAAATAGCCGGCAAACAAGCTGACGATCCACCTGAAGGTAAGTAAGTGGCTATCATCGCCTATGGACATCAGCAACACCATAGGCATCACTGATTACTGTCAGCCAGGAAAGAGAGAAGAAAAAGAAAGAACTAACTCTCAAGCCCCCAGTCTTTAATTACGAATTAGTTATTAGTAGATCATATATTATTCCTTATACTGTGATTTAACAGATGAATTTACGAAAATTATTAACAAATAAAGTGTAAATTGTCGATTTATGACTTTATCACTGGCGGCGACTGTATGTTCGCAGATCACTGGCATTTGTCGATAAATTAATATATTTTGACAGCTGATTAAAAGTTTGTCAATTGACTTAATAAACCTCATTATTTTTAATTAAATAATATATGCACTTAAAATGAATTCGTCTAACTTGATTAACTACAATAATTAATATTTACTGGCATTTTATTAATGTTTTAATTAGCAGAATATAACCATTTATGCTAATTGTTTGTGTAAACACATATTTTGTACGTGGATAATTCGTAAAACTGATAACATGAGTTTTGATAACCTAGTTATTGATTTATTAGTAAAACTGGGTTCAATCCTGCACGGTATGTTGGTACGTATACTATTGTTGTTATCGAATGTGCAGACTTGAAATTATATTGTTTACCATTTTATATAATTTATTCACTGCTTAAATTATAGATATTGCTATACAATCATAATATCACTGCTTAAATTATAGATCAATATCTATCAATATATATAGCAATCTATACAATTATAATATCTCAGAGAATCGCAATGTTTTTATGGGTTTGTAAAGTCTGCAATTGCGGTCTCGGTGAGTACCGTGAACTAATGCCTTAATCCTTTCATTCTTCGAGGAAACCTGAGCTGGGACAATTAGAGATTGTAATGGTGATTTTGATTAGTTAATTTGGCAAAATTTTCAGAACGATTATTCAATCTTAGAACTCGTATGTACTTTTTAAATTTATCAATGTCAGAGAGATCATCTCGTCACAATCGTAAATGTTACCAAACTTTATTATTGGGCAACCATTTCAAGATTTGGTCATTTTGTGTAATTTTTTCGTATACTTCATAATGAAACGTTTAATATTGAAAAATTCCATAAATTGAGTAGGTGGTAGTACCTAAATGGATAAGTGCAGCTAAATTTTTCGACGATTCAAAAAAATACCTCACTGATTGTTTAGCTTTTACGGCGAAAATACGTACTAACAATAAATCATGAGTAAAGATATTCCCTGTTTTTATATTATTATAGGAGTATATTGGTTAGTTCATCTCACATCCCCGAAGGCGAAACGCAGTGCGCGTTAGACCGTAAAGTAGGCATACTCATGAAAAAATAAGATTCTCGTACCCGTATTTTATTATTACGTTATTACGTTAGTAACAAAGTTTTCTATTTATTTCTGAGTAAATAAATAAACGGAGAAATACACACAAACAGGCCGCAAGAATTAGCTGGTATGTTCAATCATTAACTGCCTGAAATATTTGGACCATTTTAAAAGAGATACTTTCATATTAATATATTTTAAGAAAAGAAGATTGTTTTTTGTAAAAGTACACGCTAAAGATTAACTTCGTAACTTCTCACGAACAGCGAAAATAAACAAGAAATACTTACTTTTATTTTTCTATACGTACGTTAAACGCTACAATAAGAACAACAATAATTATTTTTTATTAAAAAGCCCTTATTAGCATACTGGCTACTCATAAGGCTAACCCTTTAGGCCTTTAACAAATAAACCACAATTATGTATGGAGGCCAAACTGATGCGCATTTTGATTGCTGTCTTTGTCATATTCCCATTGTTCAAAAGAACAATCGCAGTTAATTAATAACATGCAAATGTAGCAATCGTGCTTGAAAGCGTCGTAATTAAAGCTGTACATTATTCCCACAAACGCGTTGTGATTTACTCATTGTTCCATAAATATACGGACTCATTAAATCGGTTAAAAAGGTTTTACAGTAAGGGTTCCTATTGAGTAAAGCTAAACTTTTGATGTGAAACATCTTTACGCGAGGGGTAAACCTGATTTTAGACTTGGCGATCGTGGCGACGTATTTCGATGTTTCAAATCTGTCAACCGTCCCATGACAGCTGATATTTAAAAACTAACAATTTATATACCAATTGTGCGGTGATGCACATTGTGATAATTTTTTTTAATGCTTTTAGCAGGCAAACGAGCAGACGGGTCACCTGATGGTAAGTGATCACTGCTTAATTGAGTTACAATATTATAAGAACATACAATATATACCTAACCCTATTTAAGTACAGGTTAGGATATTTTCAGAATACATAAATTGCAGTTCACACGAATAGACATTTCATGACTTATTGACTCAGCGTGACAAGTAATTTTATTTTTTAAGTTATTTTATGTTAATAGTCAACAAATGAACATTACAAAACTAAATTACCAAACCAACTCGTTGCAACCAGGGAAAAAACCGGGAACAGTTGAAATAATTTCACTATTGATTTCAGATTTAACGTGGTAACTAATCAAATCAGTCATATGAATAACCATGGCACTCCTGGAAGGCATGTGTAGCGCCAGGATTGACCGGCTAATACTGAGGCCAGCGTGCTCCAAAAGGAGTGATAGTGACAATGACTTGTTCAACAGGATGTTCCATGACGATGGAGTCTATGTACCTACTTCTGAAAACAGTAACATTATTCTTAAAAGGTTACCGCCACTCTTTAATAAATCTCTGTAGTCAGTACCATTATGCAAAAAAGAAAAACATCTATTTCTATATTATAGGTAAGTAGGCAGTGCCGATCTTTATTGTATTGTACGACCGTACGTAAAAGTATAATAAAAGTTGTTAAATTGTAGACAAAACAACAATAGAAAGTTGTATCAACGGCTTTTTAAGTAGATGACAGTTACCCAAAGTTCATACTTTCATACCTACAAGCCCGTCAAAACTACGTTGGGCGCTGTTCGGGTGCCATAACGAAACTTTCCCCCGGTTTTTTGACGTAGAAGATTAATTGTCTAAAGATTCATCAACCTTGAGACTGAGAGTTCGGGAATTAAGCAAGGTTTTTATACATCATTTGTTAAGAAAGTTATCTATTATGGAAGATTGTTGTATCATATGATACGTAAACTTTGTGCTGTATTATTACACCAATGGCAGAAGCGGCCATTTGTTTCTTAATATTTTTAACGATTAACGAATAGCACAATAGGTGGAGAAATATTTAAAGATACGAGTCTTTAATTCGAACCACTTTACACCGCTACGTATGATATACAACGAAAGTATGGTGTACCTAGTAATAACAAATAAATCTCACTCAAAACTGCTGCCCAATTTCACAAAATGCCAATCATCTATTTTATCTACATACAATATACCAGTCGCATCATATCAACTCAAAAGTTATTTCTTTTTCCCACTTAACATACACAAAAAGTATATTTCGAGCTCAGTATGCGGCTGTATCTATCGATATCGGCAGGACTTATGTCCCCAGTAAGTTGACTTATCCCAAGGGAAATAAGGAAAAGCAGAAAATACGTTTGAAACCTCACGCAAAATATGTCTTCAAGTATTACTCTTCATAAAGTAGTGGGCTTGAAAGTTTTATTAGCTAGGTATTTGTTTAAGGTAATAAATTCGGAAGAATAGGAAAATACCCTTCCAAAAGAATTTATTCAATTTATGTGAGGGAAAAACTTAATAATGCTAGCAATATATTAGGTCTATACTAAATATGTATACATATCGCTCACCCAGTAGGTGATACAACGGCACATCTACGTTTGTCATATTTTACAGAAACGAATTTCAAAATCTTTATAAAAATGTTTAAAATTAATTTATGGGTTCTTTTTACGTTTTTTAGAGATTATATGGGTTTGGTTTCTAGAATAGATATTAATACATATTTACCTATGTAGATTATGCACTTTTAAACACGTATACTATACAAACTCAATTTCGCATTTTTTGCAGATGTGCCATTATATTACTAGGTGAGCGATAGGTTATCACCATTTTCAAACGATTACTGTGTTCCCGCTTAAGAAAAATTTTCTACAATCTAAAAGCAAGTTGTGTGTTCGAATTGCTGTATTAGTAGTACAATTGTGAATAGTGTAATACGGATACGAACGCTATAGGATCATACGAATACGAAACCGGATATCTCGTTTGCGATGCAAAGAACACTGGATTATCTGATTGCTCTTAGTGACCTCAATTAAGCAATAGCGTTTAAACAATAACGCCTTTCTACAAAATCTGATGATGTGGATTTTACGTTATTTTTAATATCCCATTAAATAAATATATTTAAATAAGTACCTACAATACGAATTTAGCAGCATTGCAAAGACTGATAAGCAGTACTACAATACTTAATTTTTGTGTTTTGTCTTGGAGACAACTTATTGCTTTTATTTTAATATATCAAACTAAAAATCATCTCGAGAGACAATGGCGTTCGATATAAAGAAACCGCACTCAAATCTGCTCATCCGTTTGTGAGCTATGATGCTAAACACAGATACACATATATACATCATGTCATATGTCATGTTAAACTTATAACACCCCTTGTGTTTGTGTCAACAATACTGACAGCTTCTTCTCCCTTCTTTCTCATAGATTGTTGATATATAAGAAATGATTTTAGACGTCGGAGAATTTATCAGCGCTGATTCCAAGATTGTTTAATATACCTGAGATACTTACTAGGGATGTAGGTATCAAGAAGTGTTACGTCCACAGATCAAGCTTGCAATAGATTTTATTTTTGCAGTAATTAACTACCTTTTATTTAATAAACGACTAAAATATTATCTTTAATTTTCAATATAATCTACAATCAGTAAAAACTAAATACATACTGTATCATATTATAATAATACGTTTGTTGCGTATGTATATGAATCAAACATCTTAAATAATTTTCATTGAAATTTTAATGGAACATACCAGAGATAAAGTTCTACTTTTACTTTAATTTATTTTAAATATTAGTTGGGTCTACGATGTAATAAGCTGTTACAAGAGGAAATGAGAAAAGTAAAAAATTGCGAATATAAGGAATTTCTAGCGCAACAAACTGCAAGAAGGAACGTTTCACACGGATTGATTTTTATTGCAATGAGAAATGATCGAAGAAATGACACTTGCGATAGAGAATGATTAAAGTGATCAATGGAATGAATTTGAATAAATGTTAAACATTATTACTTTGAAACTGAGAAAACAAAATCGAAAGAAAATAAAATGAATTGTACGATCAAGTGTACTTGTTAAGTTTGCATTTTGACTTGATGCGGCATCCAGTTTGCATGAGATAGCTACATAATTATATGGCCAGATAGCCATACGCCGTCAAGTTTACTGGATGCCGCATCAAGTCCGCTGCAATCTTGACAAGTAAACTTGATTGTGTGTGGCCAGCATAAGGGTGATATCGATCCTACATTGGAATAAAATCGATGTGTGGTCATTGGCCTATATTTTATTATATTCTTTGTCAAAGACCATAATGATTTATTAATTAAATATGTTACTTCGGTGACATTAAGAATCATGTTGTGTAGATCTGCCTTAAATAGTGTTCCGGTTCAATGTATGCACAGTCGGAGTTGTTATCAGCAACGATTGCCACTCAGTTTTGCTCTAACTGCATCTACACTACATACTGAATTAGGAAACGTTTTACTACGATATTATCGTGAAATGACTATGCGTTGTACCCATATCAATTGCTTATCATCATAATTTTTATCAATAAAATATTCCAGATTTTTCAAACATCCTTGAATCTATACATATATACTAGCTGCCCGGACAGACTTCGTTCTGTGAAAAGTTTTTTATTTTGAGTTGTAAGCTATCCTATCTTTCAAGTTGGATCAAACTGCACACGGTGTGCAAATTTTATTAAAATCGGTTAAGTAGTTTAGGAATCCATCGCGGACAAACAACGTGACACGTAATTTATATATATTAAGAAGATAAAAGCCAAAAGCCAAAAGTCATTGACTGATGTATCAAAGCACAGGCCAAACCTTTAGGGCTAGAAACTTAAAATTTCGCACATGTATTCCTCATATGACGTAGGCATCCACTAAGGAAGGATTTTTCGAAATTCAACCTCCAGAGGGTGAAATAGGGGATAAATATCATAAGCATAATTTCCGCGTGCGGAGCTGCGGGCAACAGTTAGTATTGAATATATTACGAGTATAAGTAGTAATATAAATTAAGAAAAGCCACTTCTTTCCTATTCATATTATGAATTATCAAATAAATCGAATTACGTTTCAGGCGTAATTAATTTGCAGGTGATATTAATTCATGTAAATCTACGGACCGTTATTGAAAAGTTTATTTGTGCGTTAGTGTCGTGTATCTAATATTATTTTGTTTTAAGTAAAAAAAAGACTCATCGATGGATGACGTTGTCGTACTATCAGAATGCTCTGCCCTATTGTGGGCTATTTTATTTACATTAGAAAAAAAGAATTACGCGCTCGATAAAAATAATGCAATTGAGAATCCTCTTTTTCTACAAGACGCCCCTAAGCGGTTGAGAGGAAATAAGAAAGAATAAAAAACGTTGATGTCGGCAATTTCTTGTGCAACTAACTGCAGTAATTGAGTGCGCCACGGTCGTCTCGATGTTTGCTCACAGGAGTTGTTATCAGCTTCGATAGCCGCTAGCGATGTCATGTTATACTCGTACTTACTTCCTTTTGCTATTTGATTATAATAATTAACCTACTTATTATTCTAACTTCGTAGTTTAATTTGATCTGAAGGTGATGGTTGGTGTTTTTTGTGTTTTATTTAGGTGCTTTCTTTTAAGTTTTAGAATTTTGAGCAGTAGTTTTTTATTTTAGATATAAAATGTTTTTTTTAAGAGTTTTGATTTCATGGTTGGCTGAACTGACCCACCTCAAATAGGAAAATCTCAGGACCTAATAGATCTTATTATTGGTAAATCTCAATTGTATATACATTTTATTTTTTCACTTCCTTCAACATAGCGTAAGCTTAAATTAAAATACCTAATGCGCTCTCTATGCTAATAGCAAACTAACAAGCATGCCAAGTTAGATATGAGACTGCAGTCAACAATACCCTGAACTAATTACACTCAGAAAACGCCAGTTGCCGTTTTAATCGGCGGCGTTAATTGGATTCTGCTTTGCATTGTTTAATCATTCGTTCGCGAACGAGCGTACACGACTGTACTCGTGTGTGTAGTGAATGTGTGCGTATGGGTGTGTGTGTTAGAACTACCCTTCGAGTTGCGAGCTCCGAAAACAAAACTCTGTCGCGGAATCTGCGGCCAAACTCCCTAAAATTATTTACCTTTCATTCCGTTCACTAAATGAGTAGGTTTATTGGATTAAGTCCAGAAAGCTTTGCCCTTAATTGGAGCTTTCCGACAAATAACTTTTCTGTTTTCTCAAACTCGGACAGCTCTTAAATAATGCTCTTAATTAAATTTGTACACAAAATGAAAGACTTCCGTAATTTTGTTTGCTAGTCTTGTACCTTTAAACCTCCTTTACGAGTCTACGTGCCTATTAGTTACCTTTTATTAGAATTCCTTTATAAATACTTCATCAGGTAATCTAATAAAACCCAGAAAACTATGTGGTTGTGTGTGTGATATATACTCGTATGTGCAATTTATTTATAGGCTATTTCTTTAAGTATTTTATCCTCGAGTATAATAGTCAACCCTCTTACGAATGGTAGCGCAAGACGATGTCGTCAGGCATCCACACACACATACAAATGTTATACATATAACACACTACTCAGTTTATTCGCCCTGATATTATTATTTAAAGATATTTAAACCTAATTCTTATGTTAAACGATGTTTGTTATGAAACAAGTTGTGAAAATGAGTACTGTTTTTAAAGAGCTTTTATTAATCAAAATTACATTTTGTTTAAGGTAATATCTCACGTACAAATAAACGCAACAATGTGAATAGTGTCATTGCTTTTGCATGTTTCGATTTAAAAGTTAGATACCTAGTTAAATTGTTCGTCCTCCACTGCTATTCTAATTACGAAGATAAAAAATACAAATACAAGAAAATACTTCTGTAGCCTTGCAAGTTTTGTTTTAAACCACAGGCATTGCCAAAGTTAATGTAAACTGAATTAAAAATTATTTATTAATGCCGTCACGGCGCGGCGGGTAGCAAATTCGGCAATACTCGTATTTCGCGACAAAATTTTATAAAATTACGATATTTTAGTTAGTTAAAGTTTGTTCTGTGATCACTTAAGCCTACCTCGATTTATGCAAAAATATTTCTACAAATCTGTAAATATTGAATACAATTTCTTAAACAAAGAAACATAAATTGAAAATTACTAAACTTGAAGATGTAGCCCATGAATTTCAAAGTATTTTTTTTAGTTATTATACTGAACATAGTCTTTATTATGATATGGATATATTGAATATTAATTCAAAATAAAGACCTATAATATGTTATGCATAACTTCTATTTACTTTCTTGTGTAATAATGTGGTTATGAGAGTAAACAAGGCAATAGGATGAGATGGCGGAAGTGTGCGGGCGTGGAAAATTACTAATGTAAATACTCAGATGGAAAAAAAGGGTAAATAATTAAGAAATGAAACGGTGAAAATATTTTCATTTAAATTCGATGATTCCCGCTGAACTGATTCAGACTTCTTTCACCTAATATATCAGGTACATTACATTAAATAATTATAATATAACTATGTCCATATAGACTATAATATAATTAAAATCATATATTATTAAGACTATAAAATCCCTACATAACGTGTATTTAATCGTCAATCGTGAAAATCGAGGTTGTCAAAATTACTAGATCCAATTTATATTCGAATTATGTGGTTAGATGGAAACATCTGGATTGGTATTGGAACGGAATATATTTCATTACTGTTGGTAGTAATTAAATATATTCCTACAAAATGTCGTTAAATTTGTGTGTCAAGTCGAACTACGTTAACGAATACTGGAGGCTTCATCTTATAAATGTAATATGTTGATAATCGAAAAGTATTTCGCCTTTAAATATAATTTTAGAAACCCTAACAGACTCTTCACCTTAATCTCAGATTACGCCATCTTGCACAAATCAATCACTTCCTTCGCTTCCGTTCCTTCCTTTTTAACAGACTTCAAAAAAAGGAGGAGGTTCTCAATTCGACTGTATTTTTTTTATGTTCGTTACCTCAGGACTTTGGACTGGGTGAACCGATTTTGATGATTCCTTTTTTAATCGAAAGCTGGTGGCTGTCATGTGGTTCCATATAAATTTTATAGAGATCTGTTAATGGCATCCATGAGAAAACCACATAAGTCGTAAATTTGTATTAAGAATGTGCGCGACAAATTGACGAATAACTCAATATCACGCCAACCGATTTCGATGATTCTTTTTTTAATCGAAATCAGGTGCTTGTCATGTAGTCCCACATAAATTTGAACGAGATCTGACAAGTAGTTTTTGAGTAACTTTGAAGTCGGTTATTTTTTGTTAGTAAAATTTAGATTAATCATTTATCCTATCATGCATCAATCTCACATTCCTCGTTCAGAAACCTTCTTATGACATAGACAATCCTACATTATGTAATTTCATTAAATAAGGTTTATATGATTTTCTTTGACACAAGTAAGCACTTAACAGTAAGGCTCCAACTCAGAGTTACTAATGGTTACCTACTTAAATCGCTACTTATTACTAAAGGAGTGCTCTGAGTTGGGGCGTAACTAAGAGTTACTAATGGTTACTTAAATCGCTGCTTAGTACGGAATTTGTATTGTGATTCTTTACTAAGGAGCGATTAAAGTAACCGTTAGTGACTCAGAGTTGGGGCGAAAGATGCGAGCTTAATTTTTTTTTCATATCCGATCTAATACGTAACTTAAACAACTTGAACTTTTCTGAAGAGCAGAGGTAGTCCAATACGGCAACTGAAACATAAAAACGTTTTCAGTTGACTAACGCGTCTGTTTTGATTTTATCACGTGACAGCAATGATAAACCTCGTTGCCGCTGCAGCTTCGGAATACATAAAGCTGTTTTTAACGTGAATCTCGTGACTGACTAGCTTGATGATAATTGCGTTACCAGTGTCGGTGTGAACAAGAACTAGGAATCTTCAAAGCTACGTCGTTAATGAGCCCGTGTTTAAAAAGCTACATTTTGTAAGTAGAACGACAAAAAGGTAAAAGTCATTCGACTTTTGTAAATAGGAAGACAAGAGCTAAACAACCGGGCAAGTGTGATTCAAATGCGCTCTATTTAGGGCTCTACTCGTATGTTGCTAAAACCTGAAATTTTTGTATAGTACGGGAAAATATAAAAGGGGAAGTATTATGTATAGGTATAATATTTCGTACATTTTTAAATGATGGCTCCGGTTTTTTAATATGTATATGGGGAATGCCAAATTGTTCTTAATTAAAATTAAAATTGCCTTTTCATTTAATTCTTCTTTATTTCTTTTTGAATTATCTTACATACTACATGATATAAAACAGGATTCTATAATTGCAACTAAGTTAGTTGAGGAACATTACTGTTTCACAAGCGTCGGAATTACACTAAATCAAATATGTCCTTCGATTCGGAGCTCTCACTATAATAAAAAGGAAAAAAGGTAAGTCAATGTACCAATACACTTCAGAGAGATTTAAGTATTCATACTACCTACTCGCAATTTGTTAGTAGTTGACAATTCGAAAAGGGTGTTTTATTCGGAGCCAAAAATTTGTACTGCTATCTTTGTAGATAAAAGTGGTTAATATAGCCAGAAATTGATTGCTGCATGCCATTTGCCTACCTCGATAAAAAAATAGGTAGATGAAAAATATTACGAGAAATGAGCACACATGCACGCTTTAGTCAGCGCGGCGGAGTATTCAATGCTCCTAAACTATCTGATTTAGTTAATACAAATTCAATGATAAAAATAAAAACACCACCATAATTCCACTTACGTACTATACGTTCAAGTTAAAACAACTTTTAAAGCCTCATAAGTAAAACAGACAATGTTTAAAATTCTGCATTATAATTTTTCCTACGTGGCTCTCGCATGCGTTCGTTAGCAAAATGCATAATGCAAAATCATTTACCAACCCATTCGGCCGCGCCAAAAGTGTAATTATAAGAAAAAGTACGTAGTTGAATAATATAATAATACATACTTTTCTTTTTATGTGATATTATTTTGATATTTTTTTAATTTCATATCACGATTTTGTAAATAGTGCTTCTGGATATAAAAAATATATAAGAGAAATGATGCATTTAATTATCTAAACTGAAGAAATATAAAGGCGAATAAATGTAGTCACACGATTTATCTCATGGGTAGAATCCATGGTACACTAGATCCAAATAAATAAAAATGATAAAAATTTGTAATGAAGTTTAATTCCGCTGAATATACTTATGTAAAAGCTGGTTAATGTATCCCTGGGGAGTAAGATTAACGCGTGTCACAACTTGTTCCCAACGTTGGCAATTTTCTACTTACTTAGTTTTTGTTTCATTATTGTTTTCCTGAACTTATGGAGCTAAACTGTAGTGGTACGTTAATAGGTAAGAAATATGCAGGTTAAATGGCTTCTGTCTTCATTGAGTCATTAAATGATACAAATGCTTACACTCTGGAAGGAATTTCAATCGAAGTTCTTACCAAAGCTTTTCTACTTATTTTTACTAAAAAAAAAAAACTTTCAAATCGTTGCTTCTTGGTCGAATTTGCTTGGTATGTTGAATCTGGTGGTGATAAAAAAGATATGGTTGATTTTAGAAAGAAGCAAGGTGCAAAGAACCTTGTCAATCTAATATGATATCCTACCACATACACGAGTAAGGTCGGGATATACGAGTAGCTGGGTGGTACAGGGGCCTCCAACGGGACTCATATACTCATATTGTTGAAATATTGACCACGCTCAGGAGTTGGCTGTAACGAAAATTTAGTAACACGCATTATAAAACAATACATTTTGTTATTAAAAAAATCTTTAAAATTTTCTCTTACATAATTCTAGATAGGTACTATAAAACTACCAAACGTCATAATAATTGTTTATGCATTTTTTAAGAGACATAACTAATTATTGATATTCTGAGGTTCTAATAGCGATTTCATTGTCTAAAAAACAAAAAAGGTTGAACGGTTTTTATCAAGCGAAACATTAAAACAAATGGACTGGTAGGTATCCTCCATTCGCATGTTTGAATAATTCATGTTCACAATCTATAAACCAGAGAGCGGAAAGCATTTTACAAAACAAACAAATTTTATTGATCTCCCAGGCGTTGTTTGGCCCCACAATAAAATATTTACATTTACTTCGCAACACCTGCCGCGGCTAGGCCCCTCCCTATGCCCATTACAATAATGAAACATTCTCCGCTGTAACGCTCCACTATTGAATGAATTTTAAAATTGGAAAACTTATGTTCTGAAGTATCAATGGGTAAGTTTCACACATTTTAACGTTTTGAAGCTTTAATCACTGCTTTCGTGAACTGTATAATCAAACTGCACGTTCCGTTATACATAGGTATAACTAACAACATGGTAGTATCATAATTATTACTTTTTACATGCTTTTTACCCTTGCCGTGCATCGGAGAGCACATTGTTCCCTGCCTTGATTGTTATCGTTGTAGCATATAGCATGAAAATTCTTTGAAATTGGTTGCGCGAGCGATAATCATAATATGTTATATTAGTTATGCCATTTCATCGACCTCCGCGGCACTCCCACTGGCTGGTGAAAACCATAGAAGGAAAAAAGAAAAACGCCAGATTGACGCAAAAAAATATAGAATTTTTTCTCTCGTGTCATCCGCTACATAAGTATCTTACGCCCGCATATTTTTTGTTCTAATCCCGCTGAAAGTTCATCCGCATCACCGCTTCATATTTTCATTATACCGCCGCGCGGCTAATTTGTGAATTCCTGTGGTTCAGAAAGAGTGGCAGCTGCGTGGGAGACTGGTGAGTCGATTGATGCGTTTATCTATTATAGCTTATTTTGTTTATTGCTCCGCACCGCAACGCTCCGCAGCGCAGCCATCATCGGCTTATTTTAGTTTCTTTCCTTTTTTTCCTGGAGGGGCTATTTACACGCTCCTCCATTTATTGGTCCATTCGAGCCTGATTATTGAATCAGTACATAATTATATTATCCCGCATTCATTCCCGCATTAATTTATTAATTTTCTTAGCTTTTGCTTCCTCCATTCAAAATGGAGACTCATAAAATTAAATTGCTTCAAGCTAAAGCTGAGATCATTTTCCAAAGGGTCACTAAATTGTGTGATCAATCTAAAAAAGTATTTGTTACTGCAGATACGCAATCAACAGAAAACTTCATGGCAGAATCGGAAATGATCGATGAAATGCGCCATGAATTCATGTCTATTATTGACACTATAAATGATTTAAATTTGGTTTTAAATCCCGAAGCTGAGCCTGATTTTAAAGGTTTAATTTCGTTTGACGACGCATATACTCGTGTAAAACGTGTCCGCAATAATATAAATTCCGCTATACAAGTGAATTCTACACTTACCATTACGCCATCACAACCAGTGAAGAACATTGTTAAATTACCGCCTATCGTTATTCCTTCTTTCGATGGTAAGCCTGAGAATTGGCCTGTGTTCTATGAGTCGTTTAAGGCTAATATTCACAACAACCAGCAGCTGTCTGACTCGCAGCGTGTGCAGTATCTGATAGGTAGACTGACGCATGGTGCGCAGCAAATGGTTGCCGGCATCGTACCAACTGGTGAAACTTATCACATCATTTGGAACAGTTTGGTAAAGAAATACCAAGACAAACGGTCATTAGGTACTTTCTATTTAAATAATATATTGGAATTAAAGAATTGCACGCAGACAGTTAACAGTTTAAATAGTTTTATTGAAAAATACTCCGCTTCGATTTCCGCTTTAAAACAATTAGATATCCCCGATTTAACAGATTTCATTCTATTTAATTTAGCTATAAAAAAGTTAGATTTACAAACGGTGCAGTCTTTTGAGTTGTCCGTTCGCTCTTCAGAAATACCTACCTCTGAAGAACTTGTGTCATTTGTTCAAGATCAAGTAAAAATATTAGAACGATCGACTAACTGTAATAGCTTTTCTCAAACTCGTTATAACCCGCAAAAGTCAGATTCCAATACTCGCAAATCTCTGACTTTCATTACTCAACAAAATACTCAATCTTTTAAAACCGCTCCTTGTGTCATGTGTAATAGTACCGAACATTTACTTTTTCATTGCACCAAATTTAAAAATCTAGACTCGCCTAAAGAGCGATATGAGTTCGTAAAATCAAAGAATTGTTGTGTGAATTGTTTAAGTTCATCGCATTCATTTTCGAATTGCAATTCGCGTAATGTCTGTCATTATTGTCAAAAGAGACATCACTCACTTTTACATTTTAATAATTTACAAAGAAGTTCAAATACTTCATCGGTACAATTACACGCATGCGCGCGTGAAGTCGCTGGTAAGGAGAAGACGACCTCTTTGAATAATGAACCGCATTTTCATTCTAATATGGTCGCTAAATTCAATTAAACCTGCTCCAGTGCATTTGATCGCTACGTGTGACAGTTTGTCGCCCGCTACTATGGTATCACTCGATAATAATAATTGTAAATCTCGAACAACCATACTTTTGTCGACCGCGCAAGTTTATGCATATAATGAAAATAATGAACGGAATGTCATTCGTCTATTACTGGACAATGGCTCCCAAAATAATTTAATTACATTAGCTTGTTGTAATTCACTCAACTTATCTGTAATTCCGCTTTATAATATTTTTTCTCTTAGGGGCGTAGGTTTATCGTCTCGTCCTATTCATGGCTACGTTGATTTGACAATTGACTCACGCGTTTCACCGCATAAATATAATATTCACGCGTTAGTTATAGATAACATAACAGACAAATTGCCAGCATTCGAGATTGATACTCGCAACTTTGAATATTATAATAGGGTACCTCTAGCGGACCTCACATGGAATACCCCTGGTAACATTGACATGGTCATTGGTGCCCAATTATTCCCTTATATTTATTTGGGTAAACAATATAAACCGAATATTTCACCTTCACTTCCGCCCGCTTTTTCGACCACTTTTGGTTACATTTTAATGGGAGACTTTCCTTCGTCGTTTGTTGATAATAATAATCAACCCGCTTCTTGTTCTTTTACCGCGATTACATTGAGTAGTCTGGAGTCTCGTCTCCATAAGTTTAGGGAATTGGAGGAAATTCCTGATAAACGGTTTCTTTCATCTGACGACACAGAATGTGAAAATTTGTTTTCTAGTTCTGTTGTTCGCAATAGTGATGGGCGATACGGTGTAGCCCTTCCCTTTAGTCGAAATCCCGCTAACTTCGATAGTTCCCGCACAGTGGGACACCGCCGTTTACTTGCGTTGCAACACTTGGAACGTAAGTTTAAAGAAACTACCGCTTTACGCGCTGATTATAACCAAGTCATCGCCGACTATAATAAATATGGTTATTATATCCCGCACCGCGCCGTCATACGGCAAGATAAAGCAACGACTAAGTTGCGAGTTGTGTTGAACGTAAGTGCCAAAACTCACACAGGGTTGTCACTTGATGATATTTTACATACAGGGCCAACCCTACAAGCTGATCGCTTCTTACTTTTATTCGATTTTCGTTTATTTCCGATTGCATTAACCGCAAATATTAAGCAGATGTACTTGCAAATAGGGGTTCCGAAGTCATATCGTCAACATTTAAAAATATTATTTAGTTTTTCTGGAAGTGAAAAATCACGCAATTTTAAATTTAACCGCATTCCTTTTGGTCTTAAGTCCAGTCCATTTGTGGCAATGCGCACTGTACACCAGTTAACATCAAATGAGTGTTCTCGTTTTCCTAATGCCGCTTCTGTCATCCAGTCGAATAGTCTTTATATGGACGATTTGGTGACGTCCCTCTCTGACAAAGAAAGCGCTATAAGCTTAACTAACGGGTTAATTTCTTTGTTTATAAGCAGCTCTTTTGATTTGTTTAAATGGGCCAGCAATTCTTCCGAGTTTTTTGATAGCTTGCCACGCTCACATCGCGCTCCAGTTAATTTCTCTGGCGATTTTAGTAGTAACTTGAAGATATTAGGTATAACTTGGTTTCCAGACGAAGATGTATTTCAATTGTCTACTACTTGTAGTGACAATAAGTGTACAAAACGCACTATACTTTCTTTTGCCGCTCAACTTTTTGACGTTTTGGGCTTGGTATCTCCAGTTGTAGTACGTGGGAAATTGCTTATCAAGGATCTGGGGATTAGCAAAGTGGAATGTGATTATACGCTTCCAGAGGACATAATAAAATATTTTTCATTGCTCTTTAAGGAACTACCTTTACTATCGGAAATAAAAACACCGCACCATATTTTATTTTCTAATAACTGTAGTTTAAATTTAGTTACATTTTGTGACGCAAGCCTCAACGCTTATGGTTGTGTGATTTATTTACATATAACTGATGAGGCCGGAAATATCATTTTGAGACACTTGTATTACAAATCTAAAGTTTTTCTTGTGAAAATTGATAAGCTCGTTCGATTAGAGCTATACGCCGCTCTTTTAATGTCCCGCTTAGTAAAAACTGTTATTAATACTTATAGTAAGAGTAACCGCATTTCGTTATGGAATAAATGTTCGCTAAATTCGCGTCCGCTTTGTTTGTTGTCATCTGACCCTCAACCTGAGGTATTGACACCCGCTCATTTTTTAATGTCGACTCCTATTCAATATTTTCCCGCAAATGATGTTTCTGATAAACGTGTTAATTTAATCGACAAAAAACTGTTAGACGTTCTAGTACAGTCATATTGGAAAAGGTGGAGGTCTGAATATTTGCAAACGCTACAAGTCAGGCAGAAATGGTGTACTCCTAACAATCCAGTTCGTGTTGGAACTGTGGTTCTAATTGATCAAGATGACATACCACCTTTACGTTGGCCATTAGGTATTATCCAGGAAGTTTATCCTGGTAGTGATGGTGTAATTAGAGTCGCATTAATTAAAACGCGAAGTGGCACGTTTAAACGACCTGTCGTTAAACTTTATCCCATACCTACACAATAAATACTTATAATTTTCATTCATGATTTTTGTCAGTTTATTATAATGTAATTTTTCCTTTAATATTAAATTAGGATTTAAAGGATTATTCATATACGTCCCTTGATCTTACACCGCATAGCTTAACTTTTTCGTTTATTTTCTCTTTTTCCTTTTGAAAGTTCTTCAAACTTCCAAAGCCGGGGAGCATGGTTGCGCGAGCGATAATCATAATATGTTATATTAGTTATGCCATTTCATCGACCTCCGCGGCACTCCCACTGGCTGGTGAAAACCATAGAAGGAAAAAAGAAAAACGCCAGATTGACGCAAAAAAATATAGATTTTTTTCTCTCGTGTCATCCGCTACATAAGTATCTTACGCCCGCATATTTTTTGTTCTAATCCCGCTGAAAGTTCATCCGCATCACCGCTTCATATTTTCATTATACCGCCGCGCGGCTAATTTGTGAATTCCTGTGGTTCAGAAAGAGTGGCAGCTGCGTGGGAGACTGGTGAGTCGATTGATGCGTTTATCTATTATAGCTTATTTTGTTTATTGCTCCGCACCGCAACGCTCCGCAGCGCAGCCATCATCGGCTTATTTTAGTTTCTTTCCTTTTTTTCCTGGAGGGGCTATTTACACGCTCCTCCAGAAATCGTTCATTTATTGTGGGTATACCTAATATTAATTTGAAACAATACATGTAGTGTACTATAATACCACAGTATAAATATATTGCAGGTAAATATATTATAGGTATATATATATTACAGTACAGTTACAGTATAAATATATTATAGGAGCAGTGATAGCCTAGCGGTAGAACGTTGGTCTCCCGAACGAAGGGGCCCGAGTTCAAATCCTGGCACGCACCTCTAATTTTCAAATATTATGTGCGCATTAGAAGTTAATTATCACTTGCTTCGGTGAAGGAAAACATCGTGAGGAAACCTGCACACCGGAGAGTTCTCCATAAAAGTTCTCGAAGGTGTGTGAAGTCTACCAATCCGCACTTGGCCAGCGTGGTAGACTATGGCCTAACCCTCACATTCTGAGAGGAGACCCCGAGCCCAGCAGTGGGACAGTTATGGGTTGTTGCTTTGCTTTTGCTTTGCTTTTTTAAATATATTACATCAATATTTATACTGTGATAATACCAATAGCTCTGACTCGGAAGACAAAATACACAACCCACTGCCCAAGTCCTTTAAAACTTTAATATTAGGTAATTTGTGCCCATTTTTCTGTAATACTTGATTACGTACGTTTGATTTATGTATTTTGTACGCTGATATTTTCGACCCACTTGCATAAATCGTGATCATGGTTACTGGTCACAGCTGAACGGTTTCCAAAATACATAATTATCGTGAGTATAGTAAAATGATTAAACGCTTATTATAGTAAAATGATTATACGAGAATCTTATCAACTGTTGTAAAATTTGTTTTATACCAAAGTAATGTTATAAATGTTGAAATAATAAATTCAGTCTATGTTACAAAAGAAAGAAACACCGTATTTATGTCGAATATTAAATAGACATTGTTTCTTTCGGTCGGGAGGATCAAGCTTACTTTACTTTTCTATTGTGTATTCTGGTATCTACTTACACGAGGTGTAGGTATTATAAATGATGTAAGGCCAATGTATTATTAAGTTTCAGTGAATATTACAATGTATTAGGATTTACATTTTTTGTGTTACAATTATTCGTTTATTCGCCAACATTATTATGATAGTGAATATTCTGAAGGAACTAATACTCGGGTAGAAGTACAAGTTTAGTACATTACTACATTAATATTATGAGTGAAAACTATGTGAGTTGAAGTTTCCTATAACATAACATTTATATTAAACAGGTTCTAATACGGGTACTTACTAGAAGAACATCTTAATTATTTCATTCACCTGTTAGAAACTTGGTAAATTTCACACCACGAGTTCAAACTTACTCGTAGTACTAAGTGAATTTTCGATGACTGTAATGCATAACTTACTGATATGTACTCGTAATATAGCAGTAATGATTGATTGATTTAAATTAAAACTGTATTGAAATATCTAGTAACGGAAACTAAAAAGAACAAATGCTAGTTGGTAGCTCGGAAGACTCAGGTATTATTATGTCAAAATAAACCTTAAAGGAGATTGTCGAAATTGGGCCTATTTCATTGTTCATTACAGAAACCATAACTAGATTCTTACCTGATTAAATATAACAAAGAATCAATTGGAATGTGTTTTAAAAGATAAAAATTAGTTTTTTGAATGAACAGTTTCAACGATCGATTTTTAAAATCGATTTGATGAAAGTATATTCAGTGAAAAATCTAAATATTTTACCGTCCATCATCACTTTCATAATTATAATTGTTATGGTAAGCAAACACTTACCATTAACTACTAAAAATAAAAGGAATAGGTAAATAATAACAATCATAAAAATATTAACGAGAAATCGAACAACTCCATTTTATTTGAATCATTTATATTAGATTTACTTGAACAACATACAGTCTGTCACAAACGGTCAAATTATCGTATTCATTGTCACATTGTTAGTGTCATTCGCTTACGGATTTGATTTAATTCTTGGTGTTTTTCTTACGAATTAGGTTTTGTTTTACGGATTTGACGATTTTTGCACTCATACCTCCTTGGAAACCGAATTTGCTCAACGATTGGATGATGAATTGCCTTAATTACGGAATTGCAACCCAAAGACCGGTACTCTGCAACTATATTTAACCACTGGTACTATTATTTCTCTTTAACCCCGTAGAATTTTTTAAAACTTTTTGAATTAATGAAATATAATATTTTTGTGTATTAAATAACGCAAGGATCATCAATGTAACGTTTGTTAATGTAATATACGTTACATTAATGATGTTCTTAGCCCATATGTGTATGGGATTTTGGCAATATACTTTACAATTCAAAATAACTGTTAAAACTATCTTAGACTAACGAGTCATGTCATAGTTTAGGGAAAATATGGCACTTATGACGGTGAAATACGTTGGTACTTTCTATATTTTAACATTGTAAATTTTCATGATGACCCGTTACCAAAACTAACAACGATCTTGTAATTAAAAAAAAGGCAAACTTTATTTTCAAACGTTCACTCATCAGAATTCTAGTTCGCTTCTAACTTCATAACAACGGACAAAAAGTTTGTGCGCGTGTTGGTTTTAACAACACTAGGAATTTTAAACTAGAGGTTCCAAACCTGTCGCCCGTAAACGGTCAGAGTTCCAAAAAAGTTTAATTTATTTAATTGTAGCGAAAGAGGCAAAAACCAGCAATCATCCGGGTCGCACGCGTCTATTTGTCCGACAACGCAATGGTGATGCCTTTGTTACAGATGTCCATGGACTGCGGTGATAAATTACGTTCAGGTGGCTGATAAGATACAAAATCATGAATAGAGCCTGATTGAGACCAAGTATTTGTTATGAGTTATAACAACCGAATTAATACCATACTTAATAAACACTTTTAAAGTCTTTCTTAAACTTTATGTGACATTATATATATTTTTTTTACTTACAATAATTTAATGCTTGACCACACTCCCACCTGATGGTAAGTGTAGAAATAGGATGGTGAATAAAAGCCTATTCACTCTTTTCTTGAAGACAAGTACTATTACATATTTCTTCTGTGGTCATAGGCGGGTGGGATCACGGACCCAGGCAGGCTATTCCAATCCTTCGCGGTGCACATAACAAAGTAATTTTTTGTAGTATTTTTAGTCCGATTGTAAAATTGATAGTAAAACGAGTTAATGTTAACGAGACTTTTGTCTTCGCTGGGAATCTTTGATATCTCCAATGACACATAGCGTGGTGATGATAAGGGGTTGTAAGCCTGCTTATTTATAAGCTAAAATAAAAACATTATTCCAATTCAACACATGTAGATTGAGAACCACTACGTTAACCAGCTTTGGTGGATGCAAATCTAGTTTGATCAATTTTACGTAGGTTTTCTGCACTAAAGTGTTAGCAGACCGCAAATAATATTGTGAATTTTACTCGCAGACGATAGTAAATGGAAAAAGCGAAGTGAATGAACGTACGCTACGGTATTTGGCGTGGTATTAAGGTGTCAATAAAATGGGTCGCCATGAGTATCGAGGAGCAATAAATTCGTTTCCAAGCTACGTAGAACTAAGAGTTAAGATTATTTCGCGCCATTTACTCCTTTCATCCACCGTCTTCATAATATGGGTTTTATGAAAGGGAGTTTTCCTGGCAAGATTGAAGTTTTTTTTACACCTTCGTCATAATAGAATTCAAGGAATTTTCGTTATCCAAAATTTCTTACCAATATTTAATAGAAAAAAGGTCTTCATAAATATATTATACCTACTAAAACTAGATAGTTACCGATCTTTTATGGGTTGGAAAAGACCTATAATTTTAGTAACGAGGGTTTTGTATAATCATAATAACGATGTTACAATAATCATGTAATTATATAATATTTCATAGCGTCTAAGTATGTTTTTTTTAATGTGTATAAAAATTAAAGTAATTATATGACGTGATAATGTGGAATACTGTTATAATATCTATTAAAATCCTATTGTAGATCCGTGCTTTGTAGTTGAGAGTTAACGTAAAATCACCTAGACCAATCACCAAACAACAAGAGCAGCTGTAGACAGGATTCGTTCAGTTGTATAAAGTGCTTACAGCCCGAAGGTTTGTGTTAAACGTATGGGATCGATTGGTTTAGAGACGTGGGCCACATTGAGAGCTGAATAGGTGAGTGATAACAGCAAAAAAATTGCGTGGAGGATACGTCTTCCAATTACGATACGTCTACGATAGTTTTTCGACTGGGGACTTGAGGTTATATCGTTCTTTCTTTCTTGGCTGGTTCAGTGATGCCTATGGTCGTGCCGATGTGATCGGGTGACGATATTAACTTACCATTCGGTGGCTGGCCCGCTTGCTTATCAGCTACCAAAAAAACATTTTGAGTTAGAGAACGTGAAGCATACAATTAATTTGCCAAATATGAGTGTATTAGGTACTGGAGGGCTATTCTCTAAAATACAAACTCGAAATCGAAGCTCACTCAAGTGAGACTCGAAAGCGAACTTGCATCATCTTGATATGTAATTCTCTAATTATCTATGTAGTACGCACTTGCGAAGTGAAGTGAGTCTCGAACTCGAACTTCAATTTTGAAACTCATCGCGGATTCCGCTGTCGAGTTACAAAACAGAATAACCTTGCTGGACTTGATGAATATTTTTCAGAAGTTTGAGAGAAAACCTAAAGACAAACAATCCACTATAACTTTATGGCAGAGTTCAAGTAGTCTACAAATATCTTTTCCGATTATCTTTCTCAGAAATAACATACCTGAAATATCGATCAATTTATATTTTTCAGCGCTCCATGAATTCTTTCGTTTGATAAAGCATTCAACTGCCAATATCCGAAGGATTCATGTGCATTCGTGCAGCTCTCGACTGAAACTAAATTCTCCCGGTTTTTATGCACATAAACGTAACGAATTGGAATTGAGATTGACATCGTGAATTCATAAATTACTCGATCGGTCCTGTGTTAGCTTTCACGGTCCAATCAAGCCAGTGGCGATATGATGCGAACGAACGAGGCGATCGCTCTCGACGGCTACTGTACTATTTTAAACTACTTGGACTGCAATGCGTGTACCAAAATAAAACAGTATTCCTTTATGATGTGCACACTTCCTTATCACTTTCAGGCGTAATTATGATTTGACACGAAAATAGTTTGTAAGTAAATGGAATTTTTAATATAATTCTGAATGTCAGGATTTTCTGTTGGTGCTTTTTAAAGTTAATTTTATTTAGTTCAGTAATTTAAAATATTTATCGGTTTGAGCGGTATTCTTCTTGGCTTTTATAAGTTATCTGAGATAACATTTAGAATATAAAGGGGATCGACAAAATTATTAATATATTCTGTTCATAATATGTATTTTTTTTATAAGTATGCAGCATCCGCCGTTTCTTATATCTATAATACAAAATATAATACAAAAGCTCTATGTCGGATCCAATAATGCTGTCTTGTGTTCCACTTACCATCAGGTGAATCGTCAGCTCGTTTTTCAGCTATTGCCATAAAAAAATATATGTTTTAGGCGTGATATGCATACAGAACATAACATTACATTTTTACAAATCATTTTAATTAGCAGTTAATAGATACTTCGCGTTATAGATGTATTAGGTACTCATATATATGTGAAATGCTGGAATCCTTTTCTTCCAAAATGACTTCAAGCCATGCTGTAGTTATCATAAAATATTTCTAAATATTACTATCATAAATAAATAAAATGTAAGTGAAACAGTTTGCATAACATTAATTGTTCTGAATCTATTCTATTCGTATTAACTAACAATGATATTCCTGTGATTCACGTGTTGCAAACTTACATACTACATTTGCATGTTACGTGATGACAGGGGAGTATGGTGCCAACTGTCTTGCCGAGACATCGAGGCAAATTTGAATCACATAGTTGCTACCACAAATTGACGACAACCCATGTGCGTAGCAGCCTGGTCTCGTCGTTAACAGATTAATTTCAGCAAAACTTGAGACGACAAATTGTATGAACGTAAATACCTTAATCCTATAGATATCTATGTTATAAGATTGGATATCGCGAGTTGGACCGTTATTAGTTAAGTTCTCCATTCAATGATGGTTTTATTCTTATTGTATTTTATTAAGCGGGCCTGAAAACAATTGAAAATAACATTCGATTGGTGCAAGTGTTTGGCTACTGTGTCAAGAAAGGGGTAGTACCTAGCTAGACGGTCTTCCTGGAAAGATACAAGTTAATAAGAATGACTTAAGATTCTGATGTGTTGCCGAGAAGAAGAAAAAAGCAGCTCTTTCACTTAAAGATTAGTGTGTAGCCACGTAGGTAAATACTTTACTAGGTAGGTAAAATTACCTAACAATTGTACTGCAATTCAGTTGGGTGGTATCTATACCTGGTCTAGTCTCTAAGACTAGCGATGTCCAAAAATTGGTGACCAATGCTATAGCATTATGATATATCATAATGGTTTGTGAAGCTTGGTGAAGGGTTGGTGATAAGCTTTAATTTGGTAGGTGTGAGCTAAGTTACTCTCGCAAACAGATGAAACCCCTTACACCCTGATGTGATCTCGTAATAGAAAAATGTAGTATTACGAATACAAAAGGGGGTTTTACCGCTATAGCAGCGATTTCTACGAGTACTAGATAACTATAGGTATATTTTGTGATAGTTATAGACGCTTGACTGGAATCTTTAGGTTAAAATAAATAGACGTAGAAAATATATTGGATTTAAACGTCTTTTTTCTTGGGCAGCAATGGTAACCACTTTGACGATACTGATATTCATGAGTAACGGTGATGACTTATCATCAGGTGGCTCATTACTCTTTCATTTACAACAAAAAGAGTGTATGCATTCTTAGTTTCTCATTTTGAGAAATTAAGAAATGTCTAAATAAGAGATGATATTATTAAAAATGCACCGACGAGCATTTTATATAAAAGACGGTGACATATTCGTTTCCATCTAAGAATAAAAAGTGCATAATAGTCACAGTAATCTCCGGTGCATTATGGAAATATACTAACATGAGATGACACACATAACAATCCTCAAGAGGTTGTAGCTCGGCTTTAAATAGGACGTGGTTCGTTATCTTTTCTCCATTATAAATGGGGCATTTTATGTTTCTTTCGGTTCGTATAATATTCTGACATTGAGCTAATTGCGACATGTAAAGTGACTTTAAAATGTTTATTTTTTAACCATACCATGTTTTAATTATTTTTGTCGTCATATAATTATGTATATAAGACGAATAAAATCAATGTAAAATAAGTAAGTGTGCTTTACCACTCAGGATTTCATTGTCATTTACCATCCGGTGGGATATTCTTCAAGCATTAATTTATAATGCATACAAAAATTATTTAATTTACCGATTATAATCACTGTTAAAATAAGATTACATTGTAGTCAGTTCTATATTACTACGCATTGATAAACCCTTATTTATAAATATCATTGGACTTGCCTGACTTGCTTAGTTTGCTTACCAAAATAAGAAGTTATTTCGAATACCTCAGAGTGAGTGGGTGTATTCGTGTTTCAAAGTAGGTAACTGGGTTTACAAAATAAACGTAATTTAGAATATGATGATACTCGTAACACTAATTTAAAACAGTACCTACCTGGCATTATCAGAGGACATGTTACGAAAACAAAGGTAGTTTTATTTACAGATTACAGAAACATTCAATGGGACGAGCACAGTCTGTTGTTATAATCCCTAACCCACGCATACTAATGTATTCATTATAAGTTAATCGCTCCATAAACAGGAATAGCGATTCTGGTAATTCAGCTTTGTTTCATTTGTAAAATAAATACAAATACGTAAACCGTTAGACAAAGCAAAACACATTTGAATAATATGTAGAAAATTTATTAAAACTGTTTAATTTTATGTTGCCTGATGATTTTTTTGCAGGTTATGATAGCTTCTACTTAATTGTTATCTAAAAGGACCTTTACATTTGAAAAAAATCTTGTGCTATTTACTAACTTATTAGTGTTCATAGATATTCGGCCTGAATTAATCGTAAGTATGTAAATTGATGGTGTCAGGCAAAGTCAGCCATCATAAGTTATTTTGAGTGACTTCTAATACAAAATTTTATAAACTCCCATGCTTTGCTTGCTCATTTCATATGGAAAGACATTGACATTGATACTAAATAAGCAATGAAATAGTTAGCTACAAATCCGCACTGAATAATGTCACAAAATTATTAGGGACCACTAAGACTTAATTAAATGCCAAAAATAGAGTACTTAACTGCCGTACTCTGCTCAGAGTCACTTAACGGTTATTTAAATCACAAAACAAATTTTGTACCAGAAGCGATTTAAACCGTAAAGTGACTCTGAGTGCGGCAGTCAGTCATTCAACACACTGCATCGGTAATAACGTTACAATTACAATAACATAATAAATATTAACCCTTAATTCGACGGATTTTTATTTTCATTAAATTTGTAAAATCGTTATTTATTTTGAATCTTAGGTTGTAAGGGACCCTAGAATAAATACCTGAAAAATTCTACCTATGTAAGTTTCCTGAAAAATGTACGTCCACTATGCTGGACGTTATCATGTTCATAGAATACTGATGCTCTCCAACCATGTGCAGTATACTTCCCGTTGTCAAAGATAATGAATAAAAGTAACAATGATTTCATAGAAAAATACTCATTGTATTTTGAAAAAATACCTTATATTACAATAATTATATATATTATTATTGTCCTCATTTGAACCAAAGTTGTCTACAAAGTGGATGTTGGGTCGAATCTGCTCGAAACGTTTCAATGACATGATGTCAGCCACTCACTATACCCATGCACACGGCATTCTCATTATACCCATGGTAAGAGGTATCATGAGGAAGTATTTTAATTCCTCAATGCTCAAATAAATATATAATAATTATTATTAAACGCTAACACACTCATACCCCCGCAGTAGGTTATAACCTGTGTCGCAGGTGGTATGGACGACACATATAAACACATCACAATCACACCCATGACCCGAGTACAAATATTTATCTGTCACATAAATATCTGCTCTGGCCGGGAATCGAACCCGGGACCCCTCGCTTCGCGGCAGGGCTATCAACTAGATTACAGGGTCGTCAAACTGTATAGATTTTCCAGTTCATTTGGTTGAATACAAGTTCGTGTTGTTGACAATATCTTCGAGTATATCAGAAGATAAAACTCGAAAAAAATATTCCATCGGAGAGTCAGTATCCAGTAAATCAAACAGGAACTCGTTTGATGGAATGTCAGCGTTGTAATCCACAAACAAGCTCAGCCGCACAGCTATCACTATGAAGAGGTGAAATCCGTAGACGAACTAGGCGTCTATCATCATAACCGACATAGCCCAGCGAATAAGCCGGCTGAAGTGGCAATGAGCTGGCCACATAGTTCGAAAGACTGATAACCGTTGGGGAAGAAAGATCCTCGAATGGCGCCGAACGTCTCGAAAAAAAGGAGCATAGGACGCCCCCGACCAGGTGGACTGACGGCCTGAAGAAGACAGCGGGCGTCCGCTGGATTCAGAAGGCTCAGGATCGGTTAGAGTGGCGCAAGTTAGGGGACATAGGAATGTCTAGCAGTGGCTAATGGATGGATGGATAGTAAAATAAAATATTTGATATTCAGGGGCACCAACTATGAATGAAGTTTCTTCAGATATGTTTTGATATGATCTCTTCATATCTAAATGTTTTAAATTTAGGTGAAGAGGACAACTCTTCAGTTTCATGAACAGCAAGTTCCTCTTCGTTTTCAATTTCAGAAGCATTATCAATGTCCGAAGAAACATTTTCAGGCGACACCCATGCTACTAAGCGTTACTTCTTGACTTGAAGCTCTGAAAATAAAAATTAATAAGTTATAAAACATTTTATTTGCGAATCCTTAAAAATTTTAAACGAGAAAAAGCAAAAGTATATTTTATAATAATACTACAACGTATATTTTTAACAATACTAGTAATAAAATTTAGTATTTAGTTTTCTACTACATTGACAAGGGGAAAAATACTGGACATATTATTTAGCAGTTACTCTACTAATCATTCGACGACGGGAAGTATACTGGACATACAAGTTGTAAGCGTCGCCAAAGCTCTAAAAATATCAATAAGACAATCAAAACATTATAAGTAGCTTCCTAGGTGTTTTATGTTTAGTTTTCAATAAAAATACAAGGATATAAGTAGTAAATTAATAAATAAATAACAACTTACCGAGAGCCCGCGCAGCGAGTCTTTCCTCCCCGTCATCTCGACGGCCACTATTCGTGTCCTGTCGATGTGCATGCGACACTGATTTTTGACAAGTTAGTCAGATAGTTTAGGATTCCATATAACACCTATAATTTTAAATACTCCGTCTATTTTTTGATGCAGATTTTTATTTGTTCAACGGGAAGCATACTGCACGGCGTCGAATTAAGGGTTAAAACAACAAATAGTTTATATCTCAAATATACTAGTTTCATGGATAAATCATTGTATTGTCCGTAGAATTCAATGCGGGAAGCCCTAGATTTACCGCACGACATTCGGGCCAGCCGAGCAAGTGGATTTCACAGACATAAACCTTGCAAGCATTTCAAAACGATACAGGCTCTACTGTGTACCGGATTAAGTGAATCCTATGGGATCCGAATGTACCTGTTACCTATTTGTTTGCAATGGATTGTTTGTGTACATTGTGATTTATGGTCGCGAAGACTTACATATATATGTCTGTTGTACGTCATATGGATGTTGTATTATTTTTAGCTTCAAACAGTATATTACTTCTACCACAGTAATATTACTATACGTTACCTAAGTGGTGATTGCCGCATGTACAAGATGTATATGGATTTCTATGGAGACGCGAGTTAAATAAAAAATTAAACCTAACGTCAGATATCTCTTGTACGGCCGAGTCATACGAGCATACAACCTTCATTCAATTTTAGAATCCTCTCCGACTGTTCTTGTTCCTATGACTATGAACTTGTATTCGTTCTTAATTCTGAGTTGTTGGTATAATTATAATATGCAAGCCATGTAAATAGATAAATAGATAACTAACTAGAAAACTTCAATAGCATGATTCAAGTCTGGCGTCATGTCACCGCCGTATGAGGTATAGGACTATGTATCATGGAGGTACTAAAGATAAATCCAACTAAACGCCTTAGATAGATATGTTTTTACCGACGACGTCTTTCTCAAAACCAATGGTTTAAAATGTCACTAGAAGCATGGAAGCATTTAAACAAAGCTTATGTGACTGCTTAAGTCACATAAAATTAAGGCTAGAACACAAATACGATAAGACGTCGTATCGTACCGTTCGTACCATCTTGCGACGCGCTAAAATATTATTTAATATTATGAAAATAATATCGAAAAAAACAAACGTGGGTTGGTGTTGTAGAGTTGACCTCATAAATGCCGGCCAAAATAAGCCGAATCGGCCGCCGACGTTATTAGTCTTATTGCCATTGACAAAGCTTTACATCATCGGCTTAAACCGATTCCGCATCGATAACTATGGGGAGACCCGTAGTCCTCAGGGATATATGGAACGCACTTACAGTAACTGGTTATAAGCAATAGAGTATTTACGTTTATAGACGTCTTTCAATTTTTCTACACTGAAAAGATTTCGTGGAAGAGCTATTCATATTATAAAGTATTGAATATCTGTATTTATTTCATGAATTGGGTTTTTTGAACTGTCAATTACCAAAGTAATTTCATTTACGATAAAATCTTTCCAGGAAAAGATTCAAAATATTTATATTTTGAATAACAGTAGTTTACCTACTGGTATATAAACTACAGTTACATTTATATTTTGAATCTTTCCCTGGAAAGTTAATGCCATTATAATAATCCTACTAGTAGATATAATTATATAATGGCATTACATAATGTTTAAGTCGTGATGTATTGTAGATATTTGCTATTACCATAAATATGCATTAAATTAATTAATTAAATTAGTTTTAATTGTTAACAACAGACACTCGATTTCAAAAAAGTCAGAAATAACAGAACCGACTCCATAGCTTCTCTTTTTAATGAATTTCTCCGAAACATGTTTTACAAATGAAGTAAAATATTTAAATAAATGCTCCATCGGCGCAAAACAAATTCCACTTCCTACGTAAATTAATTGAACTGTTTTCTGTGTAGAGCAATTAAAAAATTCTAAACATTTTTATTGCACACTTCCTTTTGTATCGTGTCCAAAAACAAGTGTGCTTTGAAAATGTGTAAGCGTAAAACTAAGTATATTCCAGAACCTGGCAAAATCAGTAAGCAAAATAAGTCATTGTGTGGTCATCGTCGCCCACAAACGCATCACTGATGCATTGCCAGTCAAGAATGAGAGAAGAAAAAGAAAGAATAAATTGGCTCTCAAGCCATTAAAGCTCTCTATTAACTATATTACAATTTACAAAAAAAAAAAACACATTTCTAATCACTTGGAATTACTTTAGACCCTTTGGTATTACGAAAGCGTATTGATAAATATGACCAGTTTTTTTTGTAAAAAACATAATATCTTCTGAATTTCAACCTAAAAAAGATTTTAAGCACATACAAGTATATTAAATCCTACTAGGATATTCTGCTATGTATATTTGCGATGAACATTTACATGTTAAGTGAAGGCTATCGACTTGATTGCAAACTACCTTGTCAACGTAATGGAACATACGATATTTGAATCATAAAGCGGGTTTACCAACACAAAGTTGTGTAATACCTCGCATCAACTTCGGGCTTCAATCGTCTGCTGGAGTTCAATATTTTATTTATATGTTAATAAAACAATTACCTACCGACATTTTTGATCTGTGAATTCTAGTAGATTTGTACCGCGCCAGTATTCCCGTATTCGAATTCGTTTCACAAAAAAAATCCTGTAAATACATTAGGTATCTACTGATTTACATTGTAACAACACAATTTTATATAATAGAAATACAATTGCTAGAATTGGTTTTGCGAAATGTGCAGATAAATGAAAGGTATTCGCAGAATGATGCCGTACGCTATATTCTCAATTTTTCATTTGAAACATTATGTAATTTTAAACTTATGAAATACCCGGAAAAAGCGCCAATCATCCATGGGGTAGAGTAATATAAAACTATTATGAGGCTGATAAAAATATGTTAGTATACAGCAATACTGCAAAAATTAATAAAGCAGCGTATTTTATCAGTAAGAAATGAGAAAAAAATCTGTGGAATTTAATTAAGGGTATCGTCGGAAATTTCAATAAAACTGTAAAATACCTATTACATTCCAATTATCCGATTTATAAGGAAATTATTACTAAAATTGGATGAAAGGAGTTATTCGTTTGAAGATTTTAGGTATTTAATATCTCTTAGAGTTAGGGATCTTATTAAATTTTTTATCAAATAAAAAAACTATCTTTCAACCCGTGAATGCGTGTCGGGGCCTGGGTTGCGCTTCGTCTTTGAAGAGGTTTAGTACGAAAATCCAACAAGCTACTCCAGCGCGAAGAGATATATGTAAACTAACCCAAGTTTCAGAAGTTTTTATATCACCTAAAGACCTCTGATATCTTGCTTCAGCATCTGGGTATTATGTGTTTATCTTAGGATGACAATATTTGACATAATTATTTGATGTCCGTTGTATCTTATTGAAACGCATTTACATGGAAATAATTGCATTAACATTTAAGCATGTAGCGTGATGTGTGAGTATCTCACACCTGTAGTTTGTTATTCAGTCATGAATAGATTAACGAGATTGTCAAGTCGGGACTGTTAGTGCTGTTACTCATCATATATTAGTTATTCAAGCGCTGGCTGCAACAGAAGTGCAAGAGCTGGATTAAGTTGACAAGTGATAAAGCAGCTGTAATAGTCAGCAATAGTAGGTTCAACTTCATCCTACAAATTGTTATTCCACTGGGATTTAAGCCTGCATTGCGAATGTTAATATCTGGGAGTGTTCTCGTGATGTGGGATTTTTATATTACAACAGAACCATATTTATATAAATTTTAATATGCTTCGTGGCTTGCGGTTTTGCGTCTGGTGTCATTTTGTATTTTTTATTTCTGGACGCAAAATTTTAAAAACTTTTTGACAAGAAAAATTATTGCCTTCAAAATGAAAAAAAAGACTTTAAACGGTGACAAATAATGAAAAACTTAACTTCCTACTTATGAAAACCTAAAGTATTATATTACGATTTTAAATCGGTTCAATTGCTTGAAATACGAGATTCATATGTATTTTAATAGAAAAATGTCGAGAGTATATTCCTAACTTCCCACCACAGCAATGAGAAATTTGAGGCTAACTAACTTTGTTGGTAATTAACCGTTACCGAAGCAAAGCACATTTCGTTAGCAAGAACAAATTATAAGTAGGACTATTAAAGAAGTTGCAACAATAAAGAGAATCGTGAGATTATTATATTCATTTAATTTTTGACTAACTGTGCCGCTCCGAAAATTTTTTTTAAATTAATTCTGATAATCTTGTTAGGGCTGTCTGTATCATTCATTCTTAACTGATTTCTAAGAAGGGTTTTTTTTTGTGTCTCAGTTCTTCATTTCGTTATTTCTCAATTTGGTTTGTATTTTTCTCGTTCACCTTTTTATGTTTATTACTAAAATATCTAGGTATTGGATTTTTTAACTGTCTAGCCAGTTTCATTGAACAACCGTGGAATATTTTCATTTACCCTTCACTTGTAGTGTCGGTAACTGTATAGAACCTACCATCTGCCATCTGGTTGTCATGTTCACTAAAAATTTATTAGCAGTATATTTCTTGGTATCTAATTTGTGGGCTATCATATAATTATGACCGTTGGTGTGATGGGTGTTAGTAAGAGCCCCGCCTCATGGTGAGTGGCGGGTTAAAACAGGGCGACAAAATGGACTAAGTCAGAGCTTAATATTTTTTTCATGATATTTCATGTGTATAGTCAATTTTTTGGACGAGTTGTATTAATTAAGTTATTTTTTATCGTTATTCGTAATTTTAAAATGAGATTAAAATAATCAATTAAAATTAAAAACTAAAATAATTTAAAGATAAATAGTATTAATTATTTTTACCAAATAAGTTTCATCTAAAAAAACGGACATATGTACATTTTTAGTCGGCTCGGCACACTCATATTCAAGTTTTCTTTTAGCAATATTATTACCATGTTTCATCTATACTGCGACTTGTAGGTATTTCTATAATAATAATGTATAATCGTTTTATTTGCCATAATATATGTGAACAAAACTAATCTAACGAGCCGAATCATTGCATAGACATGACATTAGCATAACAACGTTAGGTCCGTATTCCCTCAATAGTCTCAAGGTCCAGCAATGAACGTCCAAATGAGCAAATTGGTCGTACTTAGAGCTTTTAGATCCTAACTCGATAAAACTCATTTCGTGAACGACGTCAAAGTAGTTGTACGATAAGTAGTTTTGTACGCACTAAAAGCTTTTCTCTTGGGCCCTTGTCAAACACATTCGATACTGGAGCACAATTACACGTCAATATCAATTATAACTCGTGTGCTACTGTAATTACGAAAATGCTATTAGATAGCATACTAATAGGTACGTGATTGATAGGTAGGATTGACTAAATATGCTACATTTTTCATGACTTCATTTCATGACATGATTTTTTATGAGTCTGTATATTTACGTAACGAGAAAAATTATATTAAATTTTATTAACATGGTTTAAATAGCTACAGTTGTTAAGATGTTCGAAAAGTTAAGCATAGCTACGTTGGATTCATAGCCATTCAAACAAGGTACGGTCATGACCTCACATTGTCCTGACACAAACCAAACAGTGGATGCCCAGTAAAGTAATAAGTTGCAATGATGATATTTTATTAAACAAATATAAATAACTTACTTATTTTTTTATTACACAATGAAAATAAAAATATCTTACAAAGTATTTTTTCTCGTCCTTATGTGGTGCGAAAATCTATGTCACTATTCCAGTCTCATTGAATTTTTTTACCACGTTACATGGTGAAAATAGCATTTAGATACATGTACTATAAGGAACGGTAAGTAGATACATGTGAAAACTCAGATATATGAAACACGACGTACGTAGATACGTGAATGTAAACGCACAGTAGAGAAATAATATTCCGCAGATCGCGACGCTCACGTTATTCTTTATTAGATAAAGGATGTAGGCAATTCGCTGCGCAATTGAATAATCCTTAATACTTTCAATATGACTCGACATCGGTTTTATTAAAAGCGCTCCTGATGTTCAAACTAGATTTAATAATATTGCTGGCTTCCATCTAGATTCTAGATAAGCAAAACATTAAGGAACTGATTCTTGTGTGATTTCTTTTAGATACTTACTTTAAAATTCGTTAAAAAGCACATAATATTATGGGACTTCTGTTTTCCAAGGCTTGCAATTCGACCATATTAAGCAGTTAATAATGTAGACTCTAAGGAATATTTAAGAAAATCAATAATATGAATTTGCATGTTCCGATTTTTTTTGCTTTCATGCAATCATTACTTGTACATCTATACCATGTATTTTTATATTACATTATATTATACTAACCATAAAAACATTTCGGTATCATTAGAATCAAATTGAGGCTCACATTCAAAATCTACAAGCATTCAAAGGCTAGCCAATTAGTGGTCCGTAACTCATCTGAGAGTATGTTTTGAAACGAATGTTTGAATTCTACGCTTAAAATTAATGTCTCTGGCTAATAATATCACTGTTTGGAAAGCCGTGTTTCAATTGATATTGAAAGCGAATGAATGTATCCACTATGTAAAACCCAATTAGTGGTGGCTACGCCAATATAAAATAATCTTAATAATCTATAATAATAAATAATCTGTGGTACGCATCCCTATCCTCCTTCCTTACCATAAACATAGATAACGGAAAAACGCCGCCCCGCGACGAGTTGCTACATAAACATGACAAAAGAGAGATGCAAAGATATTTTCTCTTTTACATTACCTACCCAGAAATATCGTGTCGTTTGCACTTGTTTAATTACTATAATGATATAATTTATTATTTTTATTAAAATGCCACTGTACAATTTAAACGTTTCGTTTGATTTGTTACATATAAAACTCGTTTACTTAGAAACAAATAAATGTTACGTTCGCAATAAAGAATCAAAACGCTTCTCATAAAGCAGCCAGCAAATCTTTATTTTACGTTATTTCGCTTCATTCGTTTACTCGTAAAGTCTACTTTAATAATGATATTTTACGGCGGTAGTCGTCGTTATGTGTCATTTTGTTGGTAAATATAATGTAACGTGTTTATCTATAGATCTGAACCATAAAAAAGATAATAATCCTCCTGATACAAGGTTCCTTAGCAGTTATAATTATTTTGGCTGTAAAGGGAAGGGTTTGAATATTTTTGTATGGAACCTGTCATACCTACAAGTCCGCCATTTTGAAAAAACCTTGTTTCAGTGGCCACTGATGAAAAATGTGGTCAATCGACGAAGTAAGTGATTACAATCAAAAGTTATTAAGTGATAAAATGTCGTAAGTGATATAATATCTATTTCCTGTGATATTTGAGTTCAAAATTAATTAATTATTAATTATTTATGGGTTTGAACTCAAATATCTCAGAAAGTAGATATAATCATTTACGAAATTTTATCACTGCATACTTTTTGATTGTTATCACTTACTCCGTCGATTGATGCATGTTTAATCACTGGCCGCCGAAATGAAGTATTTTTGAAAAGGCGGTATTTGTAGGTATGCCAACTTGGTTCAATGCCCAAATCATCCCTCAGCAACCTTAAAATAAATAACATAATATAACTTACATGCGTAAGAAATATTCATTCTTGGACTAGATGCTGAATACCTAATAGAATCAGAAATCATAAAACCATTTCCTATTGATATTAGCTGGAACTTCTTAGAATCGTAGCCAGGGCCTTTAGTTTGCAATTCATTTCCACCCAAAAATGGGTTAAGTGTTTTACTCAACCGTATCTACCTGTCGCGGATATCCGTTAGTGTCTCCGTGTATCAGTGTTGTCTGCTGGTAGGAATTGATGTCAATTTAAACTGATTCAACTATTATTGAGTCTGCTATCAGCTAAGTACTTCTTTAATACGGAAAAGTATAGAAGATATACATAGCTGACGTTAAGCCATGTCGGAGGCAATCGAACAGCATAATTTTTGTCACCGCACATCACGGTGTACCAGGTTCCACCAACATCACCTGGATACCTGGCATTCGTTCACAGCTGTTCGGTTCTCACGTTATTTCCTACATCACTCGTGTAAACTGTAGAACGAACTTCCTGCATTTGTGTTCCCTCTAAGCTATGACATGGGGTCCTTCTAGGAGCAGGTCTATCGTTTCCTTCTAGGCTGGCAACGCATTGGTGACTATACATCCTAAACCACAGTCTACTATTTGTAAACATAACATGTTCAAAATAATGTCCATATAAATTGTTACATATTTTTGTACCGTGCCACGACACGCAAGATTGTTATAAAATAAAACTAACAACACATAATGTTTCGTACAACGAATAAAAAATCACCTGCACACCTATCAAATTACAACAATCCGTAGCTCATAATAACATAAAAAGAAATGATATTGCCATGCGCGCGTCGCGTAGTAATGTAGGCTATTCGAATGTATGGATATGTTTTCAACGCTAGAAATTTTGTCATAAAAATATGTCAAGTGCCATTATCATAAAGCGAGTGAAAGGTCGTTTGTAAGCATGTATGCAATTGTCATCATTTGAATACCAAAGAGAGATAATAACTAAAGATTTCTGAATATGTCTGTAACCTCATTATTGTTTTGATATTCACGGTTGTTCTCCCAATAGTCAGAATAAACCAAAATTATTATTGAAAATTTGCGAAAACAAATTAATGTTTCGATTCGATCTGTTTTCTAATCTCTTATTGATTTCTTGATGGCTCTACGTATAGCTCTACGTATTTTGTGTGGAATGGAACTTTATAATGTAATCACCAGTTGTTAATTTTCGTTTTACACCTCAAACCCATTTACTACCAATGAAACTAAGGCAATTTAAAAATTCTACGACTAAATTTAAGATCGAAAACAGTTGTTCGTTACTAGAGATAGTTTGTAAGTTGGTCGGTTTATGTGAAAACTTGAGCGGATGCCTCAGCAGCCGAGGACAAGTGTCGGAGACGTGACATCCTCCTGGCTAGTGCCTCGCGTCGCAAGTTCTGCTCCTCAGTTGAGCTCTGATATGCGATGGTAGCTCGGACGGAATACCTAATGGTGCACTTTGTATCATCATAGTTTATGCTAGTAGGTATGCACTTCTGCAGTTACAACTACTTACCATACTAGTCTATTACATAACTCCTCAGGTAGGTATACCATCTTTTACAATCAAACAATTGCCGCTAGGATTCACATTTTTTTTATTCAACTAACTCAAAAACGAGCTGACGATTCACCTGATGGTAAGCCACTGTCACCCACGGACATCAGTAACATCAGAATCATCAGTGATGCGTTGCAGACGAAGAAGAGAGAGAAAGCAAATAAAGCACATAGAACGAACTTTAAATGAGTCGACGTTCTTAATAAAGATAAGTAGTAGAATGGACACAGGTGGTCACAGATTCGCATTATAAATTAATAAGGTTAGGAAACCTGGTATAATCATAGAAAAATTGTAGTAGAAATACATCTGATGTTCACACATTAATAACCCCGAACTAGTACTCCCCATGCGGATGGCATGGAAGCATACAAATGAAACATTTGCTGCATGAAAACAAACATTAATCTGTCACCAATCTACACTAGCCTTAGATCAAAAACGAAGCCTCCGACCATATCAACTAGCCTACAGATTTGTCATTACTCAGTATACAATCACACGAGATACGTTTGGAGCTTTGGGGCCAAGTGCATGACTGAGACTAAATGCCTTGTCCCATTTAAAACTTGGCCGTGTATGCCTGAGGTTTTGGAACAGCTCCGATGGGACGTGTGTTAGTTCGCGCTTGTCCACTTCATATCCACTTAGTTTTGCTAATATTATAATATTGTGAAGTTTATCCAACTGGATACACAACTGTGCAAAGCAATAAATATAAAAACATGTTACATAATATTGAAATTATATGGGAATTGTTTTATTAATCTGCCTGTCTGTTAGATTATTTTTTTTTTATTTTTTTTTTTTGTTTTTGGAAAACTTACAGCTAGTTTACAAACATTTTTGAGATTAGATTGTAAAGAAAGCAAACAACAGAATAGATTTTTTCCTAAGCTATTTACCAAATTTTTTTATGATATAAATTACCATAAGATTACTCATCTGCTCATCTATCGACTTCTTAGGTAAATAAAGATTTGATTATTTTTTTTGCAATGAAAATAAATGTTTATATAAAGATATAAAACCAAAAAGCTTTTATTCGAGTTATTTTTAAACAAGCATTTCAAAACGTGCAGAAGACGCGGTACGTAACAAATTCATCTATTTGCAAGTCGAGAAGTAAATACATGCACTAGGGAGTACAATGCAGTCTAATATCGGACACTAAAGGCCCCGATTGATGCTTATTACGATCGATATATTCTCGCCAAGCTGTTGCATTAGTACAAATTAAATTGTAGCCCGTTATTGAACTTGTCTGTGCAGAAATACTTGCACATCTGCGCTCTACTGACTGCACGCCTCTATGTTTTGTCTTCGAGGCTATAACAAGTGACAAACGGTAGCGAGTTTACATTTTTAAACACCTAATAAATATATGAATTGACGAAAAACGAATAGACCTGATAGTCAATGGTAATCGTATCCCCAGTAAGAACATCAGTAATACAAAAGGCATTACGGATGCGTTACCTATCAAGAAAGAAGAGAGAATAATGAAGTTGGCTTTCAGACCCCTGTTCGAAACACAAGGAGTATTTTGGCGGCTGAATAAAACGAGCAGGCGAGGGCTACTGCCGCTTCTTCCGGTACCCTACATTGCTCGCATGGAATTTAAACTAGTATTCTAGGCCGTATGAATAAATTTTAGGCACGCCAATGTATGCATGTACCCATCACTCTTAAAAAAACAATCTTGAAATTAGTGTTTTTGGTGTCATGCTGTACAATTATTTGATAGTTAATAGTGCTGCTGTACCGTTACCGTTTCCTTTTTGTACAATAATGCGTCAGAATTGCAGACATGCGTAGGCAGCTATTGCCACTTAGCATACCTAAGCGTCATGTCTGCTTTATAATAATTATAATAAAATGATTATAAATAGAGCCACCTACGCTCATTACTTGCACCTATTTCTAGTTCTTACGTGTTTGTATACACTGAATGTATAATGTACCATAAGATGTCTCAGAGATAAGCCGATTTACGTCGAGACAACGATTCAATTTTAGACTAGTCCCGACACCATTACAACTCACTTGTGTAGGTTTAATCTTGCTTGAACTAGGTGTTTGAAAACTTGCGGAAAATTTAACATAATAAAATGTTACAGTACAAAAATCTACCAATGAATTTGATAGCTATCGAAGCTTCACTTTACTATTCCAGTTTCTCCGTCTTACTCAATATCGTAATCTTCGCTTTTTAAAATATTTTGTTCTTGGTACTCCTACATATTTTATATCTTTTTATCGGGTCTCCATCACTGTTACTGCCATTCGTATTCAAAATGTCTTTTCCAAATGTTCCCTAAATTAAAAAAAAAAACAATTCAAAGCAATATCTTAAAAATTCATCGTTTAGATTATTATTTTTAATTTCTTTACATGCCTAGTGTATTTATTTGTGTCATCTTATTTGCTCTGTTCTTTTTCATTCTTACTTTAAGGCCGTATTTGTACTTAATGTGTATGCCTAGTTTCACGTCCCTGGTATAAGATAGATTATACCTTTACAAGAAATTCAATAAGAAACTGAGCTCTTATAGCAATCAGAAAATGTTTCTTGATTCATTTACACAACGTACCTATACTATCTTACATCCTTGAATTTTTAAATTTTGAATCAGTTACAGTAGAGTATCAGTGAAATTAATAACGTACAATTTCCCATAGTTTTACGGGAGCTAACATTAAATATAAAGTTATTTCATCTATTAAGATAAATTAGAGAGATAACATCAAAACAAAGGTTGATAGTGCAAAACTTTTTCTATTCGTTCCACCTATTCCCGTTCCAGAAAAATATACGAACTTTGTAACAAGTTCCTGATACTGTTCGGCCAATTATGTGATACGTCTTAGAAATCCTAATACTAAGAGGTAAAAACACATCACCATGCTTAAAACGTCTTATTTACAAAAAAGACACGACACAAATACTTTTTAGTTTAGGTACACTTTACAAAACATTGTATTAATGTAGTTAAATAGTTTTAATTTTGAAATTTTATATTAGGTAACGTTATGGTGCTGAAATTAAATACGACGCGAGAAAACCTAATTAGTCTGTAAATTAGGATGTAAAACCTATTGATTTTTCTGTCCAATAAAAACTATCCATATGCAAAGGTAAATATCCAAATACACATTTATCTCAAGCAGAAATCTAAAACTACCCGAACGTACAAGTTGCGGGTCATATGCGATTTCTACCGACTAAAACCCCCTTGGAAGCCATCCGGCGCGAATGGTTAGGCTCCAGGATCTCACGTCAAATGAGCAAAATAATGGTAAAGTCTTGTAAGATGCTAATGCGCTGGCCAAAAATGTGGGAATTAGATTATCTGGCGGCATTGTTAGGTTTGTTGTTCAACAAAGTAAAGTAATTAATGTTAGCCTAGCTTTAAGACTTAAGTATACGAGAAAGTTAAATGGACTAAGGTGACTTCAAGAATTACTTAAAACGTACCGCAGAAACGTTGTAAAATTAGTTTGTTGCATTGAAAACACGTGTCTCGAACTAAAATCTGTCTATCGAGAGAAGACAATAAGGAAGCAGTTAAAATATTGTTATGATCGCAAATAGTAACGCAGTCACCAACTTCCCGACCTAGATAAAGCGATCCAGGAATGTACCGGGCTAATGGAATCGTGTCGTCGCGCTACACCATTCCGGATTAACTTTAATTAAACGCCTGTTATTTGAAACTTCACTCTGCGAAAATTTATCTTGTTCGTCGTCTTGTTATACCTACTTGAGTACACGGTATAATAAGACTCGCTAAATTGAGCTCTTCAATGTATACTCGAGCACGTTCGGCCGATGTTTGAAATGAATAATTGTTTACCCAGTAATAATGAAGTGGCCAGAATGTTAATGGAATTACTTTCTAATAAGAATTAGGAAGAGATGTATGAATTTAAAGCTGCACGGTGCTTCTTGTTTGCCGCCTAACGCGTAGAATATTTTTAATAAGATAAAACTATTGGTTAAAAATTGTTTAAAGTATTTTTACACGAATCATATACCTAATGATCGATTAAAAAGATAAAAATGTTGGTACCTATAAAATATTGCAGAGTGTAATGTGGCAGGTGTAATAAGTGGGTAGGCATGCTCATAATAATCCATTACATTCTTTTTCATTATACGTAATAACATTAGTTCCTATTTCAGCCACTATTCCATCGTTTGCTGTCTACTGTCTAATTCGATGCGATTCTCGAACTCTGTTTTATCAGAAATAAATGGTTGGAATTTCTCTTGTCACCAAGTGTTCATTGTAATTAATTGAAACATAAATTACTTTCATTGTAAAAGGTTGTCTTGAAGATTTAAATGTACGCACAATGTTATTTATAGTCTAAAATGTATAATTTTTTGGGGTTTGATTTGGAAATAAACCACAATCATACCTAGAGGATTTTTTGTTTTGTCCATAATATATTATTATATTAAGCATAATATTACTATCACTAACTAGTAATAACACTCACTAGCTCTCTACCCTCGGTTAAATCCGCGATAAAAAAATTAAAAACTAAAAATACAATTAACTTTAACGACTTACTTACGATTTCGATTACAAACTTTTTAAAATGTAAAACACTAGTACATACCCCAGTAGTATTCGGAACTGAGTTTTTTGCCCTTACATTTTCTCTGTGAAAATATTGAAGGGATTCAGGTAAAAAAGAGCCTGAGGCAAGGCGAACGTAACTGACTTTATAAGAGTTTTCTTCAAGGGTCTACGAAAATATTCACTTTTCTTACGTAATCGAGTTTCCTATTGTGTTGCCAGATGAGCAGAGATAAGAAATTCTGTGGTACAAATTTAATAAAGATTTGGTGATGATATTATTCGTAGTACAGGGATTATAACCATGTTTGTCAAGTTTATTAAAATTAATTGAATTCATTAGACTCACTGGACTACTAAATACTTTCAAAATTCTTTATAATATTTGACTTATTATACTGACATCAGCAAGGCTATTCACTTTTGTCACTTGACAGCGGAATCCGCGATGAGTTTCAAAATTGAAGTTCGAGTCCGAGATCTTGATATGTGATTCTCTAATCATCTGGTACGCACTTGCGAGGTGAAGGGAGTCTCGAACTCTTACTTCAATTTAGAAACTCATCGTGTATTCCGCTGTCAAGTTACAAAACAAAAGCGAACTTGCATCGTATTGACATGTCATTATCTAATCATCTAGTACGCACTTGCGAAGTGAAGTGATCCTAGAACTCGAACGTCAATTTTGAAACTCCGCTGTCAAGTTACAAATCTGAATAGTCTTCCTGTAATTTAATGTTGACATTGCGTTGTTTTTTTATGTGTCAAATCATTATATTTGTATTTTTTGACTACTTACCCTATCGAATTGGGAACACCTGTAATATTAGATGTAATTCGCTACTGGTAAGTTATTTCCGCCACTCATATACCTACATGGTGTAACAAAAGCCATCACTGACGACTTGACAGTCAAGTAGGAACTTTCTGGTATTGCTTTAGAAAGCAAGACAGACTAGATGATCGCGTTTGCGAAGAGTTTCAGCTTCGTTTGTTTTCGATTGATATGCTGAAATTTTTAAAATGCGCTAATTAAATAAACTGCTCTTTTCAATTTAAATTATTTATGACTCCATGTCCTCTAGGAGGCAACATAGCTTAAATTAGTATTACATCGCAAAGAATACGAATGTCTCCAATTTAAATATTTACGTATATTTCTGTATAATTGTATGGTGTGTATAAATTATAAAATAATAATAATGGTAGCTAAAAAGCGGACGACAAAGACTCTTCTGACCATATACCTCATTCGTGCGATACCTCATTCGTCTCATTATAACAAGTAGTTTAGCAGATCTGCGAAGCAGATTAACATCTAATTACAAATGAAATGCAGCCATTTCATTTGTAATTAGATGTTAATTTGTAAAATCATAACCGTCCTTTCACCATAGTTGGGCAACAATACAAATCTGCATATCTTTTACGTGCGTTCTGACTGCAACACGTGAAAAAGCCGCACAACGCAACTCCGCGGTTCCAAGTTTTAACGTGGAACACAGGAGCCCAGGGTTAAATATTATTATTATTAAGCGTCTCCAGCTATTTGGTTCATACCTATTTGATGATTTCATATTTTGTACATTCTATTGCACAAAACCAGCACCAAGACTCATTTTATCTGAGCACATAAAAACGAGTATTAACTTTCAGAAAATACGCCCAATCTGTAATCGCACTTAGGACTCCCCGCTATGATTAATCGTCGTCACAGCGGGAACTAGATCGACCGCCGTCCAAATCACCTCACCGCATTTCCTCTTTGATTCATCTCTTATTTCTAATTTATTAAATTAGAAGTTATGTTGTTGACGCTTTTCGCTGGGTCATTCTTGGTTAAGTAAAACAGGTGAAAATATCAGATATAACCGGTAGGTTTTATACGAGTACTTATTATTATTTACAATAGTGAGCATTGATGTAGTCAAATATCTTAAGCTCCAAGATTGTATAGTCTAAGAGCCGTTTTAGAGGAATTTCTACACCCATCTGCTTACCGGATAAAAATTGTTTTATATCAAATATCATATGTAAAGAAAATATCGCGAATGGGTTGCCTAAAAATATGTTCAAGGTAATCTGTATAAATTTTCAACTAACTCATATTTTTCTTGATCTTAATTTAATTTAAGATACTATGTTACTCAAAAGAAATTGATCCTTGTGAATGACCCTTTCGATTGGTATCATAAAATACAGGGTATTTTTTTCACATTTTACACGTTCGATTCCCGGCTCAAGCAAGTGATTTATCAAAAACCTTTAAATGCAATTTTTAACCGACTTCAAAAAAAGGAGGAGGTTCTCAATTCGACTGTATTTTTTTTTACTTATTCGTGAAAATAAAGGAATGTTTCCTTTCAGTAAAATTTGCCACCATTAATATTCAGGGTACTTTTTTTACCCTGTTTGATTTTGATTGATTTCCGCCTTGAACACATTTTTAGACAATCTATTTGCAATACTTTTCTTTTCATAAGATATTTGATATAAAACAATTTTTATCCGGTAAGCAGATGGGTGCAGGGATGTCTCTAATACGGCTCCTATGCTATAAATATTCTTGCATCAGAGAAAGTAGTATAGCCGACACAGAATGACAGAGCAAGGATTCCACTAATTTGTCTAACAGATATTTTCCTATAATGCGGTTACTGAGAACGCCTTACATAATAAATATTACACTAACGGGGTACAATACTATATAACGGAGACCTTATTTAAAAAATAACTAACTTCAGAACTTTCTCCGCAAGCCTCAGAAGTGTCGAGTTGAAAAACAATGTTTAATGCAACGTTCAATGAAAATCAGTTCACCTATTAAACTTCAGTGTGTGGCGTAGATTAACTTGATACTTTCCTAGTTTGTTTCTTTGCTAGTTTCAAAGGAGTTCTGTTTGTTAAACTTGTTTAGTTGTAAAGGTCGTAATATTAATGGGCTAGTTTGCACTTTCCACAAAGTTACTAGACCGTAGAGTGGTAATGTTATTTAAGTACTGGGCTTTGTTTATTTTACGCTGCACAAAAGAACCTTGAGGAAAAAGAGTTAAAGAGAAGTTCAAAAGATCTTAATTGCTTCTGTATATCTTTCTCGCTTTGATCAAAATAGGTGCTGGCTAGGCAATACGCGCTTAAGACACGCATGGTGCATTATAGCTGAAGTTAAATGAAACAGTACCTCCATTTCATTTTAGAAATATGGGAAAATAAATCTAAAATGTTATTAAAAATATTGTTTATCATTGTTTATATTATTATCTCCTTAAATTTTATCTACAAATTTTATTACATTTTTTATTATTTTAATATTTTTTTCAAGTATGTTTTGTTTTAGAGATAAAATAGAAATAAAATAGTTGAATCCATAAGTCATTTATTTAAATTTAATGAACTGAAACAAAGATTTAAAGTTATATTAATTTCTTACATGGGGTACTATTTTATTAATTATCACTGTATGGGCTGAAGAGGGCTTGCTTAAAATTTCGTTTATTTTTACTTATTTAATATCACTTTGTAAAAAAGAGTTTATACTTATATAGTGTAGTCTACTTTAGAAGTTTAGCATCAGTCATCACGGTGAGAAAAAATGGTTCACTAATTTATAAAATTTTATAAAAGCTCATTTGTATTTGAGGCAATTCAATTCAAAATATTTACATAATAAAATATTTAGATGCCCCAAACTCACACAGCCCAAGAACTTTGACAATTTATTAAAAATGCCTAGGTCGGTGAAAACCCCTGAAAAATTGGGCACGTCGAGCAAATTTATAGGGATAATATGTTGTAGGTACAAAGAGCTCAAATTCCGTTGGAGTTTACTTACTACGATTTTCTCGAAATACGGATAAACGGCAAAAATCCTCTGTCTCCACGAAAGTAATTTTGATGCAAATAGTTTTGCTACAAAGTCGAAATTAAGTAAAAATGTAACATAAATCTTGCTGTCATTCCAACGAATTGTATTTAAGCAATTCTAAGCGGCAATTTAAACTTTTTCCATTCACATGACAACAAAATCCTCTAGCCTGGATCATTTCTGACAAGAAGAATGTCATTTAAATTTCAACATGTTCTGGAAATTACTTTCAGCCTTCAGCGACGGCACATGGCCTTCCTATACAACTTTTCGTATAAAGTCAGGAAGTTTCGTCTCATGTTTATATTTTATGATGATCCTACTGCATTGTTCTTTACTTTTTAAACTTTGTAACAAAATGTTGGTACTAAGTTAATAATAATATTCGATACCTTCATTAGAGTTGCTATCCTTCAACTAGTTTCACATTTCGAGTAGCGGTTTCTTTTGTTTTACATCTCTACAGCTCTCTTTAGTTGTAAGGGTAGGTACCTACTTGTTTTATGTTTTTAAAGGATATTCCTACTAGAAATTGTGGAACTGATTTGACTTTTTACTGAATAGCCATCCAATGAGGAGATCAATCGCGTAATCACGGCGCGTGATACCTGACGGTACTCGGATGGTATGTATGGTTACCGCTACATATTGACATGTATAAGAATAAATTTACTAAATTGCAAAGGCTATAATTATATACTATTTTCGATATAATTATTAAGCTTTAACATTTTTCAAGCTGGAGGGAATAGTAAATTGTTAAGTTTTCTCCATTTTTTTTATTTTGGTATCATAACATAAAATATCGTATTCCTTATAACGAGCATTTGATTTATTGTTAAATGGTTAAAATAAGTTTTGTTGGTAAAGTCAACTAATATCTACTGAATCATAAAATAATATTAATATTTGGGCCCATAAAATCCAAATAAGATATTCGTAACTTTTGTTCAGTTTTTTACCTCAATTCTTTGTTCCTCGTAACAGATCCTCTAAAATGAGGTTCGCTTTACCTTAAGTAGCATAACATCTATTTTATGCTCAAGAAACAATCTAAAAATCCTCGGATTTTTTCGCAATTCGCAAAATAGATTTAAGTGTCTGTCCAGTTTTGATAACTAGATTCACGTAAGAACATGTAAGCTCGTTCGCATATATGTAAAATTAAGCTTATCCTTCATATTTTACCACTTAATTAATAATATTTAAATATACTACGATATTATTTACTGAACCGCTATCTATAAAGAATTGTTGTAGAATTGTTGCATTTTCCTCTCCTACGAGGTTCGAGATCTGTAACAATGATGTTACTGGGTTAAATAGGTCTCACGTTGTGCCTAAATAAAAAAGTTGTTATAATCTAACAGTCCCTAACTTACGAGTAATTTAAACATCATCATAAGACACATCTTAACTGAAACGCATCATGAAGTGCTCATATTGCATCAACATAATATTATGTATCTCTATATATTTTATAGTATAAAACACAAAATATGTTTTATTCAGATGTCCTTTATAGACTCTGAAAAAATCCAACTGATATACTAAATGCAAAATATGCGATATGCAATTTGGTTTAATTTGAAAGGTAATAATCCAAAGTTGGTTGGAGACCCCTAAAACAATGCATTAGGCACATTCAGTCAATTGGCTATTAGACAATTTTTGGAAAAATATTTTAAAATTGTCGTAGTTTTATTTTATACCTCTTACAATATTTATTTTTCTCATAAAAGTGTTATTTAGTAGGAAAAAAATAACTTTTAATCCATTAATTTCAAATTCGCGCGAAAATAGTCCGCCATTTGTCACTTGCTGGCTGTGACGTCACATTTCAATTAACAAAAGTTTACGCTCTAACTCTGAAGATATTTTAAGTGAAAAACTTACACCTTTTTCACTGGAATTGTGAAAATGACAAGCTACAAGACTTGTGCAGTGCCTATGTGTAGAAGTACTACAATTAAACCTGACAAATTGTTTATACCTACACGTTTCGAAATGCCCTCAACGTCGAAAGCAGTAGTTACAATTAGCACGTCGAGACCCAGAGTTAACATCTGTTATATCAGCAATATTATTTTGTGAGGACCACTTTGATGTAAGTATTTAGAAGAAATCAACTTAGCCTCTGATTTACTAAAAAAACAAATTAAACCTAACCTAATATTATAAACAATAAAATAATAAAATTTATTTATTTCAGGCAGTTTTAGCCCATAGAGTTAGTAACAATTTACTTATAAACTATGTTAGTACAATACAATTTCATTCAAAACACATTACATTCTATTATATTGAAATTTCAATTTAATTTAGTTTACAATAAATTTGATGTCCAAATTTACTACCATTATATTGCTCATAAACATAACCTATAAGTAATTTAAATCATTAGTAATATGGTGTCGTTAAGGGGACGTTGAGGAAAAACTTACAAAAAAATCCCCCTGTGACCACTTAGCAAGACTGACCAATTTTACTTCATTAATTTCACTACTTACAAGGAGGTTTTTGCATTCCGAAACTCGGTAGAGCAAAAGTCAGGGTTACACGCAAAGAAATTTGCGACCATAAATGAATCAACTTGAGGCAAATTCGCACTGTCAGCTTTTGTATAGCCTGACTCCATTTTACAAAACCTCTCAAAAGCAGAAAACAAAATATATCTTATTAATTTTCTCAGTAAATTGCACAGTGCACACCATATAGTTAGTAGTACACGACGCTTATTTTTTGAATTGTGACGTCATAACATGCTCAATCATGGCCGCCCGCGTTTCGGTTCTCGTATCCACAGGTAAAAAAACTCAAATTTATTTTTCAAAAGTAAAAATATTTACAATTTATTTTCATGCAAGAAACGTATTGTATAATTATTGTTAAACATTATGCAACCATATTTAACACATTTCATATTTTACCGTGATAACTGTCAAATAGCCAATTGATAAAGACGATTTTCCACTTTTCCAACACAAAAAGTATATGCTATAAAGACGGATACCTATAATGACCCCAAGTGGTGCCAACGCATTTTAGTCGGCTGCGAGCAAGCGAGACAAGTAGATGTCATGTTTTGAAAAAGCCCAACCGTTCACACACATACACACAGACACATAATAAGTCATTTTTGTTTATTGTGCACAGTTAAGACGTTATCATTATTTACGTTTGAACTTTGAGTTTATTTAAGTTATAATTGGTAAATAACTATATTTTTAAATTATTATTATTGCCAAGAATAAGATGGGACAGATTGCAAAATTTTCAACCGCGATATAGCTTCGAAGGGCATATTTTGCAATCGTCTCCACAGCTCCGGTTGCTATAATAAGATACCTAGTTAAGTCTTGTTGGAGGAGTTGCGGCGTTTCAGTAACTTGTAGTAGCAGTGGAGTAGACTTGGAGCTTTCTTCGCAGTGGATCATAGAATGCCACTCATTAGTTTCTTTCAAAAACAGTTGTTTAGTACGATATACTGTTACTGTTAATTTACAGTACTGTTAGCGCGGGTGGCGAAGTCTTATTTAAAAAACTAATTTCCTGGCACCATGTTTATTTTGTTTATAAAAAATACAGATCACAAATTACATGACTCTACCTCTCACCCGTTTGAGGATCACGGTTGACCGTGAGCAACCTGATTCTCCGCGAGATGGACCCGTAGCTGGACAGGGTATCGAAGTAATATATCAGTCAAGCAATAAAATGAATAATTTGGAAGGTAGGTATTATTGAAAAATGTTGTGAGATTGCTGATAGCTATATTTGCTGGTAACATACATCATAAATTTGCGTCGTTCAATGTATGACGAGTGCGATTATATTTAAGACATGTATGTTCTTAAGTATGCGTAGCTCTAAACTGGAGGGCGTTACTGCCTTAAAGTGCTACTATGTATCATTTTTATAGCCTGGCCAAAGTGAATTTGCTGAGCAAGATAACTTTCGCGTGTTGGCCGTTTATATTAAGGAGTTGAGCATAGGATTTTTAATAAAATATTTCACAAAGTTATAAGGTGTTTTCTCCGAGTTTTATTTCCGTGGAAACAAATTATTTGTTCACAAAATTGTTACGTTATGCGTCAGGTCAACTCAGCCCCTTTAATTTTTATTCCGATCTACTTCTAACTTAATTATTCATCAATTTGCGTGTATTATTATTTTAAGGTAAACAATATTATATACTAGCTATTACCCGCGGCTTCGCCCGCGTGTTCAAAGGGAAGTAACAATGAGTTTTTTAACATGCATGACTCTTTCCTAGAAATAATAACATAATAATAATAATTCATAAATATGTGACGGATCCAAAATTTAAAAGATACTAAGAGGAACCAACTGTAAAACCTATGACCCTCCTCGACCTTTCAACTGTAAATATAAAGTATATCAAAAGTAAGTATATGACCATCCAAGACTACATCGCCACTTACCATCAGGTGGGATTATCCATCCATCCATCCATCCATCCATCAGCCTTTGTAGGTCCACTGCTGGACATAGGCCTCCCCTAACTTCCGCCACTCTGACCGGTCCTGAGCCTTCTGAATCCAGCGGATACCCGCTGTCCTCTTCAGGTCGTCGGTCCACCTGGTCGGGGGGCGTCCTGTGCTCCTTTTACCGAGGCGTGGTCTCCATTCGAGGACCTTTCTTCCCCAACGGTTATCGGTCCTTCGAACGATGTGGCCAGCCCATTGCCACTTCAACCTGCTAATTCTCTGAGCTATGTCGGTCACCCTCGTTCGTCTACGGATTTCATCATTTCTGATTCGATCGCGTAGAGAAATACCGAGCATAGCTCGTTCCATAGCCCGCTGGGCGACTCTAAGCTTATTCATAAGGCCAATAGTGAAGCACCACGTCTCGGATCCGTATGTCATCACTGGCAACACACACTGCTCGAACACCTTCGACTTCAGGCACTGAGGTAACTTTTTGGACGACAAGATATGACGTAGTTTCCCGAACGCAGCCCATCCGAGTTGGATTCTACGAGTGACTTCTTTCTCGAAGTTGGACTTACCCATTTGGATCACTTGTCCCAGGTAAATGTACTCGTCTACAACTTCGAGAGCAGCGCCGTCAACAACAACCGGTACGGGTGTGACATGGACATTCGACATGATTTTCGTCTTGTCCATGTTCATCTTAAGACCCACCCGTTGTGAGGCGCTGTTCAAGTCCCCGAGCATTGTACCAAGTTCCTCCAGGGATCCCGCCAGGATGACTATATCATCGGCATATCGCAGGTGTGTGATGTATTCGCCATTGATGTTGATGCCACGTCGTTTCCACTCCATCAGCTTGAACACGTCTTCCAACGCAGCGGTGAACAGTTTTGGGGATATGACATCCCCTTGTCTGACACCTCTCTGCAGTTGGATGGGGTTCGTTGCTGTGTCCTGTACTCTGACGGACATGGTGGCAGATGAGTATAAATACTTCAACACCTCGATATACCGGTAGTCGATCCGGCACCGTTGGAGAGAATTTAGTACCGCCCAGGTCTCGATAGAATCAAAGGCTTTCTCATAGTCCACATAGGCAACACATAACGGCAGATTATACTCCTCGGTCTTTTGTATAATCTGCCGCAGTGTGTGTATATGGTCTATGGTGCTGTAGCCTTTTCGGAATCCTGCTTGTTCGGGAGGCTGGAAGTCGTCAAGCCTGCGTGCAATGCGATTTGTGAGCACCCTCGAAAACAGCTTATAATAATAATAATAATAATAATAATAATCATTTATTTCAGATTTAAAATCCATATTTTGTTAGTAGGCTTGTCTTAAAAGCTAGTATTAGTAGACATAAAATCAATACAATAATCACACATTTATCATCATTATGAAACAAATTAATTGGCAAAATAATAATAAATTAATAATAATAATAATATATATAAACGTGGCTCAGAAGTGCAATGGGCCTGTAGTTCTTCAAAAGGGCTTTATCCCCCTTCTTGAAGAACAGCGTCACCACACTTCTGCTCCACGCTTCCGGGGTAGTTCCAGTATTAATGACGGAATCGAACAGTTTCTGGAGCGCCACTAGAAGGGGTTTACCTCCAGCTCTTAGTAGCTCGGTTGTGATTCCGTCATCTCCCGGTGCCTTGTTGTTTTTAAGCTGTTTGAGAGCCTCTCTAATCTCATACAGGCTGACGTCCGGGATATCCTCTGTGTAGTGTCGGGTCAGTTTAGCTCGCTTGTCGCTCTCCTCGCGAGGAGGTGGAGCTTGAGAGGAGGTATACAACCGTCCGTAGTATCTCTCAGTCTCTCTCAGAACTTCCGGTTTCGACGAAACCACGGTGCCGGACTCGGTCTTCAACCTCGTAAGCTGACTTTGCCCAATAGACAGATCCCTGGCGAACACTTTGGAGCCCTGGTTTCGCTCAATTGTGTTTTTTACACGATTTGCGTTGTGTTTTCGCAAATCGCGTCGCCTGCACTTGGAGATCTGTTCATTGAGCCGTCGGTATTCCCTCATAGAGGTTGGAGACTGCACACATAGTTCTCGTCGATCCCTCATAAGACCGAGAGTTTGTTCTGAGAGAACCTGAGATCTACCACTAGGGTGGGTCTTGAAATACTTCGACCCTACCTCGTGGACAGTTGTTACCATCCTGGTGTTAAACTCGTCCACTGACGTGCACGATTCTAGGCACGCAAAACGATTTTGCAGCTCAAGTTGAAAGTTTTCAGATCCCTGGATTTGGACGGATGTTGGGCGAAGCGTAGACTTCATCAGGCGTGACCGTTCCAGCTTCAGATCGATATTTAATGTGCCTCTTACAAGTCGGTGATCGCTCCCGGTTTTGAACCTGCTGATCACAGAGACATCATTAAATATGTGCCGTTTGTCTGCCAGAATGAAGTCTATCTCGCTTTTCGTGGAACCATCAGGACTTATCCAAGTCCACTTGCGTTGTGGCTTCTTTCTGAAGAAGGAGTTCATCATAAAGAGATCTTCCTTCTCCAAAAAGTTGGCCAGCAAGTGTCCTCGGTGGTTCCGTCGTCCAATTCCGTAGGGACCCACTTTCGTCTCGGCGCCGCTCTGCGTGCCCAGTCTCGCGTTGAAGTCCCCCATCACAACATTGAAGTGAGCTTTAGAGGTATGTATGGCTCTACTTATGTCCTCATACATAATCTCAACCTCATCGTCGGGATGTGTCGAAGTCGGCGCATATACCTGTACAACCTTCAACGAATACCGTTTGGATATTCTGAGTGTAAGGTACGCTACCCTGGCCGACACGCTCCCAACTTGCACAATGTTGTTGACGAGGGACTTGTGAACGAGAAACCCGACACCACCTTGGGACAGGTGTTCGCCCTCCCGGTGATAGAACAAGTTTCCGGATTTGAGTATTATCGTGTCCTCCCCCTGTCTTCGGACTTCAGATAAACCCACAATACTCCAGTTTAACTTGTCTATCTCTTCTTCCAGCTCTTTTACCTTGTCGTCGGTCCTCAGTGTCCTGGTGTTATATGTTGCCAGGTGCAGAAGTCGTCGTTTAGATTGGTAGCCCGATCTCTGCCGGCGATTCTTAGCACCCTCTGCCCCGCCGTTACCATAGCCGCTACCGTAACTAGGAATAGCGGGGCTGCCGGGGACTGGGGGCCGAGGCTCATTCGTGTCTGATATGCGGGGGTTTTAGCCAATAGTCACCACGCTTGGCTAGTGCGTGTTGGTGACCGCAGGAGACCTGACTGGTATTTGTCATACACAGAAAGATGCTGCTGCCCATCTTCTGGATTTGTCCTATTAGTCGCCTTTTACGACATCCCAGGAAGAACGGGAGTGGTGCTATTCTACAAAATGAACCCGGACACCACACGGGGGATTGGGTGGTGGGGTGGGATTATAGATAATAATAATATCATATATGTATGAATTTCTATATTTATAGTTGGAAGTTATATATATTTATAGTTGGAAGGTCGAGGAGGGTCATACGTTTTACAGTTGGTTCCTCTTAGTATCTTTTAAATTTTGGATTTGTTACTAATTTATGAATTATTATTATTTATTATTATGTTATTATTTCTAGGAAAGAGTCATGCATGTTAAACAACTCATTGTTACTTCCCTTTGAACACGCGGGCGAAGCCGCGGGTAATAGCTAGTGTTATTATATCTAGGAAAGAGTCATGCAAGTAAAACAACTCATTGTTACTTCCCTTTGAACACGCGGGCGAAACCGCGGGTAATAGCTAGTATCATATATGTAAGAATTTCTATACTTATAGTTGGAAGGTCGAGGAGGGTCATAGGTTATACAGTTGGTTCCTCTTAGTATCTCTTAAATTTTGGATCTATTACTTATTTATGAATTATTATTATTAATTATTATGTTATTATATCTAGGAAAGAGTCATGCATGTTAAACAACTCATTGTTACTTCCCTTTTAATTCGCAGGTGAAGCCGCGGGTAATAGCTAGTGGAAGTATAGAAGTATGGACAAATACGCATCATAATGGATCTTTCCATGGGAATGAGTTGTTTTACTGCGGTAAAAAGTAGCCTACGTTACTCTCCAGCCTCCTACCTATCTCCACACAAAAAATCTTACCATAATATCGCTCCGTTACGACGTGAAAGACGGACAAACAAACAAACAAACACACTTTCACATTTATAATATTAGTATGGATACTTATTTATGAATTATTATTATTAATTATTATGTTATTATATCTAGGAAAGAGTCATGCATGTTAAACAACTCATTGTTACTTCCCTTTTAACTCGCGGGTGAAGCCGCGGGTAATAGCTAGTGGAAGTATAGAAGTATGGACAAATACGCATCATAATTGATCTTTCCATGGGAATGAGTTGTTTTACTGCGGTAAAAAGTAGCCTAAGTTACTCTCCAGCCTCCTACCTATCTCCACACAAAAAATCTTACCATAATATCGCTCCGTTACGACGTGAAAGACGGACAAACAAACAAACAAACAAACAAACAAACAAACAAACAAACACACTTTCACATTTATAATATTATTAGTATTAGTATGGATTCGATCCAAATATTGGTCAGAAAAGCAGTATGAGGGAAGCAGTAAAAAAAAATATGGAGCAATTATTATTAATGTTATAACGATGCTTTATTAAAAAAAAGAGAATTTACATGCACTTACAATTTCTTACTATTTACTGCTAACTTTTTGTCATACTGTTTCTACTACGTGTAAACTTCAATTTTAGCGACGCATCCATTGTTTATACGTTTTCATGATTATTTTCACATTATCATGAAAAGACGAATTTTTTCCAATTGCGATTGATTTGTTTCGCAGCCGCGTAGCACCAACAACTTATGAGAGTAAATTATTTCTAAGTATTCTTTATGTGATAAGTATATCACCATCCAAGGTGCCACCATCTCCTGACGCCCATGTAAATTCCTGCTAGTAATAGTTACTAGGTTCTGTTAGTATTTTCATGCTGTAAACATGCAAGTGAATAAAGTACTTTACAAAGGCCTGTTTCTATGAAGCACGTAACAGAATACGCTTTTCATATTTCATACCAGTTAAAAAGCTATTGTCCAGTTTTTAATAAAATTTTGTTAGATACTTTGATGTCCGGGCTGCAACGTCTAAGGAGCTGTTATCCAATACTTTGTCATCAATCTTACCGGCATCGTATATCCAGCGTCAGTTCAGAAATTTAATTAAAAGAAAGCATCGAGAAAATTCCAGATAATTTTGTAATAACAACCTAGGAGGGGAGTGGCCTCCCCATGGGCTGACAGACTCTTGCAAGTCACGTTACGTCATAGCTAATTACTACCGTAGAAAAAATATTATGGTGGTTCGTATTACGTTCATTTTATAAAGAAATGCTAGAGTTGTGCCTACATTACGTTACTATACCAAAATACATATATGGAATGAAAAAGGTAAAGAACCGAAAGATTTATAGAATACAGCGTCTTTCTTAAAAATAAGTGACTACATTTTTTCCTCAGAGTATTTATAACAAATTATTATGAAATTAATGATCCTCCTTCGCTCCGAGAAGAATGTTAAAATTTATCCGGACATCCTTTATTTAATTAATGTTTATGAAATATTGGAAAATCTTTAATATTTTGTGAAATATACGAGATAAACTGAATCGTTATATTTTTATCTGTTTTTTCATATTTATTTATTCGTTTTCAACATTTTCATGAGTTTTCATGATTACGATTACATGAATCGTAAGATATTTATTGGTTTAACCGATATATTTTATTAAAATAAATCAAGATTACTGATGGATTAAATTATTCATAAAGTTCAAGAGGCGTTAAGTAGTGTAAAGAAAGGAGTAGAAATATTTATCGGAAACACGCCAAGGATGGCGGAATTTTTCCGATAAATATTTCTACTAAATTAATCGAAAAGTTATACTTGGTAGAAACTGGTAGCGTTACGATTATATTTGAATTTCTTGGTCGGGGATGATGAAATAAGTAGCGTTTTAATTTGAATTACCTCGATATTAGTTTTAAACACAAAAATCGAAAATTATGTATTTTATTATATACGTTACCGATTGTGACACATCACTACTTAGAAAACAATAAAAACTTGCAATACTGAACATGTCAATTGACACAATTTAATAGGATGATAGGATAATAATATAATATTTTAATTTCTGGGTCGGGGTATATGAAACAAGTTGCGTTTTAATTTTAATTACCTCCACATTAGTTTTTAATACAAAAATCAGAAAAAATTGATTAAGTTTTACCGATTGTGGCACATTGCTATTTAAAAAACAATAAAAACTTGCCATAACGGAAATGTCAATTTACTTTGAAATTAAAAATCAAAGTTTAACGTCAAAATAAATAATCAAGGCAACATTAAAAATATTAAACACAGAAAATCAATACCTACCAATAAAAATAATACTATAAAAATCTTAATGTCTTACGCAATCAGCTATAAAAATAATTAAAAACATGAAATTTCATGCTTCTCATCCGGTTTACGGTTACGAAGCAAAATTGTATTTATAAACCATTAATTACTTTCACTCCAAGACAAAAAACGGTGTTCAAATTAATTAAAGGACTCGGAAAGTCAAATGAAGTGTTTAACCAGACGCCTCAGTAAATATGTACTAGTCGATTTAATCTCGTAAATTTAATTTGTGTGTTTACTTATGACATTGGTAATTAAATATAGACCTTGTTAATTACATTTGGTTCATTATTTTAGTATTTTGTTTAAGTATTTTAAAATAGTACCATAAACTTAGTGATACTAAAATTGCGAGCACGCAGTTGAGAGACGTTATAAATAATGAAAAATAAATAATTATTCATATAATTATGCACATACCCATACACTCGCAGCAGCAAGGCAATTCTGTTTTGTAACTTGACAGCGGAGTTTCAAAATTCAAGTTTGAGATCGAGACTCACTTCACTTCGCAAGTGCGTTCTAGATGATTAGAAAATGACATGTCAATATGATGGAAGTTCCCTTTTGTTTTGTAACTTGACAGCGGAATCCACGATGAGTTTCTAAATTGAAGTTAGAGTTCGAGACTCCCTTCACTTCGCAAGTGCGTAACAGGCTATTCAGTTTTGTAACATGACAGCGGAGTTTCAAAATTGACGTTCTAGTTCTAGGATCACTTCACTTCTCAAGTGCGTACCAGGCTATTCAGTTTTGTAACTTGACAGCGGAGTTTCAAAATTGACGTTCGAGTTCTAGGATCACTTCACTTCACAAGTGCGTACTAGATGATTAGATAATGACATGTCAATATGATGCAAGTTCGCTTTTGTTTTGTAATTTGACAGCGGAATACACGATGAGTTTCTAAATTGAAGTTAGAGTTCGAGACTCCCTTCACCTCGCAAGTGCGTGCTAGATGATTAGAGAATCACATATCAAGATCTCGGACTCAAACTTCAATTTTGAAACTCATCGCGGATTCCGCTGTCAAGTTACAAAACTGAATAGCCGTCCTGATGATTAGAGAATCACATATCAAGATCTCGGACTCGAACTTCAATTTTGAAACTCATCGCGGATTCCACTGTCAAGTTACAAAACAGAATAGCCTTGCAGCTCTCTGTGTCGAGTGGAATGGACAACACAAATAAGCCATTAAGTAGCAAACATTTGTCTGCCACATATTCAGATAAATAAAAAGGTAGATAACTCATCGCCTTGAACTTGAGTGAAGCCACAAAAACTTCGCTACTTTCGTGCATTTACATTTTACAATCATGCACATGTACGTAAAAACTACGCCAGTTTAGGCCACTACATCCCGGGATGTCGTGCAGTAACTGAAACGAAAACAATATGAGTATTAAGTTTAAAATTAAACTATTCCTAGCATTTTAGGGGGATTGAATTTAACTGAAACGTGGCAACGTGTAACGCTTCATTTATGCACAGATACTGAATTTCAAAATTGGTTGCACTTTTTTGTTAGGAATACTTTATCCACCTTTTTTTTGTTTATCTGAAACCACTTAATACTTTAATGTCTATCCCGGCCAGGAATTGATCTCGTGACCCGTAGCTTCGTAGGCACTACTACAAACTAGGATACGGATTCGTCACACACGACTAATAAAACTGAATTGGATACACAGTTTACATTCTTGTGAATGTAGCCACAACTAGGTACAAATATTAAGTGTTTATTTTACCAGGGAAGTCCATGGGCAATTGAATCTCTTCCAACTTCAGAAAATATATGAAATTTGAACGTTCTTGTCCGCTTTGAAGTTCTTCTTTGAAGTTCTTTGAAGGTCTTCAAATTGTTTAGTAGTTTAAGTGATTAAAAAAATATTATGTTTTTTAATGTGGGTATTTTTTATAACTAATGTGAATCGAATGAATTTATAGTAATGGCGCTATAAATGCTTCATTTTTTTCTTCTAAATTCTCCTACACCTGTGAAAAAACTTCTATTTTAATTTTTTATAACTATCGCCCCAACCCAGAGTAACTAACGGTGACTTAAATCGATCCTTAGTAAAGAATCACATTACAAATTCTGTAATAAGGAGCGATTTAAGTAAACGTTACTGACTTTGAATTAGGGCGTATGTCTTCTTTTTAACCGACTTCAAAAAAGGAGGAGGTTCTCAACTCAATATCACGCCGACCGATTTCGATGATTCTTTTTTTAATCGAAAGCAGGCGCTTGTCTTGTGGTCCCACATAAATTTGAACGAGATCTGGCAAGTAGGTAGTTTTTGAGACTTTGAAGTCGGTTATTTTTTGTTAGTAAAATTTAGATTATTGTTAGTAAAATTTAGATTATGATCTGTATGTTTTTTAAATATTCGGCCAATTAGTGCAAGAAAGTAGAGTAGCAACCTGATATTAAGTGTTTATCGTTGCCTTTGAACAAGGGAACACAATAGGCAAAACTCATGAATGCAAAAAAAGAAGAAAAAAACGAAAAATGAGATTATAAACTTCGCCTTACACACAGCAGGTTTCGTATAAAATGCAAATGTTTTAACTAGTATTTTATAATAATAATATATCACTTGAAATTTTTTAAATTAATACAATGATCATTATTGTCATATTGAATTAAAAATATTGATAATTGCGTTCTCTGGCAATTCAATAAAAGCTAATTATCGCGTGAAGTATCTACACTCATGTAACTTTTATGGATTTGCATGAATATGAAACAATGCTATTATTATCCATTCAACTTTGTAGGTATAACGATAATGGAATGTAAAATTAAATAAATGCTATGAAAATAATTTTCCAACATTACATAAAGGCTGTATCTTGAATTTTTTTCGCAGACAATGCATCATTAATTTGTATTCATAAATTAATACAATGCAATTGTTCACGGTATAGACCCGCTACTTTGGAATATCGTTATTATTGAATACAAATTTTCAGCTGGGATACACGAATGTCGCTATTTTAAAAGTGGCGCTTTGTTGCATTGAAAAGTTCTCCTTTGTAATGCTCTCATAATACCTGTTCACAAAAACAGAGTCCTACTTTAATTTATTTCTTCGACAGAACCACTTTGCTTTTAATAAGCATGCATGAATTACTTTCGCTTTCGGCTCTTCAAGTCCCTGAATAAATAAAATGAGGGCCGTCCCACACCGTTTCTTCCCTCCCTTTGTACTCATGCTTCCTGGCATGCGTAATGGGATACCCTAACAAAATGGCGGAGGATCTTTTGTGCTAAATAAAAATCAGTACAATAGACGCAAGGCAGATTTGCGTGGAGGTCAGTAAACCTTTCCTTTTATGTAACAAAAGTTATGCCAGTTAAGAGGGAAAGCGAAGAAAAATTAACAGAGTTTCTGGTCTTATAAAATGTCCTGAGGCCGCGGCTTATTTGCCGCTGGGGTTGAAGGCAGATAAATCAGCTTGTTTGCCAACCTTTATAATGTATGGGAGTTCTTTAAAAATGCAAGTATCTACCAACATAAGCGATTGTTCGTCATCCAAAAGTTCGTTCACAGAATACGAAATCCGATGTGTCCCAATAAAATTAATTATAATTTTGTGCTTTAGTTGTAATGCTGGAAAATACTGCTTTTTAAACCTTTTACCTTTTTGCCGGTTTACTCTTTTGCCATAACTACTTTGCCAGCCGTTAAAATAATGTTTTTGATATAATCAGCTAATTGTTTACGGTGCATCCTATAAAATGCCTATATAATTAAATGGGTAAATTAATTAAATTTAACTACTTCATTAAAATATCCACCTTTTTATATCTATAGCGCACAAAAGAGTACACCAGCTACTTGATATTAAATGACCATGTAGACATTGTAGACATCTGTAGCGCTGAAAGCACTGTGCGTCGATTGCAAAAAGGAACAGGAAACTCGCTCTTTAACGCTCTGACACGTCTACACGTTTGATCTGTCTAGACCTTTTTGTTAGACGACAGTTTAAAACAGTTCGCTAGGCCGTGAAAGTATCGTTAGGGCCTATTGTGGCTTTGAGGTGCTATTTCTCTAAGGTCTTTGTAGTCTGCCAATCTGTACTTGGTGAGCGGACAAACTCTCGCTTTTAATTGACAACAAGCTCGACGTTAGAATACAAGGGGCTGTTATATTTTTTTTGTAGGGATAATATCTCAAACTGTAGTATAGAAATCGTCTTGTACATACATAATAATCGCAGTTTTGTTATTTATTTAAAATGTGTTATTTGTGTGAATGATGAGTGTCTGTATCAGAAGAAAATAAAGTTTTATGTCATGCGAATTTTCTTCCATAATTATCATTGTGTGATGTAGCTTGGCGTGGCATAGCTGCTGTCTGTAATATCTTGTGATAGAGTGAGTTTGTAGTAATGAAATGCTAGTATACTGATTAACATAATTAAATACCATTGTACTTAAAAAATGAAGTAACTTAGTAAGGAAAGTACAATACTACTACCCCTTTAAAATGGGATAATAAGCAATGTGAGAAAGTAAGGATTATAATATTAAGGTCAAAAATAAGTCATTCAACGTAAGTATATCATCGAAAGTCTAACATATGAACTGCGCCACTTGATATTTGGCATACAAGCATCGATATAATTCATAGCGACACGGAAGTGGTGACACCGACATCCGCGCTTGCAACTCAAAACATGTTTGTCAATGTCATCCTTTTGAACATGCACATGAACATTTGAACTTGGGAGTGATGTGTGGCAAACATCTTGTTGGGTATAAATCTTTCATCATAAGCCATGGTTAACCCATCGTTGAACTCAGGCTTATAGTAGGCCACATAGGGAAGCCACATGAAAAAATTAAAATGTGTGGAATTCACACGTGGTAGAAGTGAAACCTTCAAAAATTTTGTTTTCAAGATAATGAGACAAATGTAAAATCAACTCAACTCAACTCAACTCGTCTCCACTCATTTCTAGTCTCCACTCATTTCTAGTCTCCACTCATTTCTAGTCTCCACTCATTTCTAGTCTCCACTCATTTCTAGTCTCCACTCATTTCTAGTCTCCACTCAATTCTAGTCTCCACTCATTTCTAGTCTCCACTCATTTCTAGTCTCCACTCATTTCTAGTCTCCACTCATTTCTAGTCTCCACTCATTTCTAGTCTCCACTCATTTCTAGTCTCCACTCATTTCTAGTCTCCACTCATTTCTAGTCTCCACTCATTTCTAGTCTCCACTAATTTCTAGTCTCCACTCATTTCTAGTCTCCACTCATTTCTAGTCTCCACTGGACAGTTTCGTTTCATAAAATTTCAAGTCACCCCCGTACTAAAGAAGTTTTCACTTCAATAATTAAATAAAAACTCAGTAAACTTTGTATCCAAATCTTTCTTCTTTTAATTTCCCAAATCAATTAAACTCAATTTAAAAATAAGGTTTGACATCACCAAAAATTAAATTTTAGGGAAGTAACTATAGAAGTCACGATAGGAGTCATCTATACTACGGTCACTAACCATGTGCGTTAGTTTTCCTAAACCACAATTTATGATTCGAGTATTATAAATCGACAATTTATTTGAACACCTAATCGAAACTTTACACCAACATTAATAAAACTATGCAATAAGCAATAAACAAAATTTACCTGAAGTCAGTGAGGCTTATCCAAAAGCTTAATTTTTTCATGATTCATACTGAAAATAATTTGAACTAGTTAGCTTGTAAACAGTCTTTTCCTGTTTGTGAGAATTATCTCAAAGCGGGAATTAAAATGTAAAAGTTACTCCTGGAAACGACGAATTGAATTGAATTGAATTCAGTGTAGTTTAACATGCAGTTTTTACAATGAAACAGAACTAAACCTAGGAAATTCATTCATTACTTCCATTTAAAACATGTAAATAAATAGGTCATAGTCTAATAAGTATGACTACGTATACATATAACATACTCAATTAATTATTCAACCGATTTGAAAAATGGCTGTTAATTCAAAGTAGATAGAGATACGCTGAATTTCGTCTTAAAAAAAGATTGAAAACTTTTTAACTGAAATTTGCGAATTATTACTACATTTGAGAGATATAAGGACAGCGGCTATAAATAAACCGCAAGTTTATCACTCATCGCGGAAGTACAGTGAGCGCCGTTCGCGATTGCTATACTCGTGTTTGTCAATGTCCGCGAAATATCACCGGTGGCTGCTGCCAACAGTGTGTGCTACCTTTATACTGCAGATGACCTAGTTGGACGTTTTGTATCGGATTCGTGCGACATACTATAACTAGATTTACAGTCTCTGGATACTCGTAGTCTGGGTTACAGTGTGTTCGGAAGTTTTAAGATATTAATCCATTGGACGTTTAAGTTTAAACGGTTTTAATGATTAGGTTTTGAAATAGATGAGTTGATCTTTTAATTTTAGCAATATATAAAAAGATTTTATTTAGCTGTAGTACTTTGAAATATTTAGGAATTTCTATGAAACTTTGGCGTGTCCTGTCAGACTAGTTACTTTTTAACACTAAATAATAGATCACTTAGTATTTATTTCTTCATATTTGAAGGGACTTCAGTGGGCCAACAACATCGCATAGTAATAAGCGGTATCGTAAATGACCAGATTTTTTTATTAACGTATTTTTATCAATTATGCATTAAAATTAGATAATGAATAAAAAACGAACCAATCAAGTTTTCAAAACGTTATACGTATAATAATTGGTTAAAATCTGTTGCTCTAGGCAGTATATTTTCATATCAAATAGGTATATATTCCGTATTTTGAGTGCAACATTTTGATTTCAGGTAATAAAACATAATGTTACTAGTTATTCATCGATGTAACATACTTAATTCAGTACATATAATTATGATAATTTATGATATGGATACGTGGACATATACGCCCCTCTCCTCCACTCTCTGGTAATTAAAAAAATTGTCATCGTTTCCACCGCTTCATAACTTACAACGTCACGCCATTTTATCACGCTAACTAACGTAAACTTTATTCGTTGTTCAAAGACGACCTATTTTATTACGCAGGGCCGTTTTCGAGTGTTTCCTTGACATATTACTCTCATGTTTTTGTTGTTTAAGTACCTATACTCCGTCCAATTTGGTATGTTACTTTTGACACTTTCAATTAGTGATGTTCGATTTTATGATATCGATATTTACACCGAAATGGTTCTCCCTTTTTATTAGATCCATTATTCTCATTACCCAGAGAGCCTGATATTGAATTTAGTGCGCCATCACATAGTCTACAGCAGATGATTATGACACTTCTGACGATACCTCATTCATCAAATTATGGTATGTAGTTCAGAACTTTTGCGGGAACCGATGAACATACATACGGGTTGAACTGACGGATAACAAGTCCGTTTTGGGTACTCTTGTTAGATATAATCATTCTACGCGTACTACTGGTGTAATGAATGCCCTGAGGTACTGTTTTAACTTAGTGCCTACGTCATTTTTTCACGAAAACGCCACTCGTGGAAAATTTCAACAACATTAACCGGATTCGTGACAATCCTCCAAGGTCCAGTTTACGTGTACAATTTTATCGCGCACGTCCAAATTTCTTCCTTCCGACTGCCAGTTTCCTTCCGAACATGTTCTTATAAAGGTGAAAAAATTCTCCTCGAAGGCCATAATGTCGCTTGTAATATTTACAACAAATTTACTTACAGCTTAAGCAACTTTTTATTACCAGAATACTCGTTTAATGAAATTAGCGTTTTGTATTATTATGAAATAAAATGTAACTGTGATTGGAAGTAGCTAAGAATTATCTTAGCATGAGGCATCAGGAATTTTTGCCACTAGTGGTCACCTATCCAACAGAACAGCCGACCGCGCACGCTATCCACAAAAGCCGCCGGTCTATGAGCGCTTCATAGTAAGTAATCTTGTATTACTAAGGTGATGATGACGATGTTGTACACGCATGATCAAACACTACTAGTTCGAGTTTTAGCTATGTTTTGCTCGGCTCTGTTGATATAGTCACGTACAGTGCATCCGACTTGGCATAATGATCTCGTTAGTGCTAACGCTTGCATGAAACGTAAAAATATGCAGCGGAAAAGTGCTCTCGATTTAGATTTCTAGAATGGCTTATAAGTACCTACTTTATTCTACCTGATAAATTCAGTTAATTTTACACACTGTAAATGTAACATCACTTATGATATTATTGTGTTATTGAAAATTACAATTACCTATGCGGCAATTTAATTGTTGTTAAAACGGGTAAGTTATTTAATAATGGCATCCAGCCAGATGAAGGTCCCTATGACCTTTCACAAGTTCATTGTTTAACAGATGTATCGTGACTAGCTTAGATTGAAATCAAAGACAGATGGAACTCCTTACGTCCCATAACTCCTTGTGACTGTAGTTGCTTAACTTGGTCATTACCACAAAACGTCGCTGCGTGAGTCAGCACCAGCAACCTGAAGCATTTCATTTAATAAACATTCTTTGTCCTGGTCGTGTGTTATTAATTTAAATGGAAATATTTACATATAGTACGGCATAACAAGATTGTCGTTTTCCACATGACTTTTTCTCATTCTATCATGACACCATACAACAAGGTAGGAACCGCAGTTATCCAAAAATTAAAGAATTTATTTGTTTGTTTCTATAATATAATATAATTATAATAATTGATGTCTATTTTTATATTTTGGTATGTATGCCATTTCAATCTACAACTGCAAGTACCTATCTACTTCGACCTTTTACTAAGAAAAATATTTCCTGCGAAGTAAATAAACGAGAAATTTGAAATTTACAGTATCAAAGCAACAGTGTAAGAGCATTTGGTATAATTGCTCCCAGGACCGTCCAAAATCTGCTTAAATGTCTGTTATAACGAAAGTAATGTACCCGCTACAAATTTTCTTTATTACGTTGGGTGTAAATATACTTTGAAACTTTAAAAAATATTTGACTACAAGCTATCATTTGGTAATAAATCATATATATGTGACGGCGAGCGACGTGTGGGTGGTGGTTCGGGAAATAATAACAACAGTGGGCGTTTACATCACTTTAGTCAGAAACTCATTAACACAGGTTTTACACACTTTAGACACGTTACACAATTATAGTCAGGAATGAGGGGTGAACCCCCCTTTCTACTGGCCTCCAACCACCCCTTAATCGCCAGCCCATGCCTCGCATAACCCCTGGTCTGATCCTGTTACCGGTCAAATGCCATCCGACTCCGAATATTGTTTTCACCGACACAACCGAACAATTTAGAAGTCGCGTTCCGCTCAGCCCGGAGGCCGTCTTCAAAGTAACTACGCTCTTCTCTAGGCGTCCGTTCGGCTCGAAGGCTGTCTCCGAAGTTCCCCGGTGGCTAACAAGTCAATCGCTCTCCTCGGCTGTTCCGCCTCCACGTGTCCGAATGACAGTAAACAATATGCATCCGAACACACTCCATTCTATGATCTCCGACACGGCCATCATGACCAATCTCACACGTCCTCGTGTGAGGCAGCAAAGGACCATCTGGAAAAGACATAAACCTTCGCAAAGTAAAAGTTTCCCACTTATAACAAAAGGGGTATTCTACGGTGTTGGTTATTCAATAATATTCCTTTTACTTTGCTCCATGATATTATATTTCCATTTCTCCTAACGTTCACATCAATAACAATCTCTACAACTCCGTGATCGCTATCCGAATCCCCCACCATGTCCCACACGTATTGTTCTCAATAGATTGACACATTCTTTATTCTAAATATTATTTAGTTTTCTTCATGACTTCTAGTATGACAGCATCTCGTTGTAAAACCAAAGAGGCCGCTCGCCGTCACGGCTATCCTGACGTGCGCTCGTCCTCGAGCGCTTCCGCTTCCATGCCTCCGGTGGACCCCTTTGTTCGCTGGGTGCTCGTCATGGACTCCATCGGACGCCTTTACTTCTGCTGTGGCTGCACACCGACACGGCCTCATGTGTCGTCACTCTGCAAGGAAATATCTTACGACAGTACTTGTTCGTTCGGCCGTGCCTGACCTCAACAGGGCAATACTTTACAAGTTTATGATATTACCTTGAGCCATGTACCATAGTCGTTTCATTTCATTTTCGACGTAACAACAACAACAAATCTTGAGTAAGTCTCTTAAACCACAGGAGTGCACCGCTACTAAGAAGCCTGATTACACTCCCCTTCTATTCTCATTCGACGTCATTTCACCACAACAAGTTTCTTACTCAAGTTCTCATCTCCAATCCAATTCAACACAAATCACATCTTATCACAGTTAATATCCGCTTCGACTGGTACATGACTTACAGGCATTCATGAAAACCTCAACAACATTAAATGGAACCTTAAATCTCTCTTTCATTTGGAAACTCAATTCAATAATTTGCAAAAGCTCAATATTACTTCTATCACTCAAGACAGTAATGACAGCTCTCAAACGTTTCTTTATCATATAACAAATTCACAAAATCACCTTTCTAAATGAAGGTACGCGTGAAGATGGTTGTACACCGAATACATCAGCACGTCGCGTCGCTCTGTCCCAGCTGCGTTCATTCTGCCGTCACCTGGACAGCCACCGCTTGAATGCTGGTTCACTTGTTTTGTGATGGCACGTCGCTATATCGTTTTCCACAACTGAAAAATACAAGGAAAGTTATTTTCACATGTACGATGACACAATTTACATTTCAAACTACACTAGGGCTACTTATCTTCGATCCGTACTCCTTCGGCCATCGTGACCATCAAACACGACCTCGTGTTGTGTAGGTTCTCAAACCCAGACGTGAACAGTGTGCGTCTCAAGTTTCGTCGCGTTTTGGATTGTTTCATTTCTCATTGCAAAATTTTCTTCAAATGTCATCCGAACTAGTGTCATTCCTCATTTATTTTCCGACTTTTCCGATATTTTAGGGGCTATTCTTCCAACACCGATTATTACTCCGGCAAAATAGTAACATTTGTTCCATATTCCACGTTCTATCATCAAATTTATAATTACTGGATGGCTGTTGTAGGCGTTGGTTAGGGTCACTTCTGATATAACAAAAGGGGTATTCTACGGTGTTGGTTATTCAATAATATTCCTTTTACTTTGCTCCATGATATTATATTTCCATTTCTCCTAACGTTCACATCAATAACAATCTCTACAACTCCGTGATCGCTATCCGAATCCCCCACCATGTCCCACACGTATTGTTCTCAATAGATTGACACATTCTTTATTCTAAATATTATTTAGTTTTCTTCATGACTTCTAGTATGACAGCATCTCGTTGTAAAACCAAAGAGGCCGCTCGCCGTCATATGTTTTTAAGCTATTGCATAGCTTTTATCGCGGGCTTGAAGACCTAATCAAGAAATTCCGTAACGAAATAAAAGGTGACACCGCCCACTTGCAGTCAGTACTAGGATAGCAAAAACATGCAAGCGAGTGTGCCAAAACAAAGGGGTATTTTAATTTCTCATCGGATTTGTTCACCTAGTAGCAATTAATTAAAGCGAGTACTAGGCGATCAGAAGTCTTCGAGGATGCGAAATCAGTGATGGGTCTCACAAAAGTAGTAGCTATGAGATTAGCACAAAAAGAGAGCGAAGAAATACCGATGAGTAAATAAGACCACACATAACAGGGCATCATAAACTGGACGGCAAAGCTTTTTGTACTAATCTCTCGATAGTTACTACTTTATTGAGACCCATCACTGATGTCCATCCTCGAAGACTTCTGTGCGCCTAGTACCTACTCGCTGTTAATAGCAACAAATGCTATGCTTTACCGCGGCAGTCCCCGAGTGCCACACGTTTTTTTATAAAAAGTATTATTTTCACTCACCAAATAATGATTACAAATAGAGTATTATATTATCTGTTACTGAATAGTTAATCGTCATAATATAATAATTATTATGAAGAAATAAAACCATAAAATGAACCGAAAGCATTCTAAATGCATACTTGAGTTTTGAAACAAGGCAGTGTGCTTGTCAAAATGCTTTCCAATTTAATCGGATTGCAAGGACACGGTCTACTCTCGCTGTAGTATTGTGTTGGGCTGTGTTGGGTGTTTTGTCATTTGTGTACTGATACACTGCATTAATCAAAATTCGAACGCTAGATATTAATATTCGTCTGAATATTTTCTTTAATTAATGTACCTATGTTATATTATTATTACAAAGAAATTACACAGTACAAAATTATTATACAATTGACATTTCTGTGCTTTAGCTTAATATAATCTTTGACTAATTTACTCTCAGACTCCAATGCACGTGCGTAAAAAGAGGATTTTTGAGTATTTGGATATCTACTTAAAAAATAATATTTATATCTAATATTCAAATGTATTAAATTTACCTTTTTATTATAATTAAGCTGATTGACTACAAAACCACCTGATGGTAATCGGCAATGAATACACTGATGGTAAAACGCACTAACTTAGTAAAAGCCTAGTCACTCTTGACTTGAAGACACCCACCCACACAATAATCGAATGGGAACACCGACGCATAATAACCATATTTTATTTTCACCATAATAATATGTTAGTTTAAAAGGTTTACGACCTCTGTTCTATAAATTACTCTTACATGTAGACACTACTTAAAACATCTAGTATAAACGCACGTATCCCCCAACCCAAAACGTTGGCATGGAAGAAAATTTCATACACAGCGTTATTAAAAGTTTAAGTAATATTAAATTTGTAATTCTGTTGCTCCACAGCGTAGAATCACTTTATATGTGCTCGTTTAAATTGTTCTACGTTCCACCTCATATACCAAAATTTTGAATAATAGTTTAGCATTGGTAATTGAAGCTGTACTTGTAATTACATGTAGATTTGAAATTATGCGAACGCAGTTTAAGCTTGTTAGTCTACACATACTTTGCTATCATAGATTAGCTAAGTATCACTAAAATTTTTGCATTGGTTTAGTAGGCTACTTCGATAATTGAATCAAAACTTAACGTTGTTATTGGTGCTTGAATGACGGTATGGAAATATGGAATGTTCCATAATTAGGTATATTTCAAAAAAAAATCAGCTCTTAATTTTATTGGTAGGTAATAGGGTTACATAAAAATATGTTAGTAAATGTGTCCTTTTGGAGACCTGGTGTAATTGTGTTTACCTCCACATGTCACAATACATAACTTACATAAATATTAACATACAATAATAACTACATAAAGTGACGTTCTTTATCAACATAAATAAGTATTCAGTACAAAGAGGTAGGACTATGTAGGTACGCGTCTAACTTCAAAACTATTAGTTCAAATGATCCAAGTTTAAAGTATAAAACTTCCGCAAACTTTGCTTGCAGAGAGGTACAGTATTTATTTCTCAAAGACACGTAACCTGATCTCGGAAAGTGTGGTTTAAAATGTAAGCGCTGATTCTGCACCAAGGAATGACGGTGCAATATTCTTATGTTTTATAAAAATATTCCAAGGCGTCTCTTATTCACGGTTTGCACCTGCCTCGGTCGCAACTCGCAATGAAAATCTGTCGTATTCTTACCTGAAAGTATTCTTCGCAGATGTTAGGTACTAAAATTACTGTTTACATTTTTAATATTTATAATGTGAGTGGTGTGTTTGGCTTACGTAAAACAATCCACAAAGCATCGGATCTGACTTTAATCTTGACAGAAAATTAATAGTGGTACTAACAAGCTACCCATGTTTGAGACGCGGTGTGACGCGTGTCATGTTAACATGGTTCGATTAAATGGCATATTTGTTATGTCATGTGTTCTATACCAAACGCGGCATTGTTAGGTAATTTTACCTAACTATACTGAGAAGTATAATGAACGTAAAATATTTTTTAAATATCATTGACAAAATGCCTATAATTTTTATAGTAGGTAAATTTAAGAATAGCCATGTTCTGCAAAATAATAAGCCAGTAGCCTAAAGGCTTTATTATCGAATTTACTGACTGGTTTATTCCGAAGTTCGCAAGTTAGATAACTAATGAATGTTGTAAGGATTTGGTACAATAATCTTGAGAATTTTTACAAAATCGCAGTAAAGCCGTTCAAGCGTCCCCATTCAATGATCGAACTTCGCTCATATTTCTTCTCTTACGCAATTCAAGTTTGTTAATGAAAAACCCTTATAACATTATTCGTTGTAACTTAGAAGATTAATTTTAAAACAATTTGAACCGTCGTTATGAAGCTTCAGGGAAATTCTTTCGGGCGCCAATGACGAACAGAAGAGAGGCTTCGTTTGTCCGAAATAAACCTAGATCGGAACGTTCGACCAAACACGCAATAAAATTCCCCATAAAACTCCCTATTTAGCTATTCTGTAGGTACTTATATAACCGGTGGGATTGGCAAACACAAAATAATTGAAATATTAATTTATTATTATAGTATCAATGAGACATCATAAATACAAGACATTAAAAAAATGATAATACATTTAACGATGCCGTTGCGACTTGGCGGGGCCATTCTCATATAGGTAAACTTAGAAACAGGATAAAAATCTCAAATTAATTTTAAATTATTCGCTGCAAAAAGTAACATTCAATTTGTTGGCAGACTGAGTGGAAAATCGAAAAGAACGCAGAACACCATATCGAGTTTGGAATGCATCTCCGCTTACAAATTTATATGATGACTGGTTTCAGTTAAATTAAATCTAAAACAATTTTACTTGAAATGCCAATATGATATCTTAATCTTCAGTTTCTTAAATACTAAATTAAAATTATGATTATCTTGCAGAGTAAATTTTTTTTTTCATAAATAAAATAAAATAAAAAGTCAATGTGCCTAATGCATTGTTTTAATGGTCTCAAACCATCTTCGCATTGGTGCCTATCAAATGAAACTATGTCGGTTGGATGGTTTCAAAGTCTATAAAGGATATCCGTACAATTTTTTTTGTGTTTTAAATATACGAACTGAAATGTTTTATTCATATATATATCGTCCAAGGCTGGGTTGGAGTGTATACTGTATGCTTTCGTATGTTCAGATCATCTCTGTAAACCATGTATCAAAGAGCACTTCAGTACTATGAACATAGATCTCTCTCTGTGGGCGTAGTTATATGTCAGGACTGCCAGGATACTAAATAAAACACACAGTTCAACAGGCACAAGGATACTCTTCGTTTAATGCCTGATAACACCCGGTTTCATGAATTCAACGTTATTTAGTTTTCTTTGGTTTCGCGATACTATATCAATCTGTCTATCGTTATGTCAGTTCTTCTTATTCTTAATTTTCATAGATAATACGAACTTATTTGAGACTGTGCCGACACGGCCATTCTGAAAAGACACGTCCTCGTGTGTGAATCGTACGAAATCGCGTCATTTTAAACAAACGTAACATAAACCAAGATCTTCAAAAATCATTACTAATTTGGATTAATTCACCTGAGCCACGTACCATAGTCGTTAACTTCAACTATCAAAAGTAACAACAAAAATGCCAAACGATCTTTGAATCTCGAGTGAGTCCCTCAATCTCCACGGCTTCCAAAGCCAACCAACAATCTCCACGGTTCCCACAGTCGATCAGCAATCTCCATTGCTACCATACACATATCCAACAAGTAAATAACGTCACCCTCACCAGAGCAAAATGCGCATCGCGCACCCACGGACTACTTGTGCTGCAAAGTTACTGACTCGAGTTCCCATGTTTTCTTACTTCATCAACAATCTCATTATTAAAATCAAAGTCGACTGGTACATGACCTACAGGCATTCTCATTAACTTTAATTTACTTTACTGCCAAAAGTTCACTGCTTCGCTATGTGTTTTCGCTATGGAGAAGAAGCAGCGGAAGAAACTCCATAACAATACTTTTTTAATACGGAACTACCAAATTATTATTTGCGCGATTTTAAAATATTCACGTCACGCGTAGGGTCGTTTGGTACGTCGCGGTCGCGGCGTCGTCACCGAATCAAAGCATCTCGTTCGTTTGACTCACTGTCGGCCATTGCTGACGACTCACACGTCCTCGTGTGATCATTCTGTAAAGACAATATCAACACAGTAATGCGTTCGGCTATTCTGACTTCAAGAATAAAGGGAAGTATGTGTGTGTATGTTTTTTGTGTGTGGTCGTAATCCCAGATAAAATTTCTCAACTCCCATATCAACTATGTTCAATAAAGAGACAAACTCATTCCTCAATAAAAATAACGGAAAGGCGTTATAAATTCCCGTCTCCATCCATACTACTCAATTTTCATTTTAAACGTAAACCACAAGTAACATCACATCAAATCGTAATTCAATTAAATTCAGTTCAATTCATTTTATTTGTCTTAAGTACATTAAGGCACTTAGCCTGTATTAGTCATACAAATATTGTCATCAAATTCGAGTATCACATCATCGTAATTCCTTCAAAATAAACTTCAAAACATTTTAAACCGCTTTTACCTCAGTATTCAGACGCTTTTGTTATTGTTCAACCAGTATTTAAACAGCTTAAGCTATTATCCAACCTGGTTTTTTACACGTTATGTCACAGTTCAACACACAAAAAAAAATGGCTGAAGGTTGATCATCATCATTAAACTCAAAGCTGAGAACATCATCAAATTACTCTTAAGTCAACAAATTAACCACTTTGCTTAGTACACATACATTACTGATTCTTTCTGTATCCACCAACGCCTTGCTCGAGCGTTCTCACAAGGGATACGCTAATACCAAGCGTTCCCACCCCATGTGTCACTAAGCATTGTGTTGGCCCAACTGCCTCATCACCATCATGCGAAAGGCCGCATTGATCTCTACTATAACCATTTAACCTTCAGACAATTTAAACAGTCACGGCTGTTACAGATAAAGAGACCTTATTAAGCCACGCTTAATACGAATTCAACTAAGAATACTGGTTAAACAATTTATCTCATAGCATAACAGATTATAACCCTAACCTAGACTTACCTAACCTTTTTTTAAACCTAACCTAACCTAAACTTATTAGTCCGCAGTGGTTTTGAGCACCGCAGTGCTGCTTAGAATCCATACGGATTTATGTGGATGATGTGTATTCTAAGAGACTCGAAAATGCTCAGAAACTATCGAATCGAAGACGAATACTTGACGCACCTAATCTTCTCTCTGAACTCAACATTTCCGTACCATCCAAATCATCTAGATCACCATGGTTCAGAATTTTCAATGACGCACAATGTAATTCCAACTAGAATTATTCGCACATTTAGGAATATTTCCAATCATAATGACATTGACTTATTCACAAGTGAAATCCACAAGTTTCGAAAGGCTCTAATTAATTTGATTTCTTCAGATGCACTCCAATCCTCAATTCAATACTACTATTATCACTTTTTTCTATAATCATTGTAATTATTTCCTGCCCATTAATGTTTTGTTAAATTATGTTCCTCTGTGTGTCCCCAGTCATAAACCATCAGTGCTACATCTCATTGTTAACTCGTCTCAGTCAAATGCATGACCACCAAGAAACGGCCATATAGTCTATTTCACTAAGAAGGTTTTACAATATTGGCACAATTCAACAATACCGCCAATAATCGCGTAAGACTGTCTTACTATCGCTCCGAACACGTATCACTAACAATCGTTCCGTACCAATAATAAAATTAAATGAAATTAAAAAGATTAGTATAGGCAATTTGTCGAACGATCCTCAAGCAAACATCGCCCGCATCTTAAAAGCAAACAAAAGTTATTGCTCATCTCATTTATATACTCCGCCACCGCAAGTGACGTCCATTCGGACACAAACTGTACTCACCAAATAATCTCCATCAATTTATCTAAAGAATAGGATCCAAGTTCTAAGACCTGGTGTCTATAAATTCCGTAGTAACGTTGTAGGATATTTGGAGAATTAAACATTTCTTTCTTTCTTTCCACTAACTGATCAATTAGGTAAACATTACAATTCAATCAATAAATAATCATCAGCACCACATCAATTATTCAATCCACTTTTGCATTAATAAAAAGAAGAATAACTTTATAGCTTGACGTCGCATCAACAACTCATCTCGTCATCGTACCAACAAATCCCAGTTTCAACATTAGGACATCTTAGAATTTAGGAAACAGCACCGATCATTTGTGAGAAAGTAAGAAACACAATTATTTGAAATGGGTTTTTGAACTTAGGACCCACCTTGATCTGATTGCTTTCATTCCATCTTATCACGTTTAATCTAACGCTAATTAGATCATCTATCATCCTCAACTGTATGAATCGAACATAACATTTCAAATTCAACTCTGTTGAAGTGAGCAAGTCTGTAGAAGAGTGGTCTGTAGTCAACACGACATTTCAAAATTTATTATTCATCATAATTGTCATCAGCCGTCACATCGACAGACTATAATACTTACGTCAAAACATAATATGTCATAACAAACCTTGATGACAATGAACAAGGCCCAAAAATTATTTTTATTTTTTGTAGCGTCTTAAAACGTCAGTTATACCGAAGCAATTCAATATTTTTTTACGTATTTTAATATTAATACCTGTACCCGTATTACCCAGGGTAAAATAATTTTATTAATAAGTGATGAAATGACTATATTAATAACAATGATGACGTTATTGTCCATTTTCATTCGGTAAAAATGTTACCATTTCATACTTTTGTACTCTAATAGTAGAAAATATATTTTGATAGTCGTACGTATTTTCTGATTTTAATTATTTTAACTTGTGTAAAGTGAGTAATTTGGGCAATATTTAATAAATAAATAACATTCTGCTTGAACTTTTTTATTTTTATATTTAAAAATATTACCTTTCTCCATGTTCATGAAATTCTTATATGTAATTTAATCTTTCAGTAGTAGAAAAATGGCAACTTTTGAGTCGTTTTTAAAATTGACGTTGGCGTTTAGTGATCACATCGTGACATTCGTGACATCACATACTCTTCCGGCATCGTTGTTTTGTTGTGTACCAGCTACTCTATGTACAATACTTCTATGGTTATAAAACATTCAATATCACAATACTTTGGTTCTGGGGTGTGCCTGCTGAAAATTCTTATATATCTAAGCTCAGAAATTAATGCTGCATTTTTTAGAATATTTTTTATTTTAAGACGCTCAAGTTGAAAATGAAATAAAACTATGTATGGCAGTTTGGCATTGTTCTTTGTCCTATTAATCCAAGAACAATCAAAACATTATCACAAAGTTATGCAGGCAAAACACGAAATAAAATAATGCTACTATTTAAATATGCAGTCACCGTTACTCGTCAACTGAAGATATCAATCTACCATTCATTCCACTTTACAACGATCCACAATGTCGCACGATCATTAAAGTTGCCAATACACAAATCAATATCAATCTTACAAAAGAGCTATAGGTGCGTAGTTAAGGCATGATAGGGAACGCTACCGTTATAATCAAGGCATCTACTCGACTATCTTACCATGTTCAAAATCACAATGCAATCAATGATAGAATTAGATGCATAATTATGCTAAAGCGACATGACCATTTGATCACTGGTGAACACCTCATAATATAACGTAGCATCACAGATAGGTTGGTCTTTCCGTTGCGTTATACTCAACGATATAGTACCAGAAGAACACCATGTTACGATTGCATCTTTCACCAACTTTACCAACTAACGAGAATTATCTTTAGTTTATGAGTATTCATTCGGTTCTCTAAAAGTAAATGAAATGTTAACAACTGAAAGCTTTATGCCAATCATGCCGGGGTTCGACCATGCACAGGTTAACTCAGTAGTCAGCACAGGACACAGCGCTCGCAACAACGCCGGCAGGAGCATCAACAACCCGTTGCAGTTTAGCAGGAACCAGCCTCGCTCCACACTCGCAGCTATACAGATTCAAATCTCGTCATTTTTTCCTTAGCTGAAACATTTAAGATAGGTTACTCTCAATTGCATGATATTGAGCATCATATTCACTGGGGCTACTTATCTTGCATTCCTTTCGTGAAAAACCTGAAACCAAATGCTTATTTCCATCTATTTCTCGAATTTTAGTCATAAGTACCAACGCGCTGTGGATTTTTAGATAAAGCCCAACTTTGCTATCACACTCCATGATCTCATCATCTCCGTTATGTTTAATTGATTTTGTATCGTTTCGTGTAAAATTTTCCTTCACGTTTATTTCAAATGTCATCCAAACTGTTTTGTCCGTCATTTATTTTCCGACATGTATTTCTCAGATTCTCATGAAAACTGTATCACCATCTGGGTTTTTTATCCCACTTCTGATATCGTCCAAGGCTGGGTTGGAGTGTATACTGTATGCTTTCGTATGTTCAGATCATCTCTGTAAACCATGTATCAAAGAGCACTTCAGTACTATGAACATAGATCTCTCTCTGTGGGCGTAGTTATATGTCAGGACTGCCAGGATACTAAATAAAACACACAGTTCAACAGGCACAAAGATACTCTTCGTTTAATGCCTGATAACACCCGGTTTCATGAATTCAACGTTATTTAGTTTTCTTTGGTTTCGCGATACTATATCAATCTGTCTATCGTTATGTCAGTTCTTCTTATTCTTAATTTTCATAGATAATACGAACTTATTTGAGACTGTGCCGACATATATTATATGTATATACTACATGAATTAAATTATAATTTTGTCATTTCTAAAAACAGAAACAAAGGGCAAACTTAATGCCTATTAACATTAATTTTTCAACCAGGCAGCCCTGGGTGGATATGGAAAGAGTTAAGAATGATTAGACATTAGGCCACTCTTAGAAATCATTATTTATTAAAATTCATTCTAAATCAGGCAAAGAGCAAGTTTAGTTCAGTTAATCAGCATACCTTTTAACTTTTAACTGCTTTAGGAGTCTCCAGGTACCTAATTTAAACAATGATATTCCTGGGTGACTTAATGTCGTATTATAACACCCAAAAACAGCACAATATTTTGTATTCCTGTTTGCCATATTAAATACTTTTATAAGTCGCACGCCGCACACGGCCACCACGGAACTAAACTAAAATAATTTGTTATTTGTACCGTGGGGCGCCCGGCCCCGGCCGTGGCTCAACCCGCGCTCGTTCGCCACAGTTTCTGCCCTTTACTACACTTATTCCGATGTGCGTAGGTATGACGCGCGTTTCGACCGTTTGTATGAAGAGCGAATACTGTTAGATTCCTATATTGTGCTCCTTGCTCTCCGAACTACTGCTCACTTTGAATGCGTCTGGCAAGATGATAGAACCGTCGAAACTGTCCGGCTATTATGTAAACATAGATTAATAGGCCCCCAAAAAATTATATATAAAATTTAGGTTTTATAATATAACGTAAGTATAATTATAAATTATAATAGTTTAAGGGTGTCCGGCAGAGGGTTGCAACCACACTAACTGTCTGGCAATGAGCAACGCGAGTTTTGATATTATTATGAATCAAATATTAAAAAAATCTGTTTTATTTTATGATAAATTTGAAATGGAATTTTATACACCTTTGTTACCTGTTACCTGCCAAAGCCACCGCTGCCTCAGCTTCATGGGTGGGGATCATTCTTACCTGTACTAGGGACACACATAGAAAAATTTTCAGCTTTTATAAAATGCCGAAGGTCTGGCACTCACGGGCTCTTGGACCATAATAGTAAAATGACCAATGTAAAACGAAGGCTTTCGGGGCATTCTTCTCTTCAATTCGACTAATTTAAACTGTAACATTTTCTATATTTCTTATTGCACTGGGCCATTCCATCTTTAGAGTGAAACGAAAAATCTATTCTATGGCCAGAAATCCGATACAAAGGAAAAAACGGAGTTTTTTTGCACCTGCCTTTCTCGACCAGAAAATACGCTGGGAATGCGCCCCTCCGACGCGACGTATTCACTCAATCAAACTCTGCGACTTTGAATTGTATTATAAATAAGATATGTTTTATCTATTGTCAGGGTTTAAATCTAAAACACATTATTAAAAATAACAGATGAGTTTGGGTGTTTTAATAAATTGGAAGAAGTCAAAAATACCACTTTATTATTACAGAAATAGATATAATATATATTTCATCTAGTATGTAAAGATAATGTAATTTTAGTGTTAAATTAAATAGTCATTTAATACAAAATATGAATTGTTCCACTTTCTGGTCATTAAATAAAATACCAGTTTAAGTGATGCAAGAAGATATTACTCAAAAACTACAAACATAAAATTGTTTGAAAGTAAGGCCTATTTTAATGCTCAACGGAAAACGTGTAAAAATACTAACGTGTCTACTAGAATGGTACATCATAAAATATTATATTATAGTAGTATAACTTTAAGAGAACATCATATTATGTCTAGTAAATATACCTGTCTTCCCAGCAAAGCCCCGTGAAATAACATAAATTAGTATAAATCATTACCCCAACCGGAATTTAAACCGACATTCGTTGCTCCGGAAATTTCATCTCTACTAAAAACTATACCAGTACTGCTATTTGTTGGTGTAATATTCATGTGATAAAACTTATGGAATATTCTAATCGAACATTTTTCATGCGAGTAAAAGTAATACGAGTAAAACCGCATGTTTTCTAATTAGTTAACCAGTGCATTATTAGTACGACCACGTTCTTCAAAAGATTGATAAAGCAAATGTTTAAACCTTCCTAATAACTATCTGTACAATATTAAACATCTGTACATGCCGGATTATAGATTTCATAAAAATTATTTTAAGTAATTTGTCAGTTTGTCTTTTGGCCAGTTTCCTTTTGTCTTTGCGTTCATTATTATAAGAAAATACAATGTTTTAGAAGATCGAGATACATTTCTTCGAGTGAAAGTACGGTTTTCATCATTCATAATTCTGAAGCATAGCGAGAGCGTGCTACTATAGTTCTCTAATATTCCCGTAATTTTGTTTAAGCATATTATAGTTTCGTATTATGTACTATTATGTCTTCTGTGGTTTCGTCTCGTTTAACTGAACATTACAGTATAGACTATCCGTGCTTTAGTATTGTGTATTCGAGTATGAGCATCAATGAGCAATGTAAAGGAAACATTATACGAGTACCTACACCTAAACGAAGGACAAATAGTGTCCTTTGACAAAAACCATGTATTGTACAAGCATTGTACAACCATTGCAATAAAATTTACATAAGCGAATCTTGGGAGCACATATTCGGTTTAACTTGTGTATTTTAAGTAAACATTATGTAAAGTGCAGTTTTTATCGAAGCTACTTAAAAATGACAAAAATGTAAAAAAATCGGGCTTGAGATTTTTTTCTTACTTTATCATAGAATTCTTTATTGCAATGGTGTGGTTGTTCGCATCCTTGATTTTTTTCAATATTTCAAATCAAAAATAAACTACCTAACAGTTATGATACCTGTAATAAATGTAGATACAAATAGGTATTTAACAAAAAAATAAATTTAATGTAACAATAACGTAAGGAAATTACATAGACTTTTTTAATAACACTTGGATATTTTCTTATCTATGCAGACAAGCAAAAAAATGAGCAAAATGTCAGATGCTGTGAATTAAAGTCTATTTAAATAGCGAAAAGAACTCAATTTCTGGAACACAGAGACCACCAAACATGACATGATAAATGTGTCAATTATTCTTCGTACCCAACTTAGGTCATAGGGTAGAAGAATTGAAGGGCATTCGTTACTCTAAATTTGGGCCACTTAACAAAACTGCTTCTCTTCTTCTCCCCGTAGCCTAGTTGGTAGCGATTCTGCCTGCGAAACGAGGGGTAGGTATCGGGTTCGATTTCCGGCCGGGGCAGATATTTATGTGACTGATAAATATTTGTACTCGGGTCATGGGTGTGTGTGATTGCGATGTATTATATGTGTCGTCCATGCCACCCGCGACACAGGTAAATAACCTTCTGCGGGAGTATGAGTGTGTATTATTATTATTATTATTATTATTAAAACGAGTTTACCGTTTAATAAGTATTTAAATATTATAAAAATAAACTGACTAATAGCTGTTAAGTTTTATAAGCTTAACCCGGGGCAGATATTTATTTCAAAGATAATAATATAATAATTATGTTTTTATCGGGTTTTTTATACAAATAAAGTTATAAAAAATATTTTTACAACTAACATGTGTTATTGTATATTATAGTTATTACTTTCCAATTTTTACTACTTAGGTATATTAATTTTAGACACAGTCTTAATGTACGCATTCCATATCCCTACCATTTAATTTTCTCACATGAGATTGGTTGGCTGAAGTTTGTTGAGATTGGTTGGTTGTCGGAACTCGGAAGAGATCTCTGTTAGAGATAAGTTCGCCTTAATACTAATTCTATTAAGGCTATTTATAAACTTAAGTCTCGGGAATCTTTGCGTGAAAAGCTCAATGTAATAGATATACTTACTAGTATATCTTTAGTAATGTAGTTTTTATACGGAAAAATAAAAGCGCATATAAACAAAATTGTGATATTCATAATCGCCAAACAAGAAGAATGCATCAATATAGTTTCGCCTTCGTTCCGCCTAAGTAAAGTGCAGCTATCTTTCATAACTCTTGGTGTACATTTCTATAATTTGCCAATAGAACCTTTAAAAAAACGTGTAAAAACACAATTGTTAGGCAAAGGATATTATATTGTAGACGAGTACTTAAATGAAGAGATGCATGGAAATGTCCAGCTCTGCAACCAGTTTAGGTTAGTAAATATTTTTGTAATATTTTTTTAAAAAAGATGTGCTGAGGAGTTTCTTTACGGCTATTTTTTCTCCTCCGTGACAAATCATCTTTCCGAAAATGTGCGTTCAGCATAAAGCCGCGTTTTCACAATACGAGTGCGCTTGGACCGAGTGTACTCGTAAGAGTTAGGTCGTATAGGAGTGCACTCGGAATGTGGTGTACACGTTACGAGTTCAATAGCATCCAAGTTTCATTTTTGTCTCTCTACTCTCCCTGAAACATTAGTCTTAAAATCTATCTGCTATGTCAAACCATGGCAGACTTGATGTGTATATGTCGTCAGCCCCAGATCCAGTACCTAACGCTTTTTTTAACTTCAACTTTTCTTGTGAATACGTACTTCGTATGTTATTAATTTTTATGTTTATGTCTTGTGTAGTAAGTCCCTCTAAAGCCATATTCCTTATAATTCGTTGTACTGCTGCGTTCCTAGCATCCTTATTTTTATAATTTTTTAATCTTACATTCCACAAATCTTTTTTTTTTAAATCGTTTATTCACAAAATAACATACTTATAACTAATAAAAACACCCGCCAAACTATCAACTAGTCTGTAGGCGGAGACTATTCGTTCTTATTTTTAAAGCAATAATTAAATACAAGGTAGGTCTTATAAAATACTGTGTTATGCGATAGATTCTGCAATTATTTATAATTTGGACAGTGTAAAAACAAATAATTAACAAATGACTAACAAAAATACTAGACTAACAAATAACTATCGAAAATTCTTCATATAATTCGAGAAACTTCACCGTATCACGCTCATTCCATTTTTTTTTTCAAGCTAAACGCTTTGTTGTTTTCATTTGACGCCATTTTATTTATATTATTTTATAAGAGTGAGCTCGTACGAATAGAACAATGTCCGAGTCCACTCTGATCGGATGCCGCCGTCCGAGTGCACTCGGATCGCTTGTTTATACGATACGAGTAGTCATCCGAGCTGATCCGAGCGGGACTCGGTCCGAGCATACTCGTACTGTGAAAACGCGGCTTAAACGGCCGCTGAATGTACATAGTGATGAAGTTTGTTAATCATCAAGATTATTTAATACAAATAAAAGTAAATGTGTAAAAGATTAGATCCAAGCAGTCGAGCTCCTTCGACTATGTGGGAGTTCTCAAGCTCTGTCCATTTGCGACAATCCTATTCAATTAAGATAGTAACATGTGCTTAATTAGGCGCACAATTAAGGTTACAGGGTCCATAATGGTCATGCATTAGAGATTGCCGAAAGTGTTATGATAGTTATGACGTCGAGACCATTGGGTGCGTTATACCTAAAGTGGTCCTATACAGGAAAGGCATAATTATGCTTTAATTCACCATTATTAAAGGACAGACACTGTAGACGAAATCAAGATTTCTTTTCTAAAACGCTCAAGACTTGTTGTCAAAACGATGACAACTTACGCGAAATTATTATACATAGGTATACCTACTATAAATAGCCATGGATAAAGTCATAAATAAAATTAAGTTAGAATATACCCAAATTGTCTAATACTCTTAGCCTGGTCGGCCCATTTCGTTTCACAAATAGACCATTAGGTCCCAATCCCTTTGCTATTTCAAAAGGATGAAGGGTTAATTTACGAGCTTAAAATTTAAATCTACGACCAACTTGCGTAATGGCAGATTCGGGGTTAACTATGTTGTTAAAGTGTATTATTATGAAGTAACCTACACGATTACTGTTAGCCAATGTAAAGATTTAAGAAATATTCGATGATAATAGTTATATATAATGTTATTAATTTGATTTGATTGTTATTTATTATATTATTACTGATTTAATCTGACATTAATATATTTAGTGATTTAATTTAATTTCCTAGTAAGAATTGTTTTAAAATTAAATTTTACTTGATGTTGCATGCTCACGAAAGCCAAATATATATGAACGATTAACTATTTTATAACAGCCTGAAGCAATGAATAAATGATTTGATTTGATTTGATTTGATGGTTTTGGTTTAAGTACAAACATAATTTTAGAAAGTAGCTATTTGATAACAGCCTAACACAGTTCTGAAATCGCAATTCCTTGCCTATTAAAGAAGTAAATGATATAAGCTTCCACGCTGGTAAAGTGCGGGTTGGTAATTTTTCCACATGCTTGTGACGAATTTGGTAGTAAAATAAAGGAAATACCTAAATATCCAACTAATATAATTATTTCTCTTAGATATTATGTACTTGAACTTCTTGTGTTAATCTGTCAATTTATCTGTCTGTCAATTATACATACTAATAAACACGAAATGACTTGAAAGAACTTGTGCCTTACCATGAACTCTAATAAAATGTGTCATGTTCAGGACAGGTCAGCTTGTAGCTAAAACTCGACAGGAGTGTATTTTGTACCATGAACGTTTACCGATGACCTGCAATGCCTCTACTTCTGTCCTGCATCTTTAGTCTATGACATGCAAGGTACTTGATTTGTACTAATTATGTTCTGAAATAGAGCGTTTTATCGGTTTACCGGTTTTCAAATGAATGCGTAATATTGATGTTTTTAAAAGTTTAAAATAACAATCTCAATTGAAGATTTTGAGATTTGTTATAAATACTTAAGTGTTGTGATTTATTAACCTTTCGTTCTCTAAAATTACCAAAATAAATTATCGCTAAGTGATGCTTACATTTTTGAACGTAATCTTACACCACTTGACACTTGACACAGTGACATGTCTAAAAGTCTATAAAAATGTGTGAGTTATGCCGGTCACTCACATTCGCGCGAATACGCGAACCCACAAGTGTGGGACGACATTCGCGAATGATTATGCGAAGTTTTCGAGGCATTCGGGGTTTTTCAAGCTGTATCGGTTTTTTGTCGCACGTGAAAGCGCGCGAACCTCGAACCTTCGTGTAGTCTCTCACACATTTGTGCGACCAGTTGCGCACACGACTAAAAAGGTGATTGATGTATCTCTTAATTTTTCGTGGTTCGTGGCGTCTAATCGTACTACCATTTATTTTCTGTATTGTAAATGGATTTTAATGACAACAACATAATAACAACAGCAAGATTGAACATTCGTGAACAAAGTGTAGGAGGAAGCGGAAATGGGCTTGTATTGTATACTCATATACGAACCCATTTGCCTGACCACCCTTCACATATGTGCAAACATTCGTAAAAATGTCAAACATTTGCGCGCATGTGAGTGACCGGGGTTAGGAGCGATAATTTAAAAAGCATAAGTACAATGAATGTTTTTAAAATTTTCCAAACAAATGAAATGTATTTATTTTGTGATGATGGTGTATTTGAAATTCGCCATGGCTGCATCCCGTCGTATTTCATCATCATCAACGAAATAGCCGAAACAGGACAATAAATGTTACTTTCGGTGAGCTGTAATATTTTGACGTTAACATATGCCACTTTCTGATGTCAATACGTCAACAATCGCGTCATGGTACACGAATTGCAGGGCAGAAGATCATTTTTGAAGTCACGTGACCGCTGCCCTGTTACGGTGACGTGGTCGCTGGCTGCCCTGTGTTTTAGCCAGATCATGGTAGGATATAGCAGGACAGGCCAATTATCGGCTAATATTGACCTGTTTTAAGAGTTCATGGTAAGCCCCCTTAACCTTTGTTAAAATATTCGGAGCTTATACTTTGTCTCGTAATTATCATCAAGTTTTTCAAAGATAATAATAATAATAAACATGTATATGAATGGTGGACATGAGACATTTATGGCATTAAGTCTGATATTTTTGCTAGGAACCGTAAATATACTTGTTACTTATTAAGGCGTACTTTTTATTTGACAGTGAGGATTAGATAATTTTCTGTAAGTAAGAACACAACATTTTTGGAACGAAGTTCCTTATCGCGCGTTGCGAAAGGGGGCTAGGCGGAAAATTTGGTAACGACACTTTTTGCCGGTAACGAAAAGTTGCGACACTTTTTGCCGTCGTAGTTTTTTTTTACATAGAAAGCAAGTCATAGTACTAGAATAGCAAAAACATGCAAGCGAGTGTGCCAAAACAAATCTAATTTCTCACGAAATTTAATACCTTACCTTAGATTTGTTTTGGCACACTTGCTGCATGTTTTTGCTATCCTAGTACTGACTGCAAGGAACTTCGTTCCATACGGGTGTCCCTTGACACCTCTCAAGTTTTTTTTTACAGTAAGTTCGTCGGATTATGTTTTCGAATTGATTAAAATTTTATATTCTGAACTTACGACTTATAAGTCATTTAAGTTCAAAACTAGGAAGTTATTGAAAATAGAAATAGGATTATAAATTGATTGAATTACTTTGCTATCCCGACAACTTCTCAAAAATTTCACAACACATCTCTCAGCTTGAGCTCCCCAGGCAACAAAAGTACTTTCGGTTGCGAAGTTTCAAATTTATATAGATCTCTTGAGATAAGAAATTCTTTGGGATTGCTTTGATATTATTAAAAATGTACTGAAAAGTTATGTATTTGCGGCTTAGCTTTGAATTTGAGTTCAGTATTTATTTTTCAAAGAAGTGTTTGTAGCCACTACATGAAAAAAAATTACAAAAAAGCTCTTACTTAAATAATAACGATTGAAAGGCTATGACTTGTTAACGATATTTTTCACGATATTGAGTTTCATAATTATGATGGCGCTACGTAATTAACATGCTTCGAACGATGATAAATATGGATCAGAAGTTTTTATTTACTTTTAAACTATATTGCTAATTTAATACAAGTGATGATAACGAAAAAGGGATAATTATCTATGTAATCTATTCAGATGAAATTCTTTCACTTGTATTTTAAAATAGTGTAGTGACTGATCACGTATTAAATCGTATCGTATCGTATTGAATGCCAGAGACAAACAGCCTATACAGAAAATAACTTACAGTAAAAGAAATAAAAATTAGGAGGAGTAAGAAGTGAAGGATTAAAGGAAAATCGGAGAGAATAGTTATGCTAACGTAATTTTAGTAGCCATGAAATTTTTTTAACCTGCTGAGCGATTCTATAGGTGCAAATAGTTTGTTGCTTATTGCAGTTACTCGTAAACTCCAAGACAATAATTATTCCTAAATGTTTAACTTGTTGACAGTAGGTACGGAATACTAACATTTTCAAAAACTACAGCAGGCAGATATGGATTTGGAAAAATGGACATTATTATATGGAGATATAATTATGTACTTCTTTTATGCCATTGTCTTTTTTGTTGTTTCTCAAATCAGGATCAAAAGGTGATAGAAGAACTTATTACATCTGAATTACACTCACGCAAAATAATACTTCCATCTACGCTACAGTTCAATCTACAATGTTTTGTCCAAAGCAAACATTGGATACGCCAGACAATGAAAGCGTGAGTCGATAAAACAAACCCATCCGAACTTAGAGCGATGCCATTAAACTAGAAACAACGTACTTCGGGGCTTTCAGTCCGTCCTCGTCCGGTACGGCTCCCTTGCGTCAGATGTCCACAATTAATAATAGAGGTCTGCAAGTTGAATGCCACATGTTGTTGCATGGGCTTCTCTCGGCTTGCATGCTGAATACAGATGAGCTTATTTATGTAAATTTGCTTTGCCTCAACGAGGATGACGCCCCGGTTTGAGTAATCCCGACCGTCGTAAGTGATTGATGTTGGCGCCGTTGACATTCCGCTTTGCTAACGATTACGGATATTAGCCCTTTGACTGATTATAAAAATCAGTAGAAGAAAAATAATTGTTTCAACATGGTTCTTTCTAAATGTAAAACTAATTTAACCAGGCATCGCTATGCAATGACTGCATGGGACAAGTGCGTAAACTGTATTTTTAACCCATATATACTGACATCCTGTTTCAACCTCTTAAGGGTTAAATTTAGAAAAAAATCTTCGTGGTTTTGGTTGTACGTTGTGACAAAAGCAAGCATTCTCCTCCAATGAAACTTAATGCCAAACCGATTTTTAATTCATGAGCCATATCTCTTTAAGTAAAGATAAGAGCAAAAGTTAAATAAAAATATATTTTTGTAACAAACAAAATTCCTGCACCTAACAGTAATTAAATTTAATAAGAATCAAAATAACTAACTCGAGAAGGATTGCCAGTTTATTTAGAAAATAAAAACGACAATCGTATTGTAATTTAGTCACACCTGTGAAAGTGAATCGTGGTGAAAAAACCTTCCACTGATTTATATCTCTCAGCTGAAATATTGAACACCAATCGATGTCATATCGATGTGCATTTAATTTCCTTCGTGATGTTTGGAGTAATTTTCATTAAAATAATTGAATTGTATCGCTATTTTATTCCATCCACATTGGAAATTAAGCGTTATTTATAGGGATGTTAATTATGATAATTAAGCCATCATAATTTTGCGTATAGATAAATCATGGACAGTTTTGCGGGTTTGTTAGTTAAATGAATAATGTTCTATGTAAGTACTGCTGCGGTATTTTGTAATTTTGAACATGTTGTGTGAAAATTTATGGAACAGTTCTAAATTTATAATTGTAATTTGTAATAGTTGCTCACCTGAAATAGTTTTTGGAAAGTTTGTGATAAATAACAAATAAATATTTATTTAGTACATAATTCAGTTTTATTTATAAGTTTTTTGTGAGTTGTGGTAAGAAGAGATGAGTTGTGGTAAGAAGAGAAATACTTAGGTACCATTATCTTAAGATCAATAATGCCAAAACGAATATTAGACTTTAACTGAGTAAAGTGCATAATAACTATTCAACAATTCAACTCTTAATCAACGTTCTATTTTTAATTGTAAGCGACAGTGAAGTGCGGGATGGTAGATGCACTAAATTATTAAAAGATTATTAACTGCTATTTATCTGTATTTTAACCCTTTATTTTGTTTACATGGAATACATTAGTGCTTGATAACAATCCCACCTAATGGTAAGTGGCGATGAAGTAAGCGAGAAATATGGAGAAAACTAACTTAGTAAAAGTCTATTAAAAAAAAGTGTTAAAAAAATACTTTTATTTTTCTCACTCTTAACTTCAAGACACCAACATCGTAGGTGGACGGACGGGAACACCCACGCGGGCAAATATTCCAGTCCTTCGTGGCGCACTTTTCAAATGATGGTATTCATTGTGATGAGATTCATGAATGCTCGTCTCGCAGACCCTTGACCATGAGTCACCTGCCAAACGACTCGTCGTGTTCCGGCTCGGGCTTGCGAGCCAGTGCTTTCTTTCTTTTTCTTCTTTTTTTGTTGGCTGGCCACGCATCAGTGATGCCTTTGGTGTTGCTGATGTCCACTTAGGCGACATTGGGCCACGATAGCCACTCAACCATCAGATGGATGGTCAACTCATTTGCCGGCTATTTCCTTAAAAAAAGACCTAACATAATGCCTAAATACTTTTAAAGTATTAGATATTGGAAAACTTCTATGTACTCTTATCAGTAATAATATTGCGAATTTTTGCATGTCAGAGTGCACTTACCGAAAAGAAATAACAGTGAGTACCTAGTTAGTACGACCTACAGACGAATGTTTATGAATACATCAACTGGTATGACTATTGGAAAATGTTGCACTACAATCTCCTCTATCTTCCAGTGAAACTCCCATTAAAATTGGTTTAGCCCTTCCAGAGATTAGCCTGGACAAACAGAAAGACAGACAAAAATAACAAAAAATGTTTCATGTAAATCGTATCGTGTTTCGTGTTAATAATTATAAGTACTTGAGAAAACAGTTATTTTGAAACCTTAGACAGACACTTCAATTTTATTTATAATATGTATAGATTCCACTTTGCAGAAATATAACCCTGAAAGTGTAATATATTAAAGTTTCAAATATCAGGAACAAGAATGGAATGAGTATTCCAATTAGTGCAGGATTCTCATTAAGATCCGGGTTCTACGAACGAACACCGATATTGAAGTTACGTGATCAAGATTCAGTTCATTACGTTTAGAGTTCAACAACCTTTAGTATAATTAAAGTGGATCGTCATTACAATCGTATACTATATACTATTCAGGAGGTTCTTTTGACTTTGTTGAGTCATATTTTCAGGTAATGGTTAATTTTATTGTGATATTCTTGAGCACTAAAGGTACGCGGCTTTGTTGCGGTATTAAAATGAAACGTCGAAAAAAATTAAAATATTCAGACGAAATACGATTATAAAGATTGATTGATCAATTCTTGGGCATTATTCAACTACTCGCTAAGTTTATGCTTAGTAATTTTTTTGATAATTAATAGTTTTATTGCAAACATTCGGATTTTTCAAATAAGGTAATTCTTGTGACCATTTTGTACTGTTGTTTCCTTCTAATTCTTGGTACGTGTTGATGAACAATCTTACCTGATGTTAAGTTGTGTTGAAATCCGAGACGGTAATATTCCCTTCCCTTATTCTCGTTCTCAATAAATTAATAATTATTGGCGTACAAAGCCCAGTCAATTTTAAACTCTTACCAATCTTTCCGAGTTATATTTCAAAGTAAACACCTTCTTCGTGGCACTTTATTTATTTTTTGATAAGAACTTTTACGACGACGTCCACCTTGTATATGACAGTCTTATATTAAACTTTTGCTAACTCCGCGGAATATTCAAAAATGTTGAGCGAAATGGACAAGTTTAGTATTAAGTCCAAGCAAAGGTGCCGACTTCATGAATAAGGCATCGCGTTACCGCCTCTGTCTTGTCTGTATTAAGCCAAATTCTTTTCATATATTCTTTCGGAATTCAGTTATTACATTTTCACGTATTCTGTATTTTATAATACCAGTCGTTGGGAAAAATCTTCGGGTAAAATATTGTGTTACGTAGTTACGTAGATCGAAATATGACGTAGTAAAATAATTGATTTCATTCTATTTAACTTTTCTCGTCGCTTCGTGTCTTTTCTTGGTTCTGCTATTCGTATCAATAAATATTTCTAATACATATATTTTTGGACTTTTATACATAATTTTAACAATTTAATAATAGTGTCGTCATGAGTGAATAAGTATTTAATAAGGTGGGATTGCATCCGGTGAGATTAAAGTCAATGATTTAAAAAATTCAATGAGTACAGATTTAGGTAATACTAGCTTCCGCCCGCAGCTTCGCCTGCGTGGATATCAGTCAATTTACATAAACCATAATGAATTATACACTTAAACCTTCCTCAGGAATCACACTAGCATTGGTGAATACCGTACGAAAATTATTTCGAAAGTTTTTGATTTTATCGCGTTCATACAGACAGACAAACGCGGCCGGGGGACTTCATTTTATAATATGTATTCAGGTAAGGTTGTGTAGGTTCACAACTGCGATTCATGAAGCGAGATGATGTAGCGAAATAATTGGCTCATATCATATCGTCTGCTCTAACAAGCATGTACTGCAAACAGGCAAGAGAGTAAACATCTCGGTAGTACTTGAGCGAGTTACTTACAAACAGTACTAATTATCAAGCGGATCTTAATGAAACAGACTATAAATCTCAGATAGCACAGTCACGTGTCTTTAATTGCCTGTTTGTAAAACGGCGCACGTATTCGTTGCGGGAACGGTAAACAGTTACAATTCGCCAAAACAAAAGTTGTATGTAGTCCAACTTCAGTTTATAGAAATGCTTGCATTCTCGCTGCTTTTTAACCGACATTGTAAAAAAGATTATAATATTGTTCGATGCATTTTTAAATAACAATCATGGCATTATTTGCTTCAGGAAATATATGTAGAGTTCACAAATCTGAAGTCCGAGGCAGCCGGGTCAGCTATTTATTTATAATTTGCTTTGTAATAGATCCTGCCTGAAATGTACTGTAGGTATATGGTATTGTCGATAGAGGCCAATCGGGTCTATCGGTATTTATAGTATAACGACAGTTTGCAATAATCTGTCTATACAATTATGGAATGTGATTATGGATAAGATAGTAGATAAAGTAACATTACAGCTAACACTACGAGTGTAATGTTCTGATTTTGACACTTGCCATCCAACTTACCTGGAGACAGGGACAGATAGAAAATGTAAAGCAGCCGAAAGATACTTTAGATAAGATCTTCAGATTATTTTTTGCTTATGTATAAATGTGTGGAATACGTCGTCCGTAATGATTCTGATTCTGATTTCGTTCGGTTTTACAAAAAAACGATCTGAACAGTAAATCATAAAATATGTATAACCTTTAAATCCAACTCAGTGAATATTTATTGAAATAAATAGCAAATACATCGAGTACTTGCTCTCACAAATTTTATCAAACGATCGAAGTTTTTATTTCAATTCTGTATTAAAAATAGAAAGGGTTCAATAATACAAATATTAATTAGTTTGCTTGTATGTACTATAAATTAATTGATCGTAATTTGGGGTGTTTATGCTCCGACTCAGATGAAAGAACAAAAGATGCTGCTTCATACTGCAGCATAAACACTCAGCATATTATGTATTAAAACTCAATCATTTATTTATTCTGTTATTTAGAAAATCATCAAGGCTATGTTAGCGTAAGTAGTTAATGAGTAATAGTGAATAAACTTACTACTACGGAACTCTACATTACGCGTGGCCTGACATGCACTTGCCCAATTTTTTGTATATTGAACATGTTTGATATTATTATAATATCCCCTATTATCTATGGTTTTGTAGCAAAAATTTATTTACAGGTAAATTTATCTATAGGTGCAGTAGTTTTATAAAACTACTACTAAACTGTAAACTATTTGTTCACAATGTAGGGTTCGTTGAATTACCTAATAGTCCAGTGCCGATAGCTCTAAAAACGGTAAAAAGTGGAAGAAAATTATAGTAGAATGAAACCTATTGCAAAAGGAAGAGAATATAATGAAGATTATAGGAAAAATAAATTACGGGCGATCTGAGGTCGGGAAGGGGGGGGGGGGAAGGGGGGTTTAAGGGAAAAAAATGGTTTATCTCGATTTCCGGAAAAACTACAAGTCCTATTGAAAATAAGTTGGATGGAAAAGTTGTAGGTAATAAAAAGATCTACAACTTTTGTTTTTACACTTTTTTACATAACCTCAAAATTTATGTGAAAAATTCAAAAAACCACGTTTTTGGTTTTTTATTTTTATCTTTTACAAAAAAAATTTTTTTTTCACGAAATTTATTGAAAACTTACCTTTGTATGTCCTTAACATGCTGTAATTTTTTTGATTAAAAAAAATATTTTTTTCCACCTTATTTTGACCTTAAATCAAAAAAACACCCTTATTTTCAGTCGAAAAATCTCACGTCAAAATATTTGATTTTTTTAAAAAATCGGTAGTCTTTTTGTTCGTTGGAATCTCTACTTTCTAATGGTATATAAAAACCTATACACTACTATGGTAAATGTTCTCAGAAAATGCAATGAAACGACTACTATTTTCGTTTGTTTTTTGCAATCTCATATGCAATCAATGGAATCCGAATATTTTTTATATTATTATAAAAAAATTATTTTTTGTAAAAGATAAAAATAAAAAACCAAAAACGTGGTTTTTTTAATTTTTCACATAAATTTTGAGGTAATCTAAAAAAGTGTAAATACAAAAGTTGTAGATCTTTTTATTACCTACAACTTTGCCATTCAACGTTTTTCAATAGGACTTGTAGTTTTTCCGGAAATCGAGATAAACAATTTTATTCCCTTAAACCCCCCCTCTCCCCCCCCTTCCCGACCTCAGATCGCCCGTAATTTATTTTTCTTATAATCTTCGTTATATTCTCTTCCTTTTGCAATAGGTTTCATTCTACTATAATTTTTTTTCGTTTCAAAAATTATTATCGGCACTGGACTATAAGGCTTGAAGAGTACGGACGGCCTGATCGAGATAGGGGAATAGCTCTTCGTAAAATCTGATTAGATATATTTTTATAACCCTTTTTAGCCGTAAGTGGGTAACTGAACCTGGGAACCGTCGCTTTGAAGGTAGGGTTACTACCAACTCATGTAAAGTTTGTTGCTTTATATCTATTATGTATATTACTAGTTGACTCGGCAAACGTTGTTCCACCAAAAATTTAAGGGTGGACCACCCTTAACATTTAGGTGGATGAAAAATAGATGTTTTCCGATTCTCCACCCTAGCCGATATGCACGCAAAGATTCACGAAAATCGGTCGAGCCGTTTCGGAGGAGTTCAACTTCTAACACCGTGACACAAGAATTTTATATATTAGATAATACTTATATGTATACATACATATAATATTATTTTCTAAAGGTTAAACTTTCGCAATATATTTCGTTACGTAACAAGTAACGTGAATTAATATATTCATTAAAAATAAATAAAATGTGCGAGTTCGAAAAACCATTGTGGGTAGCATAGAATTTAATATGGTAGATCTAACTTCATTTTAATCTTTCGGATTTTTTATTAAAAAAACGCGAACAATAATAGTCTGTTTCATTTCTAATTTAAATTAAACAAAGGAAATATGTATGAATACTACTCGTATTTACCTTTGTGGGTAAAAGTAGGTTAACCGTTTGTTTGTTTCTTTATTGTAGATGGTATCAGGGAAACTAGAGCTTACGACTAGGTATCTGGTTATCAAATAGAATTAGCTTATCTCATTAACATTAAACTTTAGTATTATGATGGCTTTAGCGAAACCCTTGGAATACAACGTATCTAAGTTAACATTGTCGTACGTTGATATATTATTATCACAGAAGACATAATAGTAAAATATAATAGTAATATTATGAAGATTTGGTTTTAAGATTCCCTTTAGTTGTGTACCTGAGAAAAATTATATAATGTTGAAATTAAACCACAAAAATATATAGAAAAACTACGTTTTCAGATTTATTCCAGAGCAGATTGTAAAAGTCAGAAAAAAAAAATGTGACAACACAAAAAGAACGTGTCAATTTTAAAAGAAAAACTTCAACACTCCCTCCAAATTGTAACGTTCCTCACCTTAATAGTATAAGATTACAGTAGGTACATACACTCCTTAACACCCCATAGCAACAAAAACATCACTACTTAGACAGTACCTACATCATTAAAATTTTCTGTAATATAATTACAATTGTTATAACATACCTACCTAATACTCAATATAACTGAACTAAATTTCCACAAAGGTAAGTAACAGATTACCAATCCATCATCAACATACAGAATCAGATAAACTTTATTTACATCTAGTTCACCAGTATAAATACATTTGTCAGAGTGACTATTAGTGAAACCAAATTTCTTCAAAACTAAATAGAATTTCTGATTCTAACATCTAGGAGCTTGCTTCAAGCCATACAAGGACCTCTTAAGTTTACAAACAAACCCTTTGGGTACAACCAGACCTTCAGGTAGAGTCATCCATATGTTTTCATTTATATTTCCATAAAGAAATGCAGTTTTGACATCAAATTGCACCATTTTAAAATTATCCTGACACACTTTAGAAAGCAACACTCTTACAGAGTCATACCTCACAGTTGGTGAAAATGTCTCCTTGTAGTAGATCTTTATTTAGTATCTTTTTGAACATCCCAGAGCACTGAGTCTTGATTTGTAGATCGGGGTTAGTTATCTTTTATGCGGAAGACCCACTTGTTACAATTGTTCTCACTCCTACAGGTTTCTCTCTATGTGCTTTCAGCTCTTCTTGTATAGACTTTTCCCATTTTTCTTTCTCTGCAGTTGTCAGTGCTTCTCGGTAAGTTTTTTGGTGTGTCATGCAATTGATCTCCACAAGCCACAACTTCTTCTTTTGAATTGTTGAGTATTTTACAGCCAATCTTATCAAACTGTACGGAACACCCCTTCTTTATGATTTGACTAACGGAGAGAAGATTGCTTGCTAACTCAGGTACATACATATAACACATTAGTTACTTGTATAGTTCCACTTTTTCCATAGCTTTGACAGGTTAATTTTACCACAGCTTTTCACAGTGAGCATTTTATCATTTGCGATACGGATGCTTGTAATCGGTGCTGGTGATTCATTATATAGCCAGTCCTGCTTCATGGTCATGTGCATGGATGCTCCTGAATCAATAAACCAACTATTACTTTCACATGCTGTTGACATTGCTGAGATTACTGTGACATATCCAGTTTCTTTTTCTGTCTCTTTATTGCTATCCTTCTTTTTAGTTCTGCAATACTTGCAAGCAACGGGGGCCTTTATAACTGAGACCTCTTTGCTTGCTTTTATCACTTTTACCAGCATATAATGCCATTGACTCGGAGCCCTTTATTTCTTGCAGGAGCTTAGTCTTCACGGAATCTGCTGTTATCGGCACACCGGAACATTGAAGGGCCATTATCATAGGTTTATATACTTCAAAACCAGTAAGAAAAATAAACTAGCGAGAAGTAATGTACCCATCCATTCATCATAGACCTCAAACGAAGTATTTCGTAGTTCGTGCGCCTCAGTCATTATTCTGTTTAAGTAGTCTTCTTTATTCTTCGTTGAGCTTAGGTCGTATCACTTTTACTATGACCGGCGAACTAATCTCAAGAATATCACTTTGTCTACGATTTCTACAATCAGGATTACGGATCTGGGCCCATAACCTGTTATCATCGAACGCTTTTTGTAAGTTAGTCCAAACCTCTTTTGCAGTCTTCGCCTCTTGAATGTGTACATAATTCACAGAATCAATCAGTAAAATTATCTTTGATTTTGCTTTTAGGTCAAGCTTCGGATCAATATCTTTACCATCATTCTCAATGCAACACCATAATTCCTCATGCTGCAAATAAGTTTGTACTGCAAATCTCCATGTATTGTAATTCTCGCGTCCAATCAGTTTTTCTATGAGGGTCATTGAATTTGAAGACATAGTGAAAAACTTGGTTTCTTTTGTTTTACACAACGACACCACGTTGAGCTTAGATCGTATCACTTTTACAATGACCGGCGAACTAATCTCAAATATATCACTTTGCCTACTACTTTTACTATTAGATTACGGATCTGGGCCCAGAACCTGTTGAAATTAAACCACAAAAATATATAGAAAAACTACGTTTTCAGATTTATTCCAGAGCAGATTGTAAAAGTCAGAAAAAAAATATGTGACAACACAAAAAGAACGTGTCAATTTTAAAAGAAAAACTTCAACATATAAAATATAAAAATATCGATTTAAAAGTGTACTGTTACTACTGTTAGTCGAAAATAGTAGGTACATTGTTCACCTATAGGTGTGTACATATAGTAGGAGATAAGAAGTTTTACTTCAATCAGTCGTGTGGTCTAAAGCACACTCTTTTTTTTTCACGAACTTCTTTTTCGTTATAATATAAGAATAATATTATGTAAAGAATCCTCAAATTAATTTCGCTTACATATCTTAATATGAAATTTAGAATAGTAACCAATAAATAAAAATAAAATGCGGCAAAAAAGTTTTCCACTTTTATGTATTTTCTCTATATGTCGTGAATAAATTCGAAGAAATTCCAACTTCCATTACTAACGGATCCCTACTAATATATAAAATAAAATTTCTTTGTTGCATATTTTATGTACCAACTTTATTACGAACAGGACTTTATGTGCTCATAGCCTTGTGTTATCATAGGTTTGTGTCGATCGTAACATATAAAACAACCGTTACCTGCTAAAAACAGGCACGTGACCATAAAAAGATGTCGTTTTATACTACCAACCTATCAATTCGGAGTCTTGTGACGTATTTTGAGCACCATGGTAACATAACCTAAAGTGTAATTCCCTCTTCCTAAAAAAAGCTCACATTTAGGCACCTATTTGTCGCAAAACATTTTAACGAAATGATAATATTCCGAACGACCAACTTTATAATTTCTAATACTTATTCAGTTTTAAACAGTTCATTAGTCGGGAGTTCCCATATTATCCCCTAATACCTGTGCTATAACTTTGCTAATTCATATGGGCACGTAAAACGGAAATTAACCCAGTGTTCTTAATTACATTTTCGCATGCTTTACTTTCGCTTTAAAGGGTCGCTTTGTACACAGTTTACCCGAGCCACCTTCACATTCAAATAATTGTGAATTTAGAATCCGAATTTTAGCCAAGAATTAATTTTAAGTGCGTAGTTTTTAACCCTCGATGAAAACAGACGGTCTTCCTGTATTTTATACCAATGTAAATTGGTGTAGTGAAACAAAAGAGCATCAGCACTTCTCGAATCAACCTTGAAATATTTTTAATATTCAGTCGCAATGCTAAAATCAATTTTTTTTTATTTCAAGATTTTACTATAATCCATGGGCAACGCACTACAGAAGTGCAGCCTGCTCTGACTTAAAAAAAGATAATTATAAAAATACGCCCGAAAATTGATGCGTGTATTGGCTAGTATTATAGCCAAGATATTTATCGACATTAGATAGATTACCTTCATCGTGAAGTTAATAAAGAGCAATTATTTGTATTGTTGTCTAGGTCTGTGAATCGTAGTTGATCACGCGATGTTAGCAGCTTATCGCTGTCGATTCATAAATATTATATTGATATTAAATGTGGCATCAATAATAATATTATAATATTAACATTTCTGTCTTCAAAAGGAATACCTACTACGAAGGCAATCATGCACTCCAGGTTTCACCAGAAAATAGCATCAACCTTGGATACGAAACCTATAAACCTTGTAAAAGCTTTGAGGGTATCAAAGTTTATAAAGCTGTGAGACGCTTCAAAGTTCTGAACAATCTGTGCGCTAATCTGGAAGAGGGTGATGGATAATGATGATAATATGTGCCTCTCGCTTCTTGTTCTCGTCCTAACTGACATCAGTTGAGATAATTGTATGAATGAATTTCAGGGACTCTACTAATTAATTAGGTATTTAGAAAATGATGAAGTCAGAATAGTTCTAATTTCAAATTAGGATGGGCTTTGTAATGTAAAATTATAAAAAAAAATCTTTTGGTATTGAAATTTTAAATTTAATCTTCATATTTTATTTAAATGGGTGTATTAAAGTTTTCCTTTCAAATAATGGAATATTATTGAAAGACACTTAAAGCAAAAAGCAAAGCAAAGCAACAACCCATAATTGTCCCACTGCTGGGCTCGGGGTCTCCTCTCACAGTGTGAGGGGTACAGGCCATAGTCTACCACGCTGGCCAAGTGCGGATTGGTAGACTTCACACACCTTTGAGAACTGTATGGAGAACTCTCCGGTGTGCAGGTTTCCTCACGATGTTTTCCTTCACCGAAGCAAGTGATAATTAACTTCTAATACGCACATAATATTTGAAAATCAGAGGTGCGTGCCAGGATTTGAACCCAGGCCCTTCCGTTCGGGAGACCAACTTTCTAACCGCTAGGCTATCACTGCTTTTACACAAGACACTTGCGTTAAATTAATTTTCAAGTAGTTAGTTGAAATATTGTATTTGTTTCCGTTGGATTTAAAACGACAAACGTTGAGAGCCAATTCCCTTTTTTTCACTAACAACGCTTGTGGGATGCTCTTCAAGTTGAAAATTATGTATCGGCGGGCGGGACCTTTACGTTGCCCATGGATGAACGAATGTCGGTATTATGGATAACCCATGTCCTAGGACCTAGGTGATCGACAAAAGCGACAAGTCACTATGTGACACAATGCGCCTCATTATTACCTAAGCAAAACACTGATCTATGGTTCAATGAGGAAAGTTGGCACTTTGACTAGTGATCCCGAATCCAATCTTAACACAACATAAGACATAGTAGTAATTTTAAATCAGTATTCATTCATTATATAATTCTGTAAACTCGTGCTGAATAGTATGGATAGCCTCAGGGATCTCAGATTATTTACAATAAAATACAATTATATACCTTCTCATTGCAAGTTTATATTTTCAATATTTACATTAGCACAATATTTTGCTATTTTTTCTAGCTTGACAATGAATGACAACGGTGTTATTCTCAAATACTATGGCAACCAATATAGTGTTGCTCATCTACAATGTACAAATGTAGGGTCGCTACACATTCATTTATAAAAATAGGCTTACATTAGGTAATTATATTGTCCAGGTACCACGCTTTAATGATGCCTACATGTACTGTAAACCTCGCTTTTAAAAACCAGAATGTGCAATCGAAATAAATATGAACACAATGTGATCAGAAATTGCATTTTCAACTTAATTCGAGCGAAATTAGGTTGGTACATATAAACACAAACTGGGTGAACGGTTTGGGATGTCGCTAATCTCATTACAATTGGACACATTCGCGCAGTTCAGTGGATTAGCACGGTCCACTGTATTCAGAACAAATTGGATACGAGAACAAAAATTATATGAAACAATTTAATCATATTGCATTACATGTATTAATATTTGTTATGTAAACAATGATGAAGTAATTTTATTCATACAATTATTTAATTTTTACCCAAGTAAGGCGGAGATAATCGGAGGGTTATTGTAAGCCATAAATATTTGTTGCCGCAGTACCTACTTATAAACGATTTATCATAATATATTATGACAAATTATATTGTTAGAAGCTTCTTGTTCATCCCTTGGTCATTTGCTTTCTGATGATAAAACACTATTATAATCATAAAAACACATTTGAAAAGTAGCGTGTTTGATATCAAAATCAAGGACTTAATTAAGCACATGACTGTATATGCACCTATATCCTATACTAATGGATACCCGGCGTGTGCTACGTTAAAGAATGTTGTATGGAAAAGGTCAAAAATCGACGAAAGTGTATAGAGGAAATCCGTACAAACATTTTTTGTCTTTTATGTAGATACTAGCTTTTGCCCGCAGCTTCGCCCGCGGTAGAGATCGATTTTTTACAAATCCTACTTACTTTTAAACATGTACCATTTGATAGCGTATTTCAGAACTTGCAAATGAATTTTACTAACGCCATCTATTGACAACATCCGGAACTAAATATCTAGCAACTAACAAAATACATATTGATCTTCCCACGGGGATGTTTTACCGCGGTAAAAAGTAGCCTACGTTACTCTCCACCCTCCTCACTATCTCCACACACAAAAACCATACCATATAACAGTTTCGTTGCGATGTGAAAGACGGACAAACAAACAAACAAACAAACACACTTTCACATTTATAATATTAGTATGGAAGTATGGATATAGATTTACGTAGAGATTTTTAGGTGGATGTTATAGGGATATGTTATTTGTGTTGTCCCGCGAGACAGGTAAATCCTATTGCGGGTGTGTGTAAGCGATTATTTTTTAGCGTTCATAATGTTTGCTTATCATTATTTTATAGCCCAGCTATTGTGCCACCCATTTTGGTAACTTTTATTTTTCTATGGGTTCTTACGTAACGAAAGACTGCAAGGTATGTTAACTTAATTTAAGCAATTAGTCGCTAGAAAAGGACTGTGTGTTATTAGAATCCAAATACTGACCTTAATTAATGATATTATGAAAACGGACTTTAAGGACATGACTTTTTATCATTAAAGTATTTATAATAAAAATTTCACCATTAGGTACTACGACAATACAATAATAAATTATTATCCAGTGATATAATAACAAGGTAAGTGACACTGATTCTACATTCGTATATTGTAGGTTTGACCTACTTACTGCCTTATAAATACTAAATTAACTCGGCGTTGAGCTCGTTGATATACCTTTATAGTAAATATTGATATAGTGTGGCTGTATTTCACTTACTTTTGTGTCAATACATGTATTCTTAGAATTAGTTTATGGACTACAACATAAAATAATTATTTACAAATAATGTTGTCTTTATTTTTTTTTCTTCACATGGTTTATTTTTGATGTACCTATAATAAATATTTTCTTTGTTTTGTATTACCTACGTTATTTGTAAACCTGTACTCATGTATTTCTAGATCTTAATTTTAAACAAAATGATGTTGTAAATTATTTTTTGTTTTTATTATTATAATAAACGCTTTTACAGGTTCATCCATTAATTCAAGCCAACCAATTCATATCTTTCTGTTTACTGAAAAGTAAGTGTAACTACATACTTAAAACTTACCCATATCTGAAACAATGTACATAAACCGCTCTGCTGTATCCGATATACTTCACCAAACCATACAATATTGAATCTCGAGATAGAATGCAATATATTTTGAGCCTCTAAGTTGATATCATCAATGCGAGCGATATGTTTTACCCTCCTACTGGCTTTTAGGGTGAAAATTTATCTCCGCTAATAAATTACGCGCCTACGTTCAACCTTGCTTAAACAAACACGGTGTTCGCACCATATTTTTCATTCTACGCGTCTCAGACACTCGACATAGCTCGACGTACTAGGGTTTTAGGATATTAACATTCTAGAGTTTGTGACAAGTTGACAACACGTACCATTAATAACACTAATGTACAATACGCGTTTTGCAATAATTAAAATTGTTTCCTTCATGTTACAAAATTAGGCATACCTAATTTTGTAACATGAAGGAAACAACACCCATAGGTTTTGTTATGATTTATACACTTCGCATAGCCCATATTACGCTAATATTTTAAAAATATATGCAATATCTATAATTCATAAATATAATACCTAATTCAAATGTTGATGATTATTACTATCACTTATTAAGGGTTCTTTTAGAATATTTAATTATAACTACAAGATATCGGCGTTTGAATTTATACGTCATTAATGGATTATTAGAGTAAAGAAAAAAGTACACAAAACATTAATTTCATTCAGAGAAAATATTTAAATTAAATTTACAGAGAGATAATAAATAGAAAGAATGTGTGATATTTTGATTGCAACGGACAAGTGCTCAAATTTTAATTAAGGTGCCTCAGGCCCTTGACATTTTCACTCAGACCTTGCCATATTCAACAGAATGAAAGTTATTTACATTTTAAAACCTTCGTAATGAGTGTTTTGTACCTACATTTACTTTCATTTTAATTTGTGTTCTAAATTATAACAACCTATAAATGTTCCACGACTAAACTATCTTTTATCATCTATCTATCTAATAGCCTTTTAGAGTCCACTGCTGGACATAGGCCTCCCCGAATTCTCGCCACTCCGACCGGTCCTGGGCCCTCTGAATCCAGCGGCTTCCCGCTGTCTTCTTTAGGTCATCAGTCCATCTCTTCGGGGGGCGACCAGTGCTCCTTTTACCGAGACGTGGCCGCGACGCGGCCGATCTTTTATCATGATGAGTTAAAACCATGTTGAACTTTTCTCTTATTGTGAACAACAGAGAACTTAGAGGTATACCATATACCTGCAGGTTTCTTCACCGTATATTCTGTCACTGATGCTTAGGTACATGAATTACCACATAACTTATCTCTCATACGTAATTACGCATATCACTTTGCAAAACAAATGGAGTGCATAAATAAGATAATCATATAATCTTATTTAAAGTTACTTTTAGAAAAAGAAAAAGTCTTACTTTATTTATTTGAAAATACTTATAAGATAAAATAAAGACGGTATATTCTTACTCCTTATAAGGATTATTATGTAAGTATAGGTAGGTACGCCAGGTGGTAAAAGCTTTTTACGGATCATCTGTCGCGGCTTTGAAATTAAATTCTTTAGCGGGTCAAACGACGCATTCCATACCTAAGAAGTAGGAATCTTGAGTAACTGTAAACCTGGTGGGGAAAAGGTTACTTCGCGTCAATAAACGTATATAATGTCTATTTGTAACGTAGACATTAAGGTATACTTACCAATTTAAATTAACTTATTATTTAATTAAGCTCAAAAAAACGCACAGACTAGGCACCTGATGGGAAACAGACGTTTAGAAGACTTGTCTTTGGCATACATTCCATTTCCTGCGTTTGTCCTGATCCAATCTGGTACATAATATCTTAGCTGGGAATGTTTCCTAAGTTCTACATAAAGAATTAAACTTTGCCGTACAGATAATATTGTCCAATTCTTATAAAATTTGCAGGTGGGATAACGAAAAAGAACACCTCAGGCAGTGACAATATTCTAGGAGTGGCTGGAAATAAGCAGAGTAGACCAACTTTATGACTCAACGGTCAGCCACATACCTAATGATGATGAGAATATCCACTTGGATTTGATGGTGTCAAATTAATAGCTCATGTATTTATTTAGCCGCAACGCCTAGTGCCAAATAGAATACAGGAAAAGTGATGTTGTCTTGAACTCAAGGATGGTTAAGGGTGTTTAGGTAAATAAAATATAATAGTATGTTTAAGGGCGAGGGACTTCCTCACCCTTAAACATACTTTTATTATCCATTACACATACTTTTGTTATGCTTGGTTGGTGGTTCGCTACACATTGCATGGTCCATAACATCTGCATCATCTGCATCCGTAAATTCACGGAAAACGCATATAAAATAATCTGTGTAAAAGTTTCGGTAACCTATCTATTTTAAATTCTGTTTTTTACTGAAATACGAAATGTATTTTTCCAGCTGGGACTTTATTTCTACCTGTTTTAAATTAACATATTCAGATTTCTGAAAGTAGGATTTTACGGTCGAAACATTTAGGCTTTTTCACTCTTAGATAAATAATTTGATTTCGGCCTTTGATTCATCTAAAGTACCTATAAGTATGTAAATCAAATTATTCATTTAATTAATAATAATAATCGTAATAACATTTATTTCAAGATAAACAAATATGTTACAAACATTTTACCGAACTTAGGTGGTACATAATATTTAAGGACATACATACATTTTTGTGTGTGTGGTCGGCAATGATTCCCTCCTCCGTACTAGTTCGCACTGTATGACGGCAGGACGGTTTCATTCGCTCGCCTTATTGTTATGCATCCTGTTTGTATGTAGTGTTAGTTAATTAGACCCAGATCCCAAAGTAAAGTTAGTAACATGTAAGATAATAGTTTACCCATATAGTAACGCTTATTATCCCTAAAGTCAGCTTTCCTTCTCTCAGAAGAGGTACAGATTAGGATACATGAAAGAAGAAATAAAAAAATAAATTAAATAATATTTATACTTAACATTATTTATAAATAACAATAATTATTATTATTGTAGACACGTCTTACAAAATTTTACATTTATTAAACGTTAAACAGTTATTTAAACAATAAATCGTTTAAGAGTATCGTAATCGTAATGCTCTTTTTAACATAGCCAAGAAAACAAAATAAGCTATAAAAGATTTTCACAGCAATTGATCGTTTTTTAAGTTACTTAATGTGGAATTACGTGTTTTGGAATTTTTACCATTGTTAGCAATCCTAATTTAATAAATAGGCAAAAAATATAATACACTTCAGTCTTCTCTCTTTTTGTGGTACTGTCATGAGAATTAACTCTAAGACTCTCTCTAATGTTGAACTCAGGTCTCGACCGGTCAGATTTACGTAAGTTAGGGAAGGCCTCCAAGGGTTGATTGGTGGATGGATGGGCTCTATCTAATCTTGAAATAGTGGTAATGTTCCAAAGGAATAGATAAAAAATCCACTAACGTAAATATTTATATTTTAATCGTAACAACGTATTCAGGTTATAATAATAATATGTTTAATTTTAAGAGAATCGTTTTTCATTTAGCCTGTGAAATTCCTAGACTGCTTTAACTTTTTAGTAGACGGTTAAATAAGCTGAAATCTTTAAGAATAAAGTTTTTATACTTTTTAATTATGAGAAGAAAATTAGGTAGTAATAACCACGCAAAATTAATAGACCGAGGTAACGGTCTTGTCTTTCTGAACGCATCCCTTGCAGCGTTAAGCGATAAATATTATTTTTAAATACTTAATTTAATAACTTACTCTTATGGGAATCGTACCTATTTTCGTATGTATGTTATCAGAATTTGATGCATATCAATGACAGAGATTTTCTCTGTAACTATATTTGTTTACTATTCAAATACAAATTTGACGTCTTTTAAGTGAGAAATCCAACTGTATGAATAAATGATTAAAAACGGGTAATGAAACAAATTCCCATATTAAACGTTGGTGGGTACCATCAATGTGGTCACAGATTATAATGTTGTCGTGGTTTTAAATTCTAAACCGCAAATGTACGAATATGTGATTGTCACATCACATACCTGTGCAAAATAATTTATGACTGTTTACGATTGGGACCAATAAACTAGTTGAGATTGTAATTTAAAGATAATGATACCAGTAATAACATTAAATGACTTTGGATGATACCATAATAATTATAACGATCCGTTTATACGGATCGTTATAATTATTATCCGGTAGGTAATGATTATTCATATACACTGTACGTTACACCTTTTACATATTTTGTACGATGCTCATAATATTATCTACAGTTTTATCGCGAGTATTTCAACAGGTGCCTAACAAGCTTTTGGATTCAACCTTTGAGCAAAATATTCCTCGACGCCCTAAATTCGAAGTTTTAAAGCGAATTCTTGGTTAAAAGCCATTTTCATAACTGTTTGAACTTTGTGTAATTACCTACACAAATATTGCGGCTGAAATAAACATTTTAAATTATATTATGGAAAATTCTGGTGGCGCGTATTTGAATCAGCAAACCATAATTATGTATTATGTATGCGGATTATAGAAGATGATATTATGTAAGGCAAATAACTTTGAGAAGTTGTATTTTTATTCTTCAATTAATTATTCTGTAAAATCCCTAGGTATTGCGTAATAGTTATCTATAGTACCTAACGAAGGAAGCCCTTGAAAAATCTAGATTTTTACTTTTAACACAAATAAACAAATATTATAAGGCTTATTAATAATGACGGTACACACTCATAGCCCCACACTAGGATTCCGTGTCGTGAGTGTATTATAATAATACTAAGGTACTTTTTCGTTCATCACACAAAATTATATTATAAAGTACAATTCCAATTTCTGTTAGAATTATTGCAAATGTTTATCTTAATGAATAACAGGTTCCTATTTTATTTAATGAAGATAATGAAAAATAAACAGAGTTTTGAAATATAATAATAATTATGCATCATGTACGTGTTATCTTTATCTACTAAACTTGACGACCCTGAAGCCTAGTTGGTAGCAACCCTGAGTGCGAAGCGAGGGGTTCCGAGTTGGATTCCCGGCCGGGACAGATATTTATGTGACAGATAAATATTTGTACTCGGGTCATGGGTGTTACTGTGATGTGTACATGTCACCCGCGATACAGGTAAATAACCTACTGCGGGGGTATGAGTGTGTAAGCGTTCTATATACTAAACTACATTGCTCTATAAGATACTATGAAAATATGCGCGTTGTGGTTATCGTGCATAAAAAATTCTACACTCATTTATTATTTATTTAAGTTTAATGCAATTCATTAGTGAGATTCTCTGTTTATACATATGTATTATATCATTGGAAGGATGAGTATTTGTAGCACGTCTGACATTTGAATGGCATAAAGGTTTCACTAAGAGCCCGCGCAGACGGAAACATTTGTAACATTTGCAACTCTATAGCGCCACACAGAACGCAGGCAGTCAGAATGCTTGCGTTATATTCCCAGAAATACAACGAACGCGGAACGCAGAACGCAGAACGAAGAACTCAGAACGGCTGAACTCTTTCTGTCTGCGCGGGCTCTAATACATGACTCTCTGAACACTTCGAAATATTTGATATTGGACAAAGATAGGTTTGTTGATACCGCGGCTATATCGATATTGACAAAGCAACATTCTAGTTGGTAACATGAACGCTACCTTTCAATGTAGCCATTAAAGATAAAATATGGGGTAATATTTATATCGGTAGTACCACGTAACCACGTAAATAATTATATAGTTATATTCAGGAGTGGAATAATAATAAAAAAAACAAATATCATGAACACCTATTTTTAATTTATTTTAACATTTATTTAATACAACTCATTCGTCCAATCTCCAAACAAAGAAAGTAAATCAAACACTTACAAATCAAAAATAATGGATCGAGACACCGTCCTTTCCGTCTAGTTGCTCCGAGCGCCCAAGAAAGAGTGAAACCGGGCTACTGAGGGTACCTGCTTTTATACCCGTTCCTACCCTACCCTACTATCCTCTCTCTTATACGGCCTCTCCTGACGTGGAGTCGTCCTCGACGATACCCTGGACGTCTTCAGCTCTGGGGTCTTCATCCAGGTCTAACAGTGGCATCGACCGTGCTTGACTAGTACCTGCCATGGGGGTCCTAGGATCATCATCTGGGTCTTCATCGTCAGTGTCTGTGGAAACAACGATTTAAAATAAAACTTGTTAAGTTATTTCAAACCTGACAAAACAAGAAGCGGTAAGCATAGATAAAATGATAGAGAGACCTACAAGGCGCCTTTGTATATCTCACAGTCATTGTATCCATACAGAATAAAAATGAATGTTAAAGTATCAAATTAATAAGTTGTTTTAGTTCTTACCGACCCATTGACCCATCAGTTCTAATTGGTATCTACCGTTAAGCAATTAACACCTATTTTGTTATGTATTGGCACCAACCAATAGTGTAACTATTGGCACCAACCAATAGTGTAAGCATTGGCACCAACCAATAGTGTAAGCATTGGCACCAACCAATAGTGTACGCATTGGCACCAACCAATGTTATGTCGGCAACAACCAACCAAGCTTTGTGTTGGCATCAACCAACTTATACTCACCATTGAAGAATGAAGAACAGGTCTCAGGGCACCATTCGCCCTTCCATGGCACCATATATTGTGCTGCTGCTTGCGTGGTTTTTCCGCGACCGCCAGCTAAAAGTTTTAATTCATAGCGGCCACATGGCAAGACCTTGGTGACCTTATATGGTCCTCTCATCCCAGGGTCTAGCTTTCCTGTGGACTGAGAATATTTAATAACGAAGGCGAGGTCGTTAACTTTAAACTGTCTCGGTGGTCGCCGATTTTGGTTGACGCGACTATCCTGCTGCCTTTGGTTTTCGGCTAACAGTTCACTCGCCCTGGTCCTGCAGATCTCACGCCAGGCTTCCCTGTCCGGCTTTGTGTTCTCGATGGCTATATCGCGAACCACAGAACGTATTAGGGGTGTCATGCCGTCTATGCCAATTAATAAATTTAATGGTGACGTTTGAGTGGTCTTTTGTTGAGTAACGTTCAGTATCAGCTGAAGTCTCCACAGAGTATTAGACCAGGCAGAATTTAAATTCGCTTCGATACGTAGCATGTTTAGAAGTGTGCGTACATACCTTTCGACCTGGCCATTGGCCTGGTGCATCTCGGGTGTGATGTAGTGTATGTCCGCACCCAGTTCCTTAACCCAGCTGGAGAACTCACCAGACTCGAACATGCGTCCTCTATCCGTTACCATTAATTTTGGAGCACCAAAAAGAGATACAGCATTCATCAGGCAGCGCTTTAGCTCCGGAGTGTCTTGACGATAAATGGGGTAGAGTAGGCAGAACTTAGTGTATGCGTCGATAATTAATAAAATGAATTTATAATTCTCAGATGTCGGTAATGGACCCAAAGCGTCGATGTGGACGGTGGCAAACGGCTCCGATGGTTTTGGCCACGAGGTAATATTCTGTAAGGGTTGTCGGGGTACGCGTTTTTTTGAAACACAAGTTATGCAGTGGCTAATATACTTCCTGACAAATGATCTTATTCCTGGGAACCAAAAGTGTTTTTGTATGAGGTCTATTGTCTTTTCGGCGTTTATGTGCTGATGTTCGTCGTGAAAAAGCCTTAAAAGACTCAGCCGGTGGCCCTTGGGGATATAACATAAAAGTCTCGTCTCCTCACCTGTAGGGCTGTGTTTGTAGCAGAGAAGTCCGTTGTGAACGACATACCGGGTGGAATCTAAATTTCCTTCCTGGAGCTGCACCATCAGCTTGTTGGTCTCGTCGTCGGCAGATTGAGCGATATGGGCCCAATTACGTGGTCGCGATACTTGATTGACTAATACTGGAGGATTGCGGCTTAAAAAGTCGACGTGAGGCATCATGGTACCTGGTCTGTATTCTATTTGGAAGTCGAAATCCTGTAGGTACAGCCACCATCTGGCTACTCGTGGTAATAAGTCCTTTTTCCGCTCCGTTGACTTTATGGCGTTACAGTCCGTCACCAACTTGAAGTGCAGTCCAATGAGGTAATGCCGGAAGTGCTGAAGAGCTTTGACGACAGCCAACGTTTCCAGCTCGTATGAGTGGTACCTTACCTCGGCATTCTGAGTGACTTTGCTAAAATATTCAACGACGTGTCTACTATTGTCTGCATGTATTTGTAGCAGTATGGCGCCGTATCCGGAACTGCTAGCGTCCGTATGGACCTCTGTTTGATACTTTGGATCAAAAATCGCTAATACAGGTGCGTTGGTTAAAGTGTCGATAAGGTGTAGTCGCACTTGTTCTTGCTCCTCTCCCCAGTTGAATTTAACTCCTTTCTTGGTTAGGTGAGATAGGCAAGCCGTTTTAGTTGCATAATTTTTGATATATTTACGAAAATATCCGGCGAGGCCTAGCAGTTGGCGCACTTGCTTCACGTTCTGAGGGACGGGAGACCTCCTGAGTGCCTCCACCTTATGCGGGCTCGGTCTCACCTGACCCTTGGTGATCACACGTCCCAAATATTCGACTTCGGTTTTTAAAAACGAACACTTTCCCAGATTTATTGAAAAACCCGATTGTGTAAGGGTGTGTAAAACCTCACGAAGCAAGGAAATCCCTTCCGTTATCGATGAACTCATAAGGAGCACGTCGTCTATATAGACAAGTACTCGTCCAGTGGTGATGAAGTCCTTCAGAGTATTATTTATTATGCGCTGGTATACTACTGGACTATTGGATAATCCGAAAGGCATCTTAAGGTATTCGTAGTGATTTTCTGGAGTTACAAAACCAGTATAATGAGTACACTGTTTATTTATTGGTATTTGGTGGAACCCCGTAGCCATATCAAGGCTAGAAAAGTACGTGTAATTACCTAATCGATCAATGTGATCATCTATCAGAGGCAACGGGTATCTATCTTTAACGGTAAGTCTATTTAGTGCACGGAAGTCGACACACATACGGTCGGAACCATCTTTCTTTTTGACTAAAATTATGGGGCTAGCGTACTCAGACTGGGACTCTTTAATTATTCCTTTTTCTAGGAGGTCACTGACTATCTCTCTAACCTTTAATTTTTCTTGATGAGATAACTTGTATGGACGATAAGCGACGGGTTCTGGGCTAGTGAGTTTGATGGTCATTTCACCAGTCGTAACCGTAGTTGCGGCTGTGCCCGAAATTAAAAAGTTAGCGTACTGTCTTATCACCGATACTAATGAGTCGTAATCTTTGCCATTAAGTGGGGTGTCAAGCTTCAGAGAATCGTGAGGACGTATTTCGTTGACAAGCTTATTATGCGGGGAGCGCGTTAAATATTGCCCATCCTTCGTTCTTATGTAAACTACTCCCTCCCTATTGAGAATATCAGTGCCTATCACTATAGGGGTGTTCATACAGGAGGATGGTACGACTATCAGATCTGCTTCAATAGAGATTTCACTAAGCTGAATGGTAACGGTCACGAATGAAGTGGCTACAATCTCATGATCGCTGATACCCTTTAATACGCAATGAGTAGGTTTAGGTTGACAAGGAAGGTAACGTAAAACGTTGGAAGAAATCAGAGAAACGTTGAGAGCCCCGCTGTCTATCAGGACATCCATCGGTACGCCTTCTATAACTGCTGACATAATGTCGCGAGACTGAGAATTACCACGATCCTTACATAAATTAACATTACGGTGATTGAGGGTATTTGATCTATTTTTCGCGAAACAGTCATTCTCCGTATGACCTACCTTCTTACAAAATGAGCATTGCAAACGAATGTTCTGATTCGGAGCCGGATTACGATTAGTGACCGAATTGTTTCGCTTACAGTGACGTGTGAAATGGCCTTTAATACCACACGAGAAGCACTTGACTTCGGATTTGAATGGTCTTTTAGCGGGCAACCCACTATTTCGATTGTCGAGTTTACCTTTGACGGGTTTGGTGTAAATTGCAAGGAACGACACTAAATTTTCAACGGTTAACTTAGCGTTAGCGGCCGCGGCTCGAACCTGAGGATTGTCAATTCCGCGTATGACAATCAAGACGCGTAACTCGTCGCTTAACCCCTGAACAATTCTTAACTTCAATAAAGTGCGCCGTCCGTATTCCGCGTAGGTCGAATATTTATCAGACGTCGTGTTCATTGCATCGTATAAAATGGTAGCGAAATCTAACTGCTGAGGGCAGAGTGGTACGAACTCCCTCTTGAAATTCGACCACGTACGGCTGTTAGTTACCCATTCTGACAACCATACGCGGGCGTCACCTTTAAGGCAAGACGCTACCCGTGAAAGACACTCACAATCAGACCAACCATTTGCATCACGAGCGCGATCGACCTCCTCGCACCACGCAGCGATGCTGTTAATCGTGGGGTCGAAGTCAGACACAAAGTAATTATTACTTCTGACGGGTTGTAAGGTCTTAAGGACCTGTAATAAGTTTGAAGTACTCGAGTCCCGATTTTGTGTGTCCGCAGCAATCGTGCTACCCTCTCCTACCTGCACTCGGAGCGAACAATCGTTTGAGGGAGTATTTCTTACGGATGACGATAATTCTGATGGGCACGCTACCGGCTGACCAGTTGGTGTTGGAGGAACAACGTCAGGGTTATCTGTGACTTCTTTACTGCTCGCGGATGGAAGGTTAACGTCATTTGCACGAGACGTTATTTCTTTATTCTCAATCGCGTTTAACCTCTCTAATATAGTGGATAACGTATTCCTTAGGTCACTATCGTTTGAAGCATTGTGATGACGAGGGGAAGGCGTTCTACAATGGCGATTACGTATTTCACGCGGCGGGGAGCGAGAACGACGCCTTCGTCGCGAATCGTACCGTGATCTACCGGAATCAAAACCGCGATGTTGTGACGTTTCGCGAGAATCATTACGAGTTCTATGCCGAGACCTATCACGAGATCGGTGCCTAGATCCACTGCGAGGCATTATTCGCAAACTCAAGAACAGAACAGTTATAAAATGCACTCAAAACAAAAAAAGTTAAAGCAGTATGTAAGTGAGATTGGAGGTTGGAACGAAGACTAAGGCAATGTGAGCTAATGAGTTAATATCCCACTTCTGAAGTTATATTCAGGAGTGGAATAATAATAAAAAAAAACAAATATCATGAACACCTATTTTTAATTTATTTTAACATTTATTTAATACAACTCATTCGTCCAATCTCCAAACAAAGAAAGTAAATCAAACACTTACAAATCAAAAATAATGGATCGAGACACCGTCCTTTCCGTCTAGTTGCTCCGAGCGCCCAAGAAAGAGTGAAACCGGGCTACTGAGGGTACCTGCTTTTATACCCGTTCCTACCCTACCCTACTATCCTCTCTCTTATAATATAATGAAATAAACGCTAACACACTCATAGCCCCGCAGTAGGTTATTACCTGTGTCGCGGATGGCATGGACGACACATATAACACATCACAATCACACCCATGACCCGAGTACAAATATCTGTCATATAAATATACGTATTTGCCCCGGCCGGGAATCAAACCCGGGACCCCTCGCTTCGCAGGCAGGGTCGCTACCAACTAGGCTGCAGGGTCCAGTGCTATAGATGTCTGCTGGTTACGTAACAAATGTAAATAAGCACGCTATAATAACTGATGTATATACAATTATTGTACATAGGTACGTTGAACGTGCAAGTCTACTAAATTATTTACCTATAGACGTTGTAGAGTTGTCTTCACCCTGCTAAATAGGTAATAAATTTTTGACAACCTGCTGTCTTCGTAATACGTGCGTGTAAATCCCCCATTAGTCACCTCGGGCCTAACTTACAAGCGATGCAATCTCCATAATTGGTCTATTATCTACGGGAACCACTTATTGCATTTGTAAAATATATATCTAAATGATTATTTAATTACGGAGGCATTTATTGGCATCTTTATGCATTTTTGATAATGGAAAAGATCCAAGCAAAGTAAAATCTATCGTTCATTCTTAAACAGCAGTTAAAAACGCGACAGCTGAATAACAAAAAAGGTTTGTGTTTATTGGTTATAATGTGTTAATATGACATACAGTGCCTAATAGTATTTTAACATAGATTTGCTTTTTATAAAATAAACAATTACAATAACACACAATTGCTTTCGCTTAACTTCGGCGAACCTACATACTATGCCCCGGTACCTACACTCGAAAGAATGCATGTGAATGAATGTTCATAACAATAGACAGTGAAATGTGTGAAAACCCTGTGGTAAAAACCACATTCAATTAGTTAAGCCGTTGCTAAGATTTGCCGCACGTTATTTATCCAATGACGTTTCTCAAAATATGTCTGTCATCGATTATTTTTCCATACAAAATATCCCTAAGGAAACCTTTGGTATGGAACCCTAAAAATAGCTTAAATGTTAAGTTGAAGATTTTTCAATATCATAGTGAAAGTCCTGTTAAAATTCGTTCACTGGTTTCGTAGATTTGCGGAGACAAACAAACAGACAGATAGACAAAAATTTTAAAATCTCATTTTTCGGTGTTGGTATCTTGCAAGTAACGATTTGCAACTTGAAAAAATAATTTATTTCGAAATCACAGGCAGACTTTTCAATTTTATTATAATGTATGATGATGATTTATTTACACATTTTTATATGGCATTTAACTGGATACAAAATAGGAAACCAAGTGTTTAAACTGAATTAAAATCAACTAAAAGTTTAGTATAAATTTACGCGAAGCAAGTAGATAGTTAAAATTGAACAAATAATTTTACTGAAAGTTTTAACAACTCTATAACTAAACGGAGTTGTTATGCAATTAACATGAATAACGTTAACCCAAAAGTTGTACAAATCTGTTTGAAAACAGACTAGAATTTAATCAATATGTACTTACAAGTCATAATTTCTACAGGTTTATGTCTGTCTGTTTTGTTTTTAGCCATTTTACTGCATTGAACCAATTTTATTTTAGTGATGTGAATTTTAGGTGGTCCATCCGTCCGTCTGTCCGTCCGTCCGTCTGTCCGTCTGTCTGTCCGTCTGTCCAGGAGAGCTATTCTCTAAAATACGAATTCGAAATTGAAGCCGCCAAACGACTCGTCGTGTTCCGGCTGGGGGCTTGAGAGCCAGTTCTTTCTTTCTTTTTCTTCTCTCTTTCTTGGCCGGCAGCGCATCAGTGATGCCTTTGGTGTTGCTGATGTCCATGGGCGACGATAGCCACTTACCATCAGGTGGATCATCAGCTCGTTTGCCGGCTATATCCATAAAAAAAGCTCACTTTTCGTTTGACAATTGGACACGAGCTTCGACAGTGACGTAATTCAATGATCGAGAATAATAAATCCCTTACTGAATACCAAACATGTCAAAATTAGCCTGAACAAGTAGATTTTCTCACAGCCGCATTCTACACTGCGGCGCCACACGTACCGAGTTTTAGAGAATAGGAATTTTGAAACTTGAATTTTGAATTTTGAATAGCCTTGCAAGTCTCATTTGAAAGGCAATAATACGAAGATGGTTTGAGACCACTAAAACAATGCATTAGGCATATTCGGTCCATTCATGGAGTCGGTTTTAGAAATTTCCCATACAAAAATGTTCTCTAAACAAAATGTATTTCTTTTTTATCGTAGTAGAACACGCCGGGTATCCACTAGTCTATTATAATTACTATAGAATCAAAGTGGCAACGCAATTCTAGGCAAGCTGTATAAACAACTAGATTACGAATATCCTGATGTAATATAATAATAACAGTTGAGTAGAGACATTCTATTTGAAGTTATGTCATTGTGTTCAAAGACGGTAGATCACATAATGGCAATTGGAGCGTGAGACCATCGCTCACTATAACGAAACGGTCAAGTGCGTGTGGCACATATCAATTGTTTCGAGGGTTCCCTTGTGATTTGGTTTTTATTTGAAGCTGCTCAATATGATTTAGGATTTGGTCTCTCTTGCGTCGTATTCTTCATTACTGAAAGTCGTGTCCAGAATGAAAGTCCTTCAAAGTTCTTATGATAAGCCTCCATTCTCCTCGTTCTTCGGCTTTCTTTCGAGCAGATGTTACAGAGAGACCAGTAGGTGCGTACACTTGGTCACTCCAACGGCTAGGTGATCGGCCGCGGGGTTGTTTCCCTTCGACTTTGCCTACCACCATCAACTTGTCGAGATCGTCTGGTTGACGGCGGGCAATGTGACCAAAATACCCCAGTATCTATTCGTTGGTAGCATATAGTTGAGAGTCTATATTGTTTTGATTTGGAGCTGATCGAGTATAGATTCGTCCTCTTGGCGGTCTATGGTATTTATTTATTTTAGGATTTGGTAGGTACGTGGAATTACAGGGATTCCTTTCATTGGTTTATAGAGATGAGAATTTATTAAGATGTTAATAAATTTACTGTAAATTCAGGTAATGAAATGTCTATGGCGATGCAAGGATATTCAAATTGTTTCCTAACCAAGAAACGAATCGTATTCAACTTCCTTCTTACAGATGGAACAATTGGCTGGTAGATTAGCGGACAGAGAGTTATCTGCTGGCAATTGGTCATCGCCACCCATGAACATCCAAAAATACAGCATCAAAGCCTTAATTACTGTTTGCTCAATCTGTCAATACCTACATAACAATTATAAAACGACATTTCTATTAGGTATAATATTTATTTTACAATTTTACCATTCAAATTTAAAAGAAGATGGATAATACTATATTCATTGAATATTTTAAGCTATAAAACTAGATACTTTTAAAATATTAATCCACTAATAAGCACATAAATAAAACAACACGTTAAACCAGCAAAATTCACAGAGTCCGTTGAAAAATATAGAATAATATCTCAATAATATTCTCCGTCTGATATACTGATTGACTTTCGTTTACCAGACCAAAATTATTTTACGCGGTTGAAAAGGAGGGAAAAAGTAATAATTTGTATTATTGATTGATTGCCCGCATTTTGTCGCTACAGTCTCACTCCGAATCTTTTCTCTTAAGTATATTCTCTCCGAACGCTGCCGCTGCCTTCGACGGTTTTCCTGCCTCGCGGAATTACTTCGAATTCTCAGAATTTCCTTTTTAATGTCTATCTCCTACGTTAATAATAAAGCAGTTAGATTACTGTATTCTTGTTATATACCCTTATAACACAGATATATATGACTGAGCGGGACAAGCCGCGACTTCGCATGAATTATTCATGGGACATATGGACCTAAAGCAGACTGGATTTCAGACGAGAATTTTAAAATATCTATAGGAGTTTCAGAATTGAAAATTCTTTTATAAACAACCGTGCAGCGTAACATCACAGCGACCACTCTGCACGTACAGTACATGCACAATGCACATTAAGTCTTTAACGTTTTGTTTGAATAAATGCATGTTCCTACGGCAACATTAAGTAGTGACCGTAAAAGTTAAGGTGTTTGTAGAAATCTTGGTACATGTCTTCCTATTGGAGTACGGCCTCATAAATAGAATAAGATTAAGGCTATAAACATAAATAAGGCAGTGAGACAATCAGTGAAGCCACAAACGCTACTAGCCCAATGACATGAAAGTGTAGTCAGACTACGTTGTACGTCAGACCGCGAAATAGTAACGACAAGCGAAAAAAATTACTTGAGGTAAAATGTAGAATCGGGTACTCTCTGTTGAGGTCGATCGTAAATCATATTATCGTATCGTATAGTGTATTGAAGCGTGAGTAGAAAGCCCAGTACCTGCTCGTATGTTATGTTCAGAAGTAAAAGTCCTCATCTACTCACATGTGAGTTCGGAATCAACGTTTTTAGGGTACGTTGGTTATAAAGAACCATTCTTTAAAACCATGCCATCTAGAGCATCCGAAAAGCCTAAGTAAGAGATACGCTTCTCTTGCGCATTATCTAAAGAACCTGTAACCTTTTTTGTATCCCATTGCCAGCCGATCCAAGGACTCCACTCGTGGACCCTCAATTTCTATGGACTGAGGCAGCCATTTATTGGTTTGAGAACACTCGAGTTTTGTAAATGAAGTGATTGTAATTTTGTAGATTTTTTTACTCATACCAATAAATTAGGATTTTGTCGCCTATGACATCTCTCTTGACTCATGTCTTTTTTCTAGATTTATAAAAAAATGACGTACCTTAATTCGTGATTATTTAGAATTGATATGCATAGTAAAACAAGTCCCTTAGGATCGTAAAAGCAAGTGAGACGAAGAGTGCTGAGGGAGGGTCCCTGATACACAGTGGGCCGGAAAATAAAGAATTACCCCGAATGATAATGTGTTACTTGAGCAAATCTCTTAGGAGATATTAAGTTGTCGGCTACATAATACACTCAAGTAATGAGTGACAGTCATAAAATATATGAACGGTAAAGACTTGTAAATGTTTATCGTGGACGGTATTTTACAAGAAGATACTTATTAGGTAAATGTTTTTATACGTGTTTCGGTCGCATAGTAAAAGCGTAAATCTTGACTTTTTTTAGATTAAGTAACGCTTAAAGAGTTATCGAAAGCCAGATATTTCAAAGCTTCAATCTTATAATCGGGACATCATTGTATGAATAATCATATTTAAACTTTGAAAGCGACGGTTTATGTTGATTTAAAGTTATTGAAGTCGGTATTTGGGTGGATGTCCGCTACTAATCCCTTCGCCAATCCACACTGCAGTAGCGTGGTGGATGCTCTAAACGTTTTCTGTTCTAAGGAGAGACCTGCCCTGTAGTGGACAGTAATGAGTTGAAGCTACATTTAAAAAAAATGAAAGATTTTAAGTATCAGGGCAGAATTTTCCTACTTTGGACTATACAATATAATTCTTGCACTCATGAGATAAGCGAGACGCAAAATCCTCCTCCATCGAACGACACGACGCACGGCGGGTATCCATTCTTTCCTCGTGAACATCCCGCCAGTACGGACGACGCGATTTGCATCGTCATTCATTATGCGCACCGCGAAAGATTGGAATAGCTTGCCTGCGTCTGCGTTCCCACCAGCCTATGATGTGGATGTCTTCAAGAAAAGAGTGAATAGGCTTTTAAGTTAGTGCGCTCACCATCCTGGACCACCTTACCATTAGGTGGGGTTATGGTCAAAAATTAACTTATTTTAAGTAAAAAAAATTGGCAGATTATAAAACTCCAAGTCACTTTTTTGCCATTTCTGTGAGTGATGCGACCTAAAAGATAAAATGTATTATTACAAAAATATCTCATTTATTAAACTACAATAAATACAAGGAAATCCTTCAACAACAAGAATTTATTCGTTTTATTTGAATCACATTAACTATTCGAAGCATAAAATAAGCCTCTTCAAAATTATGCCTCTCAGCATTGGAATATTACTTTTGAATTTACGTATTCCGAACACACAGCGCGGTCTCTAATCTAAAATAGAGGTGCTAGGCAAACGTAAAAGCTGGTGAATAAGAGCTATTTTGCGGCGATCAGCCCACTCTTCGCTAAACATTCACTGGATTGAAACTTTGATAAAATACTCGCAGCTATTCACTGTATCGTTGTAAGCAGATACACAATTTATACAAAACTCAGTTGCTCGCAAAATCAGCGCAGTGTAAACTTTGAGTTGCATGCAAATATATTGCCATAAATCGATGCAAGTTTTTACCTTTTAAGCAGGTTGACGCAAATGTTTTGTATATTATAAGACAATCTGATAGGCGATAGAGTACTAAAAGAATTAGTGATAACTAATAGACTTACCTGTATACTAATCCTATTAATATTATAAATGTGAAAGTTTGCGAAGATGTTTGGATGTTTGTTCCTCAATCACGCCTTGGCTGAAATTTGGAATGGAGATAGCCTATACCCTGGACTAACACATAGGTTACTTTATATCCCAGAAAAGTTCAGAGTTCACGCAGGATTTGTAAAAAATGGATATCCACGCGCGTGAAGCCACGGGCATCATCTAATAACTAACACACACACACACACACACACACACAAACACACACACACATGCGCACGCACAGATACACATTTCTCATGTTTATTTAAGTTAAAGATTTCTGAATAACCTGAGTTAAACTGTATAAATTTTCTACGGAAGAGCGGGACATCCTGGCACAGGTAAAATTTCTTACTTAAAAGGATGTCCCAACAACGAAATAATTTGTGAAACTAATTTTTCTAATAAATCATTTCATTTCATTTTCATTTCATTTCATTTCAATAGTAAACAAGTGCGTGTCAGGCCACGCGCAATGTAGGGTTCCAAGTAGTAAGTTTATCGACTGAGCTAACATAGCTGTGATAGTTTTTCTTGTAAATTCATCATATAACCTACATGTTTTTGAGAATTTTTCACTTGTCCAACTCCAGCCGTTTAGCCGGCAGGGGGGCGGGACACTTGACTATAACCAAAATTTTGCACTATAAAGTCAAATATTTTGCAAACGAACACCTAAATCCAAAAATGGTCTTAGAAGACCTACAAAATGTTTGAAAGACGTTTTCAACAATACCCCATAATTTGGGGTACGTACGCAACGAAAAAATGTCAAGCTCTCGTTACCTGTCAAGGTATCCTGATTATACCTTTCTAGCACTAAGGATCTCGGCACTATGCCTCGGACAGACAGACGAACGGACATGACGAAACTATAAGATAAATTTCTCCATTCTCAAAGTACTGTGATTAAACATGATATACTCGTACACAATGTGTGCTAAGCATGTAAGCAAATTAATAACATTACGTTACGGATAGTATCACAACATAGTATACATTTATTACAGCTGATTTAAGCAACTACATGCAAAGTTTAATAACACAACGACCCTCGCCCATCTGCTAACAAATTTAAATAGGGATACAGTAAATGTTGTTAAAATAAAGCGAGCACACCGAAAGTTGGCAAAGTTAATTTGAAGCGAATGCAGAATGAATATTTGCTTGACGCTCGGCCACACAAAACTGATTCAGAACTACTTAATTTAACTCACAAAGTGTAATAATTAATCAAATGAATCAGGTAAAGCATGCTTAGTTACAAGGAGCTTCATATTCTTAGGAACAAGGTCTAAGTTCTTGGAAATAATGTGAGTATAAATGGGAAAACTTAGCTCATTTAGCAGCTCGACGCGTCCATCGCAGCGATCCTACGTGAAACCAGACCGTCCGAACTCTTGAGTGCTTTACAATCACCCCTTTTTGTAAAATTACACTTCCGACGTGACGAGAATGACGACAGGAAAAGTAATCAAAGCTTGCTTCTCACTTATGTTAATTTTACCAAAGTAATATCACAGAAAAGTTGTAATACTGAAGTTTGGAATAAAATACTTTCAGTTTTTGAGCACCAGATTTTAAGATTTACTATTTATCAGTTAAGTGTGAAAATACGTTATCAAGAAACAAGGAATAATTTTTACTTAACAGTAATTGTCCTATGACGTGGTTCCGAAATCTTTACGTGTAAATAAACATCAATAATTCACACATCCTTCCTTTATGATATTTCAGTCGGTAATGTTTTAGTGTGATATACGAAAACATCCAGAATGATATTAGATGTCAACAAAAACACCGATTACAGCTAACATTATAATATGAAGGGGATTTTTCTTGTGTAACAGATTATGACCGACGTTCATGGTCACCTATAACGTAGGAGGCTAATAACTGACAGAACTGAACTTCCCAGAACAAATACTTACACCCCAACTCAGAGTCAGTAACGGTTACTTTAATCGTTCCTTAGTAAAGAATCACCATACAAATTCTGTACTAAGGAGCGATTTAAGTAGAAGTTAGTGACTCTGAGTTGAGGCGCTAATATTATAGCTACATAGCCTGACACTTAATTTAAATTTTAAATGGTAAAAATGATATTAGTAAATCTTATTTTTTTAACTAAAACTGTTTCATTAAAAGATCAACTACTGCACCGAAAATTACTCATGATTTCATTGTCCTTGTGAACAAAATATAATTATCTTAATACAATTGCTACGGCAAAGTATTATTAGAATGGGTTCAGTAGAAGAAGTTGAAAAACCTTCACAAGATTTGATACAAGAATATAAATATACCTGAGGGTGAAACAAAACTAATTTGAAATTTGATACCTAATAATATAACCGTAGCGAAATGAGTCATGTCACATATCAATACATTCACTTTCCCTATGCAGTTTGCTATGTGTATGTTGTATGTGAAATGTAATTACTACAAACTGGCTGTAAAATTATTACACCTTTCACGTGACTCGAATCGCGAGAAGGAGCAATCAACACTCACTCATAATACTTTCTACTTGTTGTTATTGTGCCGTAAAATTATTGCGTCTCGTAATTAACTTGCTACGTGTTACTAATTCAAATTCAAACCACGTAATAATTTACTATAAAATGTGAATTCAATTCGTTAGGTTTCTATGACGCCTGCTTGGATATTTTTACTTGTCGTATTCCGGCTGGGGGCTTGAGTGCCAGTTCTTCGTTCCTTTTTCTCTCTTATGTTTTAGCCGGCAATGCATTGATGATGAAGTGTGACCAGTGTCCACAGGCGTCGGTGTTCACTAATTGTCATCGTATTAGTATTTTTGTCGTCTCTATAAAAAAATGTGAATTTTTCACAATTATTTACTTCTGTTATAGAAAATTATATTAAACTTACACTGAAAAACTGTGTTTTATGAAGGATTTTAACAAGAACCAGGGCATGAAATGGCCGTTGAAACCAATAAGTTATCAGTTTAGATTTACTGAGCAGAAGTGATTTGTTGTTTATTATTTGCTTATTGGTTATAGAATGTTCTAAATCATGGGATAAACTATTTGATTGATCCCGTGATCAAACAACCAAAATCAACATCTTAACATGCAGGTAAACACAATAATAAACATACTTACCCATAAGTACACATTGTGGTATGAATAAATATAGACAGGGAAATAGAATCCGTACCTTGCGATATTGTATTGTGAACAACGTATTTAGCAGTGACTGCGGCCTATGTCGACTACATACACAGTTGAAATACCTTTATAAAATATACATAATAATATCGTGAGTACTCGTGTGTAGTAAAATATATCCCGATGATTTAAGTTCAAAACGAGCGGACAAACTCAACAAATCGATACTGTGAACCGCAAAACAATCAAATGGCTCGGTTTCAGTTCAACCTCAGGCCATATAACGATATGGTATGACGATAATTTTAAGCACTGCATAAATCCCACTGAAAATAATTATTATCATCTTCACGCGTGATGAAATATTTTACGTAGAAATTGAACTCTCTACTTAATAAACGTGTAATTAACAAATCGACTTTATTAGGGTTCCGTAGCCAAATGGCAAAAAACGGAACCCTTATAGATTCGTCATGTCTGTCTGTCTGTCTGTCTGTCTGTCTGTCTGTCTGTCCGTCCGTATGTCACAGACACTTTTTTCCGAAACTATAGGAACTATACTGTTGAAACTTGGTAAGTAGATGTATTCTGTGAACCGCATTAAGATTTTCATACAAAAATAGAAAAAAAACAATAAATTTTGGGGGTTCCCCATACTTAGAACTGAAACTCAAAAATTTTTTTTTCATCAAACCCATGCGTGTGGGGTATCTATGAATAGGTCTTCAAAAATGATATTGAGGTTTCTAATATCATTTTTTTCTAAACTGAATATTTTGCGCGAGAGACACTTCCAAAGTGGTAAAAAGTGTGTCCCCCCCCCCTGTAACTTCTAAAATAAGAGAATGATAAAACTAAAAAAAATATATGATGTACATTACTATGCAAACTTCTAACGAAAATTGGTTTGAACGAGATCTAGTAAGTAGTTTTTTTTTAATACGTCATAAATCGTAAACCACAATTTACCTCGATCAAAGTTAAAACAAACTTCAAGAACTTTTATATTATGTTATTTGCTACTACGGAACCCTTCATGGGCAAGTCTGACTCGCACTTGGCCGCTTTTTTTTGACTATCAAACCCTTAATTCGATTTTTTAACCGACGAAAAAAAAAGGAGGAGGTTCTCAATTCGACACGTATTTAAATATTTTTTTTAATTTATGTATTATGAATATGGTAAGCTAAAGAAAAAGCATTAATTTCGATATTGTTTTCATAATGTCAAAATCATTTAATTACTCCGTGTATTTCATTCCGTCCAACAAAATACAACAGTTTAATTCGGGATAATCCTCTTGTAATATTCTTTTTCGTAAAGTAGGCATCTAACGCCCGACAAATCCGCAGACGATACGATGCTAAATGGAGCCAACGCTAGAGGGGTTACGTTGCTGGCCAAAAAGGAAGGTGTAAATCCTTGTTCTTAACTGCCTTTTCACGAATGCTACTCGAACCTTTAAATTAGGGACGTTTCGCAATTGCCTCCTACATTATTCTTCTGAAGAAGTTGGTTTAGACTCAAAGATGGACGAAGACTAACGCTAAAATTTTTATTCTCCGACTCATTGAAACAGAATTTTAACTATAATATTATTATGTCATTTTCTATTTACAAAACAGAAACCTTTTTACTGTTACATTCTCGAAACCAGACTTTTTCATTAGTAGTTGACGTTTGAAGTAGGGCTCTATTCTTATTATTTTTAGATTTCAGCTGGATTTACGTAAACATAGGATATTTTTGAAATGTTTTGAAACGAATCAACCGATCTCTTATTTGATGAGATCTACAAAGCCAGCTGAGACTTTTAGGTCTGATTAGATTTTTTAGTTCGCTCGAGTTAGTCAATCTCTGTAAACTTAAACTAGGTAATATTAATAAAATCAAAACACCTTGTGCAACAACACATTTTTACCTTTACTAGGTCGTCTCTTCATGTTGTCGACTTAAATAATAACTAGCTTTTGCCCGCAGCTTCGCCCGCGCTCGTTTTTTTTTACAAATCCTACTTATTTTTATCCTAGTTAGATTTAGTTGCCTCTGACTTAAGTAATATACATGTATCAATTGATAGCGTGATTCAGAACTTGCAAATGAAGTTTATCGTACTAACGCCATCTATTAACAACATCCGGAACTAAATATCTATCTTCCCATGGCTGGGGATGTTTAACCGCGGTAAAAAGTAGCCTACGTTACTCTCCAGCCTCCTCACTATCTCCACACACAAAAACCATACCATATAACAGCTTTGTTGCGACGTGAAAGACGGACAAACAAACAAACAAACACACTTTCACATTTATAATATTAGTATGGAAGTATGGATGGATATAATTACATAACATAGGTACACACAGGCATACCATACCATACCATTTTGAATAGAGAATAGTGATATTAGGCATGCGAATTTTTGTGACTCGGTGTGACATTATTTTTATGGTAACATTCAGCAACCGAGTACAAACTCGTAATAGTAAGTGGTCACAGCTGCCCGCACACTTTTAACGAGAAAGCTTTAAGCTCTGACGACAACTAAAACAACTACACTCTAAAACGACCCGTGTGGCGCAATTATGGTTATCATACCGGATCGCCGCATCGATGGTCCTGGGTTCAATTCCCAGCGAGGCGGAAATATAAATGATGAGTTTGAATTTCTGGTTTCTGTCTGGGTGTGAATGTCCTTGTCTAGTGTGTTGTCCATGGCACCCACGACACAGGGAATCCTAGTGTGGGGCTATGAGTGTGAAGCGTTATTATTTATTGTTACTAAAACACGTTTAATAACATTTCGCTTAAATTAGCAAATATAAATTAATTAAAATAGATAATTATATAGCGCACATAAATCGATTAAGTACCGATAGCAGGCAACATTCTCAGAGGAATTCAAAACATCCGTAAGATAAAACATTACGCTCATATGCGTGAATTACGAGTAATTAATACAACATAATTATAAATAATACAAGCAACAGAGATCACAAAACATAAATTAAACCGCCAACAGTAATTTAGCTATATTTAATCCTTATGATTAAATTAAGTATTTTATAGATTTATAAGGTTGAAAGATTTATGTTAATACCAAATACTTACCTGTCCATTATTAATTGTATAACGAACTAAATAAAATGGATTTGACCACAAATCTATCAGATAGTTCGGTTACAACTGCGGCCGTTAACGGATATAGGGCAAATAGTATTTTAGATAAATCTGTTATCATTTAAAATTAAATACAGATAATACATATTATGTCGAAATCAGTTTTTTACTTCTAGGTATACCAGACGTAACTACCTCAGTTATGCTTGCTAAACGACCCTAAAGTTACGTAATACGAGTAAATGATCGATTAAAAAAACTCTAGTTAACACGATATTTCGTAGTACCACTTGAAATGTTATCCCCAAAACCAGTTCATAATTCCGGAGCATCGTAAAAGCGAAAAAGCGAAAAAATCGAATACGGCTGATACTACAATTTTGGCGCGAAACCCAGAGCGTTGTTGTCGTAAATTTTGCTGCGAATTTTTAGTTTTTACTAATTAAGCGATATGTGTATTTTAAAAGCACAGCTTAAAAAGCTTTTTGCACTGTTGTAGCAGATTGTTTACGTGCGAGGAATTTGGACTAAGTATAAGCACCTACATTATCTATCTCTGAACTGTTTTGAACTGTATAATTTTGTAATTAAATTTCATCAGAATTAGGGGTTTTTTTTTGGTACATTAGTAGTCAATAAAGAAGCTCACGGGCCATGCAAAGTGTTCAGCGTTGCTTATTGACATCCATGCCAATAACATCTCCTTCGGCATAACGACTAATAAATCTACAATTCATAATAATAGAAGTCTGTGATAGATTTATAATGATTAAAACAACCATGGCACGTTTGTATGCATGGAATGTACCAAACTGCATGCTAAACGGTTATAAAGTTTGCAAATGTATGTGATTAGAAACAAGTTTTGTTTCCATGTATGAGTTAAGCAATAGGTACACTCTTTGGCATTACGCACACATTTAGTTGTTGGTATGCGATGCATACTAAACTCTCTTGCTTTGTGTACCTTTAACACAACATTCAACTATTGAACAATACTCAATTGATTCAACACTAAATATGTAAAGGATTATAAAGGTAATCCGCAATGTAGAACATTCGTAAAAACAGCCACAAATACGATAATTACAGCTAACTCGAAAAGTTCACACAGCGAAATTAGTGCTGTGATTGTTGTAATTATTGACCACAACACTCGGTTGAAATCAGGAAACGTTTTCAACGCATATTCACCGATTGGTACGATTTCACGTACCAATCAACTGAGTTGGAGCCGCAGAACTACTCGTATTGGTTGCAGTACTCCAATACGTGAGATGAAGTTAGAATAAACATTGTTAGTGCGATGGTCATGTGTCAAGGTTTACGAGTAAAAATAATAGATTTCATCTCTTACTATGCCTATTTTAATCATACCATCAGAGTTTATAACAATATGTATGTAAGGTATACTTGAAATTGTCATTCGGTACATCAAGTTGTTTTAGGGATCCGTATCCGGTGCCATCGAGACCATATTCATAACACACTACCCGTTCGTCCATCTATCTGCCTGAAATCTTTATCTCTTGAAATTCTTATCTCACTGGCATTTAAATTAAAAGAGTATGTTTTACTGTGGCCGCTAAAACAACAAATTCTAGGTGTATTATTTAGTTACTTAAATGTAAGTAAGTAACCTTCTTAACTCTTTTTACATTTTTTCAGTTTTATATTGTTATCCTACTTAACCATTACAAGTGAGTACTTACCAGTATAAGTGAGTTTATACTTCAACTTAACTTATTTTAAATAGCTATTTTCAGTTATCGCCGCGGCGGAGCAAGTCAATAACCTAATGCATACCTAAATATATGTAACAACGCCAGTTTTCTATTTTCTTCTGAACGTAATGGTGTATAGAATTAAAATGAGGTCACAAGATTCTTATCTGACTCCACTTTTAGTTCTATTTATTGTGTATTTTCGTTGCAGGAATAGAAATATCTAAGGCATATTCTGAAACGCCTTTTTACTTCGGACTTTAAAAGAAAACTTTCCCGATTAATTTAAAGAACTACTTAAAAATTACAGTCAATTAAGTTTAAAATACTGTACCTTATAGGTATTTAACGAGCAACCAATGCCGTATTACACTATAATAAAGTAGTGTAATATATTTGTTAATCACGTAGCGGCGGTTCCATTAAACCAGCGCTCTGAATATAAACTTAACGTAGATTTAGTCTACATTGTTTTATTTATGAGACTGAAATATCCGGTTTAAATTAAATTATAAAGCGCGCCGGCGGGTGATGTGAGCATTTGACCCTACCGACCGGCTGAAAATTTAACGAATGACCACCACAAAAGGAAATTACAAACGTTGTACCTATGTAACGTGCGAATCTCGACGAGGCTTTATAGACATGTTTCTAGAAAAATGTTTACGCCGAATAGCAAGACGGCAAGATACCGTAAAATATTTATCTGCGGTACGAAGATAGCTTTTATAGCCTCTCGAGTTTTAGCGTTGTGTTTGATGCTTTCGGTGGCAAACGTTATTTCCGACGGATACTTCAACTGCAAAGTCGAATGCCAGGAGAGAATTTTCTCATTTTAAAATTTAATTTTAAAACTGTTGCAGCGCAATGATTTGTCGCTATAAAATTTTATTTCTTTTACCAGTTACTGCTTTATTTAATCAATGAAAAACTTTGGTAAGCTATACGTAGATCTTTAAACTGTTTCCCAATGGTGCAAGTAAACAAGTTACCCTAGCTGTTCCTAATTTTTTATCATCTATCAGCATCAGCATCATCACAAAGCAGCATCACAAAGTAGTGGTCTGTATATTGTTCCATGCCGCATGCGTACACGCAGCATACTGTATTACCGTGAGGGGGGAGGTACAAAATCGTAACGTAATTTACACAATGTTGTGTTATTATGAATGTTAAACCTTACAGTACTCATAGTAGCATTTAGCGCTGAGGGTAGGTACAGCCAGGTAGAGAGTCTCTAGACAGTTTAGTGGCCACAATGGAAAGAGACGAACGCATGCACGCCATGCAGTGTGTACATCAGTGAGTATAGTACAAATGACTTTAAGAGACTTTAAGAAATGACTTTAAGAGAGTCGTAACATTGATATTTGTATACTTAACACTAGCTTGGTGGTATCTAGTTGGTTGGTTGGTATAACTAGAGAGCCTATATAGATAAGTAGATTAGCCGTGATCTTAGTCCAAAGTGAAGCTGGTGTTTGCTTGCATGAATAATATTAGTTCTCCTAAGCAATTTTTTCTCGTTGGAAGGGTGTTGTTTACTGACTACACAAGGAGACTATCCTCAGCTATACAATCTTAATCTTAATATATATAAATTACGTGTCACGTTGTTTGTCCGCGATGGACTCCTAAACTACTGAACCGATTTAAATCAAATTTGCACACCGTGTGCAGTTTGATCCAACTTGAAAGATAGGATAGCTTACATCTTAAAAAAACTTTTGACAGAACGAAGTCTGTCCGGGCAGCTAGTTAACTATATTAAATGGTATTCATAATTTCATATCGTTCACACTTAAATTCATTGTCACGCAGAAAACATGAAATACTAATGTATTATTTTCTAACAAAGAAAAATGAGGCTTTAACAGTGCGTGACGCAACAAATAAACGCCCACTTAATACACAAACAGTGTGTAAATTTATGCCGCGTAGTATCTTTGTAATGCCGCGCCCGTGACAATGCGTACATACCATTGTGTAATACTCAGATTGTAACGGATCAGTACGACATGTGTAAATAGACAATGGGCTTAGAAAGCATAATAGATGATAAAGTATGTATATTAGTATTAATAAACGCTCTTCAATACGTGTCAAACGTGAGCGAGTAGAGAGTAATTAGAGCGACTGTTAAACAATTGTGGCCTGAAGTTTGATGGAAGACTGCTTTTGGCTTTTTATGCGTTTTTGTGTTACAAAGGGCACGTAACCCGTAAGTGCTGGTTGTTATCCTTAAATTATAATTAATGAATCATAATATTTTTTCTTCAGACGACATAAGGACTTTAGGTCGATGCATACGTAACGTGGATGGGACGTGAAGTTTTGTAAACATTATTTCATAGAAAATGTAAACGATAGCGCGATACGCCACGGACGCACGGACGGGACGAGAACGGGGCACGCACGTATATTTATGCCCTGTCCACGTCCCGTCCCCGTCCCATCCACGTATGTATCCATCCATGTACGTATGATGAGCTTCTTGTCACGTTGAAGGAAAACTATGAAAAATATTGATTTCTATATTTTTAATTTGATCCGTATTTTATGGTCTTACAAACAAGATACAAATTCATTTTGTTAGTAAGTTGGTTATCGTGACAAATGTAACAACCATAAAAGTCGAATATTAGAACTTATTCCACAGCATTTTCCACAGTGCATAGTGAATAAATAACTGCAATGGAAAGAGTATTTTAGTCGATCTAAAAGCCCGTATAAATCATATAAAGAATGAATGTCGCAATGATTTAGAAATCGTTCTGTTATAGCTGCACTTTAATATCTGATGTAATAAGATAAGAGCTCAGAAAATGAAAAGTTAGATATTTTTATCAAAATACTCTTTATAACTGGTATAGCCTAACGGTTAGAAATAAAACGTAATTTATGCAAATATTGCTATACATAAAAGATAATAGGTATTTTAATGATGTTAAATGGTAATAAAATTAAGTAAACAGTAAAAATGGCTTTAAAATTGTAACTCCACATTTGAATATAAATCGCAAAAATATAAATTCATAGTAAAAATATTTATACGGATCTTGAATAACCGTAAATCTACTTTAGCCCATTAATTTGGTAATGATAATGGCTCCCGAACCGACCCGACACATTTACCTGTCTGTTCTCGATGCGTTTTAAGGATTTCCCATTTTGTATGTCAAAACCACTCGCCTATTTCAGGGATAAAAATACAAAAAGGGTAACGCAAACCCATTTTCTGAACTCCATTAAAACCGCAGTCAAGAAACTGTCATCAGTAAACTTAACTTACTTTCGTCTGATTGAGACGATGTCTTCACGAAACTTAGTGATTAGTTTGTAATTTTAGATCACTTAATATTCTAACAGCATACCGACGTTACTTTCAAGTTAATTAAGGTAAAGGCAATGAAACATTCCAAAATTGATTATTATTTAGCAAGAGCCAGATCAATGTCTTCCAAATTTCTTTAAGGATCTTATTAGAACCTACTCCTATGAGTAGAAGGGAAAAAAAATGGAAAATACATACTTACATTAATTAAGAAGATAACAATTTAAGATTGAATTAAGATTAAGTTAGTAGGTAGGTAATAGGTTAGTAGATATGTATCTTATATTTTGGCAGCTCTTTCTCCGATTGCAACAAATGTGTATTATTAGAACTCTAAAATCGGTTTACTAATTATTACACTTCAAAATATTATGAAAAGTCTTATAAGAATGAATGTCAATTGTTTCCTTTACGGAAAATAGTCGAAGTAGGTATAACATGGATTGCTTGTGTATGACACAAATTCAAGGTTCATAACGAATATACACAAAAGGTCTTAAACTGTAATACGTATAAGATTTAACTTAACTATAAAATTCACCGCTACATCGATACCTCAAGGGCCCTCCAAACTACCTCACCTCGTTATAACTAAACCTATTACTAAGCTATAATAGATAACCTCAGCGACCTACATTCATCAGTATCTGGCAACGCTGGCGAATCTCACTGGATTTGCCGCAACGTCACAGACTGAGTTCTCTTTCTATTTTAAATATTTAGTAGGTAGGTGGGCTTCCCAACCTTTATAATATTATTTCCACTCTAAAAAGAATGTCCAGTGTCGCTTTTATCTAAATAATTATATTGTATTTCTGTATGTTTAGCTATCTACATAAAGGGGCTATAAATATACTAGCGCTGCCCGAAGCTTTGCCCACGTTTTCTGGGATAATAAGTACCCTATATCTTATTTCAGATCATGGTCTACCCGTTGGCAGAAATTTCATGAAAATACGTTCAGTGCTTTATGGGTGAAAGTGTAACAAACATTCTCACAAAATTTCACATTTATAATACTAGCAGGAAGGATAAAACTGATTTGTAGTAGTGCTGACTTTACCTATAGGAAGTTTGCTTTGCAATACTTAGGACTTTATAAGTAAAAACTTATGTCAGCCTGTATAAAAATTTAAATTTTAAAGATTTAAATTGTGAAATTAGCTAACTAAAGTTGAATAGACGTAAGACACGCTGACTGGGAATATTTTGGATGTGAGCGCTACAGCGCTGCTTAGTCTTTGAATCAAAACTTACTTTGAAATTAGGCTTTAGTGTTTTATGTGAGTTAGTTTAAGCCCAATGCATACGTAACGGGATTTTTCCCGTACGGGACGGGACGTGAAGTTTTTGAAACATCGTTTCATAGAAAATGAATACGATAGTGCATAAAAAACCCGTTACGTATGTATTGAACTTACTACCCATTTAAAAAGACGGGCGGGTTCTTTAAATTTACGATTCTTTTTTTATTTAGAATCCATTTTCAGTTTGTTACGTACCTAATTGAATGTTAACTACTATGTACACAGTGTTTTATATACTTGTCATTAAAGAGTACGAATTGAGTAGGGTCGGAAGTCGGAAATCGAAAAAACACACCGCATTAAAACTGTGTTCATAATTCACGTTCACAATGAATCCGTGGGAGTCGTTGTGAATTTCAACCGACTGCTCTTTCACAAACGTATAATGCTTGGGTAAAAGATTCAAGGATTAATTTTATTGGCACCAGTTCTAATAGGTTTAAGGCAAAGCTGTCGGTTTTGACTATTCTCGATGGGTCCCAGGTTCAATTCCTAACAGAGGTTTTAGATAAGTGTTTTGTTTCATATCTTGTTTATCTATGAAGTCATCAAGAATGTCTATGCAGTTAATGCGACCATGCAGTTAATCCTAAAGCGGATACATTTGTGTGACAGTTTATAATTTTTATTTTTTATTTCTGGATCTCCAGTACTGCGACCAAAACACGTCTAAATTAATTAATCAACACGGTCGATTTTACAATGAGTAGGTGGGTTAAGTTGTTATTCTGATTAACCTGGGTGATCAACCCAGCGACTTTCAGGAGGGACCATCCGCCATACCGTCTCCTTGCCACCTTGTCCGTTGTTCAGTGGGGTACATCATGAGCAGGGAGATTGGCTTCCACTCAAGATGGATGGATGGTAGAGAGCCCCTTATCCCAGAATATCCTGCTGTAGCAAAATTTAGAAATTCCATTTATATAACTTTGTACACACTAATATAAGATCAACAAAAACGATAAATTCGTTAAACCAAACCGAAGCACAACTTTATCAACTAAATTAAAAGGTTAAATAACTTCTTTAAACTAAACCAAAGCACAAAGCTGGCGAGGCTCTTTAATTTTCTCTGTAAAATACACAAATTAAGGTAGCATTAGACTGAAAAAGAAACTTGTCGCATATGTTAGCGTTCCAGCTCGTTGCGTCATTGCCGTTGGCACGAGAATTTTTAGTTCAAGGTTTTAATCTTCATCGGCGATCAACGAACACAATAATACTAAATAAAACGTTACGAGTAAAGGACCGCAAAAAGACTCGCTAAATATTCAAAGAACTTTTTATTTTATCTGAAAATAACAAAGCTGCCTACTTTATAAACGAAACACTTATTTCAAACGCAAAACCGCAAACAATATTGTAGCACGAAATATCCGCATCGCATGCCAGCGCTGTTTGCTTGTTGTGAGGGATCGATCCAATCACAAATAGAATCTAAACCTGTGAGATAAGTTGTATACGACATCATAAAGGTAGAGCGTCGGGTAGCAAAATCCGATTCGTCATAAAAGTATAATAATAGTGGGTCGGGGGTGCCGCAACAACGACGGTGACCTACCCAGCGCGCGCCGCCGCGGCAGTCTTGTGTTGAGCTTTCTAATGACCTCAGGCGTTCTGTGTTGCGCGATAAAACACATTTAATCCTCTGAAACTGTTAAGTTAATCGCGATTTGTTTATCGTATGGTGGACTTTCAGGACAGGCGCACTCCGTTACCTGCGTGCTCAAGGTTGCGTCACAAAAATGGACTCTAAACACTAAAGGATAACTGTGTTTTGTAGGTAAGTGGCTGTAAACTAATAGTTTTATAGGTAAAAGGATAAACTTTATGCATGGTTTAGATAACTTTTTCGTTTCTCGGAGGTAAATTAGCTGTCAAATTTATTTTTACATTTTGCGTATATTAAATCGACTCGTTATTGCAATGTTTACTTCGCGGTGCATGTGGTGATACGGTAGTTATGTCAGAATCAAAACTGTGTCAAGTGTTAGTGAGATCTCTAGGTACTTTTATATTGAAACGACAAGCAGTAACTACATTATAGAGCAGAGCATCATTTTAAACCGCTTTGGTGCATAAATATTTACTAACGAGCGTCAGAAGTTTGTTTTGAATTTTATAAAGGTAAATCCGCTTAGTTAATTTAAAGTTTCTAACTATTTTGATTGGATTTAAAGCCTTCTTTGCAGTGTATTTGTGGTATCTATTAGCTGTTTTAATAAAATATTACATAATTAAGTATATAAAGTGATGATAACTAATAATAATGTATTTAATTAATGATATTGTTGTTAATTAATAAAAATACATAAAACAACTTTAACCAATGGCTGAATGCCCAGAATTTTTAACGTTTAATGCTATGAAAAATTTCTTTGATCACGAAGCGTCGCGTGTTACAAGTACTTTCATTTTGCTCTACGTACTGTCGGCTCCGCAATCGATATTGAATATGGAAATTACCGAGTATTATTATCAAAATGTTATTGAACAAGACTTTTAAAAACATTGTGACCTATATTATAAATATAACAGTATTCAATTTGTTGTTGCTTTTGTTTCAGGTTGATGCTATGAAAAATCACAACTACATAATAATGTAATTATGAAAAAGGTTTTATGTTTTGAAGCAAAGAAGAAGAATTATCGTGATGTATTACAAATTATTTCAATATTATTGGTTTTACCCCCAATTTTCCGAGCTCAAAATACCCTGGGATGCTCCGACGTAATCAAAAACAATAAATGCTCATGTTATACATTTGAAAATGGTATGACTATTTCTTCAACTACCTTGTACATTGAGAGATAACTTTTGTATTAACATCCATTCTATTTTCAGCTTTATTTTTGGATTGCCAAGACACGTCTGCAAAGGATATTAAACAAGCACTTAAAAGTGTGGTTGACGTACACTCGTTTACTGTATATGATCTCGATGGTAGTGAAGAAGTTTTGGGACCACATTTTATACCACAATCAGTATGCATCAAGCATATACTTATATCAAGAACGAGCATAAGTGATATAGATGATGAGGCTTTTATGCCGCTTAGGAAGTGCCTTGAAACGTTAAGCATTGTATCGAGCAAAATTAAGTTTATGCCGCATAAGGCCTTTTCCGGCATGCTGAAATTGACATCCATCGAGCTGACCTCTAATTACATCGAAGAAATACCCAGTTATAGCTTCTACGCCATTCCTCTAGTGAAACTTAATTTAAAAGGGAACATGATCCGATATATATCAGAAACTGCTTTCTCTGGATTAGAACAAACGCTAACTGAAATTGATTTAAGTGAAAATAACCTAACTTCATTTCCCATAGCAGCTATTTCAAAATTAAAACACCTCAAATCCTTTCGTTTAGCCTGGAACGAAGTGTCTTCATTTCCTTTTGTAGAAAATTCTGATTTAACATCATTACAATATTTAGATTTAGACTCCAATAATTTTGAATTTATTTCTGAAGACTGCCTTAAATTTAGTCCGTCCCTGACAATATTATCGTTTCACTTTAATTTTATAAACGGTATTCATTACCGAGCATTTCATTCCCTTCTTAATTTAAAATCTTTAGATTTGAGCCATAATAGGATCAAGATGTTGAACATTAATCTGTTTCAGAATAATAAATTGTTAGAGTTTGTAGATTTAAGCCACAACCATTTGCATCATATTCATGGCCTACTTTGCAATATGCCGTCTTTAACAGAAGTATTTTTAAGTCATAATAATATATTGGAAGTGCCAATAAATTCATTTCTTAACTCGACTAATATAATTAAAATACACCTAGAAAAGAATTGTATTAACAACATAAATAGTGATAGTTTTAGTGATTTAGAAAACTTAGAAGAGCTGCATCTAGATTATAACTTTTTGAATCAAGTGCCACATTATATATTAATGAATAATAGAAATATAAAGACATTGAGATTAGACAATAATAATTTTAGTGATTTAAATAATAATACACTAGATTCTTTAGTGAATTTAAAAGAAATCAGAATGAATAACAATAGACTTAAAAATATTTTAAAGCCTCATTTTCAAAACTGCTTACAAGTAGAAGAAATATATTTAGATCACAACAAGATATCTTATATTGAACTTGGAACATTTAGTCAAATGAAACATTTGAAACATTTAACGTTACATAATAACAATCTTTTAGATTTATTCGATATTTTACCTAAAGGTAAATCAAATTTGCTCACACTGTACCTTGATTCTAATTTGTTTTCATCTATTAATAATTTCATACTCAGATCTCAGGAGCGGTTATATCAATTTAGTGTAAAAGACAATCGATTGAAATTTATAACAAAGAGTACATTTAGTAATCTTACTTACTTGACTCGCCTTGAGCTAAATAAAAATGAAATTTCTGTAATAGATGACTTCTCTTTCCAACGACTAAATTCAGCTCGATTTTTAGATTTGCAAGAAAATAGTTTACGCAATATTACAAGCTACACATTTTTTGGTTTAGGTGAATTAGAAGATTTGGATATTTCAAACAATCAAATTGTATATATTTATGAAATGGCTTTCGACACATCGAAGAAATTGAGAAGCCTAAATCTTTCCAATAATAATTTGAAGATATTGCATAGAAATATGTTTCAACAAGGTTTGCCATTAAGTACATTATATTTGGATAATTGCGAGATTAATCTCATAGAAAACGGTAGTTTCCATGGTTTAAATAATCTTAAATACTTGTCTTTAAAAAATAACTCCTTAAAGTCTACAGATTTATTAGCTCTTGATGTACCGGGATTAAAATTTTTGGCAATATCTTACAACATACTTGATTATCTACCGGTTGAAGCATTTTCACAACTCCCACTTTTAGAAGTTTTATTCATGGAACATTGCAATATAGAAGATATTTTAGATGACACATTTATTTATAACAAACATTTATTAAAACTAAATATTGCCCAAAACATTATTAGTGCAACCCCGACAAATCTCTTTGGTTTACATAGTTCCATCTCTGAATTCAATATAAGTAATAATTTCCTGGACTACGTCCCTTACAACACTTTACATAATTTTACATATTTAGAAACATTAGATATAGCAGATAACTTATTACCTAAAATAGAATTAAGTGGTTTTGAAAAACTTACAAAACTAAAACATTTAATTTTGAGAAAAAACGAGATTCAATCAATTACATCGAGAAAAAAGGTTGTGCTACAAGAACTTATACTGTTTGACATAAGCTTTAATAAATTAAATCATCTCCCATCCATTATTTTTGAAAATTTTCCAAATATACAGAATTTAAACATTTCATACAATGACATTGTAAATTTTGATTTTTTAACTTCATACAAGAAGTTTGGGGTTTCTTTAATTAACATAGATCTTAGCAAAAATCCTGCCGTTACCTGGACCACATCCAAAACAAGCTATAGTAACAATACTTTGATTGCAAATTTATACGAATTACATATTTGTTCGACAAATTTAACTAATATTGAAGAAATTACTTTTGAATTGTTCACAAGTTTACAACATCTCTATCTAAAATTTAATAAAATTAGGCGTTTATCTATCAGTCCCTTTTCAAAGCTTTCTCTCTTAGAAAATTTAGACTTAAGCTTTAACAGAATTACACATCTGAAGACTAGTAACTTTCGAGGGCTTAATAAATTAAGTACATTGTGTTTATCAAATAATAACATTGAGTCTATGGAGTCATTTGATGAAGACTTATATAACTTAAAGCTTTTAGATCTGTCACATAATAAATTACAAAATATACTAAATGAACATTTCATAAACTTGATGGAGCTGACAGTCTTGTACTTAGGTTACAACAACATAAAGTATATATCAGTAACTGCCTTCAAAAATCTTAACAAAATAGTACAAATTGACTTGGAACATAATAAATTGCAAAGCGTATCGATTGAACTTTTAAATTCCATAGAAAATCACGTGCAGGATATATCTTTGAAAGGTAAAAATGATTCTTTCCTTCTTTGCAATTGATTGTTGCAGCTCGTAACTAGTAATACTTAAATTTTATACACTTTCAGATAACGTGATTATTTGCAAATGTCAAAAGAATAACACATGGACCTGGATACAAGACCATCCTAAAATTGTAAAATCGAATGCAGTGGTATGTTTCAATGACGATTATCCCAGAGAGAAGTGTAATTTTCCGATGATTGCTCAAGTATCAATCGATAAGCATAACGATAATTCTGTATCTGTTTCCTGGTTCATTCGGAATCGTACGGCAATAAAAGGTTTACAAATTCTCTACTATAATGAAGACACAGATACAGACGTAAGTATTGCTTACCATAAAAGTATTTCTTTAATTTTATTTTTGATTTCTATTCAGTTGGGTTGTATTATTAAACTTTATTTTTATTTGTAGGTCAAATCTAAATATGTTGATAAAAATGATATGTCAACTCATATTAGTAATCTACGACCAAGTACACATTATATTGTCTGTGTTATTACCTTGTACGATGATCAAATGTTAACTATTGACGAAGAAGATGTTCTAAAAATTAATAATACGGATGTAGAACTGAACACGACTATGAAAATGAGTCGCAACATTGCAGCAATGCTGATATCGCAATCGCCTTCGAGTGAATGTGTTTCATTTGATACTTTTAAGAAAGCGGCAATTGTGAAATCAACACCGAAAAAAGTTTTTAACTTTTCGTCATTCCTAAATCGGCGTTTGGGTTTGATTGTTGGATGTATTTTGGGATTTATTGTATTTTTTATTATGGTATCCGTATTATTGTATACAAAAGTCAAGGAGAGAAAACGAATTGCTAAATCCGATCCAGCTTGGTCGGAGATGAATGATTACCATTCAATGCAAAGTAAAGAAGATATTTTACAAAATTCAACTACAGCGTCTACTGATAATATTTTGTTAGGGATGACAAAGAATCGAAATTCATCCTTAGACCAATTAAAATAATTTTAGATGTAGATCTACCTTCTAAATTATTAGCTGGTGTAGATTAAATTTAATTACAGACAGGTTTAAATGAACATGCGTCGAAAGTCTGTAGTAAAAATTCGTCCTTGTACTGAAAACATCTAAAACATGACTTTTTAACCAAACAGGGTTTTAGCTACATGTAAACTGTATTCGTGATTCATTAAAATGTCATGCTACACCAATGTGTTCATTAATAGCATTTTCGTGACTTAAAACATCAATAAGGCCAATGTAAATGGCTGTAATTAATATTAATGTATATTAAGTGTTGTAAGTAGCATAGTTAAAATAAGATATTATAAATATAGGTTCTTCTTGCTCATATTAGTTTTGATTTTGTAATGAATTCTAATAATAATAAAGCGTGACAGCTAGCTTGCTTTTAGTATAAAAAATATTGAGGTCAAGGACGCTTTTGGCTATACAAAAGATATTAATTCTATTGACGCATGTTCATACAAACGTGTATGTTCACAAAATTCTAAATACGACTATAACGCGTTAGAATGTTAATAGATGCTGAAATATTTACGAATAATACTGCTTTACAACGGAAAATTTTGTAGAAAATAGTGCATAGGTAGGTAGAGATTTTAATTATTAGAAATTTCAAATGTTTATTACACTAGTCATAGACAAATTATTGAAAATATTCAAATAAATTTGTTGCAACACTTACGTATTTTTATTATATGCCTCACACGTACATATAAATATTGGTTGCCTACTCATTTCTATACCCCTCAGTTTATTCTCCATGGTTCCTTCTATACGTTGGTATCGTTATTTTCCGCTTGGTATTTACTTCTTTCTATTTTCGTGTCTAGGAGAATAGACTCTAGAAATATGTATTCGTGTTATTGGGCTTTGCAGTCATAATTTACCACGCAGGTTCTGCACGACCACGTTATCATACTATAATTGGGATCAACGTGTAGGTCCGTTCAGTACAACGTATTTTTCCAGACTGATTTATTGGGATGGGTTATAAAAACACGTCCACCGCCGCGTCAATTTTCATCCCTGTAACGCAAAGTCTCAGAAACTACTGAACGGATTTTTTATAATCAGATTTATACAATGTGTAAGATACTTTATAGCCCAAGAATGGTAAATCTAGTAGAGATCAAATTAATGTGGAAATAACCTTCAAGCAATCTTATATATAAAAATCTCGTATCACGGTATTTGTGGTCGCACTCTTCCGAATCGGTTCGACCGATTTTAATTTTTTTTTTTGAATATCGTGTGTGTTTTTTGTGCGTGTGTGGTCGTTATGAGAATGGTTCCTAAAGTATATTTCATTCATTTTCGCTAGGTGATTAGGGTGATAGGGTGTCCCTATAATCCAGAAAGTTTTTGGCAGAACAACGTTTGCCGAGTCAGCTAGAAATATATAAATAATTTAGACCTTGACTAATGCAACTCAAAAATACCATGGAATGAAACTTCTCCTTTATAATTTTTTTATTCGATTGATGATAAAAACTAAGGTAAAAAGAAACATAAATGTGAAAAACGCCAAACAAAAAACGAAAAGCTTTAAAAATAGAGGAAATATGGGGCTTTGAAGTCGCGTACTACGCTGCGAAGTACTTTACTCGTAGCCAGCGCCACCCGGCCGTAGGCGTCTACGAGTTGTGACATGTGCTACGAGTACATGAATACTTCGTAGCGGATTGCGATCATGGCATTTAATTTCAACTCCTGCGTCTGCGGCAATGTATAAGTATGTGTAATTATGATCATTACGAAAAATATTATAATACTAGGAACCCTGAAAAACTATTCTTTGTTCTTAAGTGAACGTATACATACTGTACGTACCTACCTACTCTACGTACTTGTAATAAATTTTTCAAATAAGGGCCGTAAATCCGGAGATCCTTCTCCACGAAGACGTGCTCACAGAATTCGTTCTCTCTCTTCATAATATTAGATAACATAAAACTTAGTAAATAGCCCACAAAGGAAGACATAATTAATATGCACATAATGATTATATTGGTCACTGCCATCAAAGTTACATCTAAGGCAAAAGCAACGCGCTTTAAAAAGTGCTAAGTACTCTGTGGCTGATAAAAGCAGTATCGGGTGACCCTGTCCTCAGACACATCATCAGAACTAACGTTTTAACAATAGACTCAATAACAGAATGCTTGATACACGATTTAAAGCATAAAACAAAGTATGACGCATTCCCGATGCGAAATAATGTATGAATTTATCGTTGTCCTACAGTCGACAATTGTAGAGCTTAGTCAGTCGTGTAGGATTAGGCGTAATGCAGCTAATTTTAATGAGATATAATTAGCATAATGACGAAGCTGAGTGTGGTAGTGGATATTGACAATTATACTAATAATATATAATGCAACCGATCCCTGCATTGCCTCATTACGTAAATTGGTAGTTATATGAAAATAAGAAAAAAACTGGGCTTTTTGGACAATTTCCACACTTGAATATTTTCAAAATTGCCGTTAAATAACGTTAGTAGGATACTTACATAATCTGTCAAATCAAAAATAGGGTTCTTACTTTGCACGACAACTACATATTATTTTTAATTTAGAAAGTGTACCTACTAGATACTATAAAATTAATACTTATATCAGTTACTTACTGCCAAGTCACCTCGATCAAAATGCGCCATTTCTTCGTGTTATGTTACCACTAAGCTTAACTACCATGCGTAACTTGTTTGAACCCCGAGCCAACGTCCTAGTTAGTAATTTAATGTACGTACTTTTCATAATCTAGTCGAGTAAAATTATGATTTTCTGCTCGCATACCTGAATAAATTTACAATATAATAGTTCATATACTATTTGTACTAAACATAAACAAAACAAAATATTTACCAATCACATTATTGCTAACACCGACCGCTCAACCAACTCACCCCATACCTAAACGGAAACCCTAATTTGTTTAAAATAAGTTACACCTACATAGAAATAGAGTATAATTGATAGAAACTGTTAGTTAATCTATTGCGAGCGACAGATTGATCCTCAGAGCACGCTAGATTCAGGATTTATGTTCATATACTCGTACTCTGCCGATACTGCTCTGTCGGTAGTGTGACAAGTGATTGCTTTATTGCATGATATCAATAGTTCGGAAAATACCTTTGTTTCAGGTAACAGTTTGGATATTAAGAGTTTTGTATTACATAATAATTATTATTAGTCCGTATAGGGGAAATATATGTTGTACGAACGAGAAAGATTGTTAAAGTATAAACATTATTTGAAATGCGTGGAATGAAGTTAACAAAAACGCAAAGAAAAGTTCACTTTAAAAACAGGTGTTAAAAATTGTTTTCCAACGTAGCTAATGTTTTGAACTGAACAATCCTGTTGACCTTGTTCAACTGGACGTTACCATAATATTCTAAATTGTTTTACAAACGCGATGTCTTATTCGCGCTATGTATTGTATTGACAATATATTTTTTCCCTTAAAGTTTACGAAGAAAATATTTTTTTGATTAAGTTCAAATTTAGATATAAATTCTTATTGTCTACACTTACAAAGTTACAAAGTTCGACCAACACCTCATTTAACGTAGGGCGTAAAATCGGAATTCTATCCATAAAATACCGTATTCTGTTCATTTCATTTACAGCGAGAAAACGGCTACCTTAATTGTTCTCCCGCGAGTTTAACGAACAAAACGGTCTATTTATCTATAGAGAGAAAATTGCGCGTCAACAGTCATTTCTGGAACAGAAAACAAAAGTATTGTTCATAACACGGTGTCCTATTCAGAGCCAGTGTGCGATCATACAATAATATTAGCTGGAAAATATAACAACCCCGTCAAAAACCTTTCTAACATCAGATATTATATATATCGGCGCGGCGTATAAATGATTAAATGATCTATTTGAATAATTATTACTCAGAAGATTAATATTGTAAATTGAGCGGGTAACACCGAATAGAGTTGTACACGTCATGGCGAGGTCTGGCAACCCTGGCAGAGGCCATTAGTGGTACGACGCCTAGAGAAGAGCGTAGTTACTTTTTAAGACGGTCTCCGGGCTGAGCGGAGCGCGACGTGTGAATTGTTCGGTTGTTTCGGTACAAACAATATTCGGAGTCGGATGGCGGATTGACCAGTAACAGAATCAGACCAGGGGTTATGTGAGGCATGGGCTGGCGAATAAGGTGTTGGTTGGTGGCCAGTAGGGGAGGGGGCTCAACCCTCATTCCTGACTATAATTGTGTGACGTGTGTAAAAGTTGTAAAACCTGTGTTACGATGAGTTTCTGACTAAAGTGATGTAAACGCCCACTGTTGTTATTATTTCCCGAACCACCACCACCCACGTTTCTCTGACATATACCTAAATGAATATTTGATTTGAATATTGTGTTGTTTAGGCTAGTTTAAAAACTACATTTTCCTATCTGAGTTGAGTTGAGCATTCCTTTTGAGGAGACCTAGAGTATATTTCACCACACTGCAACTGCCCAAATGTGGATTAAGGGATTGTGGTGGCAGGTGAAGTTGAGGCCCCCCATAATGGTGAAATGAAAACCCAAGAAACTTTTTTCACTAACTCAGTGACCGTGGCCGGAATTTCTTACCTCGGTCCCTCACTTCCATAGCTCACTTCAGGATCGACAAGTTGCCGTGCAGCGAGCGCTTCACATAACATAATAGCACCTGAAAGCCACCGATATAACTTATCGACAGCTATGCCGAAGGCTCAGTGACGTTCCAGAATAACGCAAATGACTTATCCATTATCAGTACCTAGTATCCGTACAGCTTTACTGGGTCGATTAGTCACGATAGACAAAACCTGTCGATCTATGAGTGTATATCATATCCGACCTTAATTAAATCGTTACGCTCCACTATGCGGGCATTACTCGTACAATATTATTATTTGCAAGAGCTTGTTTATTCAACACATTACCATGTATTGGTCATATGTCTATTATTAACATGACAGTATAACGATTCGTGCACGGCACATATACTCCCCAGATATGACATATTATGCGATTGAATGTATGTAATGTGGCAACATAATTAATAATAAGATTAAGCGCTCATAGTGGCTTGTGTCAATCGTAACGATTACGAGCTAAGATGAGGCGAGATTTGGATGCGAGACACGTGGCAATATTTCATTGTCATAACTCCGCTTTTGGTCCCGGTTTTAAGCCTTTAAAATCAGTTGTTAAGATATGACAGACGCCTTTGAAGAATGAAAGGGAAAGGTAGATTGGGAATTTTAAAGTCTTCTTTAAATTAATCCGTGAAGAAGAGACTTTGTACCCTTCTTAGGGTTCCGAAATTAAATCGGAACTCTTATAGTTTCGTCATGTCCGTCCATCCGTCCGTCTGTCCGAAGTAAAGCGCCGAGACCCTTAGTGCTAGAAAGCTGTGAGGATGTTTTTTTTATTCATCGCGTACCCTTTAGTGTGGAGTATCCGTGAAAAGATCTTTCAAAAATATCATGAGTCTTTTGTTTAGTGCTAATTTTGGTTAGAATCAAGTGTGGGGGACACTGGGGGGACACACCCCTGCCCGCTAAACGGTTGGTGTTAGACAAGTGAAAAAATTCTCAAAAATAGGTTATGATATGATGAGTGAATCAAGGAAAACTATCACGGCTATGTTAGCTTAAGTAGTTAATGACTAAAACTCGCTAAACTTACTACTTCGGAACCCTACACTGCGCGTGGCCGTGGGCTAACAGGCACTTGCCCTGTTTTACAAATGAAAGGCACATTAAAGTTTGCTTAGAGAAAGCTAATATAATTATATAAAATTCATTTGAAACATAAAATTAATAAATATAAACATTACATACACTACCATGACATACCTGACCATTGACACACATACAAACTCCCTTATTGACACAAACAATATCAATGTGAAGTAAACCTTTAATTCACAGAAATACGGGCGAATTTTGATCGAAGAGCGGATCTCTACTTCGGATAAATACACGATAAAACGGTCGCAGGAGATACTTATAATATTTTCCTAAATTCAGAGACTAATTCGTTTTTCATTTCTGTAACACTTAAAATAGCTTACGTTATTTTCTGGTTTACAGCATGTAAAACGAATTACCTAATCGAATATAGTTTTATATGTAGGTAGTTTATGGACCGCCAGGGTTCTGGATTCGACTCCCTGCGAAGTGGAAATTGAATGATGAGTTTGATTTTTTGCTCTCGGTCTGGTTGTGTGTGTTCTCCATGGCACCCACGACGCGACGCAGGGAATCTTAGTGGTGGGCTATAAGCTAAGCCCTATCAACCACGCAAGACACTACGAAGCTAGTTCGACTATGATCTTGTGTTTTACGTTTTTCTTGTTCTGTCGAAGAACCTTATGTCTGTCAAAAACACTGGCTATAGCAATAGCGCTATATTATCAAATACTTGATATTACAAAAATTAGAAATGTTGTGTCTTGGCTCAATTCCAATTTTTCGGTCATGGTATTCGTATACAGTGGTTGGTCACAATTTTCGTGGATAGTGCTCTTTCACAGTACAATATAGATTACTCATAGAAGGAAAATTCATTTTTTTGCAACAGTATTCTGTATTGTATTTTTTAGACTAGTTTTCAGTATCAAAACATGCATATATATACGAGTAGGTTTAGGTTTAATGATGGTACCTAGTCGTTAGTCGTAAGTCTTTTATGCTGCTCGTCAATTCTGTTAGCTAAGAAATTGACTTGACACGCTCCGCGTGTCTAGATCAGGGGGCTTACCATGAACTCTTAAAACAGGTCAATATTAGCCGATAATTGGCCTGTCCTGCTATATCCTACCATGATCTGGCTAAAACACAGGGCAGCCAGTGACCACGTCACCGTAACAGGACAGCGGTCACGTGACATCAAAAATGATCTTCTGCCCTGCAATTCGTGTACCATGACGCGATTGTTGACGTATTGACATCAGAAAGTGGCATATGTTAACGTCAAAATATTACAGCTCACCGAAAGTAACATTTATTGTCCTGTTTCGGCTATTTCGTTGATGATGATGAAACACGACGGAATGCAGCCATGGCGAATTTCAAATACACCATCATCACAAAATAAATACATTTCATTTGTTTGGAAAATTTTAAAAACATTTATTGTACTTATGCTTTTTAAATTATCGCTCCTAACCCCGGTCACTCACATGCGCGCAAATGTTTGACATTTTTACGAATGTTTGCACATATGTGAAGGGTGGTCAGGCAAATGGGTTCGCATATGAGTATACAATACAAGCCCATTTCCGCTTCCTCCTACACTTTGTTCACGAATGTTCAATCTTGCTGTTGTTATTATGTTGTTGTCATTAAAATCCATTTTCAATACAGAAAATAAATGGTAGTACGATTGGACGCCACGAACCACGAAAAATTAAGAGATACATCACCTTTTTAGTCGTGTGCGCAACTGGTCGCACGAATGTGTGGGAGACTACACGAAGGTTCGAGGTTCGCGCGCTGTCATGTGCGACAAAAAACCGACACAGCTTGGAAAACCCCGAATGCCTCGAAAACTCCGCATAATCATTCGCAAATGTCATCCCACACTTGTGGGTTCGCGTATTCGCGCGAATGTGAGGGACCGGCATTATAAATCACACATTTTAATAGATATTTAGACATGTCACTATGTCAAGTGTCAAGTGGTGTAAGATTACGTTCAAAAATGTAAGCATCACTTAGCGATAATTTTTTTGGGAATTTTAGAGAACGAAAGGTTAATAAATCACAACACTTAAGTATTTATAACAAATCTCAAAATCTTCAACTGAGATTGTTATGTTAAACTTTTAAAAACATCAATATTACGCATTCATTTGAAAACCGGTAAACCGATAAAACGCTCTATTTCAGAACATAATTAGTACAAATCAAGTACCTTGCATGTCATAGACTAAGATGCAGGACAGAAGTAGAGGCATTGCAGGTCATCGGTAAACGTTCATGGTACAAAATACACTCCTGTCAGGTTTTAGCTACAAGCTGACCTGTCCTGAACATGACACATTTTATTAGAGTTCATGGTAAGGCACCAGATCTTTGATAGTCTAGTTGAAATTCGTGTAAAATAGTGACAAAACTCACAAAAGTTATATAATATTATTATGAATTATTTCTTAATGTCAAAATGAAAATGAAACTAAAACAGAAATGTGAAAATTAATATGTAAGCTTAAATTAGAAACAAAAATTAAAATGTGTGCAATTCACACGTGGTAGAAGTGAAACCTTCAAAACTGTTGTTTTCAAGATAATGAGACGAATGTAAAATTTCGGGAAGATGATAAATGTAAGTTTCACTACTCCACTCCACTCCACTCCGCTCCGCCCCGCTCCGCTCCACTCCACCCCGCTCCGCTCCTCCCCGCTCCGCTCCTCCCCGCTCCGCTCCGCCCCCCGCCCCGCTCGATATTTTCGTTTCTTGCAGTCAGTACTAGGATAGCAAAAACATGCAGGCGAGTATGCCAAAACAAATCTGGGGTATTAAATTTCTCATCGGCTTTGTTTACCTAGTAGCCGATAAGAAATTTAATACCTTGATACAGATCCTCGACAGTAATAGTAGGTAGCTCAGGGCGAGGTAGTAAATTATCGAATGAGCACAACTCCAATTTTTAAATGTATTGTATTGTATTAATACCGGTTAATACACAGTAGTAGTATTCAAATTAACATATAAAATAGACACTGTTAGTAAAATTAATAAAAGTTTCAAAATAAAATAAAATAACGTATTTACATGATTCCCGAAGGGAACCCAGCTGACAGATGATTTTTATTTTCAAGCCAAAAATGGCAATATTTAAAAATTTAAAAGTAAAATGCATCTGCCAGCCAAGGAGTATTGAACGAGGTATTAGTACACCTCGTTACAACCTTAGATTTGTTTTGCCACACTTGCTGCATGTTTTTGCTATCCTAGTACTGACTGCAAGGAACTTCGTTCCATCTGGGTGTCCCTTGACACCTCTCAAGTTTTTTTTAATTCAACCCCTAAGGGGTAAAAACAGGGGATGTAATGTATGAAACTTTGTTATTTTCGAACTCAGGAATGTTAAAATTGATATATAAGCTTATAATTATGTAATTACAAACAAAAATTAACTTAAAGCAAGACAGAGAGGGAGCGGGAGAGAGAGAAGGAAAGTTTGTTGGGGATTGTTAGGCGATACGAAGTTCTCCAGGTGAAGTAGTTGCTTATAAACCTCTGTACCTACCTCCCTTATTTTAAAGTAATGCGATGTAGGTAAGTAATTGGTATTTTAATAACGCTGTTTTTCTAAAAACATTCAACAAGTCTCCGTTTCTTCGCTCCTCGCTCCGAAGCAAAGAGTAATATCCCGTATATGAAACGAATGTATGCAAACGTGACATAGACATGACATTCATTACGTATCCATATTTGTCACTATGCTGAATTTTCTTTTAATTATTTTTTAAAACTAGCGCTCTGTCCACGGCTTTGCTCGCGTTTTCTGGGATAATAAATTAACCCTATATTTTATTCCAGATCATGGATTAGGTACAAACATTCTCAAAAACTAACAGTTGTACAATAATTTTATATTATTATAACAAAAATTATAATAATATAAGTAACTGTACAACTGTTAGTTTTGCCAAATGCCAAGCAGATTAATTTTGTCTTTAAATTAATCATCCAGTCTATAATAAATTTTCTACATAAGCAATATCTACTGATAATATGAGTTTAATATACAATACGGCGTTATTTCGAAACAAAGCAGGTGCACGTAAAATGTATTTAACGTAAATAAACTCATAAAAATATTCGCAAAAACAAGAACCAATAAGTATAAACTTGGTCATCAATTGCAGGGAAATTAAATGTCAATACTGCAAAATTAAGTGAGTGAGTAAGAATATTTTTTTACACATTAAAAATAAAACGACATAATCCACTTAACTAGTACACACGTGCTATGCACTTTCCTACAGACACTTGACCCAACGTAATAGTGTTTGAATAGCTCGGAATGAAAAAACTAATGGTAAATGATTTTCGATTCAGTAGGTAGTTTAAGATCGGGTAGATGTTTTGTGCATAAACCCGTATTATGGTTAGATCGGTTACCATGTAGCTACTTAGGGTTACTTGGCTAGGGTTTCATGGAAATTAGATACAGCTGTGTATCTCGAATAATCTAGATGTTTCTTTCTTGAGTTATTTGTTATCTTTTCAACTTATTTTATTTGTATTTACTAGGAAGTCTTGAATGTTTTGAGCCTAGTTGAGGTTCTAGTGTAACATGGTTTTCCTTGAGGAGGAAATCTTGACAAAAAGTTTGTTCATTGTCTTTCTTTAAGAGAGTTCGATGTTTGAGACTGTCCCATCGTAGAGCTTGAACCTTGACGTATGTATATTGTTTGGACTGATGGATTTCAATTTTTTATATTATTAGAAGTAACTTTTAAATTAAAATTCCAGGTAATAATTATTCCTGAGTATTTTTGGTTGGTAAAACATACTGATCTAGTAACAACGTAGTAGTAGTCGAATATAAAATAAAAATTCGTCAAATATAGTAACCAAATACAAAATAAATTTTAAAATATGAACTTAATTAAAAATAAAGCCAACACAGAATTACGTTACAAAGTAGTTTTCGTACAAAATGATACGTGAGTCCAAAATAAACATGCGGTATTTTACAGTGAAATTCACTTTGATGTACAAAGCAAAGTTTGACTCAAGCAACGCAAATAACATGGATGCAATAATAAAATAAATACCTACCAGTAAACTGCGCTGAACTGTTTCATTTCAAAAGGACATACAAAAAGCCATACACACAGGGCTGTGTGATGCGAATATTGTAAAACCTTTATTCGTTTTTTAAATAAAAGGACCTGATAAATAAAATGGGCTCCAATTTCCTGTGAAAAAAGTTTACCAACGCACCAGGTATTATTAATTTGCCCTTTTTGGATACAACCAATCTATACTAATATTATAAAGAGGTAAAGTTTGTTTTTGACGTTGTAGAGGGTAATCTCTGGATCTTCTGAGCCAATTTAGAAAATTATTTTATCAATAGAAAGCCACATCATTTTTGAGTGTCATGGGCTATTGGATTTTTGGAAATTCATGCCCTAAGGCGTAAGAATAGGGGTTGAAAATCACTTTAATACAAACCACCTTCGTCAGTTTTAACATGAAAATTTGTATGTAAGTTTAAAGTTATGAACAAAAGTTAATTTTAATACATTTTTTTGGAAAATCATCCCGTAAAGGGTTAATTTAGGCGATAGAACTTAGTACGCAACTTCGTCATTTTTGAAAGCAGCTGCAGACTCGCAAAGGTAATAAAATGACAAATATTTATATTAATTTTGTCCAAGATTATAGGTGTGATATTTTTATGAAAACCAGGAATAACTTGGTAGAGATTAAAATGAATTATAATAGCCACATATTCGTACCTACAGGTTATTGCTATGAAAATTATACAGTTTGCCCAAGACCGGATGCCATTAAGCTTATTGTTGTGAGCCACAATTGGTCAACCGTCCACGAACATCACGCAATTGATTGCTCTTTACACTGACATGTTGTGCAACTCTCGACTTTATATCATTATTCATAAAATTCATGTATTTTGTCTAGTAAAACAATACAAACGCACTCTGCTATTTATCTTCTACCTCATTATGTTCAGAATCGGTTTTAGTTACTTTGACCTCATTAAACAATATAATGTATTTTACTGATAACTATTCGGCCCAAAACCCATGCACGTCTGGGCAGGTTATTTATTTTGAAGGTAGGATTTATTTGCGGAATGGGTCCGACCTACATTACTCATGGGAGATTTTACTGAGGGCGATTGAAAAACCTCTCAAGTTTAGTATATCTATTGTATGAGGTAAGTGTATACTCAATATTTTTGTTTGTTAATGATTTCAATTCGGTTTCGCAGGCAGATACTTATCAGATACTGATTTTAAATGTTTTTATCCTTTTTAAGCTCCTTAAAATAGGAGGAGTTTCAATTTTCAAACAATTAATGGTTTCAAAGTACCTGTACAAAGTATCTGCGAACTGGAGAGCTATTCTCTAAAATACGAACTCGAAATCGAAGCTCACTTTTCGTTTGACAATTGGACACGAGCTTCATCGGTGACGTAATTCGATGATCGAGACAAATATAGGTATCCCTTACTGAATACCAAATGTCAAATTAGCCTGAACAAGTAGTTTTTCTCAGGCGTTGGTCGTGGTCCACCTGTTTAGTCCACCTGGGTGGACCACGGATACTTTTTTTTGTCGGTGGTCCACCTTAATGATGTCTCATCGCCGCATTCTACACTGCGGTACTGTCGAGTGAGTGTCGAGTTTTAGAGAATAGGAATTTTGAAACTCATCTCGGATTCCGCTGTCGCCTGTCGAGATATAAAAACATCCTTACAGAATAACCTTGCTGATTGTAAGTATATAATAAGACTCTATCTTTTATATGACATATTTAACATCTTAAATATTACATATTATGTCTTAGAACATTATGATTCACATTTTCATCATGATACTTGACTTAAAACGAGATATAAATTAAAACAACATAACAGGACAGGTTTTGGGTCGCAATAAACGAAATGCGTTTAACTAGGTCGAGTATAACTTCAGACTTGTCGTTAAGAAAATAAGCAGAGGTATTAAATTTAAGCAAAAATATTTAAAAACTTTGCAGGACTGTCTAAAATTTTATGAAAAATATTTTTACGTCATGACAAATTGATGGTAGGTTTTAATATCCTGTGAGAACTTCTTTCCGTTTATAAGCCAAATAAAAATCTTCGCAAAGCAACACTGTATCTACTCAAGCTTTAAAATATTTGAAGATGTAAAATTATTTGACATAATAAATTATCTTTACGGTCAAAATTCAACCGCAAGTGTCAAAGGGTTGCTTTTCACCATTGAAGTATTATTACTAGCGTATAGAATGGACACCGCGAACACAATGTATGTTCCAATGAATTGACGCCGCGCGGCTTCAATGTCCAATGGATTCGTTCGATTTTGAAAGGAGAACAGGGGCTCAATTTTGAAAATAGAACCTCCCGGCGGGGACACACGTTTTGTTTGAGATGTCTTCTCTATATATACTTATACCTCAATGCTTTTCACTGACATTTTTGTTTATACTACGTGTGTTTGTAATGTTTATTTTTATTAAAATTTGATGTGTTTTATAAAATGCATGTTATATAAAAAATTAGTTTTCTGCACTACTTCTCCATGTAAACTTGAACTGTGCATAATTTCGTACTTCCACGTGCGCGTAATTGTCGTAAAAAGGGGTACAAAGTTTTTCTTCACTTTTTGGAACATAAACTTTTTTTCATACCACTCGCAATACATCTGAATATGCTAAATGATGTGAGTATGAAAAAGATGGGCCAAAAATTGGGAATAACGAACAACTCTCTAAAGCAATGAAACAAATCAAGATGAAATAACTTTTATTACTCAACTTTTATTTCATCAATTCCTTTATTATTACCCTAACACGTTGTGAAATGAGAGTGCTTTATTGTTTCATTTAAGATATAATTATGTATAAAAGCTGTCACTTCGAAACGTCAAATGAAACTCAATTTTTGAAGTAGGTACGTACTTAGTTTATTAGGCTCTTTGAATATTTTTTTGCAATTCTCTCTTTGATAGGTTAAAGTACCTTCCCAATATATGTATAAACTAGCTTTTGCCCGCAGCTTCGCCCGCGGTAGAGATCAATTTTTTACAAATCCTACTTACTTTTATAATCCGCGCGCGATCAGAATGGGATGCGACCTTTTGGAACTGAGACGCTTACGTGTCATCGGCAAGCCGTAGCGTCGGCAACAATGATATTTATTTATTTATGTACACTTTATTGACCACAATATAAAATATTGAATAACAAATGGCGAGCTTAATGCTTTTGCATGCATATTGTATGTATAAAAAAGGTAAACGTGCCAAGAGGGCGCTGAAATTGAGGCAGTCGAATTTAGTCAGGTGTAGCGATTTCACTATGACATTTAACAGCTATATAGAAGATTTTGTAATTAACACAGGCGGTAAGTATTTTATATAAAATATAATATGCTTTAATATTATAGACGAAACAAAATAATTTAAAATAGAACGTCCCTAATAGTGATCTCCATCATCTACAGTACTTAGGTAGTCTGTTTACATTTTTATTCTATTTTTCAGATGACGAAAACTCTGATGATGATTGCCACGAAGCAAATAGGCATTAATGTAAAATAATGTATCTAAATATTTTATTGAATTGATTACACCCATGAACATTTTTTATATATAACCATTATGATAGATCGCAGAAATAATTAATTTATAATTAATACTAGGTAATACTAAAAAATATCATAATTATCCCAATTGTTCAGCATTTTTTTTGCTAACGCTACTTAAGAACTTTTGTTTTTGATTTACTTCGACAAGGTTCCATACCAATTTCGTTGCGCGCGGATTATACTTAGTTAGATTTAGTTGCCTATGAATTAAGTAATTTACATGTATTATTTGATAGCGTGATTCAGAACTTGCAAATGAATTTACTAACGCCATCTATTAACAACGTCCGGAAATAAATATCTAGAAACTAACAAAACATCGATATTCCCATGGCCTGGGGATGTTTTACCGCGGTAAAAAGTAACCTACGTTACTCTCCACCCTCCTGACTATCTCCACACCTTACCATATAGCAGCTTCGTTGCGACGTGAAAGACGGACAAACAAACAAACAAACACACTTTCACATGTATAATATTAAAGTATGGATAGTATGGATATAAATAAGCTAATGCTTATCTTGGTTTTGTACCACCTAATGGTAAGCGCCTATGAAGTCATGGATGGTAAAACACCCTAATTTAGTTATTGACTTGAAGACACCAACATTTTTATCGAACGAGAACAATGACGCGGGCATTATTATATTATCTACTTATAATAGTGCAGTTCAGTTTCAGTCCACAAATTCAGCTTTATTACAGAGCTTAACTCTATCGCTTCACTTACTTTGTTGATAATATAGTACCTATGCATTATTGGATGACGATGATGAAGCGTTCAATACCTGGCGGCTTGTATGTATTCAATAATCAGGCGTGTTAAACGGGTGTGTAATAGTTAGTATAATAACATATAGTATGACTTGAAATAACGTTCACATGATATAATTTTCTTATGCTATAAAAACAAATAACCTAATTTCATGTGATCTAATGTCTTATCATATAATGTTATATTTCATTCATTTGTTCTAATAACATTTAGTATAATTTTTATATAGTATAATGCTCTTTTTATATAAAGCTCATTTGACCTAATTTTCATTTAATCTAACTTTAAAAGGTCTACAGCATGCGGCAAACAGCAAGAGGCATTCCGCATGCAGCAAGCAAGCAGTAGACATGGTTTCTGTCACGACTCCTGCGCTGCTGGGCTCTGGCGGTCCCACGCGATCATATCATCGCAAATGCTATTAACGCTCGCGCAGATGCTATAGTATAACGCTCACCACCGCGGCTTCAGCTTGCTGGCCGGCTAAGGCAGGCAGCCTCAGCCGCTGCGGCGAGATTTTTTTGTGATTAGGAGCGCACATGATACCGTCCCGGTTGTTATCATACATAAATAGTAGCTGTTAATCAATTTTGGTGGCCTTCGATCGGCATAACAACGTCTAATTGGGTTAACCACTAACCCCTCTCTACGTATCCGCACTAAAGCAGCATGAATTAGGTTCAAGGCTGCCTTAGGTATGATAAGAGACCCGTAGGTATAGTGTCAAATAAAAGAAAGTACAATAATTATAAAAGAATATTAAAAATAAATAAATGAAAAATATGAGGTTAGCTACTCGTACAACCATTCCGACATCATATTAATAAAATATAATAGCACACAGCTTATACACAAACACTTTTCTGTAATGGTTTAAACCTGCTTATTTCTTAACGGAATTGCTCTGAGAGTCACACTCGACCTATTTAAAACTGGCCATAACGTTTACTACGTGCAAAATATTTAGCTCGTTTTAGTAACTACAGCTTTTAAGGCATTTAGGCTCACGATAGGAGGTCATCTACGTGTGAAATAAGAAATATAATTTTGTACAGTTTAAAACATGCTTCGGAAGGTATTTAGTTGGACTCTTAATTCAAACTTTTATGATGAATAAGATAAGCTGATGGTAAATAGTCACAATGACGGCAACGATATTGATTATACGACGGTGGTCATGACGGCAGCAGCAGCAAGGGAACCAACGCATAGTGCATTTTTTTCTGCAAGCAAAAACGTTTTTCAAGTAGCTAAAAAACTACAGTGATGGGGAATGGCGAATAAATGAATTCGATACTTCTTACACACCTTCTTTCATTACATATGCTTTTCACTTTTTACTAAATTTCCGTTAGCAACTGAAAATCAACTGGATATGGATACAGGTACCTACAGAAACCTTTCCCACATGAGTCCTATCCGCACTGAACAGGTTTGTTTATTTATTTATTTATTTATATACATAATCTTTATTGACCACGGTACAAATGGCGAGCTTAATGCTTAATGCATTCTCTGCCAGCTAACCATTAGGCCAAACAGAAACACGGTTGAGGTTTAGTTCTTATTATAATCCCCTTACGTCAAGCAGCGTTTGAAGCGCTACGAGAAATTACGCTTATTACTGCTGCAAACGTAATTCAATTACACAGATAAATTTGTTCCAAATAGACATCGATATTTGCTTTAGTCCTTCTACATACATGACGGTACGTGATATCGACACCGATCCACTATCTTTGCTCTTTCGGATAATAGATTCATTTGTATTCAGGTGGCAAGTGGGCACTGTAACGAACATCGGCGAGCTGACGTTCAGGGTACAATTACCAGTGTTAATATTTACCAACTGACGCCAGCGACTAATTGCTCCGGGTGTACAACGTTTGCAAGTTGCCCAAGGATATAACGTCTATGACCAAAATACACGATAGGGCTCTGTTTGCTCTTGTTGCTGCTGTAGCTTTTTTCGTTTGCCAACCTTAAAACGTCGATGTATATAGTCGATGTAACTAGCATGTATCAGTTTCGCAGAATAAACTCTTCATTCCATTTTCAATCCATTCTTTTTTACTAACATAGCAAACGGACTAACTAGTTCAGTTTTTTTTTTTATTCAACAGCCGGTAAAAAAGAGCAGTGGATATTTATTTATTTATTTATACTTTATTGAACCTTACACAAGTAATGGAATAAAAGGCGGACTTAACATTCTTCTTTTTGTGACTTGGTCTCATAACATATAAGACCAAGTCACAAAATCATTGCCAGATTATAATGAAGACCAGGCTTAATAATTCTCAGGAATACTGAGCATTGCATATGAGGGAAGCATTAAATTATCATGAGCTCTTAGAACCTTCCTGTATCTACAAGATTGTTCAAAGCGATGAAAGAATCAAACCATAATGTATTCTACTAATCCGTTCTGATCATGGTGCACCTTATTGATCAACGGACGACGCTATGACGCCCTGGTTTCTCCTGTTGGGGATCTGTTTCACTCCGTTTAATCGTGGGTGGGGTAATTTTCACAGCACACACAAGAGTGAAGCTTTTACTGTGACTGATTCCTAGCTCTTACCATCAAGTAGCTCGCGTAATCGTTTGTGTGATGAGGAATAACACAAGTACTATTGAAAATATTTACAGAATTTACTTGGTTGAATGTTTTTGAAAATTCCGTTTCATTCGAAAATTCTCTTGGAACTCAGTTGGAACTAGCACTATGTCATTATGTCACTGTTACAAAGCGAGCTCAAGTAACGTTTAAAAGCATTTTTTTAAAGTGTTTTTATCGGATGTATTTCAGAAACAACTCAAACCGTCCGAATGCGGATCGGGTGTATGAGAAGGGCAGTAAGAGTCTTTTCCGGTTTATTGGACTTCAGGAAAGCCGATGTAACAATAGAGCCGTCTATCCGTCCAATATCATCCAATACCAGTGCTTTAAAATAAATTTTCTTGGAAAAAACTAAATAATGAAGTACCGACTCAGTAGGTATGTAATAAAACTTTACTAACAATTTACTGTCACTCTTACTCAACGCACCAAATCTAGGGAAGAAACAATTCACGTGCCTTATTCTTACCTGAATAACTGATTACTTTGGTTGAATATTTGAATTATGTTCAAGTTTCTGTAACGATAAACAGAACTGCAAGGCTATTCTGTTTTGTAACACGACAGCGGAATCCGCGATGAGTGTCAAAATTCCTTGCCAAAATTGACACTCATCGCGGATTCCGCTCTCGAGTTACAAAACAGAATAGACTTGCTGTTCCGCAGTTTTCAATCAACTAACAGTTTTTTTTTTCTTACAAATGTATTAGCTTAGTGAGTAAGCTATGACATGGCGTTCTTCAAAAAGCGGGTCTATTGTTTTCTTCTAAGCCGGAAACGTATTGATGTTTTAATGTCCATGGGCGGCGGTGATATTACAATGAGGTGACCCGTTTGCTCGATTGCCTGTTCAACGTATAAAAATAAATCCCTGACTATTCCAACTCCTTTTTGAGCCCACAAGAAATGGACTGGTATGGCGATAAATATCTTACGCTAAAGATCTCTACCTAATAATATTGTAATAATAATATAAAAGAAAGGAAAAGTAAAAATACAAGTACAAAGAGGAACAATTTGACAAAACACCGACAATATATCGTTTTTGCACGTTTTGTTCTAATTTGCGGTGCTCGAGCGGTTCTCCTAATTGTTCCCGTGCGAATTTGACTCAACAGAAACCATTTGATGGTGTGTTTACTGGGTATTTCCTTAGACAATTTAGACGCCAACATCAAAGCATAAAGTACACAATGTGTGAGATTAGGAAATTATAATCATTATGGCGTACTATTTTGGCACGAGGATAATTAAATTAACTGAATTCAAGTACAAAATCATTTTAATCATGTGGGTATTTTTTCAATACACGTATAAATTATTTATAATAATTATGTTTTATTTATTTATTTCTTGCCATAAACGTGTGATATTTTACAAGTTCTTATAAATAGGCATAGTGTACACACGACCCAGGCTGGGCACGGCAGAAAACATGCTTAGTCATTGAACACAATTTTAAAATTAAAATTTTGCAATGTCAAATGTCACTAATGTATAAACATAATTAAAATTAAAATAATAAATAAAAGTAAACATTAAAACTTAACAATTCTTCAATTCATTCATTGTCAATTTTCTGTAAAATTATTTAAAACAAGTAACATTTCATAATAGGAGCTCTAGATTTGATTTCATTGTATCATTATAAAAACATGTTTAATATTATAAAATAAAATATATTCTACTGGCTTTTTTCATACAAAAATTCATCAATTGAATAATAAGCCTTACTTACGAGGAATGATTTTAATCTGGTTTTAAATAAGTTTTCGGTTTGTAGATTTTTTATATTTTCCGGAATTTTATTATAAATTTGGATGGCGCGATATTGTGGACTTTTTTTGAAAATTACTAAACGCGGCGTGGGGAGTAATAAAAGGTTTTTTCGTCGGGCGCTAGTGTTAAAGGTGTTATTTTTGATTTTACCACCATTTCGGAAAGGTGTTTTGTCATGGTGGAGAGAAATTGCAATAAAATTATTCAATCTTAAACATATAACATAATGCAAAGCAAAGTTATTTCTTTAAGATTTATTTCCCGCTTAGATTAATATTATAGACTATTCAACTATTTTCTAGTTTTATTTTGAATAGTTATGTTTACGTACCTAAACGTTTCCTAGTCATAATAATTTGCTAATGTGTTTTATGAACGTAATTAGTTATCTCTTACACAGTAATTCTGTTCAATGAATTTACACAGAGTTCAGTGAGTTTTGTCCATAGTATATTAATGTCAATAAAATCTAAACAACCATATAAAGGGTGGTTTTGGAATCATTCTTGCGACTTACTCAAAACTTATGATAGAACAAGATGTTCCAAATAAGTTTTGTATAGGGTTTATTAATATGAGTGGTTTCAAGTTTGTGAGCTCAACTATTTATAAATTGAAGGGAAAGGGACACAATGCTAAGAATGTTGATGGAAAACGTTAAAGACTCGAGACTGCTGTATATACGCGTTAAAACCTTATATCTCTTTAACCTTTCGGTAAAAGTGAGACTATGTTTTGCGTGGACTAATTTAAGTCTTTCTTATTTTTTCTTAATCCTTATTTATGTGATAATTAGATCCTTATAAAATAATAAAATCATTATTGGATAAATAAGGATTTAGAAAAAATAACAACATGAACACAAATAGAGACATTCTGCATGTAGTTGAAAAATTAAATAAATAGTTTTTCTTCAGAATAACTACGAGTATATGTATGCGTTGCAATATAATTTAATTTATATAGAAAAATATCATATCATAATTCAATATATTTTTCGAATGTGACTACCTACTTAGACAAAGGTTTCCCGAAGTTCCCGAAGTGGACGTTTACTAGTTTATATTATACGAGTAACCGCCCTCGCTTTACTTAGGTTTTCTTATTTTTTTATACCTTGGGTTACATTATTGAAGTTTTCGTAAGGAACCCAAATTTTTTGTAAATATAATGTAGCCTATGTCACCCGGTGATATTGTAGCTTCCCAACAGTGAAAGATTTTTTCAAATCGGTTCAGTAGTTTCGGAGCCTATTCAATGCAAACAAACAATCAAATCTTTCCTCTTTATAATATTAGTATAGACAAGAGTACAAGATAATATGCTGCCAGTAATGGACAGCCTACGATTATACGAGTACATTACTAAATTGATATATACAGCTAATGCAGCTATCGACGCCGCGCCGCTCGGAGTTGCTTAACTCGATGGATCACTTTGCCAAGCCATTGGTTAAATGTGTTTCATGAATCAATCATCATAATAGTTTTAATGATGAATTAGTTTACGGTTACATAGTTTCTGGGCTCTGTTCTATGAAACCCATTATCATGCCTTTATAATCATAGTACCTATAATGAAAGGTTAACTAATAGACGTCTATATGTATATGCTTGGTGTCTGCTTTTTTGTTTATAGGTGTACCAGCATCTCATGGCATTTTTGACAAGCAGAAAAATGGGTTTTTGATATGGCAATGAAATTTTTTAAAACTAACTATTGTCAAGCGGCTTGTCAAGTCAAAGAAAGAGTTGTATGGCATTTTTTTATTTTTCTAAAATGATGATTATTTTCGATTTACTGTCGAAAAGACCTTTACGATCACAAGCCACAAATATTATTTTCAATGTTTATTGAAAAACATGTGAGGAAAAAGTTGTATTTAAGCGACAATCTGCATTATTAATATCATCCGTCTTGTAGGATTAACTCGTTTTGATACTTAGTTTTCGTGATTATATTTTCTTAATAAATAATCTACATATGATTTCTTTGTATGTAAGTAAGATTAGCAAATGATATTAAATTAATTGAAATAAATAATACAAACATTGTTACAAATTAAAGGTAGCAAAAATTTTGTGAATATGAAATGAAAAGTTACATGATACAAGTTCACGTAACTGAAACGGTGGAGGAGCAATTTATTATTATTATCTATTTGTTCTCTTCATCAAATGAATAAAAAATACTAGTACCTATACAGATGGCAAATTTTAAATTATAGTTGCATAAATTATTGTTAGTCACTGTAATAATTAATTATAATATAAAAAATATGTGCTTGTCTCAAAAATAGCTTTATTTTCATCTGAAGTTAATAAACCATACCTACATATTATATTGCCTATTAAGAAACTAACACTGTTAAAAATATCAAGGATCAACAAGTTTTATTCTAGTTTTCCCAACACTGGGGAGTGTGTTGTCTCCAATTTTAATTTCCACATTTTGCCATCAGATTCTGGTATACCTATAATTATTTTTATAGGTATTACTATTAAGTCTATGTGTTTGTTGTTCTCACTATTATTAAAGTACTTATTTATTCTATGCTATTATCAGAGATCGTTTAACAGATTCAGATGCAGTTTTCAGCAATATACCTATTGTAAAAAGTTTAAATAAAACTTTGTGTTTTTTAATCACGGTCAGTTCATGAACACAAAAAGTTTTGTCAATTTAAGCATAGAAGTTACTTAATTATATTTTTTTATTGTAAGATAATCACTATTGTAAAGAAACCAATTAGTTGTTCACTAAAGAACATATGCTTATTACCACTCTTTTCAGAACATTAAGGAAGAAAAGATATATCACAGGGGAATCACTAATGTAATAATGTGAACCCAAATAGATTGATCATTAGCATAGATAGGTTAAAGCCTTCGGCAAAGTAATGTGATACACTAACGCCCTTTCCTCGGTAGTTCGTATTAACCCATAGATATAGGAGATGAAGAGATGGGGCGAAAAAAGGAAAATGTTAAATTAGATTTTTAATTTAATTTTATATCATGGTGTTTACTGTTTAATATTATTATGTGTGTTTTTAATTATTATACATAATATATGAACTTGGACCCCATGTGGAGTTTTCGTAAGTATTTTTTTAATGAAAGCATTAACGCTTTTAATCATGGATGGAACTTTAACATCCCGAAACAAATACATTATAATATCACTTACAATTATTGTAACAATATGTTATCAATATGTAATATTAATTTGTTGAAGGAAAGCCTATCAGGAAAAATAATATTATGAGGCTACTATAGTGACCCCAACTTATCTGTGGATTGAAGAGAGGCGCTGTCGGACGCAATTCGAGACTCAGTAACTGACAGATGAATTACCGCAAAGTACGAATGACTATTAAACATGGCAGCGTTAGTTCCAATTTTCGCCACTTCACAGATAAGTTGATGGGCTCTGTATTTCATATTTCAACATAGGGTTACAGTGCTTATTTGAATTTTTAGGAAAGTAGTAACAAATTTATTCATCATCTGGGTTAAGTTTATTATTAATTGTGATTTTAATGGACTTAGAAAACTTTTAATGGATTTCTTCAAACTTTATAATGATGACAAGGGGGTGCAAGTGAGTTAACTCTTTCTAAATAACGTGGTTCCTTTGTAAAATAATGAGATATTTTTTATTATCTCGATTATTTTTTATTTGTTTGCTCCGTCTCTTTACTTTGTGAATCTATGCATAATGCATTAGTGAATAATGTGAATTAACGGATTTGAAAATGGAACAGGAAAATTGATAATCTACTGCCAAAGTCATTATATTTACAGTGAAAATCCAGTAATATCTACACATAAATAAAATTAAAGTGTCTGTCTGTGATTTCAAAATAAATGTTTAAATGTTAAAAGTTTTCTCAATTGATTATAATTATTTACACGATACTAAAATATAATAGCATTAGCAACAACCATAATAAAATTGTCCCACTGCTGGGCTCGGGGTCTCCTCTCACAATGTGATGGGGTATAACAGGTCTACCACGCTGGCCAAGTGTGAATTGGTAGACTTCACATACCTTTGAGAACTTTATGAAAAACTCTCAGATGTGCAGATTTTCCTTCACCGAAGCAAGTGATAATTAACTTATAATACGCACATAATATTTGAAAATTAGAGGTGCGTGCCAGGACTTGAAATCGGCCTTCGCGAGACCAACGTTCTAACCAACAAAGTTAATCTCTAGAGCAGCTGAACCGATTTTAATGGCAGTTTCACTGGAAGGTAGAGGAAGTTGTAGTGCAATATATGGGCTACTTTTTATTCGCAATTTATCTAGAGCATCTTAATAATGTTTAGAGTTAGACCGGACATTTGTCTGTTTCACCCATTTGAGTAAAACCCCGCGGAACCCAGTTCAGTCACGGACACATATTGACATCAATAACACCAAAGACATCAACGATAATAATAATAACGCTTCACACTCATAAGCCCCACAATAGGATTCCCTGTGTCGCGGGTGCCATGGACAACACACAACATAGACAAGGACATTCACACCCAGACCGAGAACAGAAATTCAAACTCATCATTCAAATTGGGAATCGAACCCAGAACCCTTGGTGCAGCGTTCCGGCATGGTAACCATTGCACCACACGTGTCAGACATCAACGATGCGTTGATAGAACACATCGATCAACAGCTGCCCTGCAAGCCAATAAGAGGGGTCGTCTGTCATGGCACTCATGGCCTGATTCGTTGTTGATGGACGGATGACCCCTACAAATTAAAACATGCCAATCTAACGGCCAAATTCAAAAAACATCTTGAAAAGCCAGAACATGACACTCAAGACATTTTTTTTTTTTTGCTTTGACAGCAGTATATTATCATTTATTTTAGGCATTTCCAGTTAATAATCATCATCAACTGTTTGAGCAAACAAAATTAGTTCAGTAAACAAAGTAGTTAACAACTTTCAAACTACCGTTTGATAGTTATCATATCATTTAGATTATTAAAACGTGCAAATTGTCGTACCATTTAATTAATCCCATCGCACCTATAGGCCGAAACCAATTTATTCAGTACAAATTGGTTTATATGTATCTAAATCACTAACGGGTTACAGCGCTTTGGCATTAGCTAATGCAGTACATCTAGCTATAGGACATCATGCATCAGTAGATAATGTGCACTAAATTAACTCTGCAGGTGAAGGAGATATAGAGGCTGAATATTAATGTGTTTACTGAGCAAGCACTCCATTACTCTATGAAAACGTGCTATAATGATATTTTGGAACCACTACTTATTCTATACGTTATTATTTGTAATCGAAATGAATAAAATATTTCTATATATATAACAAATTATTATCATCTTGAAACACAAAAATAATAAAGAAAATATAGAAACGTTAAGGCGTATATTATCATAATAGACAATATATCTTGATACATATAGTTATTCAAAATTTTATTAGTAATAGCATAAAAAAATTGTTAGGGGATGTTAAATTTGAGCCTCATATTTAATTATAATCATATCTAATCATAATATGATAGTCATGTTGCCAATTTAGCACGCCTTTTGTGCTATATTGGTACGTAACAAAATTATCATATTAATTAATTAAACTTATTAAATAGTCAGTAACAAAATAAAAATGAAATGCCCTTTATACCTTTGTTATTCTATAGACTATCGACAGTCAATAATACTAGGTTTACAATATCATGATATGTTCAATATATTATACATATAATTATTGTACTATGTACGATTGTTGTACAGTAAATTGAAAATTTTTATAACATTAACGTTTTTGTTCCAAGTAAGAAAGGTTAAGAGACAATCTCGTTGGCTTCAAATAGAGAGATGTTGATGGATTGGAATACTTCAAGTATACTTGAGTATGTTGAAGGATCTTTGAATTTTCACTTTCCTCAAGATGTTTACCTTTAAACAAGTGCTTTAAATAAGTGTTATTCAGGTCAGATCAAAATAACATATTTACGGCATATTTATTTTGATACAACCTATCGTGGTACTATGGTGTCATGTCCACGTGTTCATTCTTGATGAGGGTCAAAGGAACTACAGCATAATAATAGTAATGTTTCTTGTTATTTTGGATAACTTATTGTTCACTAGAGACTGCGTTATTCATTTTTAATGCGTAAGGGTCACAAGGTATTATACAAGCTTTAATATCGTAACTTAATTTGGGCCTATAAGTTTTTTTTATGTAGGAAGCATACAAATCTAATTATAGTAAGAGGTAAAGAAAATGGGAGGCCAATAATACTGAGTCTTCGAAACTACAACTAGAACACGCATAAACCATGGCACGGCCAATTTTAAAAGGAGGAAAGCTAGCGTATACGGGGCCATGGGAATTGAACTGAGTGGTAAACAAACTTCCATGTATTCTAATAGATCGGCTATGCCATAGTAAAAATGTGCACTAAGTTACGGTCAGTATAACTTAAGAACGGATAAATAAATAAATAACGAAACAGTATAACCAAAGTACTAACAGAACTGGCGCTATACCCTCAGCGATGTGCGAGAAGGATAAGTTATTTTGGACTAAAAATGAAACAGTGGAGTACATTAAGTCACTTGGTGGCACATACGAGTACGTGTGGTAGACTATGTACATACATACCTATATGTTCTTCCTATTGCATGAATTGTCATTGAGATCCAAATGCAGCTACATATTTTATTATTAGGAATGTTAGTTTTATAATTTGAATATTTCTTCATCAAAATATTATTTCATCGGAGCATTTGCTATTTAATCACAAACTTATGTTTGGTCATCAATTCTATAGTAACTTGTTTGTTTTATAATATTATGCCACAAAACTAAAATTCAAAGACGAATTTCAATTTAAGTTTCAACAATCCTCAATAAGCGAAGTACGAACTCAAACTCGACGATGCCGACTTTTTCGGTTTCAAAGTAAGAGCTTTTAACAGATGTTTATTGAAATGAACTTTCTGAGCACTCCCTGACTCGGAAATGTAACATGCTCATAAATATTTGAATTTTTATAATAAACCAATTTCAAAGGTTCGATCGTATAAAAATGTAAAATATCTTTAAAACGATATTGTTGCGTTTTCAAATTTTTTGCAATGAGATAATTTTTTATTTATTTCTAGATGCATTTTTTAATATTATTATTATCAGTACCTAAACGAAGTATCAGTAAACGAAGCTAATGAAACCGTTTTCCATGAGTAAATGGAAATAATTCCATGAAAGTCGCTAACATTAATCCCTATTTCCCTTGGTCACGGCATCATGCGTGAACGGCTGGACGGATTTCGCTAATTCTTTTTTTTGTTGTGTTTGTTATTGTCACGAAAAGGTTCTTATTAAAGAAACAAGTAAGAAAATTGTGCAGAAAACATAAGACCATAATATTATCTTTTCTAATTTAGCCTTAGCTACATACCTTTTTTATTTTATAACTATCAGTCCTTTGACAGCTGGGGCGATTGACATAATATAAGACCTTGTCCAGAAGGGACGAATTCGCCGCGATTCTCTCGTGCGTATCACGCGCGACCGTTGCGTCCAGAAGGAGCCTGCCAACGCACGAAAATTTAGGCGTTCCATTTCCCTTGATACGTGCACCTCACTCTGTTGTTCGACTTGTTCGCGCGTTAACCTGGACGCAACAAGGCGTCTCTAGTATTTCGACTCGCGCGCAATACGCGCGAATCACGCGCGAGTCGAGAGTCTGGCGAAGTGCACGCGATTTACGCGCGTGTTTTGAATTCGCGCGATGCTTGTGGACGCGATGTATTGGCGCCTAGTATCTCGCTAACGCGCGAATGAATTCGCGCGAAACGATTCGCGGCGAATTCGCCCCTTCTGGACAAGGCCTAAGAGGTATAGGGAGAGGGAGAGACACGCACATTTAGTTCATAGATAGTACAAAGTTTATCGGGTCAGCTAGTATATAATAAAAACATAATACACACAAAGATACAAATTATAACAAAAAATCGTTTTGGATTTCGACATTATAAGTACCTCCATTAACTATTTTGTTGTAATTAAGAATTCAAACTCGTTGAACAAATTTATTACGATCATTAGTTGACTTAAATTTAGTGTCCCTTTGAAAGATGAAGCTGTGGCATTAATTGTTTGTCTTGGCTGCCACTTTAAAATATTTGCGATAAAATATTGGGTCCATTAACAAAGGCTCTTTTTGTCAGTATTGATGAGGGTCTTGAATTACGTAAAAAGAATTCTCTGATGAACGTTACCGCGGCCTGTAAAAATATGTTAAAGACAAAAACGTTAGAAAAACCATAAAATACTTTAGTTATATATTGCAGATATTTTTTCAAGTTTAAACTGAGTTATTTAGAAAGAAATGAAGACATAGCCTTCGTAATTAAACGAGGTAAATGTACCTACAATAAAAACTTTATGGTGGTTAATTAGCGACAAAAACGTCTCAGCTGTTGAGGGATGCCATTGAGACTGAGTTGTGGGTGGATTTTTACTTTTTTAAACAACAACCTTTCCTTTCCCCGTTCATTCCGTTTTTATTAAAAATGCACGAAGTTAGCTTGTATTAAAGTAAGCCGGCATTTGTCCATATAAAAGCAAATGTTTGTTGGGTTATTTTCTTAGAAATGTCCTGGTGAATGCGTGAAACGTAAACTGTTTATGAGTAAACAAATAATTTTGAATAAAACGAAACCTTTTTATTCGTTTAAACGTTGTTATCGTTAGACACTTTACTGTGGTCACTTTTTTGGGTTGGTATTTTGTTTGTATAATTTAATATTAATATAATTTTCTTTTTTCCTAAATATTTCCACTTAGCCGTTATAATAACAATAAAACATGCCCCGAAGTTCATTCTCAAAGTATATAATCTCTACAATTCATATCAATATAATATTATGTCGCCGAGATGGAGAGTCCACCCATCCGCTCTTCTCATTAAATGTTCACATGCACTTGACGGCCGACCTGAGTTAAGCCAGATTTACTCTGGACAAGTCACTAGCGTAAGTCTGTTGTTAGTAATTAGCAGTCCTGTACTTAAGTTGGCTATGAAGTACAAAGTAACAACTTTAATATCGGCGTTTTCCCCTGAAAGAAAACGCTTATTAAAAATATGTTTTGTATCAACCCTTTGAAGGGTAAAGCATGGACTCGTCGTTCAGAAATTAAAGTAAAAGGATAGTTGTATGTCGAGAAATTTTATTCAAATCTAGTATGGATTCTTAAGAGATATGTAGAAGATTTTTGTTTAAACTTTAAGATAAATGCTTAAACTATGATACGAGAATTCAATTGAATAGTGATATAAATAGTCTTATTTACAGATTATAGAATCGAAAGATTTTTGTGATAGAATTGTACTAAGTTTAAACGATAGGGTAAATGCAAGTCTGCTAAAAATTGAGCCAGAAAAGTAACCGTAGGATTTATATAATCAGTCGTTTTGTACTTTGTCCATTATAACCATCGCTTCCATGCTTATCTGAATGATCTTCAGGTTGGCTTACGTTAAGAATTTTTTAATTATTCCAACCACTTATCTCCTTGGTCCACCATCACATTCCCATACCTCGAGGGTCAGATCATGTAGGTTTGGAGGTTCTAGACGTCATGTTGATGTGTCTATCAGATACGTTTGCAGGTTCATCGGGACAAAATGAGCGGCAAGAGTTCGAGCTTGAGGTCTGTTCGCCAAAATACTTTTTCCCACCGAGGAACTACTATCAGGAATACAGGAGTGGCAATGTTCAAGTTTGGTGCGGTAGGACTTTGGATATTAAGAAAGGTGGAGGAAATGTCCTAGCTAGGGGATAATTCCATTGAAATATGAGGGCATTGTGAAGAAGTGCCTTGAGATCTTGCACATCCAGGGTTATTTATTCGTAAATCATGTGAGCTCTCTCCAAGGCAAAGAGTCAAATAGTCGGAGTTCCCCATTTCCTGAATATTCCCTCCCGCCTCCTCCATTCCTCCCTCCTAATTCAGTAGCAGCTGCCACTCCAGACATTTATGTTACGAAAAATATCTGGACTTTCAAGTCTAATTTTTTATGCCACCTTGTTGCAAGAAATTTATTTAATTTACTTTACTCTTTGTATGCAAAGTGTAACCCTTCATTTTAAAATTTACATCAAGATTAGTAAACTGACATTTTATGTCGCTAGTAACTTGCGTAATGTAAATTTGCCTTAGCGTTAATTATGAAATCTCATTTGAGAGCGTACCCACGTTTGAGTAATGGCTCCTGAAATGAGAAATGTTCGAATAAAAGTTGCGTATGTAAGAAACATTTATGCATTGTGACGAAATTAAGTTAAACGGTCTTGCTCACTGCATGTTAAACCTGGATCAACAATTATTTTATGGGTCAAAAATCAACAATTATCATCATTTATGATCGCTGCTCATCTAGGCTGGACTCGACGCCTCTCATAACATGAGTGATATACGAGTCTAATATGCTTTATGTAGACTTCACTTACCTTTAAAAACTTGGGTACAGAATTCATAAGCTTGGGCAACTCGAATTTCTAGTGTTTGTTTTCTAGTGATATTTTTCCTAACCGTTCAAAGTTACAAGCTACAAAATAATTTGTCATTTTGTGCATTAAGATTAGAAAACTTTGCATACATGTCTCCCGCATGCAAATATTTAAAATATTTGCAGGATTTTAAGGGTATCCTTCTTGATGATAAATAAGCAAGATGATGGACACAGCTTCGCGTCAAAGGTTATTATTGTACCAAGTTTAGATTCGTGTCGTAGGATTTAATAATTGCAGTTAACTATGCATAATAATAGCGACGGTCCTTCTTATGCTCTTGTTTCTTTGAAGTAAAATATAAACTGACTTTCTTAATCGGAATCCTTTAAATGTTTATAAGTAAGGAATCTTAAAAATGTACGTAGGTACGTCGTACAATGTTAAATACAAAATCTGTGTATAGATTTACGAATACCTGCAGACAAAACATTGGATACGTTGCGGTTACTGAATTCGTCGATAGCAACGAAAGCAGAGCAGAAAATAAAACATGTCGACGGTGTGAACGGCGGCGCTACTGTGGCAGTTCAGATGTACTTTTTTGATATGGAAATAGCAAACAGTCATGCGATCCTAGTATTTACTGCATATCATGAATATCTAGGACTAGTCAAATCAAGCTTCAACTTACAATTCAGTTAGTCTTGCTTAATGACATGCATGGTCGTAAAATTTTTAGCCAGCCACTCATTCTTGAGTGAATCATCCAAATTTTTTTAAGCTGCCTCTAGAACAGCTGTTCGATTGACAACGTTTGGCCGAGGTAATTTAATATCTTAATTCTGAATACTAAATCCCTACGTTTGTTAGTGTGTATAAGAGTTTAAATAGCAATTGTAAGCCTGGAACCAATTGTACCTATACATATACAACTTCCTTTAGTTTGTGCACTGCAAGTGAAATATTGCGATAATCACAATCTTAATGTCACTTAACTTGTTAGAATCAGCCAATTTATCTTTAACTAGAGTTGCAAACTCTCGATCTGAAGGTGTTATTTTCCGACTCAGCTCACGGAATGAAGAGCTCTCTTTAAATTAAAGCCTTTCGAGTAACGTATGTCGTTAGCCAAAAGGGAAAACTTTCTTTGCTTTTCGAGGAAACAATTGATGTATATCGACATCCTGCTTCATCTATATTATTTTGTCGTTAAATTTCAGTTAAACAAGAACAACACGAGTTTTTCCTCAAAATATACCTACTTGTTTATATTTATATATTAGTATGTTTCCTCACACGATAACAAAAAAGAAGTAAAAGTTAAATTATCCCTTTTGATACGATGTGGTTGTCTTATTTATTACTTCTTTTATATTTATGTATTAAATATACCTTGCTTCCGTTTATCTCCAATCCGATATGGTTTCCTATTTTGTTTCGCTTAACATAAACAAAATATGACTTTTTTTGAGAAGAATAATTCCTATATTTAAAGCTCACAACACAACAGCGTTCTAAATCAAAATCCATCTTTCTTTGTTTCTAAAATTAAATTGAATGTTTATAGCGTTATCGAATGTTTATATATTACTAAGAGTTAAGCATTTATTAGTAATTATCCCACTGCTGGTCTCGGGATCTCCTCTCACAATGTGAGAGTAGTCTACCACGCTGGCCATGTGCGGATTGGTAGACATTGGTAGACATTTATTAGTAGGTACTTGCGACCAATAAGCGCGTTAGGCTGAAGCAGCAAGTACAGCTGTTTACCTAAAGAACGGATCTCTAGCTTCAGGTATTGAAAAGAATCCATATGAAGTATGGACTGGTAGAAAAGCAGACATGCAACATATACGGATTTTTGGCAGTTCAGTGATGGCACATGTTTCTAAAAGAAAAAAAGGAAAATGGGACAAAAATCTTAAAGAAACATAATTGGTTGGTTTCAGACAACGTCAAAGGTTCATTATTATAATAACCAGTCGAGATTTAAGAGAAAAGAAAAGGGAGACTATCGCTGTTTGCTAGAATACAGATTCAGTGGGGGAAACAGGTATGCACTATGTCAATGAGAGATGATAATTTGACATTTGCAGATGCAATCAGTGCTATCAGTGGTCCTGAGAAACAACAGTGGTTACAGGCGATGGCGGAGGTGCTGCAGTCATTTGAAGATATCAAGAGTGGGATATTGTTGATGCTCCAGATAGTGCAAGTGTAGTGCAGTATAAATGGCATAGTTTAATCTTGTTGTATTTTTGATATAGTGGGGGTGTTAGAAATTATATCAAAAATATTTTAATGACATAAGACACTGGCTCTATGTAGTTTACTTCTTTTCTTTGTAATGTTCGTATTTCAAGATTTAAATAAATCAATTGTTCGTTGAAAGTCAACCGTGTTTTTCTAATAAATAGTTATAACAAACAATGGAAGTAACTACATTACACAAGTTTTGGGTTCCGATCTGAAATCATAATAATATTGAGCTGTTGTAGCATCAATGCACATTGAATACGAGACTCGTGAGAACGAATCAGGGCAAGGTGTAAATGTCCTTTCGAAACTGTGCCAAGTTCATAAATACCATAGACATGTATATAGGTATACATGTCTGTGATAAATACCATTCCATTTTGTCTTTTCAAAACTTTCAATTAGAATAAAGAGATGGCGCCACGTCATTTCTGAATCACCCGATCGAAGTTTCCTACACAGTTTGCTATGTTCCAAAACAGAAAAACTAAGAGACGGCTATTCTCACATTATGGTGACTTGGATAGACAGGAGAAGAGCCATCGCTAAATTAAGAAAATTGGTTTCTACTAATAATTCAAGGCGTTTTCATGTCGCTCATTGCTCTTTTTTGAAAAAACAACTTAGAAGGGTGTATTATTTTGTACCTCAGACGTATAACTTCCGCTGACTACGGATAGCTTGGCGGCGTGATAGATGGCCTCTTTCAACTGATTTCCTTTTCTTCGCGCTGAGATTTTTCAACTTAAACGATAAGGGTGCTCCAAGATTTTATGCCTCGCTACCAAGTTAATGATTTATAGCTCGATATGTCCTTTGCTCAAACTTCTCATGTCGTTAGGGAATTTATCGTAAGGCTCTTGTAAGCAGAGATTTTCTTCCTCGCATGTTGTGGATTATTGCACAGTAATGCACAGTACCCTAGTTATTAAAACATCAATGACAAGTAAAATATTTATTTTTCTAGTAGTTAAGTACCTTAACCGAATTAAAATAACCGTACCCAGATAATTTATTCAAATCTATTCACTCGTAGCGTCACTTCACTGATGATCAAAGATTGCCTTGGTAAAGAATGGGAACAGACACAATTATTCACGCTCTTTAACATGTCTTTAAGTTATTTACATAAAGGGTAAATAAATAAACATCCATTTAATCTGATTTATGTCTCAATACGGGGAATCCATAATGTAAAGCCATTAATATTTACTTTACTCAATATTCAGTACAATAAAATTCTACCTCCAATCCTTCGCAATAGTAAATCTTTCGGTATACGTCCCCCAAAGGATTACCTGCCGTCTATCCCAGCACATTTTATTTATAGTTCTCATAGTTAATCTTGGGGAAAATAAACGTTAGTATGGAACTTAAATGTTTTGATAAACATAACTTTAAAATAACAAAATGAAAATGGTATAAAGGAAAAAGGAAAATGATTTTATTGATAAATATTCTAAGAAGCTTCATTCATTCATCATTTTATATTTATTTTGATTAAAGTAAAGACAGCGGGTGCGGTCAGTAATTCGATGGGTGACTGCTAGTAGCAAAAATATTTCTTGAGCGTTTCCGTGCTTCGGAGGGTACGTAAAGCCATAAGTCCCGGTTGTTATCGTAAAATAACAGTCGTTAAGTCATGTCAGAGGCCCTCGGGCGGCATAAAAACTTCCGACACTTGGGTTGCCCCTCCAGCAAACCGCACTGGAGCAGCGTGGTGGAGTACTCTCTAGGCCTCCCCAAGAGAAAAGGCCCGTGCTCAGTAGTGTGCCATTAATTGGTTCAAGCCAAAATTATTTATTAAAGAACTATGTATATTTGAACAAAATACGAGGAGGCTTTGCACCAAAAATCACAAAATTGTAGAAGTCACATGCAAAAAAATTAACTGTACTGAAATTTTTACCTTTTTTTGTTTGACTGCGTCCTGGAGGAATATGTCGTGTGTTTGTAGACAAATTTTGTACTTGTGTATAACATATTATACAGTACGAACATACATAGAAAATGTCTGTTTTAAAAACCAATGAATCGCATCATCGTGCCACCTTATAAATAAAATTCGATGTGCGAATCTTGCTAAAATGTCCGTACGCAAATATATAGGGGTCGTATCGCATTAATATTCCCCTCATTTGTGAAATTGTTCGGGATTCCGCAAATGTTCCCGACTTTCCTGCTTACACAAACTGTCTTACCTTTCTAAAATTTAGTGGCGTTTAACGGGTGTTAACAGTACTGTTACCCATTGATTAACATATTTTTTTCATCAAAATTACTTGTAAAAAGTTGTAATCATTAGGGTCTGCTATTTTCGCTACACTGACATTTAAAACTTCGTATTATTAATCCTTTTCGACATTCGACAAAACACGTAAATGTTATGAACATTTTGATGTCAGTAGCCAGCCAGCCAATAGCCAGGCTGTTCCCAACAACCCTGGTAAATCATACATGAGTACTTTTGAAATTGTACAGGATTGTGCAGAGGTCAACGACCTACCTAGGCCTATCGCTATACCCTCAAGTTTGGTATTGAATCAAGGTTGGACCCAAAGTTGTATAAGGTTAACTTTATAAGTGTGACATTTGTAACACTACTTATTTTTACTTACGAATTACTTAAGCTCATATATCGCAGCGGAAAGAAATATCATGGCCAGCTGCGTTGACTTATGAAGCTCTTATTATGATCAAAATATTAGCATTGTGCTGAAAACTGAAACGAATACCTAGAACCGGAACCTACAACACTATGTACAGTCACCTGCAGAAAAAAGTTCGGGCCTCCTTCATCTCCTTCAGGGCCGGCGTTGCATTGGCGATTTCTGGTATTGCTCATGTCAATAGGCGAAGGTAACCACTTACCATCGGGTGACCCGTATGCTTTTTCGTCTGCCCTTCAGGCTATAAAAAAGGTATGTCAATCTAGTGATCCAGATTAGATAACAATCGTCAAGCCTAATAAACTTTTAATCGTCCGCATTGGAACAACATGTAGGAGTATGTTTTAGACTTAAAATCTAGTTTGAAATAATGAAAGAAAATGTATATAACCATATTAACCATGCAGCATGATGAAATAAGATTTTTCTTAGGTAGTTATTTTTCTTTGTACCTATACTGTTTTTGTATTGGCAGTATTTAACAACAGTAACTAAAATATTGTAAAAGCACGTCAAAATAAATAATTCTCAAGCAAGTAACGAAAAAGGTTGTAAAATCGGTTACGACAAATAAAAATTAAAATCTTCTGCAGCATCACAACCTTTTGATCTCAGTTGGAGTTCGGACACAAAAGTTCTACCCGCTGCGATCAACAATGGGTTTGCGGAAAGATTAATCGCCCAAAGAAGCCCTTTAAGCTGAAGGAAACAATTTTTCATCTTTATCAAAACGTTGGAAAAGTCGGTCTGTTTGTAGGTACCTACGCAAACAATACAGATTCCAATCTCATTTTTGAATATAGTATGTGAAATGTTTAGGACTCATTGTTTCATATTATGTTCTCCAAATAAGTAGAAAGCAATGATATAAAATCAAATCTTACTTCTTAATAAAAAAAAATTGTGTACCTACCGTTGTAGGTTCTCTATTTTTGATGTATTCATCCTATTGAGCATTTGATTTTATTTTATTTTACGAACTCCAAGAATCGACTAATTGCAATGGCGGAAAATTGGTCCATAAGCGAGGGAATTTACTACCCCTTTATTTCTGGCCAGAAATGATTTGGTAGTGCGTCTGAATTACCCACGTTTGAGATATCCGCGGATAGTTGTGACTTTAGCTCGTATATCGTTAAAAAAGCCGACGCACGATATTTTTAGTCATTTGATTTGATGATTCATAGACATATCTTTAGTCTAAAGATATGGTCTACACAGAACAGGTACAACTTTATTATTAACACCATTAGATTTTAGGGGCATCCTATCACTTGGCAGGAAAACATCTACTACTAACTACAAATCAACCTCAAAATCTCAGCGCCCATCACTTCTTTTCAGGCTAAAACTAAAACTTAAGGCAATATTAATACTGAACCTAAGTTTTGTCAAATTATGCATAAACAGTTACAATTATACTAAACTATATTTGAACATACTAAAATAAAACCATTTATTTATACGTCGCATAATAAATATGCCAAAGAAACAATCCTCAAAACGAAAATATTTCAAGATACGAATTATGTAAAGTAGACTAACAATAAAAATAAAGTACGGACAAAACCCACGAAGCGAAACTAACTCTCACTTAAACGGTTTTATCTTATTTACATCGTACGCGGCGGGTCTTGCCAGAAGTGGTTAATAGGATAAGATACGGGTTGATGCTCCCGTATTTTATGGTTAGGAAAGAATATCACATTATTTAACTATACTACTGGTACTGCTTGTATTTACTTCATAATCACTGTATTTAGATTATAACTGTTTACGTTTTTGAGCGACAGTCAAGCAGGCATACCACGTTATATATTTTGTCTTATTTTGACAAAATATCGATACATTATTGTAAAACATCCAAAAATAGCCCTCTGAGTATATTGATTTATGAAATGAGCACCAGCCACTCGTAGTTATTGTATTTTCGCAAATAAATATTTTTCTAAATTAATATCCCATGTATTTGTGTACCTTGCACAGAGTAATTAAAACTACAACAAACATAAACTATCTATAAAAATGCTAGCCATTTTCCATGAATAAATTGGCGTATGCCAAAAATTTGCATTCCCGGAGCTATAGTTTTTTAAACAGGGCTTGGAAACCCGCTCAGTTTTAATGAAAAATATTTTGTTCCAACTTCAACTTGTAGACAGTAGACACATTTCCAAACCCGAATCATATTGCAACTTTTACCACGAGCTTCGAGGATTTATTTTTCTTTTTATCGAAATCGTTTTAAATACGCTGTGACAACGTGACGTTTTTCAATTATTAATGTACGCTAAACTAAGTGCTAGTTTTTTGTTATCAGTATTATTAAAGGATATATTATAATAAGTTTTTGGAAGAATCGAATATTTAATTAACTAATGTTAAGATTACTAAGTCTGAATGAAGGAAATAATACACCACATACGATACTAATACATCACTCGTGCGTTGCCGGCCAAGAAAGAAAAGAAAACGAAAGAAAGAACTGGTGCCTTACCATGAACTCTAATAAAATGTGTCATGTTCAGGACAGATCAGCTTGTAGCTAAAATCTGACAGGAGTGTATTTTGTACCATGAACGTTTACCGATGACCTGCAATGCCTCTACTTCTGACCTGCATCTTAGTCTATGACATGCAAGGTACTTGATTTGTACTAATTATGTTCTGAAATAGAGCGTTTTATCGGTTTACCGGTTTTCAAATGAATGCGTAATATTGATGTTTTTAAAAGTTTAAAATAACAATCTCAATTGAAGATTTTGAGATTTGTTATAAATACTTAAGTGTTGTGATTTATTAACCTTTCGTTCTCTAAAATTACCAAAAAAATTATCGCTAAGTGATGCTTACATTTTTGAACGTAATCTTACACCACTTGACACTTGACACAGTGACATGTCTAAATGTCTATTAAAATGTGTGATTTATAATGCCGGTCACTCACATTCGCGCGAATACGCGAACCCACAAGTGTGGGACGACATTCGTGAATGATTATGCGAAGTTTTCGAGGCATTCGGGGTTTTCCAAGCTGTGTCGGTTTTTTGTCGCACATGAAAGCGCGCGAACCTCGAACCTTCGTGTAGTCTCCCACACATTCGTGCGACCAGTTGCGCACGCGACTAAAAAGGTGATGTATCTCTTAATTTTTCGTGGTTCGTGGCGTCTAATCGTACTACCATTTATTTTCTGTATTGAAAATGGATTTTAATGACAACAACATAATAACAACAGCAAGATTGAACATTCGTGAACAAAGTGTAGGAGGAAGCGGAAATGAGCTTGTATTGTATACTCATATGCGAACCCATTTGCCTGACCACCCTTCACATATGTGCAAACATTCGTAAAAATGTCAAACATTTGCGCGCATGTGAGTGACTGGGGTTAGGAGCGATAATTTAAAAAGCATAAGTACAATGAAAGTTTTTAAAATTTTCCAAACAAATGAAATGTATTATTTGTGATGATGGTGTATATGAAATTCGCCATGGCTGCATCCCGTCGCGTTTCATCATCATCAATGAAATAGCCGAAACAGGACAATAAATGTTACTTTCGGTGAGCTGTAATATTTTGACGTTAACATATGCCACTTTCTGATGTCAATACGTCAACAATCGCGTCATGGTACACGAATTGCAGGGCAGAAGATCATTTTTGAAGTCACGTGACCGCTGTCCTGTTACGGTGACGTGGTCGCTGGCTGCCCTGTGTTTTAGCCAGATCATGGTAGGATATAGCAGGACAGGCCAATTATCGGCTAATATTGACCTGTTTTAAGAGTTCATGGTAAGCCCCCTGGTTCTGCAACATGAAAGCCCCCAGCCGGAACACGAGTCGTTTCATTTTGGACCACATCTCCACTTACCACCAGGTGGGATTGTGGTCAAGCATTAACTTATTTGTATAAAAATTCAAAACTACTTCAAAACTATTTCAACTAGGCACATGTACCACTGATGTAAAAAAAATAATATATAATGTATTATTTATTTTTTAACTTTTAGAATATCTTAAAAATATTCTGAGATTTTGCGGACTGCAGTTTAAACGGACCAAATTCATCAAGACAAAATTAAGTCCTAAAAACTAAACACAGGTGTTCTGGTGGAATATTCTCCAAGCCATGTTATCTAATGGTACGCTTATCTATTCTTAGCGTGCTTTATATTATCTTGTTTTATCAGTAACAAGAATTTGTGGTAAGCTGCATTTACTTTAACATCGCCTAATTAGTACTAGACGCGTGTACTGTTTAGTATGTGTGCTTACAGAAGTTTAGTTAAAGTTTCATAATGTAATAATATCAGTTACCTTACGATTAAGTAAATGTTTTATCAAATTATTGGTAATATACAAATTTTATACATACTGGTATTTATTGTGAATAAATTGTATTGTATTTACCGTATTTATGTATGCCTTAAAGTTTAGTAGTTTTGTATTATGTCAAAATGAAAGAAGATTTTTGGCAAATAAGTCTTATAAGTTTTAAAACGAATATAACTTTCGTTGATCATTTACACATTCCAAAATACATTTATTCAAATCTGTGCATAATTATTCATTATTTTGTAATCGCGGCCAAGTCTAACTAGCCAAGTCAAATGTAGAACTTGAATTACATGCTGTTCTGACTAAAGTTTTTGGATTTTCTACACAGAACTTGGCACCCATTTAGATCTGTTGCTTTTTTTTACTTGGCTCTCATTTAACATTCATGTTTCTGATGAGATATATTTTATTAGGTTTGTTTTATTTTATTTATTTAATAATCATTTACTCTAATCACAACTGAAACTATACGTAACTAAAGTAGTGTTTCCAGTAGGTAAATATAGGTGCTCCTTGAAAGTTTCTTGCATTTTTTCTCCGGGACCACTTAGGCGCTCCACCCACTGAAGACGCGGTGGGCGGAGCGACGGATAACGCAACTGCGCGCGGGGCGCCTTCCCGCGCGTGTCCGCGACTCCGCGTCGGCAGTGTGTTGTGCTAGGCGTGATTTCTATATAAATTGAGATACATGCATACAATGGTAAAATCTGCCATCCCGCGCACCGCGGCGGGACGCGGTGCAGTGGGTGGAGCGCCTTACGGTAAGATTTATTGAAGTAATTGCTTAGTTTGAATTTCGAAAATTGTGTGTAAAAAAGTAATATACCTAGTTACTGTAATTAAGGATATAAATAATGTTAAGAGCAATGTTATCAAAGTTGCTTACCGTAAATCATTTATGAATAACATAACCTTATTTATCTATCCTTATTTATGTATCTTTAATACTAAGTATTTGTTTCAATACTTTGATTCAAATCAATATCTAGCGATAGCATTCGGCTAACAGTATGTTTTCAGGAAATTTTGTACATATCGACCATCCACCCAACTTCCAACCAGGTCCAATATCGCTTTACTTTGCCAATCAGTTACGACTGATACACAGTCGAGACACAGCATGAATAAAGGAGTACGAGAAATGACAGGAGAGAGCTATTTGCAATGTACTGAAAGCGCGTGTTTTGTATGTGTACCTACACTTATCAAAGGGACTTTTGTAGGTATATTAATAATTTTTTAATGAAATATTACTAAGGATTGATGAAATAAAATTGATTATATCAATTTACGTCAGGGTCACCAAATTTAAAAGAAAAAAAAATCGTGTCGGGCAAGCACTCAAGCCTCAAGAGAGCCCTATTTTTCAAAGTTTGGATATTTCATATTCTCAATGCACTAACTTTGATAGCATGATTATAAATACCGCAGATCTCTTATGAAGCAACGGAAGTTTTGAGAAGTTAAGGATACGTTTACTTGATGTGCTGTTATAGAAAACTTTGAACATCGACGTTATCTTACAACATCGCGGTGCCCTGGGATACCCTGGAGCTGCACCCATTAAACTGTTTAATGTAGATTCTGTTTCGGATTAAGGATATGAAATTCCTTTGTTAGTCCTTACCTTACTTGCACCTCAAAGTTTAAATCCCGAGCATGTTTAAAGCATAAAGTTTATGAAAACTTATCAAGCAGCGTATAGTTACTGTGGTTACTTGCATATGCATATGCTAGGTGAGGGGTTTGGGCGTCACTTTGCCGCGCGATCAAAGTTCGGTAGCGAGTCCGCCGCCTCACGTTTAATTCAATTTGGAATCTCGCCAGATTTCGAATTTGCTGGCAGCGTGTCCTCTAAATAATAGAATAGCTGAATCGTATAAAAGTAGAGTCTGCTAAACATTTTGCAATGGAAGTTTTTAGCCTCTTTAAGAATATACGCTCCCGATGAGACTCGCGACTCTATAAATATTACGAGTAGTAATGAAGCTGGATGTTCTAACGTTTTACCAACACAATTGGTAAAGTTATCCGTTTACCGAATAACTTTTGGTAAATAATATGACAGCATGTTATCATAATATGAACCAATTTGGCCTGGAACAGCGACGCGTATGCTAAGGCTTGGCTTCAATCCATTAAAATGGCCCACTACTGAGCACGGGTCTCTTCTGTTGAGGTCTACAACATACTCCACCACGCTGCTACAGTGCGGATTAGTGGCCAACCCAAGTATCGGAAGTTTTATGCTGTCTCCAACATAACATTAAGTATATCGACAAATTGACATTTATTTTTTACAAGGTACACGGTTAACTTGCCGTAACGTCATCATAAATGTGATACGTGTACCCTACCAATGTTTCAAAATGTTAAGGAGGTTTATGAAACAAGAAAAGTACATGAACATAATTCACTGACATGATGATTATAATATTAAATAAACGAGTAACCGCCCTCGCTTTGCTTCGGTTTTCTTATTTCTCTACACCTTGGTTATTATTGGAGTTTTATTAAGGATCCCTATTTTTTTGAAAATATAATATATAATTTGTCACCCGGGGATAGTGTAGCTTCCCAACAGTGAAAGAATTTTGCAAATCGGTTCAGTAGTTTCGGATCCTATTCAATGCAAACAAACAATCAAATCTTTTCTCTTTATAATATTAGTATAAAGTAAAGTATATTATATCAAATACAAAGTATTATATAAAATACACCGCCGACACTACAATTTAGGAAAGGTAAATGTTTTATTCTTTTGTAGTGAACCGAGTCCGCTTCTAAAATACAATACCACTAGCTACACAAGTTTAAATTTATGGTCAAACAGAACCGTTATAAAGCACTACTACAGAATAAAGGATTATTTAAATTATAAGAATACATTTCATGATGGATCTCAAGACCACAGTAACCATTTTAATATGTATGAGTTGTGAATTGTATATTAGAATGAGTTTTATATGACGTTTTGCTCGTCTAAACTATTTTGCAAAGCAATGATCATCTAGAATATCCTATTAATATTATAAATGTGAAAGTTTGTAAATATGTTTGGACATTTTTGTGACAAAGAAATGTAACTAAAATTTCTAGTCGTAGGAACGGGCGGTTGTTGTTTCGTGTGTGTAAATGCCACTGGCAAATCTGGCAATGCAGGGAATTAACACTCACGGTGTGTAAAAGTTATTCATGCTATTAAATGGATGGAAACTATGATAAATTCTTTTAACATATAATACTGTTAGCTTAATGTGTTTTCCGAAGCAAAAAGGAGTCAGATTAACTCGTCCTAATAATTATGAAACTCGTGCCGTCAAAAACATAGACTGGTTTTTCTGTCTAGCTTCACACTTTTGTGTAGGTACCTATTATTATAATGTACCTATTGTATATTTAATTGTATGATTAAATTAACAAAATAATTTCGTTTATTAAAGACACAATATTTCCAAAATAAAAGTGTCTAAATTGCTAAGTAAGTTTGTATTTGCTAAGTACTTTTCCCCCGCCATTTAAATTTTAGACTCAACTAGTTTTATTTAATATCATCAAGACAAGTTATATTTAATTGTTTTATAGTTTCATTTCATTTTGCAAGTTATATTTTATTGTATTGTACATACATAACTACATACATACTAAAGGGAATAAATTAAAGTTCACGGTGCGGCAGTCTCGTTATTGATTTCGCTTGAGGTAAATCGTAATCACCGATGGCCCCACACAACCTGCATCCTGTGGTTTTATAGATTAGGTAACCGACAGCACTCGGGGATTTGACCCTAGTTAAAAATAAATTATTTTCATAGCTCGTCGGCTTTTCTCAATCGTAATATCAACCAAATACATTGAAGTATTGTTACTAGCGTATAGAATGGACACCGCGAACACAATATGTTCCAATGAATTGGCGCCGCGCGGCTTCAATTGCCAATGGATTCGTTCGATTTTGAAAGGAGAACGGGGGCCCAATTTTGAAAATAGAACCTCCCGGTGGGGACATACATTTTGTTCGAGATGTCTATTCTATGATATTATACTTCAATTACCAAATATAGAAAATCGAAAACGGTTAAAGCGTGGTTGATTATAATCCGTAATTTGCAAATCATGATTTGTGTTAGGCAGCAGTTATTAAAACATGCATAAAAATTTGTCAGTCCTTTGACCAGCATAGTCATTCCTCCTTTCATCATCATTATCATCCATGTTCTTCTGCTGGGCTCAGGTCTTCTTCACAATAGTGCCTTGGAGCTTAGGCTAATTTACCCCTGCATTGTTTATAATGAAAACAACTAAATGCAAAATGATTGTTTACCTCCGGATGGAAATCAAAAGGAGAGCTTATTCTTAATTAGTCTCAGTCTACTCGTAATATTGTAGATATTAACTAGCTATTAACTACTCCGTTAATTAACAAACAAGACAATGACATCAGTTCTATTGCAGTATTATCTGCATTGAAGGACATTGACCTATTTGTCACCCAGTCTAATGATGCATGCAATATCATAAAACTGAGTTACTTTTTGTAGAGGAGTTTCATGTATCGCGATAACTGTATATTACTTTTGCGACCACTCATCGTCATTTTGTTGAATTTTGCTTAATGCGCAACGCAATCAACATAAATTTTATTATTACTAAGAAAATAAAAAAAAACAGAACATTCATAACGAATGTAATCGATTGTCACCATAAGTTGTATATTTCTCGCCCAAATTAGGAAACTCAAATAGTAATTAGAGGAGCAACGTTTTGGAGTTACTGCTCTGGTGCGGATGCAGCAAAATTGTGAGGCGAAAAGGATGTTATAACTTTACAAGTCTGGGTAGACACTGGATTTTAAGTAGATATATCATGCAACCAAAATTAATTTTGATACCATAATTTATATTTCGCTTGTAGAGTAGATGAGCCAGTTAACAGGCGTACGTATCTTTATTTCATAATCATATAATTTATAATGGTTATACAATTTACACATATATTTATAAACTTGGTGGACACTTCTATTTTCCCAGGAATTAAGGACCTTACTAGTTTTCACCGATCTCAACACCTTTCTTATTCCTTTCTGTCCGCATGAAACTGTAAAAGCCCTAGGGCCTGTAGAGCCAAGAGCTCGTTTGATTAAAAAGTTTCTAAAACATTCTATCAATATACTTCATACCTTAACACCTGATGAAATGAATACAAAATTATTGTTTTCTATTGACGCAATATTGGTAGTGAAACGTTAACAAGCTGTTTAAGTTTTCAGTCACGATCCCTTAGATTAAGAGGCAAGCGAGAAAAGGGTCGGCTCTACCGTCTACGTTTTCCCGATGTGCGGAGAGAAAAACATCTTCATTAGGTAATCCATTTTATTGAACCTATCACAACTGGCACGGAAAAACATTTAAATTAATGACATTTTTGTTTGTATTATGTTGTTCTATTTACTAATACGTGAAGAGCATCTCTTTTTTATTCTGTGTAGTAGGAGTTACAGATTTGTTACCTAAATAATGGTATTGACGGATAATTTATTTTGCTATTATTCACATAAATTATTTCACATTGTCGTACCGTACGTAGGGTCATTATTGCCCCACTTGTTGCGATTTAGGGATCTATTGGTCACCCCAAAAATTTGTTCTAACTCGTCACGCGCCAATAATATATTAAATTAGTAATAACTTGTCACGTCTCAAAAAAGTTTGTCACATGTAAGTAGGGATAGTTCCAATACGTAATGAAAATTTTTATCTCACAGATTCCGATTTTATATGTTAGTCATATTATTTATCATGGTTGTTTGTAATTAAATAGATACCTAAAACCTTTGTACGTGGGTGATACGACACTTAATTCCCCATTTGATATCCACAGGTGAAATAAATGCACCCAATTGCGTTAGTGAGCTTTTGTTATTATTATTTCATTCCCTGGGCAGGTTAACAAATGATGACTCCCGACGGGGAGTCAAGTAATAAATATAATTGCATTCATACGATAATTAATGAACCTCAAACGCTGACACACTTTATACTCAATTTACAACTGTAATGTTTTTTTTACAACATACAAATATTATGCATTTTAATATAACCATACAACTAAGTATGCGCATTTAGAGAAAGATATTTTAATCCATAAATTCTCTCGCTTTGAACATAAAATGCAAAATATGACAGGAAAAGATAAATAAAGTACAAAGCATTGTGACCTAAATCCGAGGCGTGAAACGGATTTTGAATTTCAAAAACGCTTTGATCTAGTACTCCGGTCTCAAATTGTAAAGGGATTCCCACTCAACTTGTGTTAAGTTTACTATTTATACCGCTCTTTTGAAAGTTTCTATTGATAAATGGTTAGAGGACATGTAACTTTATCCATCGCATATTAACTTGTATAAATTTTGTTATTTTAAAAACCTGCATAGGTATGAATTAATATTTCTGCTAATTAACTTAGATTTTTAATAAGTTTTATGATTTTATAAAAAAATATCGAAGTAATTTATCGAAATACCTACTTGACTTTTTTATCCAAACCCAAAAAAATTCACCTAAATAGAAAATAGTATTCTTTATTCAGTATATTCAGGTGGTCCAATGAGGACGCAACCGAAAATTAACAAGAAGTGTAAGTAAGAAAATTAAAAAGCGTTGTAATGTTCACTCTGCTCTTGAAGTGTTTTGAGATATAAAATGTACACGTATATATATGAGGGATATTACAATTTATAATTTTGTAACTGATTTTTTGCAGTTCAATTCCTTTAACTAGTTATTAAATAATATTGTTTGTGCAGTTATTCTAAGCCAGACATAAGACATAACATAGAAAACGAAGTTTCAACAAAAGCCAAACGGCGCGTTCTACAATTCAACAGCAATAAAAGGCCATGCACTCAAGAGTTTCAGCAGTAAATTCTCTAAAAGACAAACACGCCAAGTCTGACAATATTGTCATGTATTTCTCTTAGCAAATTTGCTGTATGCCTGAGCTACTGAATTATAGTGAGTTTATGTGACGAAACGATACATAGAAGACGCCTCGCACTCATTTGAGATGCACGCAGATGTTCCCAAGTGGCTTAACGTGGAGAATATTTTTTGCTTTTTCCTGTGTACTCGCCTAGGAAAATTATTAAATAAAACAGTAGGTATCTCCCGGGTCATATACAGTACACAATACATATAGACCTATTTCTTCGTGCACCAGTAAGTAAAGTTTTAACTATTAAAGTAGGTACCTACCTAGGTACTTCTTTTTACAAGTAGTTTAAATCCGGGTTCGAATATTGTATTTTGTACAACATGAACATGCATACCTAATAGTAGTAACACAGCTTAACACTTGTGTCAGGCAATAATCCAGTTTATTATTACCTAATCTTTCATAATAAAAATATACCTTTAGGATTTAAAACGCAAGTCGGACACTGATGTTAAACAAATAATCACAACTCCTAGGGTATCCGTTGCAGGGCTCATAATGGATCAAAGAAATGGACCACCAAAGTTTTCAGTTTACAAATAGATACATTTGATAATATTACGGAGAACTCTCAGGTATTCAAGTATCTTTAAGATCCTTTGCCGCTTCACCGAAACTAGTAATAACGAATTTATAACAATCATAATTATCGATACTAATATTATAAAGAGGAAAAAATTTATTGTCTGTTTGCATTGAATAGGCTCCGAAACTACTGAACCGATTTGAAAAATTCTTTCACTGTTGGGAAGCTACACTATCCCCGGTTACTGTGTTAAGTGTGTGGGTTACGGTGTACTTTAAGTTATGTAATACAAGAAAAAGAGTTATGCAGGGCACACAAACACGTAAAGTTTTGACGTTTAAATTCCTAGACGGTTAACAGCATAGAAACTTTTTTTGCATTAGTATCTACCTACATGGACACTAACTGTGCATTTAGTTGTTAAACTAGTAAATTGTTTGTTATAAGTTCAATAAACTTGTCGAAGTTAATTTCAATCTACACTTAGTAAACATCATTTTGCCACTTGATCACATGGCAACAATTTCAACGCATCTATTTAATTCGGTTTGGAATCCCGCCAAATTTGAAAATTGCTGACTAATTGCATTCTAAACAATAGAAAGCAAAATTTGCTCTAAACTACAATATGGTTAACAACGAGCTTCAACAACATCCAATAAGTGGAGAAAATTGGCTTCACGCATTGGACAACTATCTCTGAATTTCAGAGTGTCCATTTTACATGTAAAAAATATTATTAGATGTAGGTATAGGTTCGTTGAGAACCCAGGTTATTATGTGATAAGTGTGTTGTCCATGCCACCCACGACACAAGATTCAGTGTTGGAGCATGTAAGCGTTAATTAATTTAGAAAACGAAGATTAGGTACATAGATCTGATAACATTCCTACCATACATTTAAAAAAAATATTAGGTACGGTTTTATTTTCTCCTACTGATATTATTATTATGACGCAATAACTACTGAACGGATTTTCATGACACACACACGCACAGGTGGATGATCTAGAATAAGATATTTACTTATCTAGAATTAGATGGTTACTTATCATCTCGGAAAACGCGGGCAGAACGATAGCTTCCAATAAAAATCTCGTACCTACATTAACTTATAGCTCAGTCGGTAGTTCTAGTGGACGAGCAGAGAAGTTATAGGTAAGATCCTTGAGTAGCCTTGATATTTATGTGAGAGATAAATGTTAGGTCTCGGATGTTGGTTGTTTGTTGTGGTTCGTGACTGTCTATGAATGTCATCCGTGAAACAAAACATCCTTATGGCTCTCACGTATATATTTGTCCCTTAAAGTCGATAGATAATGAAAAAATATGAAACTGAAAATAATACTTTACTATATTTTTGTAGAGCATCGCTCCCGTAAACCTTTATCTAAAAACCGTCACGCCCATCGAAGAATGTTTAGATAAAAATATTTATATTGACATACCTATTCTTTACATTTATCAACGGGCTTGACCTTTGAGAATGTTTGAAAGAACAGGATCTATTATAAGAAAGCTGTGCTTCCACCAGAAAAAAAAGATTTACGAAGCTAATGGTGATTAATTTCGAACAATAAATATCAATGAACACCATGGAAGGAAAAGTTGTTTTCAAATTATCAAATACATTATTTACCTTGTAGATAAAATAGTTTCCTAACCTAAATCGAAATAAATAAATATAACCTTATCGGTGATGTGGCAAAAACCTACAGCTGTATAATTTCTACTATTCCTAGCGCTCTCTCACCCTTATCTATTCTAATTAGAATCACAAAATACATTTACATACCTACTCGTAGGTGACCTGAAGTAGGAATTAACTGTATGGCCAAAGCTCCGCACATTGTTTGTGAATTAAGTTTATGCTATTAAAAAAGTGGCAAATCAACAACGGACATGCCGAAACTATAAGGGTTCCGATTTTACTTCGGAACCCTATAAAAGAAAGAAGATTCGCCTACGGACTTCATCGTCCTTAATATATTTTATTCCGTTATTTAACCTTGATAGAATAAATATTTGATTTATTTCCTAAAACAGACAACAGATATATTAACAAAATAAATGGAGAAGATAATAAATTAATAAATACATCACTATTCAAACAAATGTTTGATTGTATTGGATAAACAATCTCGAATAGTCTCTCAGCGACAACAAAAACTTAGATAAACGAGGCTTTCTATCTTAAAATTACAATAACAGTAAAATGTTGTTTGATTAAAGTCTCATTCGACAAACTAAATAAACTATTCAATAAATACTATACCTAAAGCGCCGTACTTAAAATATACATTAGAAAAACAATATTTTCGTCTGCATATTGTCGTTGCCAGACAGACGGGTTTCACCCAGCGTGTATTACAAAAATAAAATTAAAAATGGCGGCGCGGCGCTTCTTCCTCTGGAGCATGAGTTGTGTTACAATTCTCGCTTTACTCAAAAACATCTTTTAATTGTTGCTTTTCTGAACCATCCTTTGATTCACTGCTGGGCAAAAAGAATAAGTAGTCTAAGCAATAAGTTCAAAATGGTGAAAATTTGAAATACTGCTCTTAAAAATACGTGCGATAGCTCATTCTGTCCGGAATGATGCCTAAAAAAATGTTTCGGAAGCGTTTACCAGCACGTAAAAAATTGAAAAAGTTACTAAAAAAATTAAGTTGCAAAAAAAAGGTATTTCGTTTTTATTTAATTACTCTGAAACTATTAAAATATAAGAAATTTTAAAAATAGATTCTTAAAGAAGAGGAAATTTCCAAAAAATTACTCCCACTCCCAGAACTCTATCTCCATTATTTATAATTTTAATTTAACGCTGAAAATGGGCCTCCACGCGGCATTTTTAGGTTGCACGCGCGGCGTAAAAATCGAGTACGTCACACGCAATAATTTTTAAACGAAACCTTTTTTTTGGAACTTAATTTTTTTCATTTTTTTTATTTCTTAATAACTTTTGCAATTTTTTACGTCCTGGTAAACGCTTCCGAAACATTTTTCTAGACATCATTCCGGATAGAATGAGCTATCGCACGTATTTTTAAGAGCAGTATCTCTATTTTTCACCATTTTGAACTTATTGATTAGACTAAACGACTTGAAATTTTTGGTCTTTGGGTATGTGTGGTATCTATGTCACAGTCTACGACAGAGGGAATGAGTGTGTCGCGTTATTTATATAAAAAAAACAACTGAATACAGCTGACCGTACAGTCCAATGTTAACTCACACGTGAATGCAGTCAAAAGCCGCGCGAAGAACCTATCAGTCCGGTAAGATTTTCTCTCCAAACTCGCTATTGTGTTTCGAGTCAGTAACAAATGTTTTACGTTCCGATACAAGTGGAAGTGCTAAATCTTAGAACGTAAATCAGTTTACAGCATAGCAGTTTACAGCTATTCCGGGAATAAATCTGTGCCTTGTTTTGTGCTACCTAAACTAAATGAATTCTACTTGTATTTGTAGTCGCATAAATCCGTGTGGTTGATGCAATTCTCCAGACAAAATATAATACACATACCTCTTGTAAAAGAGTTTCAGTTTTTCTTAAGCTGGTTCATTAAAAAAATGACGTGTATAAGTGTATCAATGATACTTACATGAATAAATGATTTTGAATTTGAATTTGAATTCTAAGTTTATTTTTTTCTAAAATCAAAAAAGGGAAAAATATAATTATAATTTAACAGTAATGTTTAAAAAGAAGAATTTGTATTTTAAAAAATACAAAAAACGAGATTATTAATGAGTTGTTGTTAGTTGTGTTATGTAGGTATGTCTAACTATGACTTCATCCTCTTAAACTTCATAGAGGTTTTTGTCAGATATTGAACCTTGACAAAACAATATGTTGCTTTATATCCACGACATATAACTAGTATCTTGTTTCCGTCTCGGGCCTGAATGTCGTTACTGCTTAACATGACATATTAAGGCACTCAGCTAAATCTTGTAGCTTTGAGTGAATATTGAAACCCAGCGATCGTAACAGACACAGTATAATTTATGAACGTACATGAAATCATGTGCATAAAGACTTTAGTCATAGTTTGAAGTCTAAATTTAATTATAATTCATCACCAGTTGGTTTATTACAAACTTGTACAAGTTTTTCTGATGTATTCTTATGAATTCACATCAAAATGTACTTAAAATATACCAAAAACACAAGAAACCACATGTTTTAGGGACACAATATAAGTTATTTTACAATAGCGAACTAAAAGTATCTCACTTCACACAAATAATAGTAATAGTAATAAATAAAGCTTTAGGGTAATCTTTTTCACACAACCTTTATGTACGTATAGAAGTTAAGATAGTTAAGGTAACAAAAAATCAATAGAAACAAGCACGGGAACAGAACAAATAATAATAATAATAATAAATTATTGCCGCACACAATGATTAAAAATTACATAGAAAAGAGAAGACAAAAAGTTTGTGAATGGGCTAAAGGGAGTGGCTAACGACTAAAAACGAAATCAACAAACGTTGACTTCAAACGTTTACACGTAGAGTATCTAGTTTCATATAAAAGTCTAATCACGCATCTTGTCTCAGAACGACATGGCTAATGTCACGCTTTAGTGGTCCTTTTACTTGAAAAGTAGAATTTTTTGTACACAACCGTGAGTGTACAACCCATTAGTACCCTCCTGAAAAGCACGGGTCTCCTCTCTACAACATGGCTCAAGTATTAAACATGACCGACGTATTAGTGGCCCTGATGACCTCTAAAAGGATTCACTGTACAACTACTATCAAACGGTGGCTACCAGGATTCGTTTTGTATAATTATATTGCATACAAAAAGCAGAAACCACCCGATGATCATTGTCAAAATTCTAAAAATTCAAAGTTCAAATTCTATAGTCATGTTTGTATAAAAGTTACAAAACCTTTATTCTGTTAATTGTCATATTCACACATTCACAAATATCCATTCTATAACTGAGTCTGATTCCGGTAAATTTCCATCTTCATCATATTTACCGCAGCATTGTGTATGTTCATGGAAGCGAAAACCATGTCATTTCCTTGTCAAACCACAAGCCAACGCTCTTCACCGCAATAAATGTTTCGCGCACCTGTTATTAGCAGTGATTATATGTAAGTATAGACTGACACTTCGTTTTAATTACTTGTCCTATTCACCCTCTTTCAAATGTTGCTCGTTAGGAGTTTGCTCCTTTCAAAAGTTGCCTGCTACACATGGGCACTTTAAAGTATTCGCAGGTACCTATTAATTTATGTTACTTTCACACGGAAACAAACTTCATGTTTTATAATGGTTAGTTGAGTTCTTCAGTGACATACACAAAGATGTAGACTTGGTTACGATAACTTTGCAGTACTGACGAGCAAAAGCTTTAGGAGAGGTTAAATTCACAGACTATCGTCTCGTTTCAACCCGAAACTTTTAATGAATGACTTCAATCGTTCAGATCGTTCGAAAGTTATCGTATCACAGAAATCACAAACTATTTTACATAAAATTAGTATTAGAATTTCAATTGTTTCGTTCTATACTACTCGTATTAAGGCCGGGTCGAAATTCTGTGAACTAATTACAACTACGGATTCTAAGCCGTCTTTCTTAACTTGCCTGAGTAGTCAAAGTGCCAAGAAATAAGGTCCGAAGCAAACTTGTCCAAATAACAGTAGCCTAACTTGTTCGGCTTATGCGAAAATTAATCCCGAATTCCTAGGAACTAACAATAGCTATTCTGATAGGAAACCAGTGCGCGTGGAGTGTAAACGCTATTTTATAGTGCAAGTTCTGTTTGTTACATTGCTGTGTAAGAAGAACAGATATAGACCGAATGGACATGTCGGAAATATATTATATTTAGTATACATAATACTAAAAATTGCTTTAAGGAACCGAGTCAAAAAGATAAGTAAAAATAAGACTATGGTAAATACTGCTACTATTTATTATTTTTTATAAAAAATCTACTTAAATATTCTCAGGTTGAATTAAAATGACCGTAGATTGTAGTTACGATTAATTTATTGACTGATTGGATTTAAGAAATAAAAATGTTTGCGTATCGCATTTTTCCTCGATTTGACTTCAACTACGATTTTATTAACTACTAGCTGACCCGGCGACCTTCGTGTCGCCTAACAATGTAAAAAATCAGAGATCATTAAATATGTACAGCCGTTCTTAGCCGCTATAGTTTTTGTGTGCATATCCATATCATAATCATATCCGATAGTCTATGTTATTCAAGGATAATGTAGCATTCTATGGTGAAAGAATTTTTAAAATCGGTTCAGTAGTTTTTGAGTTTATTCGCTACAAACATACAAAAATAAACAAGCATTCCTCTTTATATTCGTATAGACTAGCAGTAATTTATTCGACATCAAAACCGGAAACAAAAAGAATTAAATCGTATCTTCGTTTTAACATCGTCGTAACTCGTATAGGTATGTAAAGGTGCGAGTATCAAATTATTCTGAGACGCGATTGAATGTGTACTCTTAAAACAGTGTTATCTACTAATCCCTTTTCTTGCAGACTTGCAGTCATACACAATAGCTAACTAACTCTTATAGAATCATAATTTATGCCAAACGATTCTTGTTATCTTTTCTATGAAAATAGATTTAATTCCTTGTTTGTAACGATATAACATCTGTGCCATGATCACAACTGTTTGGAGTGTTTGTTTGGGATCTGAACTAACTTGAGTCAAGCCACTTAGGGAATATTTGATGTTGCATACTTGCTTTGGCTAATTTACAAGCGTTATTTCTGTATGCTCAAATGTATTAAGTACAGTATTCGTACATAATCTCAAAATCCCATTATTCCCAGTCTGAATACATTTGCTTGAACAAATTAATATCCAACTACTTGAACACGGGTCTCTTCTTCACCATACTGCTCCAGTAAGGGTTGGTGGAGGCGTTTGTGCTTTGTGGCCAACCCTCCGACATTGCTTAACGTCTGTTATCTTACAATAATAACCGGGATGGCTTTGCGTGCCCTCCGAAACACATTAGTCAATTATTAAATATCAAATCGGCTCTAGAAAATGTAATTCCAGAGCTCTAAAAATAAAATTTTATTAATCTTTGATGTGGTACTTCAGGGCATGGAATATTACATTCCTAAGTCTATGGAATCAGTTGGTGGGATGGCCCAAACCTGATTGGCAGAAGGCATCCAGCCTCAAACTGCTTATCAGGATTAGGCCTTAGCGCGTAAAAGCGAAAACACTGATATAGGACATGTGAAAAAGAAATACAATTCCGCCTCTCGGTCCACAAAAAAACACCTCGCTGAGTAAAGTTCAAGCCATTCACAGAATAGGTAAGAGACTAGTGAACTACGTGGTAGTCGGGCCTTCTAGTCTCTTACCAAAGCCAGTCAAGGTAATTTCTGTGTATCCTCGCTTCCTCCCTTGCGCAGAGCAGATGATACCTTAGCCCACTCCGCTAAAGAGAAAGTCCACGTATTTAACTACCGTAGTGTAGTAAACCATCTTGAGACCTACAGTTGACTGTCAGTGCCTTCCAATAAAACTTCCGTTAAGACTTTTCGGAAAAGAGGTTTTCTCCATAAATTCAATCACTCACTCCGAACCATCTTTTGTTATGAATTAAAGTAGGTATCATAAAAGAGGCTTAATATAAAACAATCAGGACAAGTTATTCCAAAGCACGAAATTCACTGAAAGCTTTCGCTGAAAGGATTTTTTGTTGGTTCTGCCATTTACAGAAAATGAAACAAGAAACAAATCGCTCTTATTCCATCCAACGACAAATATATTTTTGCCGTAACAGAGTTGGAAATCGGCTTCACAGACACACTCCTTTATTTACCTCTATTTATTATTTGGGCTTCTATTTGTTTTAAATTTGTTCAATTTTATACCTCTATCTAATAATGGACAAGGCTGAATTTAATCCTTAATTTATGAATAATAATTTTGGATTAACCCTAGAATTATACATATAACAGGATTATCATAATGTAAAATTATTTAAATGATTTATGTTGTTGCGGAGGTTTGATGATTTGGGGTGAAAACTTTATCCATCCTCCAGTCGAGGGTAATTTTGAATGTGTATCTGTATCATTTAACATGACAGTGTACAATAATTTTATTGTACTTGGCATACTTGGGCATGTGGGTAATCTTAAAAAAAATGGTTTACCATATTTTTATTCACCGGTAACTTGTTTATACACCTTTGATATTAATGAAACAGATAGTGGTAGGTATATTCAACTTGCGTTAGGAAGAAAGGTTAATTGTTGCTCGAACATTACACAATTAGGTACTCTACAGACGTAAGACTGATCAATCAGGTGGAGCGACATTTTCCGTGATTACGAAGAAACCAGTTAGCCGAGAGTACGTAGACGTGCTTAACGACTCATTGATGGGACGACGTGGCGAGGAATTTAATTTAATATTTTATTGGAGCAATTTAATTGATTGCCCTGGCTTCCGTCAGACACGGCCGTGAGGAACGCGACCGCTTCCAGATATTTCAAATACGCGGCATATTGAAATCTTCCGGGCGTCATATCGGACAAAATGACCCGTAAAGACTTCAGATCTTCCATTATTACGTGGAAATATGTTATCAAAATACTCAGTGTTTACAATTTTTACAGTGAGATGGAATATTCGCAGGTATCTACGAAGTCCTAGGTCTTCTATCTAAAATCTCTTCTAGTCTTACTGAACGATGTAACAGCTTCAGTATTTCTTGTTTATATGAAAAATTATAGTTAAGGACAGTACGATAAATAGTTTATATGATCGTAAGCACATCCTCTTCCATTTGTAAAGACCACCTACCATCTCCATCAATACCAAAACGGCCTCTCTATTTAATTTTTGAAATAAAAGAAAATAACTATGTGATAGTAGGTCTGTATTTAAATAAGTAACGGTATAAACATAATGATATGTATCAACGTAGATCATACTTCAATTGGGGTGCCTTCTTACAATTAATATCCTTTATTTTCCCTATACAGTCCTTTAAGGACATTGTCGTTCGTGACTCAATATCTCTTATCAACAAAGATAAAGGATAGTTGTGCCCAGATTTATTTCCAAAAGTAGATAGAGACCCGTTTTAACAAATGTTGTAATCAACCACTTCTTAATTAACTTATCCTTTATTAATAGCGTCTGAAGCCCGCTGTTGAAATAGGTACTGTAGGTACAATTAGTGCGATGTAATAAATAATAATTAATGATAATAACATATTTTTTTATGGAAATAGCTGACAAATACCTTTAAAGGAGCAATTCTTGTATATAAATATATATAATTCTCGGAATCTCGGAAACGGTGCCTACGATTTTCATGAAATTTAGTTAATTTCATAAATTCACATTCACAATAAATTTAGTTGCCAAAAATTAATTTCATTAGAAACATTAGTTGTGTAAAAGCAATTTAGTGATAGTTGAAACGAACTTGCCTATAAAATTATTCTTGTATACATGTGATATAATATGCAGTTCTATTCAAATGTAGGACATGACATGTATGTCATCCGAGAGCACGTCCGCCATAATTGTAACAGTGTTAAATTATGCACGAGTGGCATATTTAGCTAAGCGTTCTACGTGAGCTTTAATCGCTGCCTGTCTGACAGATAATTTATATCTCTTTAGGGATGTGAAGCCAGCGAGAAACGTCCACTTTATTCGTTACAAAAAATTTTCCCGTACATTTACGAGTAAAGTAACTATATGAAATTAAAATGCTGGAAGAGGTTGACATCTACTTTGGTAATTAATTAATGAAGCCTTGATGTTAAAAATGGGCAACGTGATATTTAAAGTCAGGTTGTGAAGCTAAGTAACATTTAATGAGAAGTCCTATCAGTTTTGAAAGTGTATTTTATGCATTAGTGTAGTTTTTAAAATTTTCTCTTTTAGTTTATTGTTTTTCAAAATCTTAATTTTTCTTTATTTTGTTATGTCGAATCTACAGACTTTATTAATTCTTAAGAATAATTTTGTAATCCGGTGAATAATTATTCTATCAATCTTTTATCACTAGCGTAGACCTAACTTTAAAATGAATGGCATCCGTAACAAAAATTAAACCTACCATGGCAAGTACACGTTACAAGTACGGTATGAAATCCTACTAATATTAAAGTGTTGGGTACATATAAAATGATAGGTTGGAAGTAAGGTTCCTTAGAAGGTAAGTTATTCTCATTACACTCTCAAGTCTTATTCACAAAACAGCACTGCAACTTTTATAAAGACGTAATGGAAACGTAGTATCTCCTGTATCTCTTCTGTTTGTGCCGTTTTCTCTCTTACTTGCATACATTTTTTAGTATGATATACGTATATTTCCTTCAACACAACGAACTCTTTAACTCATTTAGAAGCAAAATTGCTAAAATATGTTCATGGCGCACTGGAAAAACTCTACGTATACTACTTTTGCGATTCGCTCTTTCATTACTAAATGAAATTTTAAGTACGTTGTTCTTCTATATAGGTGAAAGCACGACAAAGGGAAAAAGAATATACACCGAAATAATTCACAAAACTTTAACAGTAATATTTTAGAAAGCTAAATTTTTTTTATTCTGTTAAGTTGGAACACGAATCACTGTGTACAGGTTATGTAGCTGTTAAATTTTCCGACCAAACTCATGTTTTCGTAATGCGTTTTTAATGTTCTCATATTGCTATAAATCACCATGGCTAACCCTGGTCCAGATAGCTTTAATGGTTTACTAAATTAGTTTGTAAAGCTTGCTCATAATACACGTAATTTACAAAACCTTTACCCTATGTGTCAAAATAATGGCTCTACGCATAGCTACGCGCTGAAATATAGAGGCTGTGATAATTTAATAACACAGAATTATTTGTTACTTTACTGTAGCCCATTACTAGCTTTCATGTAGTATGAAATTGAAAGCAAATGTAACTGCAGAAACGGGCAGCGTGTTCCACGCTCCACCACTGTGGTACAGTTTTGTAGATATCGAAATTTCATAAGTGTCAAAAATTCTCCTCTAATTAGTATCTACGTATATCACATGTTTTTCACATACAAAAAATGTTTTTCAATATTGTTTTTACGATTCTGGAGTTTTAATAAATATGTATTGTATATCCATACCAAATTACAGCTTTCTAGCACTAAGAGTCTCGGCGCTTTGCTTCAGATAGACGGACGGACAGACGGACAGATATGACGAAACTATAAGGGTTCGAATTTTACTTCGGAACCCTAAAAATATTGCATACTAGTTTATGCAAACTGTGACTGTGTAAAATTGCAAATACTTGCTATAAAGAGCTTGTACTTGCTAATAATGACTGTTCTAATGTCACTCAGCCACATCCAACAGCCTCGCAAAGGTTGTTTGTGATTCCAGATATTATTAGAAAACTTGTTCTATCAATTTATGGCTAATATTAAACTTATAAAAGAAAACCAACGTGATTACGCAAACAAAATACAAGAAGCAAAGCTGATAGAAAAAGTATTTCAAAGTACGAGCCACTCAGAGATATTCCTCTTAAAATATGGAAGAAAAGTTGAATGGCTTAGAGACAGTTTTCGAGCTTGCGACGAGATACAACTTCTAAATTGAATCACGTATACGGTTTAAAAGTTAAGCGGTTGCGTTTCACGTCCAAATCGCTTTTTATGTAAGTCTGGCACGTGATTCCTACAAAGCCTCTTTTGTTCTGATATCTATCTTGTTTGTTACTAATCTTTTGGAATTAAACCGATTTATTGAGCAGTGATATACGAGTAGCTTGGCAGTAAAAGATTTACAGAGGTGTTTGCGTACAATACGACATTTGTATCGGCAGATTATGTTCTTTATTTTACTTTTAGTTGTTTGTTTCATAAAGTTTTTCAGTTAAGTTACGAGGATATATTTACCATCATGAATCTTTGTAGTCTTTCTAACGTCACGTAGGGGTAATTTTATTGATTTATCGAATGTGAAACAGGAGCCGAATACTTTATAATACGAAAATTAAAAATAATGTCGTCATTGTTAGTTCTTTATTTAAAATAGTGTTTATACATCACCGCCAGTGCAAGGTGTTTGTAAATCGCAACTAGCAAAACAGATTTAAATGCGATAAAAGTTGAATTAAACGTAGCAGTAGTTCGTAACACAACGTTTTATTAATTAATTTCGTTGACCGTTCTTCTGTGCTGAAATAATACATTTAAGTTTTTACCAACGAACATTTGTATGATAAACTAATATAAAAGGAATTAGTTGGTATAAATAGATAACAATATTATAAAAACAAGGTGTCTTTTTCATTGAAAAGGTAACATGAGAATGTTACATTTTCAATGAAAAATACACTGATATTTTTATGCGGAAATGAGACTTTTAAAGCTTATATTTTCACCTCAAATTGAACAATATATTCAGGAGAAGATATTTAAATATTAATATTACAATACACCTAAAATTCCATATAGGTACAATAAATTGTGAATAATTTTACTACAAGAATCAACAATACTGATGTTGTAGACAATGATGAGTCTCTCATAATGTTATCTATAAACCAAAGCAGATAAGGATTTGCATCTGGAAATATTTTCTGATTGTGTTTCAAATATTTGAAAGATAGAAAGAAAAAACATTCATTTCGTCATTGCTACCTCAAAAAGCATAAAAAGCATACCTACATAGTTAACTAATATTTAGTTTACAAAAGTGTTCGCACCTATTTTGATTGTTGAGCAAATGCCTGAATTTCAGGACGAAGGTATTATATTTTAGTGACTTTAAATGTTAACTCCACCAATCCGCACTGGAGCAGCGTTGTGGAGTATGTACTAGACCTCCTCAAGAGGAGAGATCCATGGCATCAATTCTCAGTAGAATGAAGTGATCTTATCATGTAACTAAGTACTAATATTGCAAGTTAATTAAGTTAAAGAAGAAAACGGAAAGCAAAGTTTTGCTCAGTTTCCATCAGGAGATCTCTCAAAACTTCATACAAAATCACAGAGACGGCAACAAGACAGTAACTGTAAATTGTTTATAAAATATTCTCTACGGACACGGATCCCAATTAAAAGACTTATTTGCAAACTTGAATATTTTAGTATCAAGGTTCCGTTACTAACTTAGTTTAAAGACTATAAAGTTTATATTTCTTAAAGATGTACATGTTATTATTTTACTACTATTATTGTTGACTGGCAGAGAATGCCATCAGGCATTAAGTCCGCTCATTGTGCTCCTTTGTATTAAGGTTGGAACAATAAAGGATAAATAAATAAATAAAAATTACGACACACTACACTAACCACATCTTGCCACACAACACTGCACTTTTTGGGATTTACATAGACTAAGCACTGGATTCCATATTTGCACTAATTTGAATCCATCCTCACACCATCCTCATTCTTGGGGTGTTTTTTAATCTCTATGGCCTCTCGTACTAGTCGTGGGATGTAATGGCGTTCCGTGAAGATTACGTGTCTCAATTATCAAATTATAGAACGACTTTAAAAAAAAATAGTATTCTATTTACATTATTTTATTACAACAGTATGTACTTCGTAAATTAGATTATTTAACACATTATGAATTATTATAGTAAGTAGAGGTATTTTATTTTACAGCACTATCTAAATTCTAAATGAAAACTATTCGACTACCTACAATAAATATGATCCGATAGATATCAAATTGAGCGAAACATCAAAACATGACAGACAACAAGTGAAATGGGTATTTCATGCGTCAACCTGAACCAACCACGATCCAAAGTTCACAATAGATTGTGACGTGTACTTACTTTGTTCTAGTGATAACTTATTCAACGTCCTTTTTTCTGTTTTTACAATGATGTAATTTTGTTTCTAAGATCCTTATTTTTTTAAATTATGTTTTTTTGTGTAGTAGTGGTAGAAAAATATTTTTAGTTCTTCAGCTAATAAATTTTAATAAAGAAATATTATTAGGTACAGCAGCAGTAACAAGAATATTCGTCATGTGGTGCTCTGAATGTAGAATTAAAAACTTTAATTGATTTTTTTAGATTACGAGAACCAAATATACTTTCTAATTTCATTAACAATTAGTCTTATTTTTTCGTCTAAAATAAAAATAAAATGTTATCATTAATATTTTAACAGTTTTTATTTAAATTCAGTTACTTTAAAATAAAGCTCTGTACACACAATACGCATGCACACAACACGCATGTGTACAATATCTACATACACATAAAGATATACTCGTACTATACTCGTATAATTATTTTGCCCTTCACATAAGAATGCCTTTGACATGAGTTTTAAATTTATATTTCCGTCAATTTTTGTGGAATACTTTATAGTATGAAAGTAAGAAACGAACATAACGATAGAATATAATGGTTGAAGGGTTTTATTTCTCACTACTTTCTTTGTCCATAAATTCTCTTTGTTTATAAGTGCACTTCAGCTCCCAGCTCAAACAATGCACCGACTTGATACCTGATATCAGGATAATGGCTCACTACGTGTTCTCTGTGCTAGATTCACCTTATCTATCCATAGATATTATGTATATACGCTCTGTTTTCTTCGTTCGTTTGTTTGTTTGTTACATTTACAATTACTTTACTTCTTGTTTTTGTATGTGTTATTGTCTATTTGTAGTTTTAAATTTTTGTGAAAGATAGAATTTGATCAGCAGGTATTTTAGTGACCTAATTGTGGACAGATATTATAAAGTAGTGGATACCCAACGTTTGCTACTACGCTAAAAAAATAATGTCCCTAACGCATTGTTTTAGTGGTCTCAAACCATCTTAGCATTATTGCCTTTAAAATTTTGGGACTTTTTTTACGCTAACGACGGGGAAACAGGCCCACCTGATGGTAAGTGGTCACCCTCACCTATGGACACGTGCAGCATCATGGCCCAAGGGAGCTGCAAGTGCGTTGCCGGCCTTGAAGGATACGAAATCTTCTTAAAGAACCCCATATCAAAGCGCGCAGAGAATGCCTCAGAGGGAAGTTTATTTCTTCCATAATTTGTACATATCGGTTGTATGGTTTCAAAGTCTATAAAGGACATCCGTACAAATATTTTTTGTGTTTTATATATTTAAATAAGCAAATTATTGTACAAGTAATAACTTTTTTGGGTTAAGCTAAATATATAAGAAAAAAAATTTTACCTCTAAATGTATAGTTTAAAATATTAAATTAAAAGCACGAACATTTATTAAACATAATGTGTGGTACATTACGACACAAAAAACCCAAAAAGAAGATTTAAAATACGGAACCCTATCAATTGTAGACAGATTCAGAATTGACCAGATTTTATTTAAAACATTCAATGTTATGTAGCCGTTGTATTTTTCTTATGGTGCTCCCTCACCGGGAGCATTCACGTGTAATGTAACATTATAGATTCGTCTCTGAGCATTACATTACAATAATACCTCCCTGACTGACGAGTATTCGCGTGTAATGTAAAATTATAGATTCGACTTTGAGCATTACATTACAATACTACCTCCCTGACTGACGAGCATTTGCGTGTAATGTAACATTACAGATTCGACTTTGAGCATTCCATAGCAAAATGTCAGACGAAGCGGTTGGAAGTGGAGCGCATTGATGTTACAAGTTGTAACAAGATATTACACATTGTATCATTACAAGGTGCGCATTGTAATGCTCGGTTCTCCTCCTTCACTGATGTAATGCTCAAAACTGTAACGTTACATTACACGCGAATGCTCCCGGTGAGGGAGCACCTTTATGTATATTCATCATTATCATTGAGATATCCGGTAAATGTTTTCATGATTCGTTTTATATTCATTAGCTAGAATTATGGTAGCGCCAAAATTAGTTAATAAAAATGACGATTAGATAATTTTATACATTCACTCATATCTATCATTTTCAATCTACGTAACAACTTGAATATTGTTTATCAAATTGGCTAATTTATCAATTTCTGACGACATTACAACTTGGAAATTTTGTTAATCTGTAAAGTTATAATAACTTTACAAAAATTTGGCTGATTTCGTGTGGAAAGATGAATTTAACACTCGTGTATTTTTAATGTGAATATTTTTATTATTATAAATCACGTTGGTATCTAATGGAGAAATAATTGGTGACAAAAAAATCAAATGCTTACCAACAACGTTCTTTAAATAACCTCATTCGTTGCAGTTGTATTAAAACTTTACTAGACTTGAGAGTAAAATAAGGGGAAAGCGTGTAAATGACATTTGTGATCTATTCGCCGCATTAAATCTTTCTCTGCTGCTCGGGCAATTAGCCGTGGTTATAGCCGAGATGGTTGTCGTTAATTCAATCAGAGGCTAATTTGGAAGATTAAGGTCCACAGCGATTGAGCACTTATAGCGTTATAACTGAAACAAGTTGGACACAATTTGGATGACAAAATTTTTAATACTTAGATTTAAAAAAAACTTGTATAGGTAAGTCTTATCCTGCGAGTAAGATGTTGTTATCAAGGATTATTTCCTTAGTAACGTAAATAGTTATAAATAATCTAAATTTTACTAACAAAAAATAACCGACTTCAAATTCTCAAAAACTACTTGTCAGATCTCGTTCAAATTTATGTGGGACCACATGACAAGCACCAGCTTTCTATTAAAAAAAGAATCATCGAAATCGGTTGACGTGATAATGAGTTATTCGTCAATTTGTCGCGCACATCTTAACACAAATTTACGACTTATGTAGTTTTCTCATGGATGCCATTGTCAAATCTCAATAAAATTTATGTGGGACCACATGACAGCCATCAGCTTTCGAGTAAAAAAAGAATCATCAAAATTGGTTCGCCCAGTCCAAAGTTCTGAGGTAACAAACATAAAAAAAAAAAAAAAAAACAGTCGAATTGAGAATCTCCTCCTTTTTTTGAAGTCGGTTAATAATGCTTGATGACAACATTTTATTCGCAGGACAAGACTTACCTATACAAGTTTGTTTCAATGTATCACACATTATGTGTAATAAAATTTTCGTGCTTTTAATTTAATATTTTAAACTAACTATACATTTAGAGGTATTATATTTTATAGTTTAAGCTTAACCCAAAAAAAGTTACTAGCTGTAAAAGAATTTGGTTATCTACATGGTGAATTTTTTCAAGTGTGCGTGGATGGCCTAATCTGAAACTATGAGGAATAGCGAAAAATGTTGAAAGAGTCTCGGGGCCGATTTTAATGAAAACTAAAACTGCACCATTACATTTTTGAAAAATCAATATTCATGGAATCGAACCCGTTGAGTTTAGAAAAAAACACACTCTGTATTATTACACCATTAGATAGTGTAGCTTACAAGAATAAAATTCTGAAAAGTAATGGCATACGAAAAATCAATATTTCTGGCCAGGTATCGAAACCGTTGATTTTGAAAAAAAACACACACACTATATTATTACACAATTCGATAGTGTCGCTAACAAAGATCAAATTCTGGGAAGTAATGACAATGAAATAATTCTTAAAATCGGTTTTCGTAAAATACACAATTATCTAAAGTTTCTGAACAATGTTCTGAAATATGTACCTATTTGTAAAATGTACCAGCACATTATAATAATCCACTGTATTTTTAAGGCATATGCTTATAACCCTTCCTTTTGAATTGAAAATTAGCTTCTTGAGTCTGAATAATGTAATGATAATAGCGGAGATTAACGTAATAAATTTTATTAAGTAACCATTGAAACAATTAGGAGCACAAAACAGCGGAAGTATTCATAAACGATGACGTCATTTGCTAAATGTATACGAAAACGAATTAACGAATGTGACTGAATATTTTCTGCGTATAATTTAATTTGGACTGGCTCCAGCCTCCACGGACAAATATTTTAAACGGCACGGAAGTTTAAGCTGAAATAAAGTATTAAAACGAGTTTTATGGAGCTCACTTATTTTGAATGATAGCTGAGCTTAACCACTTACAACATTAATTTTCTTTATGAATTGCCTCGATTCTGGGCCGCGTATAATAGCCGCAATACGGATACCCATCGCCAATTCTGTAATTCCCGTTTGGTGCGGGAGCAGGGAAGATCGTATCTAACAAACCATTACGCAAATCGAAAAATACTGTTTGAACAGACCTATGTTACAAAATACCGCCTGCACGACTGTAAACAATCCGAACGTTCAAGAGAAGTAAACGAAAAACAAGCGTTGAATTGCAAACCACTGTACTGAGGAAAAAAACGAAAAGCATGCAGCGCTGAAAAGTTGAACAAGTACAACATAGTGCCATTGAAGCTTACAGTTAGCACTTCTTGACAGGAACCAACAGCATAAACCCGCTCGATGAGGATATAGCATCTTTGCTGCATGACTCAACGGCAACGAGGATGGTCAACCGATTGTTTATGATGCATTTTCAACTGTACCATACATCAAAAACCAAGCTGACAAAAACAAACGATACTGGCTGATTTATTCGGCTATGCGAACCTCACTAAATCGTGATTAACTGGACTGACCAAGTCCAGTGTGAATTTTTATGCCGTTCAAAAGAATAAAAGTCTGCAAGTGCAAACATTTTTATGTTATGAAAGACTTTCGCTTGTCACAAATTTGAAAGATTTAGCGGAGTTTATACTTGACAGAGATGTAAAGAGTCCATTTGTAGCGGAGTGTCGAGGCCGTCGAGGGTCTCTTGTTTATTGCTAGCACTTAACATGGCCATAGGACTTGTAACAATTGAATAAGACATCAGCCTTTTAACAATATCACCCTCGTTTTTATGTTAAAATCTCAAGATCTCTTTCGTCTAAGTTTTTCTTTTATAGTAATACTTCTAAACCACGTTTTACGGGGCGAACTAAATGACGATTAAAAATATATTTTTTAGCATTTTCTTTCTTAAAATCTCATCGCCTTTTTAATAACTCTAAAATATTAGCGCACGGTTACAATTAACATAATCAACATAATTGCTAAAGTTTATTAGTGTGAAAAAATCTAAAAAAAATGAAATTCAGGATGTTTTTAACCTAAATTGGTTTAATTTTTACCCGACTGCGCCAGAAGAAAGGTTATGTTTTTCGAGTGTATTTATGTATGTATGGACGTGTATTTCTTTGGCACGCTCTTTAGTCTAAACGGCTTAATAACATAAAAGGGATGTATCTAGGAACACTAAAACTCCTGCAGCAGTTACAATCGAATTGCCAGGCTGAGTGAGGGCTGAAAATGACTCGAGGCGGTCTGACTGTTCATATCGAATTACGGATTCGGTCCAAACTGCACGAAAATTGATTTTGGAAGTTGCCTTCGAAACATAACCATGTCAACAACATTTCTCGGCTAACTTTAAACATTTTGTTGAAGTTCAGGTATTACATGTACTCAACGTGGTAATAATTTTGCTTACATCTTCTAAACTCCTGAGTCCTGCGATTTTGAGCAAAAGTTGGTCGGAATTCTATTGTGTTTATGAGCAGCCGTTACATGTTATAAGCTTATCAATAAACAGTACTTAGGATGACAATACAAGAATAAATAACTGACAAAGTCTGTTGACAAATGAAGAGTATATTATTGTCATTCTAACTATAGAACCCTAATTATGAAACCAATCTTCACATTAATCTAAGTCCACGTGGGAAAGAGGCTATAAATCATAGACGGGGCGTTATTGACATTAGAGGTTGGTGAACCACTATGATAAATCATACAGAGTGCGATTAATTCCTAAGCATTCTATAGCATTCTCTTTTTCCACTCAAGTGTACTCACAAGATTTGTCTTTCTAATAGAGTGTATTTCTATATAATCTATCACTAAAAGCATATTAATAGAAGCGTGATTTGTTTATTATGTACAAATGGTTGAATTTTAAGATACATTACTTTTGATACAGAAATAATGGACCTGCAGTGGCCTATATTTAAAGGGTTAGTTTGATATAGCAGTATTGCCTAATAGTGGCTTCACTATATTACTGAATCTCGCTATAGATTTTCATTTAATTTCATATTCTATTAATATAAAATTAGAGCGTGACAACTGCCTAGGATATTAGTACGGACCGCGGAATCAGACTGGTGGGGTATTATTATATTATCTTTATTATTAAACTTGACAGGTGTAAATAATAGAAGACGAGGAAGTGAAGTTTGCCTTCATCGTATGCTCGAACCTATAGTGTATGTACTTATAAGAGTAATGATGGTTTGTTGAATAGTATTTTACGCAGTTAGTATAATTTTTGTCATTTGACCGGATTTATTGAAATGAAATGAAATGAAATGAAAATATAATCTTTTATTCATGTAGGTATCACTGATACACTTATGCACATTTCTTACACTTATGCTCATTTTTTTAATTTACCAGCTTTTCGCAAAGGTGCTTTGTCATGGAGGAGAAGAAAAGCCGATAATATTGATAATGCCGATACCGATGATATTAATAAAAAAACTATACACAAGATAACAGTATTTAGAACACTAAAAAAATAAATGTGTTAAAAGGTAGTCCGGAGGGTGTATCTAAAAACACTAAAACACCTTTTAAAATTAAAAAAGATACATCGATGAGAAAGTCTGCTAAAAGCAATATCGCACAAAGCATTTCTTAATACCTATCGTTAATGAACAAAAGAATTTGTGGAAGACGGAGTTTTGAACTACCATCGGAGAAGGTATGCTTACTTAATTACGGCTCTTAAACTCAAGAGCAAGGTTCTTGTTGATACACGAGCAGATACAGCAAACTTAAGGACAATTTTTACCCAAGAAAAGCAAAGTAAGGGGTGGCTAATCGATTTTCTGCTGGATATAAACGTTATAATCGTACGTGTCAGTTTTGAACGATTGATGATAAGACTACTTCGCAGCAAATTGGAATAAACTTCCAAGAGTTTGCAATGGTTATTGCAATATTCCACCTTCAATATAGTGTTATATCGTGTTCCGCTCCAAAGTTGATAGGTATCTACCGCTTGCGTAATACTTAGATTATGGCAAAAATTTTGGATAGAAAAATTTAATTCTACATTAAATTTATAAGTTTCTAGAAAACATATCTTTCATATTGCTGTTTTACGAATTTATAAAAACTTGTATGAACTACAAAATGTAAATGAACTAAAAAATGTATTCCAGCAAGTTAGGAAATTACCCAATGTTACAGATGTACCTAACTTTAATTGGATAGGCGGAATCCTAACAAGACAAAATTTGTATTGTTATGTGTAGAGACGTCTAAAACTATTTATTGCATATTGAAGCTGTAACGAGCTTATCCCGCGATAACAAACAGCTAACGATAAGGTTTAAGATTACAGACACAAAGATAACAGACAGCTGCAATCTAACACAACTTTTCTGTAAATATACCTAAATATTTGTTCTTGTCGCACAAGGAAATCCAACAATACTAAGGCTTTGATTTCAATGCAAACACCCCAAAAGATTTAGAAAGAATGAAAAAGCAATATGTCTCCCGACACACATGTTTGCGAGCTGGCGCTAAAAACGAAACCTTACTCAAAGTGACTCCTATTGGAAATCAATTCGTAGTTTAACATAACATGAGCATGCCACTGCTTTTTGCCGGTCGACCGTCGCTGACATATGGGCCTGATACATAACCTGCACGATTGGCCGGGAGTGATCTATTGTCCCCATCGCTATCTGTGGAATATTCAATTTAAACGATCCTGACAGAGATATGGCTTTCACTTTGCGAATCTTTCGCTTTGATTGATATTACAGTGCCAAAAAAGTAACGTTGCGAATGGTCAACGTAGAGCTATATACAATGTAATTAATGCGTCAAATAAATTGGTGCGGCTGTCTATGACGCGTCCTTTGTGTGTGGGTGTAATGAAAAAAAAACTAATTAATTTCATTTGAACGTATAACAGCATCTACTTTTAACACGATTAGGTACTTATAAATTAAAATTAATTTCATTTGAACGTACAACAGCATCTACTTTTCACACGATTAGGTAGGTACTTATAAATAACTACATTTTCAATTAACTTAACTAACTGATTTGCCAACTAAGTAAACTCGCCATTCCAACTTTAATTTGAATCGACCGTTCGGTTTCAATTCACCTCGCTATAATTAAAGTTTCTAAGGTATAAAGCACATTACAGCCTTCAAATGATTACAAAACTATTAGGTAATTCAGGTTTGTTTGCTTCATAAAACCTATGATTTATTTTAACAAAGAAAACGTGTTCCTTCATTATTTATTTAATTTATATTTAATAAACTTCGTGTTTACTGCCATTTTTATATAAGTTTCATAGGTATTTTGATTCGAAACATATTAAATTAAGCAATTATATTACCTAAGCATTAAGCAATAGGTAGATGCAAAAATATTATTTAATCTTTGTTAACATCCTATTAATATATCCAGAGTCCAGAGTACTTTGCTCGAACAGATCCATTTGTGGGAAAGAAAAATATCCTAGAGAGTATAATAATATTATTATTATGTAAGTTATACTGTTATAGGTTCATATCAAGTATCATGAAATCTGTTCACTGGTTTCTTCGCACGCACAGCCAGATAGACTGCCAAAATCAACAAAAGAAAGATACCAGTAATAGTTTTATTATAAGAACAGTGGTTAAGAGAATCCTAATTCAACATCATTGCAAACACATACATTTCTTTAAATGTTTTCAAGCATGAAAAGCCACAAGACTCAAGGAAATTGACAATGAAGGTAAGTTTATCTTTGAGTGTCAGCCGTTTGAGGGGTCAAGACGTGACTCGGCTGTCTCATTCCCTTACGGAGCCGTTCCTGGCCGACAATGGAAAATTAAAAGTTGAATTTTTACACAGCCAGTGAGCCGCTTATTCGATGGAAAAATCAATATAGTCTAAGTTATCAAAGCGGAAAGATTGACTGTAAAAGTTTTCAGACAAACTCTAAAATAGTTAAATAAGGACGACAGCTGTTAGTTTTAGTTAGTTTATGATTTACTTCCCCTAACCACGGAAGAAATAACCCTTACTCTCTACTTGTCTCTCTCTAACTTTTCTTCGACGCCTCCCTCGCTTCTCGGTTACGTAACACGGTGACAATTTAAAGTTTTAAGTCCCTTGGTATCAAAATTTACATCAAATTAACCAAATTTACCGTCATGTAATTAGTAAAGTCGACGAACTCGATTATATCTTATTTTGTTGGGGATTAATCATTTGGTTAATTAATCTCTCACAGGAAATTATTTTTCGAAGAACCTTACTTTAATTACAAATTTAATAAGCCAACTAAAAAGCTTAAAAAACTAGTTTTTGGTTGGTAATGTGGTTAACATTTACAATTAGGTACTTTAATACAAGGTAGGTAGGTAACTGTAAATACATAAACACACGATTAATAAAGTTCTCAATATTTCATCAAAATTGTTTTTTTTAATGTTTGTAGGCCCATCATTCTGAATTTTGATCTATATTTTTCAAAATACTACGATTAGGTAAAGTTTTGATGTCATTTTCATCAAAATATTGCGTGATTGCTTTTTCCTTACCTTTCCTGTGTAAAGTATGAAAAAATTACTTTTAACAGCGTTTTTAATAAACTTTGCCCCGTAAATTGCAAATACTCGTACCAGTTATTTTGAATGTCTTAGAAAGCTAAAATTAAAGCTTCAATGAGGCCGTCGAACGCTTTAAGCAATTTCGTACGCGGATAGTATTTGGAGGAGTAGTCACTCCACTAGTCAGTGGTAATTTTTTTTCATAGTATTCGTCCTTCAGAGGGCACACTAAGCTATTCGTCCCTGTTACAGTATAAAAACTTCTTTTTATCTATAACCACCACATACAAAACTTGAAGTAACCTGGTCTTAATCATAATTTTTAAAACATTGCATTTTCTAAAGCGTTGGTTATTTATAGTATCGTAATTCTATTGACACTTACTACGATTACGTGAAAAAACTTAAAGACTACCTTTTTAAATGAACTTTTTATAAGACGAGTACGTACGCCGCGCTCTTTCACATGTAAATAAGCTAGGCGCCTGTTGAACCTGGAATATCATCACACGCGGCTCTATGGAAGACATGAAATGCCTTTTAGGGTGCGAATGTCATTGAATCTAGCAGACTTGACAATTCTTTACCCACATCAAATGAGATGAGATAGAATCTTCGAGATAAGATTGGCATTTGAAGATATTGATGTTGCGTTTGCCTTACCTATACGCAAATACGTTTTTAGGGTTCCGAAGTAAAATCGGAAATATTTGGCTTTTTGGTTGGAGTCAAGTGTCGTCCCCCCCCCCCCCCCCTTCTGGTTAAACGGTTGGAATTGGAGAAGTGAAAAAATCCTCGAAAATAGGTAATGTAATGAGTTTGCAAGGCTATCACGGCTATGTTAGCATAAGTAGTTAATGAATAATAGTCGACAAACTTACTACAGCCGAAATCCGTAAAAATGTTTTACTAATTAGGTATAGTAAGCAAGGACGATAGCTAGCAAAGTCGATAAAAATCTTAAGTCGATAAAACGCCAGTACGGGAATAAACTGAAATCCCAGGGTGGTATAAATCCCAGTAAAAACAAATTGAACACGGGACCGAACAATGTTCAATACAAAGTAGACTTTATTTTTTATTAATATATCTAATATGTATATTAATAGATATAACAAATCAAATCAAATGTTTTTATTCAAAATTGGTTTGGTTTACAAACACTTTTCGTGCTCACAGTTACAGATAGCACGTCTTATCATCTACTACAAATTATTGTAACAGTATATCTATAAATAAAATTATATAAATGAATTATAGTTTCTTTCGTTTCGTATTTGTCTCTATACAAAAACATTTTGGGTCATACAATACATAGTGTGTAAGGGTGGGTATAAAGTTACAAAATGTCGCGTAAAGCAATCGAAGATACGAATGTTCCTGTGCGATTGAACGAGTTTCCTCAATTGAAAAGATTCCAGTACTTTTGTAGCCGACTAACCCGCATGTCCTTTGTACCAAAGTTGACCCCATTTCTGGATTTTGGAAAACTCAAGAAGAATTCTGATGCACTTTCATTAATTTACTAGTAGATTGCACTTCTGGTGATAAAATTGTTCAATTTGGAAAAGTGCTGTTCAGTAACATTAGAGTCCCTTGGTATTTGACAATTCTTTCATTGTATAATGGAAAAATTGTTATTTTATACGTGCATAGTGTGACACTACCTACCACACTAAGCTACCACACTTTAAAATGCATAGTTACAAAAGACTTATTTTACAAATTAACAGTATCTTAAAGAACCTGTTGGAAATTAAGAATTCTCTTCAGCCTACTGATGCACTTAAAAGAAATATGTAAGCAACCATTTTTTACGAATACCTACTACATTTTTATTTGTCTTAATTGTGTTCTAAATTCGATTTAAGTTAGGTACATAATAAGACTAATTATTAAATTGGGTAGATATTTTATTATATGTTGAAAAATATCATGACAGAATGTATTTTAGAATATATTTTTTAATATTTTTAGTACCATTTTCGTATTTAGTAGATTGGATTTTAACATTTCAATAAGTTCTGTTAACTCCTACACCAACAACTGTGTATTCGATTGAAAAAGATCGTGAAATAATTCGATTCTTTATGCTTTGACGTGAAAATAACACGAGTAGGTACCTATTCTTATTTGATTTTGACCCACTTTTTCGTGTTCGTGTGATATGTAAGCGTGACACAAAACATGGCGGGTGGAATGCAGGAATGTTTCGTCGTTTGCCGACAACCGCACAATTCTTTTGGACCATAGGATCGGATTGCGGTGGAAATTGCATGACATTTTCTACAGGTATTGTATTCCAGGTGGATACGGTTTAAAAATACCGGATTATCTTGCTGGATATTTTTTTGACGTGCCGTGCGGATATACGTTGGAGCCAGACGTAAAAACAATGATAACAGATGTGTGTTTTCAATATATATATATATGTATGTTCGAGTTAATAATTAATGTTAAAACTGGCAAGTGCGAGTTGAAATCGCGCACATTTTAGAACAGAACATACGGAATCCTAATAAATGCCTACTAAAAATCATAGCAGTAATTTGGATCTTTTAAGCAATCAAAGAAGACTTACTAATAACTAGTTATTTATATCTATATGGAAGAAAATACTGTCCCAATTCCTTTATTTTTAACTGACTTCAAAAAAGGAGGAAATATTCAATTCGACTGTATTTTTTGTTTGTTACCTCAGAACTCTAGGTGAACCGATTATGATGATTCTTTTTTTAATTGAAAGCTGGTACTTGTCATGTGGTTACACTTAAATTTGAGCTAAATCTAACGAGTAGTGTTTGAGTTATCCCTAATTTTGAAGTGTGTTATTTTTGTCAAGAATTATTTGTGTTAACAATTAATCACTTACCTACAGATATGCAACTATAACGTCATTATTCCAACTACTCCTACTCCTCACTTTATCTTTGACATATTTGTCATATTTTATCAGTTGGGTAGAAATTGCTTCAGAGTTACAATTATAATATCGGTAAAAATATATCTAAACTTTCAACACAACACAGCCGCAATATTTTTTGCAGCGTTGAATGTCACAATCACGGGTGAAACCCCATTTCTGTTTTTTTTTTCCCAAATAAAGCGGTGCGTTTTTCATTATTCAAAATACTCGGTAACAACGGGCGTTGAACAAAACTAGTGACCCTTCTAGAGGAAAACAGAAAATTCAATTTACATATTACAACACTGGCTGACTGGACACCTCATTATCCCATATAATGGCGCCCGCTTGCACTCCCGCGACTTAATTACCTCTAATCTGGCATTCCCTGAACCTCACAGGAACGTAGCATAATTACGGTTTGGTTTTCTGGAGATAATACACTCTTGTTTATTTATTCGCTACATTAAACGCTTATTTTGCTGAATCAACATTTGATTTAGATTTGCTATTTAACGTTTGCTCTAGATACCCAAATCAGTGTAGTTGAATGTTCTGTAGAATAATAGGTTCGTATGTATATATTTACATCGGTACCTTTGTTTATCGTCTGGTAACTTCTGAATGGTAGATTGAGGTGGCACTCACAGTACGTTCGTATTGTCTTCCTTCTCCGAGGCGTAGGCTACATTCGATGAACTTTCCGCCTCAATGGTTATCGGTCGAACTACATAATATGTGCCGAGCCCATTGCCACTTCAGTCGGTTAATTCTCTGAGCTATGTCGGTTACTCGTTGTCGTGTACGGGTCGCATCATTTCTGATTCGTTCACGTGGATAAATACTGAGGTGGCTTAGCTTACATACACTTATGTCAACATCTCACTCGATATATCCGAACTCAAAATAAAACATATCTTTCAAAACATTTTCCTCCTACACTGCAATCATTCAACATACATGAAGTAGAAAAAAAGGAAAAGGTAAAAGGAAGAAATATGTTAAAGCTTTTTGTTTTTTTAAATTTATAAAAGCGACGAAGCTTTAGCTTTCCGAATAAAAAATTGCAAGGCATTCCACAGCCGCATAGAAGTAACAGTTTATAGTAGAGAGAAGTAAAATTATCCGAAGGAAGTAAGGAAGTAAAATATTCAGAAGAAAGAGGAAACAAAATAATATTTTTCAGTTTCATTTCTGCAAAATATTTATTGTATTTGATTTTTTGCCATGAGTTGCATTAATTGCGCGGTTGATATTGAGCGCATGGCACGTCACTCTATATCTTCCTTAGCAAGAAACCTGCAATCCATATTGGTAGAATGGATCACTGCAGTACAGGCAAAGATTTCTATACATACAACATCATTGAGTACAGGTATAGCATTTTTCTTTACTATTAAGTAGTGCTTACTATGATTAGGTTCACGCGGCAATGTACAATATTCCTGTTTTTTTTTTGCAATAGGTACGTTTAGAAAATAAGTTCTATTTTATAATAGGCTCCTAACATTTTTTCTTTCAACTTTTAGGCAAAGGCTACTATACTGTAGATGAGTACATAAATGACAAAGACGCATGGAAATGACCAGCTCTGCAACCAGTTCTGTACAAGCTGTATATTTTTTTGTAATAAATATATCAATGTATTTTTATTTTTAAAAGATGTGTTAAGGAGATTTTTTACAGCTTTTCTTGTCCTCCATCACAAAGCACCATTGCGAAAAGCTGGTTGATTAAAAAATTACGTGCATAAGTGTATCAATGATACCTAAACGAATAAATGATTTTGAATTTGAAAAAAAATTGAATGCATCACCTTATTTGGTACTATTGTTATATTTTATTCCTTAATTTTTACATATGTGTACCTAAATGTATATAATGAAACACTTAATAATATCAATATGCAGTTTTATTTATATTACGTTTGCTTGTGAATATTTATAGATAGGTAGGTGTCAAGTTAATACGTATATTTTATTTAGTACTGCTGGTACATCTTTTTGTAGGAATAAGGTCATAAAGTCATAATTAAAGAAAAGACATATATTAATTAATTATCCTAAAGATAAATACTATTTATTTAATACAAAAATCGCTCTTTAAAACACTTTTTCACGATTACATATGTTTTGCAGAATGTCAAACTACAAAAGCTAAAACTGCCCGTAAAAGGAGAATCCCGAGTTCTAGAGATTTTTATTGATAAAATTATCAAAGTAGATATTGTAAGCTTTAATTTAAGGTAAAAATAATATGTGTACATTATACTTCACAAATGGGGCAAATGCCCATACAGATGTTGGCCACCTCCTTTATGTTTAAAAGATTTTATAGAATATAAAAAATATGGTTAAGTATTTATTAGAGATTATGCCAGCGAAAACTAATTGGGAACTACTCATGTTTAACGAAATTCTTAAATTATTATCTTACTTGTTAATCCAAATATATACCTAATAAAATTAGTTACTTATATTAAGAGTTATAGTGTTAATCTTCTTTATTTGATACATTAGTCTCATATTTATCTCCCCTAAAGTTATAATAAGGCAATCTAAAAAACATGTATGCTCACATGCACTCGTTTCAGTCCACCTGCCCCTTGATTGAAGGAGTAGGCGAGTTTAACACGCAAACGAACATCCAAACTAAATTCACCCTTACCACCCTCAAGTAACAGCCTAATTTTGAAACTTTTTCGAGCAGTTGGTTAAACGAGGTTAGCCGTTTTACTTTGAAATACATAGTTTATAAAACTACTCTCAAGTTAAACCCGAGGTGAATAGCGTTATAATTTTTATGACCGACTTAATTTTTAGAAACTTCTGGCCTAGAATAAAGTTTTACTTAATACTTACAAATTGCATTGCAGCTTATGTCACAATATTCTTCAGTTTGTCTTGATCATGAATAAATGTCATTAATCTTTATTTTGTGAATCAACAAAAACAATTAAAAATCATTCAAGTCATCTTTCAACCCAAAACTCGTATTGTGAAATCAATAAAGATATTTTAAGGTGGACATTTTGCGAATATCGAACTAACCGTTCCATTTGAATGGCATTCGTTAAGATGTGCTTATTCTGGAACAGTTCTGAAATTGAATCAGTGGCTCACAAAGCTTTGCGAACCTCGGCGACATCTGAGAAACGTAGAACTATATTGCAGGAAAAACAAAAGGTTATGTAGTCCACCTGATGTTATGTAGCTGTTGCCTTAAATAGGTAACCTAGATAAACCCTTGCATATTTCTACTGAGTAGGTATTGCACATTATATTTCCGCTATTACTTAAATTATAAGTCTTTGGTTACTGTATGGTATAGATATCAACCAAACAGCTTTTTTATTAAGGACATAATTATATTACATTAAATTAGTAAGACTTAAAAATACTACCTATACTTCATACGAACAGTAATTAAAAAATATAACATGGGTAAAAATAATTCAGGACCTTGTAGAAGGACTAAAACACATTGTTATACTTTTAACTGATCAAAGTTCTCAAAACATGGAAATAATATTTTGTGACAAAAGCGCAAAAGCGTGTAATCAATATAAGCTTCGTGGAGTCAGTTTTGTTAAGAATAACAATAACAATGATTCCACTTTGTGAGAGTATGAGCCAAATTATACAAAAGAGTGCGTTTGTTTTTGCGACAAATGCCTGTATGGAAATGAAAATTTATATTATACATGGAAATTTCCAATAAAGTAACAACTTTAGATAACTAGTTTTTAATTTACCTATTATTAGTCTTTAAATATATAATGATTTATGTGCCTACCTATTCTAAAATGATTTTTGAAGAAGTCTGAAAGCTTGATGTAAAGAATGAATAATATCGGCAAAAAATTTGGATTTTATAAAAAACGCATTCTGAAAATTATATTCACTTAAAAAATATAAATCTGAATAAGGTTAAGCCGTTGAATGAAAACACAATCTCCCAATTTTATGCGAACATCCCATTTCGAAAAGAACAATGCCGAAAAATTATTTTTAGTTTTTGTAGCGTCTTAAAACGTCAGTTACACCGAAGCAATTCAATATTTTTTTACGTATTTTAAAATTAATATCTATACCCGTATTACCCAGGGTAAAATAATTTTAATAATAAGTGATGAATTGACTATTATAATAACAATGATGTCGATATTGTCCATTTTCATGCGGTAAAAATGTTACCATTTCATACTTTTTTCCTTTAATGGTAGAAAATATTTTGATAGTCGTACATATTTTCTGATTATAATTATTTCATATTGTATAAAGTGAATAATTCGGGCAATCTTTAATAAAAAGTAACATTCTGCTTGAACTTTTTTATTTTTATATTTAAAAATATTTATTTTCGTCATTCTCATGAAATTCTTTTAAGTAATTTAATCTTTCAGTAGTAGTAAAATGGCAACTTCTGAATCGTTTTTAAAATTGACGTTGACGTTTAGTGATCAAATCTTGTCATCTTGACATCACTTATTCTTCCGGCATCGTTGTTTTGTTGTGTACCAGGTACTCTATGTATAATATTTCTATGGTTATAAAACATTCAATATCAAAATACTTTGGTTCTGGGGTGTGCCTGCTGAAAATTCTTATATATCTAAGCTCAGAAATTAATGCTGTATTTTTTAGATTTTTTTTTATTTTAAGACGCTCAAGTTGAAAATGAAATAAAACTATGTATAGCAGTTGGGCATTGTTCTTTAAATACCGGATTTCATAGCTCGTATCTATAATACAGAAACTCAAAACTTTGACTAACAATAAACAACAGGAAGCAACACCTTTTGATTGACAATAACAACCAATCAAAACTACTTGGCGCAAGTTGGGATTACTCTTTGAACTTGTTCGCTTTGCTACTATTGGAAACTTAGACTAACAATGTTGTTTTAATTGGAATCGGAGGGATACTGAGATATCTTTGTAAGTATTTCTACTTACGTTAAAATACAAGAAACGTAAACATCTTCAACAACTTCTTGTATAAAATAAATGGGGTAAGCATTATTTATTTAAACTACGTAAGACAAATCGCTCATAGCCCGGCGGCTTGCGTCGATCCTATGTGATCGACAAAGTTAAGCAACAGCGGGTGCGGTCGGTAGTTGGATGGGTGACCGCTAGTGGCAAAAATTTCTTGAGCGTTTCCGTGCTACGGAGGGCACGTAAAGCCGTCGGTCCCGGTTGTTATCATAAGATAACAGTCGTTAAGCCATGTCGGAGGCCCTCGGGCGGTTTGAAAACTTCCGACACTCGGGTTGGCCACTAACCCCTCCACCAATCCACACTGGAGCAGCGTGGTGGAGTATGCTCTAGGCCTCCTCAAGAGGAGAGACCCGTGCCCAGCAGTGGGCCATTAATGGGTTGAAGCCAAGACAAATGAATAAGGTTTTGGGTAATGTTTTAGGTTCAGGTGCGATGAGTAGGTAAAAGAAAATAGGTTACGAAGTAGAAATTTCGTAGCACAAATACAACTTTAATTTTACCCGTGCATTTAAAACCGTCAGGCAAGCACTGACGCCGAAGGACCTCAATAACACAAAAACGTTTCACGTCTTATTCCTTAGGGAGAATGGTACCTAAATAGGTATGTAAAAACCTTATCAAACTCTACGAGTTAAATTGGACATTAATCTGGCTTCACTGGATCTGCTTACTGCGTCAGATTTATACAAGATGTTAAAGATATTACAAGTCAGTTAATTCATGCTCCGATGTTAAAATTGAACCTGAATATTTCAGAAGTTGAAGGAAGCGAGAACAATAGCTGTTCTTCTGCTAATTTGATATGCGTTTACTTTCTGTCACTAAGTTAGTGCGTTCACCATCATGGACTTCATCGACACTTACCCTAAGGTGGGATTTTTATCAACGATTAACTTATTGTAAGTAAAGTACCTAAATCGTAAGTATTTCGTTATTTGGTATTGGCTGTCATTTTTTATAAATTACCATACGAAATAAACGTGAAAAAGCTGTAAAATTGTATTTTGTGAGTATACACTCAGAGACACACTGAGTAGGTACACTGTTGAACCAAAAGACTATAAACATTACTTTCGTAGACAGTGCTCGATACGTTAGAAACTAAATAATTCGTTAATTAAACTGAACTAGAAAGCGGTCTATAGGGAATAGAGCAGATGAATATGACTGTGACCACGGTATCTATTTTGGGTTGGCAAGTTGAAGTTGAAGTTTGTGTTTCTGGTAGTGTAGTTTCCATTTGTACAGTATATTAATACCCGAGGAGTCACCCATATTTACTTTGTACACGAATGTTGCGTCTAAGTCAAGTTACATTTAATATAGTGTTTAATTTTATCGTTAGTGTATGCTATCAAATGGCACTACTTATTGAATTCTATCATGAAAACCTCCATTTATAAAAACAGACAATCTATACACTATTTCACAAAATCTTCACGCAATTAAAAAAAATAACTTTTAGCAGGCAACCCTGAGTAGTACCTGCCTTGAAATAACAGCACGGCTAATTAAAAGAAAACTAATTAGAAATTTTCTGAGTGTCGATAAAGTGTAAACATCTTGCGTCGCAGAACGCTCACAAGAGCCCTAAGAACGTGTAGGAAGCACGTTTCGGTCATCGAACTAATAACACTCGTAGCGAGTCGTGAGGCTTTTAAAAGTAAGTACGTCGTACGCACATCCAATAAAAAAAAATATTCTTGTTCGATCACTCGTGTTTTTGTGTGTCTCAGCCTATGTTATCCAGAATTTCCTAATAGCTAAAAATCCTTTACCCACCTATCTACGTTGTAAAATTTTATTGTAAAAGAATTCTTATTTTGGGAACTACTTTTAAGGTGAATTAGAAAATAAAATCAAAAGACTTGTGATGGTCCCGTAGAATGATTGTGAATAAACAATCAATTCGATAACAGTCTGTGTGTACAATTTCTCTTACAGAAATTTTGATGACAATAGTACAACATAATTCTTGACAAAAAATAACAGACTTCAAAATTAGGGATAACTCAAAAACAACTCGTCAGATCTCGCTCAAATTTAAGGGACCAATGACAAGCACCAGCTTTCGATTAAGAAAAGAATCATCAAAATCGGTTTACCCAGTGGAAAGTTTTGAGATAACAAACACAAAAAAATACAGTGGAATTGAATACCTCCTCCTTTTTAAAGTCGGTTAAAAATAGTAAAATCGATGAGAGTAGACAAGCAGAGACGATACCTGATGCAAAGTTATCGCCACTAACCATGTAATCCAAAGACTCGAAGTATTTCCGGCCTTAGTTATCTAAGGGGATACCAGATATAGAACCATACGAGAATCATTTAGAAATCGTTGGGTGAAGCCAGCTTAATGGCTTCACCAAAAACAACCTGACCCCACTGCCTCATCCTCAACTCGATAACAGGAGATCAAACCTCTTTAATCGAAAGAGTACATCGTTTGGCTTGATTTCAAGAAGGACTCTTAAACCTCACTAGTGTGCTAGGGTGCACCACGGCTAGGAAAAATGAAAAAATAATTGTACAAACAAAAATGCCAAAAGTAATTTACTTGCGACGCTGAGCCAACAATTTACAGCTCAAGTATTATTAAGCTGGATTTTAAGTAGACGCTTCCGTAAATGAATTTCTCGACAATATTGTAAACAGTGATCAGATTTAACGAAACTCAATAAACAAATTTGTTTTGAAGCTTCATCGTAGGATCAAGAGTCTGTTTTATTATGTTTATAGTTGTTGTTTTGTTAGTTGTATTAAACCAGCTGTATTATTTTTTTCAATCGTCTCTAGAGAACTACTTAAATCAATCATCTATATCTATATTATAATTATAAAATTGAAAAAAGACACATTCATTAAACAAAAAATCTCCGAAACAACCGAACTGATTATTATGAAATTTGGCAGAGAGATAAATATTTTTACGTAAATTCATCCCCTAAGCGACTAATTAATATGACGTCAGCTTATAGTTAGAAACAAAAGTTACCTGTACAGTTTTTTGAAAATTCATCCCCTAAGCGGTAAACCTAAGGGGTTGTAAGTTTGTACGCAACTACGTCATTTTTGAACTCAGAAACGTTAAAATTAATATGTAAGCCATAATAAGAAACAAAAATTAATTTTAATAGGTTTTTTGGAAATTCACTCCCCAAAGAGTAAATAAACCAGGGGATATTGTATGTTTGTACAAAACTTCATCAATATCAAACTCAGAAATGTGAAAATTCACCAAAAATTAACTGCAACAGGTTTTTCTGGAATTTCATCCCCTTACAGACGTCTGTCTATGTGTTTATCTGTCCGGGAATCACATGAAAACCCTTGACCTGATTTCGTTGGAAATTAGTAAAATTGATCCTTAAACTTTGGCTCATGTTTTAGAAAACTTTTCATCCCGAAAAAATTAAAAGTTTTCCCCGGAAACAAGATGAAAATTGGTATTTAATATTTTCAAAATATCAATGGTTTGCTTTTTTGCAACAAAGGTTCCTCCTTTAATTGATGGAATACATGTTTTCGAGTGTTTCAAAATTCATGAAAAAGAAACAAATGAATTTGTATGTTGTTTATTTTTCAAAACCCGCTCCCGGAGGAATAGTTTGTGATTGTATCGTAGGTTTCAATATATAAATTCCTAAATATAAGTACTTCAATATAAATTAACCTGTTTTTAAATTTTCTTCTGTAAGGGGAAGGTACAAAATATGATAAGCATAATTTCCGCTTGCGAAGCTGTGGGCAACAGCTAGTTAGTAATATGCGGTACGTTACGATTTTATTTGGGATCATAAAAAACAGTTAACAGAAAGTGCTCTCAAAAATAGCAAACCTTACAATCTAACACAAGAACATTTTTACTTAAAAACCAAAGGTTCTTAAAAATAATTAAGAGCAAAGTGTAGATGAAAAAGCGGTACAAAATATAATTTTAAATTCACATTCCTCACTTTAACTGGTAGCCTACAAGTGAAGAGTTTTGACATGAATAACTTTTTTTTTTTCTCAGCTTGCACTAAATGTTGGTCAGCCATACGTTACCGCGTTACCACGCTACCACGTTCAAGAATTAGGCCAACACGCGACTCGCGACACGATTTGCACGTCACGTACTTAAGTAGTGTGGGTCAGGTATTTTCCTTTGAGTTCGCTATACGTATATGCTCCTTTTACCTGCCTTTTGAATAAAGATGTTCTTGCTATAACACTTCCACTTAAAACTGCTGAATATTTCTGCAAAACTTAAAATTACGCTCCGTTTATTATCAGCCGTTCTGCTTTTTAGACGTTCTAATGAACATAAACTTTATACTAGTATAAAGTAAAATTTATTCAGCTATTATGTTTCAATGGCTATACCTATAATATATTATGTTAAAATATTTGAATGTAAATATGTCTTTATTTCATAATCATAATAAAGTCGCCAGTGCGTTTGTTGATTATCGTGTAAATTCTGAGTGCCTCGACCGAGACTATAATAATTACTAGCTGACTCGGCAAACGTAGTTCTGCCAAAAATTTTCTGGATAGGGACACCCTAATCACCTATCGATATGAAATATACTTCCCGACCTATTCTCATATCTATCAAAATTAAATAATACACAAAAAAAAACTAAATAATCAGTCGACCCGTTTCGGAAGAGTGCGACCACAAACACCGTGACACGAGATTTTTATATATTAGATATTATATTATCGATACGACTGATTCAATATATTAAACAGAAAGTAAATAAATCGCCGTCAAACATGCAACAAATCGATCTTGAAGCCGTTGCTAATAGAAAATTATTACGTGCTAACTTGCCAAATTACCACCCGAAAATTTATGCACGAAACAACAATGTAGGTATGCTTTAAAAATGTTGGGAATCGTTTATTCCCGGACGAAATAATTGAAGTTGCGCGTCAGTCTATAAAAACTCCCGAACAAGCCGCGTGGGAGCAATTAAATAAAACAAGTTTACGAAATCAATTAGTTGCTATGTTGGCTATTACTACACAACTTTGTTGTTGAGTTTGGAAATTAATTAAACTTGTAATTTATATCCCATCAGCTTCTTGTGATTAAAATTATTGAGAAATACCTGCGATTGTGTTTTGTTTTAGTTTAAACCAATGATATTATAATAGAGGTAGATATGTTACTAGCGCGCCGAAGATGAAGAGCGTAACGTGAGCTAAGTAGCCCACCTGCTCGCAGTCACTCTGTCAATACTCTGTCGATACGCACGCTTTTATTGTTGTCAGAAGGCCTTGAGATTTGACATACAGCGTTAAAATGCCCTCGTGTATTAAGCGTAAATGCACTAATTACACAAGTAAAAGAAATAAAATTCATGGAATAACATACCACACGTCAGTTATCATGATTTATTGCATTTTATTTAATTTCATTATTTCTCTAACAAAATAAATATGGCGGCATGACAACGCCGGCCGAACGTAGGGCGGACATAGATTAACATACAGAAGTGACGATATATTGATGCTGTCCCCATTTGTATGTTCATTGTTAAGTACAGAAGAAACGATGGATAATTTTCTCACGAGTACCAGTATCATAATAAAGCCGTACCGTATTAGTATCGAGTATTGTAATAGAGCCTAGCAAAAAGAAGTTCATAAATAATATAATATAATATAAAAATAAAAAGTACATGTATAATACTTAAAACTTTTTTGTATCCGTCGATAAGCAAATAAAAAAATTGAACACTTATTGTAAAAGTATTCCGGTTTGGTTTAACATATAAAATTAACGTAATAATGTGGTTAATTGCTGTTATATTAGATTTCCATCGGACGAACTAATGTGCCATAATCTAAATTTTACTAACAATAATCAAAATTTTACTAACAAAAAATAACCGACTTCAAAGTCTCAAAAACTACTTGTCAGATCTCGTTCAAATTTATGTGGACTGGGACCACATGACAAGCACCTGCTTTCGATTAAAAAAAGAATCATCGAAATCGGTTGGCGTGATATTGAGTTATTCGTCAATTTGTCGCGAACATCTTAACACAAATTTACGACTTATATGGTTTTCTCATGGATGCCATTGTCAGATCTCAATAAAATTAATGTGGGACTTGAATTACATGTTCTTGTGACTAAAATTTTAGGCTTTTCTACACAGAAATTGGCACCCATTTAGATCTCAATTCTTTTTTTTTTTTGAAATTGACTCTCACTTTACATTTATGTTTTTGATGGGATATCATTACTTTTTGTATAGAAATTATTAGTAACTACTTATTCATAACGTTACTGATTAATTTTGTTACCTAATACATGAACTGTCATAATGCTCTTCAACTAAATCTGTAGTTAGTGCACCGTGGTCCGAAATACGGTACCTATTATTTCATTATTTATAAGTAATGATCTTCCACTATTGATGTCCGCTAAATATTGAAATAATAATTAATACTAAATCCCAATTATAATATCGTAATAAATACGAAAGTCGACTATACTCTTATTAGTTACGAGTGACCGCCCTCGCTCTGCTTTGGTTTTCTTATTTTTTTACACCTTGGGTTACGTTATTGGAGTTTTATTAAGGATCCCTAATTTATTGAAAATATAATATAGCCTATGTCACCCGGGAATAGTGTAGCTTCCCGTGACAGTGACAGAATTTTTCAAATCGGTTCAGTAGTTTCGGAGCCTATTCAATGCAAACAAACAATCAAATCTTTCCTCTTTATACTATTAGTACAGATAATTACTTTGTGTTCGATGACATAACGTGCAACAATAAATTTTGAAACAATACTTCGAATTACTTTAAACTGGTATAGTTACGGAAATAATACAAAATTTTGTGGTGTACACGCCATACAAGATTAGAGAAAAATAATTTTTCACACATTAAAAATAAAACGACGTAATACACCGGAAATAACGTCTCCTGACGAACCACTAATCTTCACGTAAATGTATATGTGCTGTGCACTTCTCACAGGCACTTGGGACACAGAACATCTTCCTCCCGTTGAAAGCTTAAGAAAGTACTAAAACTGATATGTTTCGTTATATATTCACCTTGGAATCCACATAATGACCAGATGTCATCAATTTTGATTGCTACTCTTAAATTTCAGGCATTTTAAGTAAGTTTTTCTAATAGAATAAATTTTTTGAAAAATTATAATAAAATGATAAAAAATAACTACTTTCAGATTTATTCCTTTGTATTCACCCGACTACCTATCTGCATGCCAAATTTTAACTTTCTAGGTCACCTGGAAGTTGGATATAGTTTTGATCTATAGGTCAGTCAGTGTTAAATTTCTCGACTTTTGGACGTTAATATCTAAATAGCCGTTTGAGATGTGTTTATGAAATTTGGAAGACGTATGTATTTTGCAAGTCTTAATAAATGAGCCAAATTTGACAGGTTTATGTTGAATAGTTTTTGAGTTATGAGGTGGTCAAAAGTGGCTCCAAATGGTTCGTGTAATATTACACACGGTGCTGCTCGTCAATTCTGTTAGCTAAGAAATTGACTTGACACGCTCCGCGTGTCTAGATGAATAAGACGCCATACCTACTGCTTAGGCTGACTTACACATGAAAAAGGTCGTGGTCTCTATAAATACGCGTATTTACTTTATTCTTAAATGTGTCACCATAATTAATATTTCATCACCGAAATCCCAAAATATTGCTTTAAATAGTTTTGAAATTACAACTTCCTTCCTTAAGTTTATTTTTAGGTACTTTTAATCTACTGACTGTACTGAATTTGTTAGTCTTTGCCGAAGCCAGCCAATCAAATCATCTGCACGATAATCTCCACAATATTGTGCAAATGGACAGAGTTGCCAACTCTAAATTTTTTTCGATATCTTCACAGTTTTTAGTTTAGACCACCAAAATTAAATCTAGTTTAAACTGAAAATCAAGAGGATGTGCAGATTGAAGACGAGTCAGTTTTAGTAGAAATAGTTAAGATTTAAAGTTGATTTACGAATATAAGTATAATTTTCATAACGGTAATATTAAGTTGTTTTGCACAATTTCATTTGTTGGCAACACTGGTCAACGTTTGGTGACGCGAACGACAAACACTAGCTGTCTTTTTCACTATTATGGTTTTAGTAAAGCTATCCCTTTTACATCATTTACCAATGTAGTGATTGCCCGATTGGTGTAGGGAAACAAAAGATAAACGTGTGTGTGTTTCGGAACAAATTTTTCGGTTGATTTGTAAGGGCATAACGTATCTTTAATTAATACATCATTGGTTTAAACACACTTTTTGTTTGTAAATTTAAAACAATACTTATTTACTTTTTGCAACATTTTTATGACTATTTTTATAACTGCTTCACTGTACCACTGTACTTTAAGGACCAAAGCACAAATGCGAATTGTAAATATTGTATTGTTATACTTGAAAGTACGGAACATTGGTAGAAAATAATTTTACTTCTGAAAATATTGTTCTGATGAACAACACTGTGAGCTTTAATTCTGTTGTACGGATCAAATTTAACCGAACCGCAAGCCCAAACGCTGGCACATTATTTATATTTAACTGCGGTTTCCCATGTACGCCAAAATGGATGCCAAATTTCGTTCAGATCCCTAATTTTTTTATAAAGTAGCTATTGTATGTAATCGCTGATGAATTTAATTAAATAGCAACAGTACACTAGTAAACATGACGCAAATATTTTTTTACAATATACTAGTATACTAATTACTAATATAATTATTAAGTATTTATTATTCATAATATTAAATTAAATAATATAAAACAAAGTATTTTTTCTGTCTGTACCTATAGAAATTCTACCACTATGCCTCACTGAAGCAATGTGGTAGTCCTCGCATATCCAAATAAAGACCTTAAACCTACAATTTCTGGTAGGTACTTAGGCTATAATAGCTATTCACAAAATACTTGAACAAAAAGATAAAGAACTTAATAAAATGCCCTGAAAGTTAAATATAATGAACGTTCTTTATTAGCCAATATTGGGCTTTTTCGGGCAAACTCGCTTTTTTAAACGCCTCTAGGCTAAATAAATAATGAAAGGTCGTATTGATGTTGCCGAGTTGCTAAGTATCTCAATTTTTCTGTTTTATTTGCCTACATTTATCTAAGAATGTTATATACCTCGAGGCCGTATTAAATACTGCCAGAATACGTTCGCAGTTCGTTGTCCTGCTGCAGCGAGATGGTCACTACGTGGTCGGAGCCTTCAATATGCTGGACAAGGGAAATCGGGAAGATCCCTGACGAGTGCGGACTTTCAATATTTAGTCCAACTATAAAATGTAATGAACAGAAATTCCGAGATTTAAGCTTTGTTTTTTATGGAAGTAGCCCATGATGTCCATCCGCCACAACAAAGACAAGAGTCAAGACAAATGCTTTACTGATAAAGAAAAGACAAATGAGATATAAATGAAGAAACCATATTAATTCAGTATTTTCTATATGATTTCAAGATATAATGCATTTAAAAAAGATTTTCACAAAATATCTAATGTTAGGTAGGTAGGTACATATCTAAGTATGCAATCCTTTTTAACATGGAAATAAATAGTAAAGACAAAGGGAACGATATTACTTACCCACGTTCTGACAAAAATTAGAAAACCGAATTCAATGCAAAACAAAGACGGAGCAAGGTAAATAGTACGTTATTGGCAATTTGGCCGACCGCGACGACAGACAAGGAAATGACAAACGGAAGCTTTTGTTTGAAATCGGTCCCGAAGTGAAAAAATCTACATTTACGTGTGCTCATAAATAATAACGTTTCTTAAGGCCACCTTAAACATTAACTGATACACCTACTTTTATGTGTTTCTTAAATAAACCTTTCAAAGTAATACAATCTTTTGTTTTCATAGCAAAAATATTTGTTTTTGAAGCTTGTGTACTAATTTCTGAATTTTTTTTTAATTTGTAAAAATATCTAACAACAGTTTAGTGAAAGAAAAATCTATATAACTGAATCCTAGTCTTAGAAGATGTCTATAGAAACCTACGAAAATCCTCAGCCTGAAAACGTAAGTTATTTTTTGCTAAAAACCAAAAAAAAAACTATACTATATTTCTTTGTTCCAAGCACTAATAAATATTTGATGATATGTTCTGTGAGGAAGATTTTACTAAAACCTGCTAGTTATTCACGTTTGCATAAGATGAGTCGCTAACACCTTCAACTACGCGACGAGCAAATTGAGACGCACGTACTACAAGTAGCTAGGTAGGGGAATGCTGCGTGCTACATGCTCAAATATTCCTTTTTGTAAATGGAAATCTTCACTTATTCAACGTAGTAATAATATCTATAATATATTATGTCTTTCAATAGAATAAAAAAGTCAGCTTCAACTCTTAAAATGCATCTCGCTTTGAAAGCTTTAATAATATAGCAATTTAAACTGTAATATTAATTGAAATCAAAATTAATACGCTCGAGTACACAACGTGATGGTGCTTCAGTTATCAAAAAGTGAAAAGAAAATAAAGCGTGTAAAAAGGGTTTAAACAAAATTCCACTTCAAGCGCTATAATCGCCTGATATTATCCATAATATTTGCAGTGGGAACCAATCATAATATCTCAACCTACCATAGTAATCTCATCCTGAAGTGAAATGTGGCAAGGACGGCCTAAAGTTGCTAAGATGAGGGTCCATGCTTCCCCAACCAAACAAATTTTAAGACGTACAGTGCACTCGTGCGATGAAAGAGAACATAAAAAATCATAATTTACGACCCTGTAGCCTAGTTGGTGGTGAACCTGCTTGCGAAGCGAGGAGTCCCGTGTTCGATTCCCGGCCGGGGCAGATATTTATGTGACAGATAAATATTCGTACTCGGGTCATGGGTGTTATTGTGATGTGTTATACTCGTATGTGTAGTCCATGCCACCCGCAACACAGGTAAATAACCTAATGCGAGGGTATACAAGTGTGTACCTAAGCGTTTAGCGTTTATAAAAAATCGTCTTACAATGTTCTGCTTTAGTTCCATGTTGGCTACAGACAAAGAATTTCAATTTGGAACCAAAGACAAATAACAAGCAATTCCACGCCAAAGAAGATATTTAGAGATGAGTTTTAATTTTTTTTTTTAATAAAACATTCGGAATCAAACCAGGTTTGCGATATTTTCAGTGTGCCCTAGATTGTTGTAAGATAAAACATGTAGTGTAAAACATGAAAAGCTATAAACCTTCCATGAACTAGGTTCATAATACCTACTTGGTAAACAGATTGATCGTGCTATTTAGTCCTCAATGAAATTGATTGGTTTCAATCAATTAGTGGCTCACTGCATGAAACAGGTCTCTTCTCGTAATTGAGGAGGCGTAGAACGCACTCAACCACGCTGGTCCACTTAGAATCGACTGAGGGCTTAACTTGATTACAAATATTATGCACTCGACTGGTAATATTTTAATCAAATTGACTAGACACCTGTATGACGCCTCTATCTCAATAAAAACATGTTTGATAACATTTGAATCACTTGGTATTCAAGTCACGCTCTGACGAGTTACAAGATATACGATATTGCCCTAAAACTAAACGTAAGTGATATATTATGCCCTAATACAATATTATCACTAAACTGCCTTTAAGAAAATAACCGAAAATAAGAACTATGTCACTTGTTAAATCGTGTATTTACGGTATAAGAAATATCTAAAAAGACCAAGCCAACTAAAAAGCATATATTTAGGTACATAAATTGAATAGATAATACGCTCTCGCGTAGTGTTTTATTTTAACTCCTTCTTCTCTTCTTGAACGTTGGCATCGTAGTTGTCTTTGATGTTACAGATGTCAATAGATAGTTGTTTCCAATTTACCATTTAAATGGCTTGTTTGCTTGCTTCTCAGCTTTTCATATAAAAATAATGATATAGAAAATATAATATTATCCTATAGCAAAACATCGTGCTCTAAAATCCAATATCTTGCGTCTGAAAATATTTCTATAGCCAAATTTTGTACACCAAATTCCAATATTTATTGGCACGCACAGGCTAACTGTCAATACCACAACGTGAACGGTCTAGTTGATCAAATAAAAATATCAAGTCGCCAATAGTCAAATACTTTTTGTCAGCTAAGCAGAATACAAAAACTAAAAAGAATTGGCAAAAACAATTTTAGTTTTATTATAGTCGAGTCTTTATCGAATGTTCGGATTTACTCAAAGTTATTTATTTCCGTTTTCATACTCAAACATTATTTTCACGGCTGGCATGAAAAATGAAAATATAATTAAGGTTAATTTTTTACTTTTATCTAAGTGTTATGGTGTGATTGCTATTTGTATTAGTTTTTTGATGGTCGTATTCATAATAATCTTGTTAGATCCAGTGACTGAAATCTAAATTGTATACACAATCGATTTGCAAAACTATTTTCGTAACAAAAGTTGTAGCACTATCGTAGCGCCTTAATCGCTGAAAATTGTTGAAACTATTATCACAGCTATTATGGTATTCACATCCGTCAATAAAAACAAAATGGTTTTAAAGTCGTTTGGATAGAACGATCTACGATATGCATTCAAAAATGTATTTTTTATCGTTTCTAAACTTTTTATGACTGAATTTTAAATACTATTTTATTTAAACTTCATGAACTGTTAAGCTAGAAATTACCTGTTACTTTGAGATAAAAATTGTTTCAATAAGTTAGTAGCTACAAAACAAAATAGTTTAAGTGACAACAATACGTGAAGACTGAAGATGCGAGTTATACGTAGTGTACAAAATATATTTAATACAGAAATTATATGCCACATCAACAATTACAATAATCAAAATTTTACTAACACAAAATAACTGACTTCAAAATTACTCAAAAACTATTTGTCAGATCTCCCTCTTTATGACAAGCACCTGCTTTCGATTTAAAAAAAATCATCAAAATCGGTTCACCCAGTCGAAAGTTCTGAGGTAACAAACATAAAAAAATACAGTCGAATTTAGAAACTCTTCCTTTTTTTGAAGTCGGTTAAAAATCAAATTCACTATATTTAATAAAATAAAAATTCATACCGAACTATAATTTTTAATTAGTAATATTGTTCCATTAGTTCAGCTGGGTGAGCCGCAAGCAGGGGAGGTATGCTTCGAGAATTTCATGATTGATGATTGGAATGCTACTGAATATAATTTCTAGGCGGCAAAAGGTCAACGTTTCTTAATTGCTATTATTAATCATAAATAGGCAATTTATATTCGATTTAAAAAGTAGCACCTTTATCTATGTTATCTGGGTTTAACACTGAATTATAATTATTATTTTCTCTTGCTAACTGGAAGATAATTATCTAAATCCACAAGTTAGTTTAACAGGAATAGGTATATGTATATATTGGGCCAAAACTCCAAATGGATTAATAGAGATTTTCTTTATTTAGTAGATAATAAAAATATGAATGTTACAAAAACAACAAATATTAACGCAAACTTAACTTTATGGAAGAAATAACACCAAGCGTCATTCAGTTAGCAAAAACTTCCAAGTCATTGATTCTGTTCAGATTGGACCCAGACAAACGTAAATAAGTCGCTCTTTGAGCAAACTGACGAATACGAACAGAAAACAAACAATATTGCATAAATTTTCTGCTGAAGCGCGAAATGCTATGCAAATATGTAATCAACGAAACTAAGTAATTCCAAACTATATGAAGTATTATCTAGAACCAGCAACGCAAATGTAAGTTGCAGGTAACAATAAGAGATAACATTTATAATTGTTGAAAGGTATACAAAGGTTTCGTAGATAAAGACCACACTTTTGACCGCTTGAAAGTGTAAACGCGACTTCGATCGAGCGACGACGCTGCAAATTAATTCCACATCGTGTCACATAAATGAATACAAGGGTAATTAATAATCTTGAAGATTCAAACATTATTTTTAATAACGTTTTTTTATTTATTTTTTATTTAAATTAATTTAAATTTTAACTTTAACTTTACTGTTAAAAGGTATTTTAGTAACCATTCTTTCAAAATATATTAACTACAAAGCCTCGTGATCACTACTTCTTGGCGAGTTCGCATAGTAAGTGTTATGTATAGAGTTGTGCGGTGGTGTCGCTAGGTGACGCCTCGCTTGATGATCGAATGAACTAGTCATTCAATCATCCATTCGATTATTGTATTAACCTAACTCGGTACAAGAGAGTCAGTCTATGTGGAGATCTCGGGGCTGACGGTTGTGTCTCTATAGTGTTGTGCGTACTTACAGTGAATATTATAATACTTATAATATTGATTTATTATAGATAATAATACGCGTGGTTCGTTGAACATAACATTGGCGACGAGTAAAAGCGCAGTAAGTAAAATATATTTGCTTAAATGGACAACATTACGAACCTCAAGTACCATGCTATAGATACTGGCCAGAAAAGGGGAAAAATAGACAAGTAGTAATACCCTAAAGATAAAATAGTAACGAAATCCATAACCCTTAATCGCATTTCTGAACAGGGATTGGGCCAAATTATTCAAGTATTATTATAAATACCATTTATATTACTATTTGAATAAAAACACTTAATTTCTATAACTTTACATCAGTAAATTAATAAATGACCCATACATGAAAATTTAAGTAAACAACGCTGGGCATTATTAAGTTGGAAATTATTTACCCTATGCAATAATGATTTATATCCATACCATAAAACATAATTGTGGATTATCGACATAAGATGTGTTGCTACTTGTCTAGTACCAAACGATATTACCCTTCATATAAATTGTATAACCTTAAATGAGGAATTACAATAAGCTGTTAACCAGATCTATGCACTACCATTGAACTAACGCTGGAGTCTACGTTCAAATAAGTAGAATACATACTTAAGCGAGTAAAACACTCCAACGTAACAAACAAAATTTTGTTTGTTAACAATTTGTTTGCTAACAATTGTTAGTAAATCATGAGTACCTACCTACATAGGTGTAGTACATAAATAACTAACTACAACGTACCTACTTGCTATGAAATACTGTGATATTTTGTAGAAAACAAGTCAATAGTTTTAGTCCCACGATGTACTTAACATCGCAATCAAAACTACAAAACGAGTACCTACTTGCTATGAAATACTGTGATATTTTGTAGAAAACAAGTCAATAGTTTTAGTCCCACGATGTACTTAACATCGCAATCAAAACTACAAAACGAGTACCTACTTGCTATGAAATACTGTGATATTTTGTAGAAAACAAGTCAATAGTTTTAGTCCCACGATGTACTTAACATCGCAATCAAAACTACAAAAGTAAAAGTTTTACATATACAACAACAAGGTAAAACAATATACTTACACCAACATGAGTGCTACTGTTTATCGTAAAGCTGTTACGTCGTAAAATTGATAGCATTGGAGACCTAGATACAAAATAATAAATTAATGTAATATGCTACTAATATTGTAGCAGATAATAGTACACCTACCTATACCTATTACCAGCAAATAGGATTAAAATTATAATAGGAATGCCTGTGCAAAAGTGTAAATAAATAAAACGAATCCTTTATTTTGCACGCATACAATACAATAATAATAATTGTTACAAAGCACCGTAACCAGGTACCTATATTTTGATCATTAAATTGACAATTAAGTTATGATGACAAACGACTCATCACCCTTGAATGGGTTGTAAGTGCAAAATGTGTGTAGGAAAATATATAAAGTAACAATACTACATCATTATCAGTATACTACCTCAATACAAACCCCTCCCGCTCTTTGGGTTTATTTATTGTCTTGACTAATTAGTAAACTAATTAGTTAACTAGTCTTGACTTGATTAAATAAAAATAATAATATTAGCGTGTGAACGTGCGTGATTATGTGATCGCGCAGATACGGGCCACAAGCATGTAAGTACCTAGAATATTTTTATAAAAAATCTAAACTTCTACAGCGTTCATTATTACAATGTAATACTCCAACTTTTATCAGGTTCACAGCAAACAATTAAGGCTAAAAACATTGAAGTATTATTACTAGCGTATAGAACGGACACCGCGAACACAATGTATGTTCCAATGAATTGACGCCGCGCGGCTTCAATGTCCAATGGATTCGTTCGATTTTGAAAGGAGAACAGGGGCTCAATTTTGAAAATAGAACCTCCCGGCGGGGACACACATTTTGTTTGAGATGTCTTCTCTATGTATACTTATACCTCAATGGCTAAAAAGTGTAAATTGTTGCAATTATTTACTGGTAATAAAACGATAATAAAATAATTATTACAAAAATAATACATTTTCTAATTATTGCTTCCCGAGTAATGCATACCAAAACAAATATAATTATTGCTTGGATGTAAGGTTCATGTTAAATGTTCATGTTCAGATTAAATTTTTATTACGTCTGAAATACACTTTTATAAGAACAAAGATAATATTATTCATTGCACGTGTATAGAACGTACACAAAAATATTTTAAATAATGCCTACTAGATTTTGAACAGCAAAATATACCTGTATGCATTAGTCTAGGAAAACAAAGGAATAGTAAGATAAAAAGTGAGTTATCCATATTATTTTGGTGTTATTTGCGTTACACTAGAATTCTATTCACCCGAATAACATATTTGGTATTCAGTAATTGCAAATTATTATAATATACTTTTAATGTGTCATAAAGTAGGGCCTATTATAACAAATTATAGATAATAATAATATAATCTTGGAGACAAGAGGTCTATCCAAATCAGTACACTGTGCATCATAAAAATACCATAATATATTCTAATGGCTTTTACAAAATACAAATAATAATATACACGCCATTTAATTGTAATTGAGATAAACAAAATTATAGAGCACATCATTGTGCAAGAGTGCAAACTTACAAGTTAATATATCACAATATTTCGTCTATATTGCCCTCGACCTATTTTACTCACTGAAAAAGGGAGGGTATGCATAAAATGCCTATCAGTGGAATCAAAGATAATTATCATTTGTTGTTATTCCACACCAAACCATGACTACGCTATTGTAAATATCCTTAAAATAGAAGTTATTCTCATAAACATTTAACTAAAGGAATAAGTGTTCTGGTGATGCACAGATACCTACTTCTGCTACAAAATGATATAATGTTTGAAGCCTGGCAAAATGCACGGCATAAAAGGTCAAGCACCAAGAAATTAACAAATTACATCATACACATCACATGACATAATTATATATATACGTTATATAATGTACTACTTCGATTATTCGAAGACACGTATTTTCAAAGAGGAATATTCGAAGAAAGTACATATGTTATAATTTAACTCCGGTTGAAAACAAGTGCCCTAAACTTCATTAATGCCCAGTCACTGAACAACATCAGCAAAACATGTAGAAACACGCAATAATTCGAATAATTCGAACAAAGCGTCAATTCGCTTCCTAAAGATGCGATGTAATATGTTCCTGTTATAACTAGCAAGTATCTTAACTTTAATGTGTCGATTTGTTCGAAGCTATTTCACAATCATCTTCATGTTAAAACTGCTTGAAGATCTGTTGGTGGGAATTATTGGGAAAAAAAAAAATTAAATCCAAAATTCACACGAGTTAATTCACTTGACAGTTCAAGATCTATTTACTTTTAACATTAATCGACTTTCACTATAAAGAGTGTATTTAAAACTATATTTGCTAGTTTTAACAAAGTGACAAAAAATGTGCTGAAAGATAGTATCTGTTTCCTGTAACTACATGCAACTGGTGTGACAGTAACATCACAGGAAATAAATACATAGTTGGTTCCCACCTTATGGTAAAGGCCAATGGTGAAAAAGTGACATGAGGCTAAGAAATAAGGGACAATAAAAAGGAATTGACACTGAAGTGTTCAACAGTACCTGTGACCTATCATAAAAGAGATCTTTATAGGATCCCACTACTTTCGAAATCAATGTCAAACTAAACAGTGCCAAATTAATAGTGTAATGCTCACATCATTTGGAGCAACATCATAATGAGACAAATTATATCGAATGAATATTTTGATTAGTTTGTTTTTAAAATAAAACAAAAATAAGGAAAATTATAACTTTATTGCACTCCAACATTACTCATAGCATAGGTACAAAATAACTAATGCTAAAACAGCATTTCGAAAATATTAAAATATGACAAAAGCTAACTGTTTAACAAAGTTTAAAGTAATAGTAATGTCTCTCTCCTGGTTATTGCACTGATATGACAACGTCAGTTGGTGCTGGTACTAACGAGATACTTTAACAAAACATTAAAATATCCCAGCGGACAGGATGACGGACGCTGAAGTGAATGAAGTGGCGTTGAATCTCACAAGGTAATCAAGTAAACAAGCAAAAAAAAAAATTATAAGCAGAGTAATTAAGTTTGGTGAATTGATAATTTATATGGGTATTGGGATAAATATACCTTCAGCCATTCTGTGTGGACCAGTATGATAATGCTGGGTGGTCAACAGATTAATTTACTCAGCCATTCGAAACGAAAATGTCGACAAGGTACAATAATTAGCCGTTTATATTATGGGTAAAATTACCTTAGTTATTTATCAACATTATGATTTGAAATTCCACCATCTACGAAAACAGATTAACTGAACATCAAGTGGGATAGAGATCTAGACTGTGTTTTGATTTAAAAGCCCGTTTAATTTCCTGACCAATAACCGTTAAGTAAAATATAATAAATAACAGACTAGGTTAGCATCAGGATTCCACCAGGTTCACTCCAAAAGCAACTCGGTGTAATTACTGTACATTTCTGTACGCTATGAAAACATACCATGTTAATGGATCAAAATAAGAATAACAAAAAAAAAAAAAAAAACTTATTAATTAGATAAATTTCAATAAAAAACTGTCAGTCTCCTGGCTGTTTGTCCTCCATTGCGCATCGTTTCCCGCTTAGCACCTGTGGATGTGGCGTCTCGATGATGGTACACATCCTTGGTAACAGCAGCAGTGACGATGTGTTTCCAGGTATGGACTTGTGACAATATGTGAAAACTTTACTATGGAACATCCTGTGGCAGACCTAACAGCATGTTTCCATCGAGCAGATGATCTTCCACTTTTCATCTACATGCCTTATATCACTAGACGTTCTAAACAGGCGATCTTACTTCGTAAACTAATATCTTTCTATGTTACAGATTTCGAGCAGTTTAAGAGTGTTTTCTAATGTGAAAACATGTACTTGACGATGATATTATTATCATTAGATGAGGTTAAAGAAACTTTATTCTCATTAAGAATTTTACAATTCACTTACATGAGAACTATGTACTTATTCTAAATTACAAATTTACTTACAGCAAAGCATTAATCCAAAGGTTCACATAATTATCACAACACTTGAATTTGATGTTATTTCTTTTTTTATAACAATATAGTCAAACCGAGAAATTCACGAAGACTAAGTTACACAATTTTTAGAAACAATTTATACGATATTTAATGCGGGTACAAGAAGATAAGTTTGTCATACAGCCGGCGGTTGAGCGTGGAGCTGTGTATGGATCTAAGAAGACTAGATGTCTAGATGATGTGTAGATCACTGACACATATGTGCATTAGTTCCTGGTCAAAACCTTTTTACATAAAATATCCTTAAACAGTATCTATTAAGCTCTCAACCAAAGCAGCTGTTTATTGTTAACTTTTATTATTAACTTCTTACTACTACTAAAAAAAAAGATGATAATATGATTGGGGAACACTACATTCAGGTATTTGAAAACACTACATTCAGGTATTTGAAAGTATCTAATAAATGAAAATGAGTTTCAGGATTTCCAGCGGAGTAACATCAATATAAGGATTAATATAACTGGCACAAGACCCAGGAAGAATATTGTACATAATATTATAAGAACAAAAGCAACGGAATTTGGAACGTTGGAAAATAAATTATAAAGCTGTATATTGTTTAAATATGTCAAAATTAGTTCCACTATATGTTTGCTCAATTGTGCCAATAAATTGATAAATTAATTACATATAATTATAGTCACATGTATTATGAACAAAATAAATTAAAAAAAGGGAAGAGATGTTATGTATAGAGTTGTGCGGTGGTGTCGCTAGGTGACGCCTCGCTTGATGATCGAATGAACTAGTCATTCAATCATCCATTCGATTATTGTATTAACCTAACTCGGTACAAGAGAGTCAGTCTATGTGGAGATCTCGGGGCTGACGGTTGTGTCTCTATAGTGTTGTGCGTACTTACAGTGAATATTATAATACTTATAATATTGATTTATTATAGATAATAATACGCGTGGTTCGTTGAACATAACAGTAAGCATTAAAATATTAGATATAATTAATTTTTGAAGCCCATTGAAATATTTAGATGGCACGTATAAAATATTATCGTACCGACTTAATATACGAGACTTTAAGAGTGAAATTATAAGTATGAAAATATCAAGTATTCACGATTTTCAATCATTCATTGTCAATGAATATTTAGGAATATTATTATTATTTATTCATCATCTTTGGTTAATCTGCAAACTTTGCGAATACCTTGGATATTGGGTTTATAAATATTCACATAAATTATTCATACTAAAGAGATAAGTGTCTATAGGTAGCGCTCACCTAACACGTTATTTATAAATAATTTTATGTTTTAAAATGTGTAAATCATAAACAAACATATACAGTGTGTCCAGCAACTAACTAGCGATAATTTAGGGGAATGGAATATACCTAATTTTATCGACAAAAATACCCAAATGTGGGGTACTTATGAACCCGGGCAATGCTGCGGGAAGAGAGCTAGTTTAGTATAGATTTATTATATTTATTATAGAACAAGACACGTAACAAAAAGGTTTGTATAACCAACGTTTATGAAAGGCGGGGGCCGCGGCGTTGCGGTCGGTTTCCAATTTACCTTTGAGCTTCGTGTAAAGCTCAACGTATGGTTACCAGTGCGCTACACAAAGTTGGTAACAAGGCCATGAGTTTGCCCGTTTTGAAACTATTTTAACATATTGTCCTATTTATTGAGGATTATATGACGCTACACTAATAGCCTCACAATAGGATTCCGTGTCGTGGGTGCCCTGGACACAACAAGACAACAACAATTCAGTAACAATTTCAGTATCAAGGATAAATTATTAAATGTAAATAGAAAATAAATATTATCATACTCATAGGTTAGTGTATATCACAATAGACAGGTCTTATATATTTAAAAAATCCAATTCGTCAGGATTAGCTTAATTTTAAACTTTCATTATCTACTTGGCTGCTGTAGCCAACCACTATTCGGACCTATTGCATGTAGGTCATAACAATAAAATTGTAAATAAAAACATTAATTAAACAAAAAACCCGACTGCTTAAATTAAAAAAACTACTATAAATTTAAAAATAAAAAAAACCGCCCGCTATCAAAAAAGCTATCATGATAATACCTTTTTGAAATCCTTATGGTGAGCTATTTAATTTGATATCCATATTGCATTGTTCGATTTATTTTTATTTTTTGAAACTTCAAATAATAGCATCTCACAGCCACCATATTTGTTTTTTTTTTAATTTCACGTTTCTAAGAACCCTTGGGTTATCAAGACGAATCTATCTTAATTATGTAAAACTGTTCAGCGGTTGGCAAGAAATGAGGTAATTAAGAATATTACATATTGTGTACATACACACATACAAGTTACGCGTGAAAAACATAATAACCCTTGCGAGGGTGTACATCCTCGTAGTAAAAGTAGTAAAATAGACTCTCAGGGCGGGGTAGTAAATTATCGATGATACACAGCACAATTATTATAAATTAATACACAGTATCCAAATTAAATATATACAATAGACACTGTTAGTAAAATTAATAAAAGTATCAAAATAAAAAATCACGTATTTACATATTCCCCGAAGGGAACCCAGCTGACAGATGATTTTTATTTTCAAGCCAAAAATGTCAATATTTAAAAATTTAGAATAAAGATGAATCTGCCAGCCAAGGAGTATTGAACGAGGTATTAGTACACCTCGTTACACCCTTCCTAGCAGTCGGGTAAAAAATACACATTTTATGAATATCGACGGTTAAAAGGCGACTTGATTCAAGCGCCATTTTGCAAACTTTACAGGAGAGCGTTTTAAAGTTTATTTTTTGAGAAAAAAAATCATTGTTCCTAAAGTATACCATAAAAATTGACGAGTCTCCCCAATCATAAAGCGGCATATTTTGTGCTATTTTTTGATATATATATATAACAAATAAAAGGTGTTTTTTAACGGAGTTAGATGTAACTTGAGCCATTTTGCACAATTCTTTGATCAGGGCAGAAGGAATCAAAGTACACGATTACTATTTATCTGTTCAAAGCAAAATAATTCAAGTGTACAATGACTTCTTTAGCAGATCAAGGATAAATGATTTAAATCACTCACCTATTTGTAAACTGTTCATGGATAAATGAGTTAAACCGCTCACCTAGTTATAAACTGTTCATGGATAAATGATTTAAACCGCTCACCTAGTTGTAAACTGTTCAAGGAGTAATGACTCAAATTACACAGTGATGTAATAAGATTTAAAGCAAATTGTTTTAATCGCAAGATTTATTAAAATTTGACTTGGATGTAGGGAAAACGAATGAAAGGACATTGTCAATTCAAAGAAAAGTAACTTAAATGGCATACTTTTAAGAACTTAGACTTTAAAGTCGATTTTATACAACGAAAGAATTAAAATTTAATAAAACAATGCTTTTCATGAATCATTATTTTTTGCAAAAAAAAAATGGTTCTAAATGATATAAAGACTTAAAACTGGTCAAGGATAATTAGCACAAGTCATATTCTTCAATATACTAGTTCAGGTAAGATTGATTCAAGCGACAGAGATAATGTTTGAATGTTTAAGGCAAAATGATTTAAGTAACATACACTAATAAATCTGGTTCAAGCAAAAAGGAAATTTGTTTAATTATTTAAGATCAAGTAAAAAGAATTCAAATGCCGATACCATTTCATTCCATCCGAGGATAAATGGCTTAAACTACAAATAGTAAGAAAAACCCTTTTTTTTCGTGGGTCTATATATATGCTTTGAAAAAAACAACCAAATTCGCTACACTTGATACCGCGTAAGCAAAAATGATACCCAAATTGGTCATGGAGCCAAGCGCCAAAAAAGTGCTCAGATTAACCTCAAACCCGGCTCCATCGACGCGCAAAAATTCGCCGATTCCAATGATGTATATAACTCAATATCGCCCAGGATGGCGCTTGAATCAATTCGCCTTTTAACCGTCGATATGATCAATAGTAATATAGTCGTTCAAATGAAATATAAATTCAATAATACCTAACTGTATTATGTACCTATACCATTATGTGTATGGTAAATTATGATACTGTCATTCACAGCTCCAATACAGAATAATACACTGACTGTACATTCAGTTAAATAATTAATCATTCAATTTTATCATTCCTCATTATGTTGTGGTCATGTCAAACTAAATTGAGTTTGTTGACCGTGTTTAGAAACCATACTGATTAAAATAAATATTGTTATGAGACGAATATGCACTGTTAAAATTAAATATGCCTAATGATGTTTATTTTATTAGTTTAACTTAACATCGATCTATCTCTTAAGTACAAACTCATCTCCCGCACTAGAATTGCCTGTGTCGCGGGTGGCATAACATTAAATTAGACATCACTAACACCCACGACCCAAAAGCATATTAATGTGTTACGCAAATACCTGTCTCAGCCAGGAATCTAACCTGGGACCATTTGCTTCGGAGGCACGTACCTTGATCCAGCTTTTTTTTTTGCAAACTTAAGATAGGTCTAGTTGATACAAACTAAACGTTATTCTCCGTTCTCGAGAGCAGCAATATATTATTATAATATGGCCGTGACCAAAATGAGAGTTTTTAAATTCACAAATATTTTTAATGAATTCAACTCGGTAGTTCGAGGAATATTGAATTTTAAATGCTGATACCAACCACCCGAAACTAAATGAAAATCGAGTGGAATTCCAGTTTTATTCAAGCGTGATAGAGATCTTCACGCAATATTTTTTCAACATAAATAATGTTTTACTTTAACACGTTCGATGCGAAACCAGGTTGAAAACATGTTGTACATGACTCGCTTGCAGTGCGGCTAAGAAAAACATAGACTTCTCTGTGGTGCGAAAGGCATAACTTCAGTTTGCTTTGGTGCAGGAAGGAGATAAATATATATTTAAGATGTGTTTCTAAAGTAGAGTCCAAAGGAGTGGCCAGCTTAATACCAGATTTTTTAGATCTGGTACCGCACTGTAGTAATAAAATATAAATACAGTGCGGTACCAGCTAGAAAACACCTGGTACCCCCGCACACCTTATACCGCACCCTGCGCTGGCTTCACGCGGCCAGTGTTGTATCGCAGTCGACAAAACCGTGCGATTTCAAAATAAAATTTGTTTGTTTATTACTTTTAACTAACTAAGTGACACTATATCCAAAATATAATTTATGTGGTTATTACTTCAGTAGCGTGAATTACGCTTAAAACGACAGTAAACACAAAATGTCACTTTTTTACTCACCGCACAGTTGTTTTTACTAAAAGTATAAAGTGACACAAGAGGCATCTAGAAAAAAGTATCCAAACTATTAAAATATCAGTCTTTGCATTAGAAGCGCTTCATTTTAGGTAATCAAAATCTCGTTTTACATAACTGAGAATTCGGGTTTTTTGTATAATGCCACTTATGTTTTCAATGTGCGTATATGTAATTTCGATAATAATACATTTATTTTTTCGGAGCCGAAACCGAAACTAAGTAAACACTATCTCGTAAAGGGTGTTAAGAAAAGGAATTGTGTCGGATGTTATAAAAAAACTACGAACTTTTTTAACAAGCCGAGAGGCTGACAGAAAAATTAAAAAATTTTTGATGTTTTGTGCTCAGTGCCAAAAATATTTTTGTCTACTATGTTTTAATGAAGAACATTCAATATAATTCTTTTATATAAGGTTATCGATATTTTTACTTCCCAACCCTAAAATATGTACACAACTTCCCGTGTTCAGTGCGGTACAGGGTGTAAAAGATACTGTATTTTATTTTAGCTATAGATTCTAAACAAAATAAGCTATTGACTTACGCCTTCAGATTTACATAAATCACTTCATTATACTCGTACATAATGTTCAGGGCAAAAAAGAATATATTTTTTGGTAAAAGTATGCTAAAACAAGAATTTAGTTTCTAAAGCGTTACAGGGTCTAATATAACTTGTATCGCCACAATGAAAGTTTTAGTACCAGGTTGAAAACGCCATGTCCCGCAGGAATGGAAAGAAATAAAAAATTGGTGCCGCTTCGAACGTGTTAAAAATAAATTTAATATTTAGAACGCTATCTTCATAGTTAAACAAACGCAGTTCAATTGAAATACTGTATGTTGTAATTGTAAAATAAAAAAAGTAATAGTATCTACATTAAATGACATTAGGAATTTTGAATTGCGATACAGATGCGACGATGTTGTTTTTGTCGATGAAAGTATGTAAGTGTATTTTACGCCCTTTATTATACTATCGCTAATTTCACAATTAATAACAAAAACATAATAATTTTGAAAACGTACTCTCTTGTAAAATCTCATAATTTCAGTTACGCCAATCTACGAGCCATCAATAATCAATATTCATTTCAAATAATACAACTAAAAGCTCCCAGGTGAAAAATTGTGTTCAGAAATTTTCTCTTCTGAATATTTAAATTACAGATTAAAATAAGAGAACAAAAGTTAATTAGAAATATTTTGTACAAAGAAATTATATACATCAGGCAATAAAATACAGCGTGCAATTATGCAATCAGTCAACGGACGACGTAAAGTGGCCTGTCGCTTCATAAAGCGCAGTTGTGGTTTTCATAATGTAAGCTCAACATTAAACATGGTTGTAATAAACTAAGCGAACTGTAGTTTTAAACGATTTAAGTTTCATTAAAACAGTGTGAGGCTGCAAGTGCTACAAGCCATTAACGGACCTGTATATTCTATATAATCCACGTTTCCGAACAAATTAGACCCATATGCTGATATGCTCTACGTCTCTATTCTTATGCTTACAAAATACTCAGAAATTGAGATACATACCTACAAGAAATTAGTGAAGCAAGGTGTGAGGTGAAGTGAGGCAAGAAGAGGACAGGAAAGTTGAGATGAAAAGGAGATTTAAAGAATAGAAATGGTGTATTTAACTTCTTAGCACGTGTTAGGGCCCTCGCCGACGACGACTTTTTGTGGCGATGCTGTCGCGCGTTTCATGAACGCGCATCTGTTGTTCGAATTGTTCGCGCGTTAACTGGACGCAACAAGGCTTTTCTAATATTTAGAGTCTGACGAAATGCACGCGATTTACGCGCGTATTTTGAATTCGCGCGATACTTGTGGATGGGATGTATTAGCGCCTAGTATCTCGCTAACGCGCGAATGAATTCGCGCGAAACGTTTCGCGGTGAATTCGCCCCGTCTGGACAAGGTCTTAGACCTTGTCCAGAAGGGACGAATTCGCCGCGATTCTCTCGTGCGTATAACGCGCGATCGTTGCGACCAGAAGGAGCGTAGCAACGCACGTAAATGTAGGCGCTCCATTTCCCTCGATACTTGCATCTCACTCTGTTGTTCGACTTGTTCGCGCGTTGACTGGACGCAACAAGGAGCCTCTAGTATCTCGACTCGCGCGCAATACGCGCGAATCACGCGCGAGTCGAGAGTCTGGCGTAGTGCACGCGATTTACGCGCGTATTTTGAATTCGCGCGATGCTTGTGGACGCGATGTACTGGCGCCTAGTATCTCGCTAACGCGCGAATGAATTCGCGCGAAACGATTCGCGGCGAATTCGTCCCTTCTGGACAAGGTCTTAGTCACGTTTGCATCGCGCTACAGAAGCGATGCCAACGCGCTACTAACGCGCTACAACATCGCGACTGTATCGATGCAACGCGCGACCATATCGGACGACATCGGTACCTTGCTCGCAGTTACCATGGTGCCGTTACTGAATCGCGTTTGCATCGCGACAGAAGCGCGTTTGTATCGCGACTGAATCTGGGCCCGTGGGCGAGGGCACACAGCTAGCGACCGCTTCGCCACTGTATCGATGCGGACGCGCGACAGCATCGCTACTGCGTCGCTACAAAAAGTCGTCGTCGGCGATGGCCCTTAAAAAAACATTATCGACCTCTTTAAAAAATAAAATTATCAATTTATGGTACTAGAAACAAATAAAACAATAGTTACCTTAGCCTATTCGTGGTATTTATAAGCAATATGCGGTTAAACATGAAGCGTGTAGGACTTGTGCGGTAATGTCGCTCCGTGCGGGCGCGGCGCTGCGGCGACAGTTAACGTCTTGTTGCCTACACACATTGTAATAAACTAGTTGGCAGTTTCCTAATCTGTGCTACAAGAGAAATAGCTAAATGCACATTCATATTTGACTATATTTTGTCCCATTGATATTGCCATGATCATATTTTATCATCGTGTTGTGATCATGCATATTATTACGCTGAAAATAAATACGCTCACACTCTGCAGTAATTTTTTTAATTATTGACATCCTTGACAACACAAAACACTTTCTTTATCTCCGTTTTAACCGACTTCAAAAAAGGAGTTATTCAATTTGACTGTTTTTTATGTTTGTTACGTCAGAACTATCGACTGGGTGAACCGATTTTAATAATTCTTTTTTTAAATCTTTTTTTAATTCCTTTTTCAGCTAGATCTGAAGGGTAGTTTTTGAGTTTTTTTTAAGTCAGTTATTTTTTTTCTTGGTAAAATTCAGATTAATAAAAACCAAATAATTTTTCCATGCCAACCTGCAAACACCAATACACAATTCTCTTGTTGACACCGTCTGTTCTCACCACGCCTTACCACTTCTGCTCCCTTTGTTGATTTTATTTGAGGTATAAAATTACTCCGTAACAATATAATGTCATTAGTAATGACTCATTATCCACATTAAATATTACTGATCTGTAGCGCCCTGAACCAGTGGACCTAAAAGAATGACACTTTGTAAAGACGTTCCTTACGTGTTGAACGAAGCTACTGCTTAGTTAATAATAAAATAGATTCGATTCCATTTCAGAGCAGACCTTCAGTGTCTTTTTCGGTACATAAGTCTTCTCTCTAGTCTACAAAAGGGCATGAATAAAAAATACAATCTAAAATTACACGCGATACATTCCAGCAAGTAAATTAACATATTTAATGATAACTGTCTCGCCATCGACGTGTAACGAATTGTAACGTCTGGCGTAATTGAAGATAATTGTGATCGAATCTGTTTGAGATGAAATTCGAATGGTGCTATTTTTAACTGACTTCAAAAAAAAGGACCTCCTCCTTTTTTTCTCAACTTGATCGTATTTTTCCTTTTTTCTTTTATGTTTGTAACCTCATAACTTTTTACTGGGTTACCGAATTTTTATGATTATTTTTATATTTGAAAGCTGGTGCCTGTCATATGGTCTCATTTAAATTTGAGATCTGACGAATAGTTTTTGCACTATCCCTAACAATGCGTATTTAATTGACGTCGACTACGTTGATGATGTTCTCATTTTATTTTGAAGTCGGTTTTATGGGTAACAATTATATTTATTATTTTTTCATTTCTTATAAATTTACGCTTAACTACAATCTATGTCAACAAGTGACAAACGAGCTGACGATCCACCTGATGGTAAGTGGCTACCATCACCCATGGACATCAGCAACACCAAAAGCATTATTAAGAAAGAAGAGAAAGAAAGAAAGATCTGGCTCCAAGCATGCAGTCGGTACACGACGTCGTTTGACCGCTGACTAAAGCAAGAAGATACCTAGCCAGGCAGGTTTCACGAAAAAATAATAGAACGGTGAGCATGGGACTGGGATCAATATTTTAAGCCACTCCAATATGGCGAAATAAATTATTATATCACACTAAACTTTCGACTTATCCCTAAAATCAGACCTAAATTCGCACTGCGACAGATTCAGAAAAAATATAAAAGGAATTATGTTTTTGTAGCAGACAGATAAAGCTCTTAAATTAACACTCATAAACGTTCTTAAAAATAGTAACGACAAAATATGTGAATTAATAGAATATCCACTAAATGTCTCATGTACTAAATCTAGACACGCGGAGCGTGTCAAGTCAATTTCTTAGCTAACAGAATTGACGAGCAGCACCGTGTGTAATATTACACGAACCATTTGGAGCCACTTTTGACCACCTCATAACTCAAAAACTATTCAACATAAACCTGTCAAATTTGGCTCATTTATTAAGACTTGCGAAATACATACGTCTTTCAAATTTCATAAACACATCTCAAACGGTTATTTAGATATTAACGTCCAAAAATCGAGAAATTTAACACTGACTGACCTATAGATCAAAACTATATCCTACTTCCAGGTGACCTAGAAAGTTAAAATTTGGCATGCAGATAGGTAGTCGGGTGAATACAAAGGAATAAATCTGAAAGTAGTAAATTTTTATCAATTTATGATAATTTTTCAAAAAATTGATTCTATTAGGAACACTTACTTAAAATGCCTGAAATTTAAGAGTAGCGATCAAAATTGATGACATCTAGTCATTATGTGGATTCCAAGGTGAATATATAACGAAACATATCAGTTTTAGTGCTTTCTGAAGCTTTCAACGGGAGGAAGATGTTCAGTGTCCCAAGTGCCTGTGAGAAGTGCACAGCACATATACATTTACGTGAAGATCAGTGGTTCGTCAGGAGACGTTATTTCCAGTGTATTACGTCGTTTTATTTTTAATGTGTGGAAAATTATTTTTCTCTAATCTACAAGATTACACCACAAAATTTTGTATTATTTCCGTAATTATACCAGTTTAAAGTAATTCTAAGTATTGTTTCAAAATTTATTGTTGCACGATGTCATCGAACATAAACAACTTATCTGTACTAATAGTATAAAGAGGAAAGATTTGATTGTTTGTTTGCATTGAATAGGCTCCGAAACTACTAAACCGATTTGAAAAATTCCTTCACTGTTGGAAAGCTACACTATCCCCGGGTGACATAGGCTATATTATATTTTCAATAAATTAGGGATCCTTAATAAAACTCCAATAACGTAACCCAAGGTGTAAAAAAATAAGAAAACCAAAGCAAAGCGAGGGCGGTCACTCGTAACTAATAAGAGTATAGTCGACGTATTAATTATTATTTCAATATTTAGCGGACATCAATAGTGGAAGATCATTACTTATAAATAATGAAATAATAGGTACCGTATTTCGGACCACGGCGCATTAACTACAGATTTAGTTGAAGAGCACTATAACAGTTCATGTATTAAAATTAATCAGTAACGTTATGAATAAGTACTTACTAATAATTTCTATACAAAAAGTAATGATATCCCATCAAAAACATAAATGTAAAGTGAGAGTCAATTTAAAAAAAAAAAAGAATTGAGATCTAAATGGGTGCCAATTTCTGTGTAGAAAAGCCTAAAATTTTAGTCACAAGAACATGTAATTCAAGCTTTACATTTGACTTGGCTAGTTTTCTTTAGTTAGCAACCAACCATACCAACAAACCAAATTAGAGAAGAGTGTCATAAGCCATCAACCTAACAGATTTGACGAAGCTAATTACATAGATATAATATAGCCTAGGTAGGTACGTGAAAACTAACCAAGTCAAATGTGGAGCTTGAATTACATGTTCTTGTGACTAAAATTTTAGGCTTTTCTACACAGAAATTGGCACCCATTTAGATCTCAATTCTTTTTTTTTTTAAATTGACTCTCACTTTACATTTATGTTTTTGATGGGTATCTTTAATAACGTAACCAACACAGAGTTATTGCCGGTAATAACGCAATAAATTGGTTTAGAACAAACTTGGCACGTCTAACTATATTTAAACTGTATCCAACACAGTTTGTGTAGTAGCAATTTGCTTAATAATTTAACAAAATAATTTCGAAAACTAGAAGTAGTGTAGTAGATAGTTTAATGTTATTACATCCTGCTATTGGAGAAAGGAAAAGAGAACCACAATATGAACGGTATATAAATAGCAAGAGTAAGTCTGTCTGTAGGTACTAAGCGTAAGTCCTACACGCATCTCTGATTTTTCAAAGTTACTCGTAGGTATGTGTAATATTAAAAGTAGTTCGTGTGAAATGTGAATGGTATTCTAAAGTGTGTGTATCCTGCAACTGCATTTAGCCTTTGTCGTAGATATTTCTGTGGGATAACTATGGCAAGGTACCACTTGTATTTAGGGTAACAAATTATGTCGTTGGATATCACGACATAATATTAAACCAAAAACGCTCTTGAAAACCTATTAAAGTACCGTGAGTGACACTAACAAGTACGCGTAAACCTCGTAAACTTTATTACCTCGTAATTACAGTCTGTTAATATTAAACGAAGCACTTAAATCCCCAGGACTTTTGTCAAGCGACCGACCAAGTTAAGTAAACTTCGGACACTGATGAGAGTTATGCTTCTGTGCTTTCACGGGCACGTGAAGGCTATGCTTCCAATTGATATTTTTCAATAGCAGTCATATTGCCGTGTCGGAGGCCTTAGTCATATTTGTTTGTACTAATGAATTTGAAGACATACGGATCCGAGACGTGGTGCTTCACTATTGGCCTTATGCATAAGCTTAGAGTTGCCCAGCGGGCTATGGAAAGAGCTATGCTCGGTATTTCTCTACGCGATCGAATCAGAAATGATGAAATCCGTAGACGAACGAGGGTGACCGACATAGCTCAGAGAATTAGCAGGCTGAAGTGGCAATGGGCTGGCCACATAGTTCGAAGGACCGATAACCGTTGGGGAAGAAAGGTCCTCGAATGGAGACCACGCCTCGGTAAAAGGAGCACAGGACGCCCCCCGACCAGGTGGACCGACGACCTGAAGAAGACAGCGGGTGTCCGCTGGATTCAGAAGGCTCAGGACCGGTCTGAGTGGCGTAGATTAGGGGAGGCCTATGTCCAGCAGTGGACCTCAAAAGGCTGATGGATGGATGGATGGATGGATGGAATGAATTTGAAGAGCATGGTGAAACACATTAATTTAAACTCAATCACAATTAAAGTTCCATATATTGACAATTTAACATACTACTACGTTGCAATCTGCGGCGTGATGATAAAATGGTTGGTCGGATTAAAGTTTTTATCCACACACGGATGTAGGCAACCACAAACAGTGATTTAACCTGTCAGAATAATTAAATTGATGATTTTCCATTATACTCGTATGTGATTGTCAAACTTTTCTTCAACGGAACTTGTCACACTATTTTATACTTTAATTTTACGTCTTGTCATGACTAATTGGCAAATTGTTGATATATTTTTATGTCTATAGAAAACAAAATATCTGCCAACAATCCAACTCCAAATGAGATTAAAACTCCCTTAAAATAAAATGGAACCAACTAATTGATTAATGAATCAGATAGACAAACATAGCGAGTTAGACATACAGAAAACTATTAATAGATCTATACAGGGCTCTGGAACGCTCAAGTCTCTGGGGAGCCCCGTGCTTCGATCAGGCTTTTCGCCGATGAACGAGAAACCATCCACATTGTAACAATCGCTTCCGATTTTTTATTTATTAATCATACCTCTATACCTACTAACTTAAATATCTTATTCCTTAAGAACATAATCTTTCACGGGGTAATAAATAAATAAATTATATTTGTAGGCCAAAGTTCACCTAATTTCACATCAAGCAAATTTTAACAAAAATATCATCAACTTCGAAGAAAAACCTGTATTTGAAGAATTTCCTTTATTTCACAGAAAACAATTTTTTACACGTTTAAAAATATAATAGTAGGTATAATGAGAAATTTCTTTACGTTTCACTTTATAAAATTTACGTTTTATGTTTACAAATAGCACCCGCTCCCAAAATAACCGTTATTGATATTTACCAGGAATTTATGTTATTAACTCCAATGCTCCATTTTAATATTGTAGGAATTGGTTTACGAAAGTAAAAGTAGACTTGAGAAAACATATGAAATTTTTTTTACTATCCTGACAACACACATCCTCGTAATATTTTCAAATTAATATTTATTTCTAGTGCTTCAAAAATATTTCAATTCCTCAGTAACCAATTATCCCATTCATAATTATATGTATTGTATAGGAGTTAATCATGTTCAATTGTTTCTATTTTATCAATAGCCAGAACAATAACCAAATGAATAATTTACCATAATACCTGTTATATTTATTTTATTTTATTACCAATATTTAGTAACAATGTAAACTACAAAAAAGCACACAAGTATTACTTTAGCGAAGAACGTGATGAGCACATATAAATAACCTTACTAGTTAGTTACAATGTACAATACAAACTGCTTTTATATACTTAAATATTACTAGTCCGCAAACAGCGGTAAATCGTTGGTAAAACGTAGCACGGACATCGCAGTAATACGCACTCAACAATATCAGTGACACAGAGACTTTGTTATCAGCATCAGCCATCCCTGTTTGTTTCTACCGGAATATAATTAATGAAGTCCTGTACAGTGTTTCATCTACATGCTCCGTAAATCATAATCCATAGCATGGATTAGGTAAGAGAAGGTGATGATGATGAATTATTTCTTTAATATGTTACGATAAATATTTAAATATTATTATTACCGTTATTATTATTTTTCTGACCTTTTTGTAAAGCTTGCCTGGATAGCTACCATCCTCTTTATTGAGTCAGCCGACTTGGGAACTGAGAGGCATAATATCCATGGGCGATCAATGATATTTAAAAAAATATAGATACGTTATGCCCTTACAAAACAACCAAAAAATCTGTTCCGATAAGAGCTACAACATACACACGTTTATCTTTTGTTTCACTACACCAATCACATTGGTATAATACACGAAAGCATTTTAACGCTGTATGTCAAATGTCAAGCACTTCTGACAACAACAGCGTGCGTATCTTCTTGTATTGACAGAGTGATGACGAGCTGGAGGGCTATTCAGTTTTGTAACTTGACAGCGGAATCCGCGATGAGTTTCAAAATTGAAGTTTGAGTCCGAGATCTTGATATGTGATTCTCTAATCATCTGGTACGCACTTGCGAGGTGAAGGGAGTCTTGAACTCTAACTTCAATTTAGAAACTCATCGTGTATTCCGCTGTCAAGTTACAAAACAAAAGCGAACTTGCATCATAATGACATGTCATTATCTAATCATCTATTATGCACTTGCGAAGTGAAGTTATCCTAGAACTCGAACGTCAATTTTGAAACTCCGCTGTCAAGTTACAAAACTGAATAGCCTTCCAGGACTTAAGGTAATCACCGAACCTTGACTTACTAGAGTCTTTCTCCAGCGCCATCATCCCATACCTGAGCATAACACACACAATGGATAACACAACCAGTTAATAAGCTCAGTAGATAGCTCACGAAGGTATTATACCGCTGTTGACTCTCCTTGTAAACTTGGGAAGTTCGCACAACGTACAAACATGAGACCGCAGACGAAGTTGAGAACTGCATCGAGTTGCGGTAAACGTATCGTATCAAACTTTTTGCATATCAAAGTTTGTGTAAACAAATACACTGAGAACTAATACGAAGGATGCTTAATTTATGAGCAACTAGTAACCTGACGTCGCTTCGATTTCAGAACCTACATACTTGAATGTACTCGTATTATTACCCACCCAAACCCGAAGTAAATGAGACAGACTACTTTGAATATGACCACGAGGGGGACTCTTTCAGATTCGCTTACATATGTAATCAATTTGCGATATGGCTAAAACTTGAGATTTTAGAGAAAAATATCGAACATATCGTATGTTATGGGACGTAATATAGCTCAAAGCTTACAAGAATAATAAAAGATGATGAAATGGTGTTAAACAATTTCTGTTAAAACAAAAAAAAGTTTTCCTATAAAGCCTGACAAAATTAATAAAATAAAAAAAAAACTCAGATATAAAGGATTTGGCCCTGTTACAGTTATTATATTAGTATAGACTATGTAATAATTTAGTAGCAGTTTGTAAGTTAGTTCAGTCACGCGAGGTCGTGTTAAAAATATGTTTCGCACGCACTAAAGCTTAATATATTAAAGCTTTTTAACGCCATGCGGGTGCTTTTCAGTGCGGGTGAATTTCAGGGAAATAAATATTTCATTGTAATTGGAAGGATTTTTTTCCAAATTATATTGTGCAATTGTGCAAATGCAGTTATTCATCTTTTCAACTAGTAAAGCAGCCAAACAGACTTGCAGCCATCTATTGATACAATTAAGAAGCTTTCGGCAGTCGAAAGCTATGTATTATTTTAAATTGTAGACTGTCTGTAAAAAACTAAATTGACCCCTTTCTATTACTTTAGAGATTGATTGTAGATACTGTGAATCTATGAATATTCTTTGAATGTGACTTTTTGTGTGGGCGAGGTATAAAATAAAGTTTATCTAAATTGTTTGTCTATTTTACATATTTTTATATATTCGTCAGGAAAATATTTTTTTAAAAACAAATTTTTATAACCTAAAATTTAGTTTTAATGAATTTATCAAAAAGAAACAATTTCACACAATAAGAGTTTAATCAATTACGAATTAAATGAATTTAACAATAATTTAGCAGCGATTCGACAACAAAAATGGCAGAGTAACGTCCCGGACAATAGCTGAATATGAACTGAGCTCGGAGGCGATCTGCTCCGCGTTTTATACCCCCGGTTCTTCATAATTTTCATATCTTCTACACGGCCTTTCCTGACGGGAGACCGTCCTCGGACTCCTCAACATTGGAGATCAGTTTCCAAAAGCGGCATGGAGCTGCCTTGCCCTGGTTGACTCCCGGCTGCATTCTGGTCTCGAGGCTCAGCAGGCCTTGATGGAGTCCCCGACGTACTTGCTTGCGGCTCACTGATTGTGGGTTGCTCTTGCGTTGGCTCTTCACACGGCTGCTGTTCATTTTGCAGCTCACCCGAGGCTTGAGTAGACTCCCCATGACTTTCGGCCTCTTCATCTGTAAGTATACAAGAGGAAACACACACAAAACAAATTTAAAACACGGGAGCTCCCAAAAGAATAGAAATAAATTAGGCGCGCTACGTAATACTTATTTCTAAATCATGCAACATGTTACTAAGCACACAGTGAAGCGTAGCTTAGTAACACCGAGCCAAGCCAGAGGCACGACGTGAAGCATAGCTTGGTATGTGGTAAGATAGAGGCACGACGTGAGGCGTGTCTTACCACTGTCAGGACAGATTCACAGCGTGAAGTATGCCCTCAACAATTCCAGGGTAGAGGCACGACGTGAGGCGTACCCACAACCATGTGCAATTGAAGAAACCTGCAGTATTTCAACAATTGCACCACAACTCACCAGAGAAATAAGCGGCACAGACTTCAGGAGTCCACTCTCCTCGCCACGGAATGATGTATTCCGCCGCAGCTTGCGTCAATTTGCCATAAGAGCCAGACAGGAGACGCAACTCGTACCGCCCATGCGGTAATGTCTTCACCACGCGATAGGGACCACGCATGCCGGAGTCCAATTTGCCAGTTGACTGTGCTTGTTTTCTGACAAAAACCAAAGAGTTTAGCTCAAAAGTACGAGGAGGCTTCCTTTTTTCATTAACGTAAGAATCCTGCCTTTGCTGATTCTGTCTAAGCCTTTCCGACGCTCTTTGTCTATTCATCTCGCGTAAGGACTCCCTGTTTGGACTTGAACCTTCAAGGGCTACATCACGGATTAGGCTGCGAATAAGTGGAGTCGCTGCGTCGATGCCAACAAGCAGGTTTAGAGCAGAATATTGAGTCGCCTTGTGTTTGGTTATATTCAGCACCAGTTGGATCTTCCAAATAACTCTGGACCATTCTTGCTGTCGATAGTTGCTTTCGACCCTAATCATATTGAGCACCGTTCGGCAATAGCGCTCCACCTGTCCGTTAGACTGGTGCATCTCAGGTGTTATAAGATGTACATCACAACCCATGTCCTTCACCCAGTCCAGGAATTCTGCACTTTGAAACATGCGACCTCTGTCACCCACAATTAATTTAGGAGCTCCGAATAAGGAGAAAGTATTAGTGACGTGACGTTTTAATTCAGAGGCATCCTGACGATACATTGGGTAAAGAAGGCAAAATTTACTGAAGGCATCAATAACTATCAAGATGTGGCGGAAGCCATCAGACACAGGTAAAGGCCCTAACGTATCCATATGGACAGTCTCGAAGGGTTTATCGGGTTTTTCCCAAGAGTGAATGGGCTGAAGTGGAGCACGCGCTACTTTTTTATGGGAAAGACACACTAGACAGTGCAAAATATATTTTTGGACGAATCCTCGTAATCCAGGAAACCAAAAGTGCTTTATAATTAAATCAAAAGTTTTCTCGGTCCCTGGGTGTTCATGTTCATCGTGAAAGATGCGAAGTAGGCTGAGGCGATGACCTTTAGGTATAAAACAAAGGAAACGGGGAGGTTCACCAGTAGGTGTATATTTGACGTAGAGGATATCGTTTTTCACGGTGTAACGTGTTGAATCTAACTGTCCATCAGCCAATTTTTGTATGAGAGAACGTGTTTCTTCGTCAGAAGCTTGCGCTGTTTGCGCCCAATTTAACGGCTTCCTTGCCGTACAAACGGATACTGGATTCCGACTCAGATAGTCGGCGTGCGCCAAAAGCGCACCCTTTCGATAGTCCAAACTGAAATTGAAATCCTGGAGGTATTCCCACCACCGGGCCACCCTCGGCAACAAATCTTTCTTACGTTGTGTGAGTTTCAATGCGTTGCAGTCGGTAACCACGGTGAAACGTATACCCACCAGGTAATGTCTAAAATGCTGCAGTGCTTTAACCACAGCGAGGGTTTCGAGCTCGTAAGAGTGATACTTACTTTCCGCACCCTGTGTGAGTTTCGAGAAATAAGCAACCACTCGCTTTCGATTACCCTCGTGCACCTGCATAAATATGGCCCCATACCCAATAGAACTTGCGTCTGTATGAACCTCACTAGGCAAGGAAGGATCATATATCGCAAGAACAGGCTCAGATGTTAAGCACTCGAGAATAAATTTTCGGGCAGCCTGTTGTTCCTCTCCCCAATGGAATTCTAAACCCTTCCTGGTTAATGCGGCTACGCACGCGGTCTTCTGAGCGAAACCAGGTATATACCTACGAAAATAGCTGGCCAGGCCCATGAATTGTCGGACCTGCTTTACGTTCTTAGGTTCAGCGGATTCAACTAGGGCTTTAATTTTATCTTGGCTCGGTCGAACCTGACCTTCACTTATATGTCTACCAAGGTACTCTATTTCCGTGCACAAAAATGAGCATTTTCGCAAATTTATAGAAAATCCAGCCGTAGTCAAAACCGTGAGAACCTCGCGCAATAATTCAAACCCGCGATCAATTGTTTTGCTTAGTATCAAGACATCATCGATATACACCAGGATTTCACCAGATTCGATGAACTTACGTAGGGTTTTAGAAATAATTCGTTGGTATACTACGGGAGCGTTGGCTAGTCCGTAGGGCATCTTTAAATACTCGTATTGCCCTTCGGGAGTTACGAATGCTGTAAGATGAACCGATTCCGCCTCAACCGGTATCTGGTGAAACCCTGTTGCCATATCCAAGCTGGTGAAATATTTATTTCGCCCCAAGCGGTCTATGTGATCGTCAATCCTCGGAAGCGGAAATCGATCCTTCACGGTAATTTCGTTCAGCTTCCGATAATCGACACACATCCTGTCTGATCCATCCTTCTTCTTAACGAGAAGGATGGGGCTCGCATAATCTGATTCGGATTCCTGTATTATCCCCTTGTCTAACAGATCTTTAATAATGTCGCGAACTCGAAGTGTTTCGGCATAGGAAAGTCGATATGGTCGGTAGTTCACAGGAGTATTGCTATTAAGTTTGATAACCATACTGCCTGTATTGACGGTTGATGTGGCAGTACCGGTTATCAAGTAATCAGAAAACTCATGAATAATATCTAAAAGTGTTTGTAACTGATCATCCACAAGGATCGTGTTAATTGGGATTGATGCTTCAGAACGAACGACCATTACGACGTTGGGATCGGCTGTCTCCCTCGTTATTAATTGAAAATCGCGAGTACGAATATATCGGACACCCTCCCTATTAAGGACGTCCGTACCTAAAATTACAGGTGTATTCATGTATTCGGACCCCACAACATGTAAATCGACCTCCAATGTTATACTTTCAAATTCAATTGGCAACGTTACAAATGAAGTACTTTCAAACTCTTGGTTTCCCAAACCTTTTAATATACGGAACGATGGTTTATGTGAACAATGAAAATGTTTTAATAATGATGATGAAATGAGCGAAATCGTCGATCCACTGTCTATCAGTACATCTACCGGCACTCCTTGAATGACGGCCACAACAACATCACTGCGGGTAGTTTTGTTTTCGCGACAAAAGTTGACGTTGTTTTTGTTACGCGACTCAGATTTTTGTTTTGCAAAGCATGACTCAACTTTGTGTCCGGGCTTCTTACAAAATGAACAAGGTTCAGTTTTTGATGGTGTAAATACAGGTTTTGTGTTAACATTAGTGCTTACCGAAGAACCCTCTCCCGTTTCTATTTTAGACTTTTTACAAAAAGCCTGCACGTGACCCGGAAGACCACATGAAAAACACTTACCATCTTGAAATCTACGCTTTCTGACAATGGATGCACTGGAATCAGATTTATTTTTTAACGAAACTTTTGGTAAAATATTTGATTGATTAGTTTTAAGATTATTTGACTTGACATATATTGATAAAAATTCGACCAAATTATTAGGCATAAGCTTGGCATTGGTGGCGGACGCTCTTATTTGTGGGTCAGTGATGCCTCGTATCACAATCGCTGAAATTAATTCATCGCTTAGTCCACGCACAATACGTAAACGGAGCAACGAACGGCGGGCATACTCCGCGTACGTGGGATAGTTATCGGAGTTCGTATTCATAACATCAAATAAAATATTTGCTACATCTACACTTTTCGGACACAAAGGTTTAAATTCACTTTTAAAATTGCTCCACGTACGATCACTGGTCACCCACTCGTTTAACCAAGAACGAGCGTCTCCCCTCAAGCAGTTACCAATCCGCGAAAGGCATTCATGATCACTCCAATTATTTAATACCTTTGCGCGATCTACTTCCAAGCACCAATCATCAATGTTATGCAAATTAGGGTCGAAATTAGAAATATAAAATTGATTTGATCTCACCGGATTATTAATTGAGCGGATAGCATCCACTATGCGGTCGGTTACCGTGGACGATACGCCAGTCGATGGCGCATCACCTTCAGTGGTCATAACCTCCAAATCAGCTTCCACCGCATGCTTGGTCGACTCGCTTCGCGGCGACCGAGGCGACGTGACAGCGGCGGGGCCGGCGGGGCCGACGGGCAGCTCACAGCGAGCCGCCGCGGCCGCGGCCGGTGCCGGTGACTGCGGAGCACGCAGGGCTGACGGTGACGTTGCTCGCGTCGATACGGGTATCGGGTCTGCCTGGCTCCGGGACGGTGAAACGGTCTGGCGCGCAGATCTTGGCGACCTTCGACGAGAACCGCGCCGCGAGCGCGGTGTTGTTGCACGTCGCTCACGCGATCGATGTCGTCGCGCAGACCGCTCTTCCAAAGCCGAAAGCCTCGCCAATATCGTCTCCATCGCGCGGCCCATCGCGTCCTCGGGCGTACGACCACGATAGTGACTTCTACGTTGTTCACGATAACCAGTGCGACTTCGCCGACACTCGCGGTCTGCCATTTTTGTTCACTTACGAGTATACAAATAAACAAAATCAAGGCTCCGTAAGATAGAACCACGTAATCCACGTAGATCCTATCCCACTTCTGATTTTATATATTCGTCAGGAAAATATTTTTTTAAAAACAAATTTTTATAACCTAAAATTTAGTTTTAATGAATTTATCAAAAAGAAACAATTTCACACAATAAGAGTTTAATCAATTACGAATTAAATGAATTTAACAATAATTTAGCAGCGATTCGACAACAAAAATGGCAGAGTAACGTCCCGGACAATAGCTGAATATGAACTGAGCTCGGAGGCGATCTGCTCCGCGTTTTATACCCCCGGTTCTTCATAATTTTCATATCTTCTACAATATTATATTACTAGTAGGGTAGGGATTACATTTCAACCGCATTAAAATGCGGTATTCAAAGCCACAATAAGCAACAGAGGCAATACCTTTTCATTCATATATTAACTGACGATTCTAATTCCGACGTACAATAAAAAACTATAATATCAGAACTGGGAGCCAGCAGTTGATTAGTTCTGCATCATAAATCGAAAAGAACAGACGTGCAATACATTATACTCGCACCAAGCGATTATAAATGTTATGATCTGTAAAAATGATACTAATACTTGATATGTAAGCCTGTATAGGTACATTTGTTTTCTCTCTAGTAAATTCATAACTTTAACTGGAAACTCAAATTAAGAGTATGAACTTGTACACATAATTGCAATCTACTTTAAGAAATAAATTATTAGACCAGTATTTAAAGAATTTTAAATTTAAAACATCAATAAATCTCACCTCTTATATCAGGAGGGCTATTCAGTTTTGTAACTTGACAGCGGAATCCGCGATGAGTTTCAAAACTGAAGTTCGAGTCCGAGATCTTGATATGTGATTCTCTAATCATCTGGTACGCACTTGCGAGGTGAAGGGAGTCTCGAACTCTAACTTCAATTTAGAAACTCATCGTTTATTCCGCTGTCAAGTAACAAAACAAAAGCGAACTTGCATCATATTGACATGTCATTATCTAATCATCTATTAAGCACTTGCGAAGTGAAGTGATCCTAGAACTCGAACGTCAATTTTGAAACTCCGCTGTCAAATTACAAAATTGAATAGCCTTCCTGAGCTTATCGATGTCTGACTGTCAGATTCGTTTTATTTTTTTCACATCTAATAAAAGCTTGTAACATTTCATCCAGGAGATATCGAACAAGTTTTTACACCTTGTTACACTAAATACCTATTTGAATAACCCGTATTCTCCCGGTGGAGGTAAATCCATCACGCATATGATTACCCCTCGCGTGTTTGAATGCGAGCCCGTTAACCCGTGCCAAGCCACGGGGTTGTTAGTATAAGTAGGACGGATTGTGACCTACAATACCATTTTACTATAATGACGTTTCTTCCATTTCGCTTGGTAACTTAATGATAATTTTTACCTTAGTAGTTTTTTAACCCTTCAAAAAAGGAGGAGGTATTCAATTCGAATGTATTTTTTTATGTTTGTTACCTCAGAACTTTCGACTGGGTGAACCGATTTTGACGATTCTTTTTTTAATCGAAAGTTTGTGCTTGTCATGTGGACCCACTTAAATTTGTCCCACTTATATCTGCAGTTTCTGAGTTATTTTGAATTGGTAGTCACACTAAGCCATCTTGGTGGACTATGATCTGTGCCTACACAATAAGAGACAAGCCCAGCTAAAGCCTAGAACAGTTATGGTAAGCGATTTTGAAGAACATTTACCTGAAATATAAAGTAAATGTAAATAATAATAATAATAATAATAATATAACCTTTATTTCAGGCAACGCGGCCCATACCATAAATACCTTACAGACTAACATACATACAACAATATACTTAAAAAACTAATTCACTTGTTCGCGAAGTAAAGTATAAAAGCAGTCCATTAATCCACAAAGTACTGATTTCAAATGTTGTTTCTGCCAGGATTAACTGAGAATTCCCCATATTATTCTCTAATGTGTGTTAAGTCTCCTAATAACCGCTTGGTCAACGTTTACTACGCTATCTTGGCTTTATCCCATTAACTAGCCACTGCGGACTTCACTGTGAATATATTAATTCAAATAGTAAACTTTTTATGTCATGTTTTGTAACATTGTGTCCTACTTTATTACTGCAATTCTGTGAGGATTGTATTATAATGTATATTGAAAGCTAGGGAAAAGGAAATATAACAGAATAGATAAATAAACATTTATGGTATGTAGGGGTAATCTGTGGTATGTAGGTACCAGTAATAGCACTGCCACGCCCGCCGGTTAAAGGTGGTAAAACCATTTGTCAATTAACTACAGTTTTACTTAATTACCAGCTGTGCCCGCGACTTCGTTGACTTGGTAGGATTTGCCGCATACAACTCGTTGCTCTGGGAACCCTAATCACTTACCGGTATGAAATATACATTACTACCTAATTCTCGTATGTACCTACACAAAAAATCATAAAAATCGATCTAGCCGTTTCGGAGCAATGCAACCACAAACACGATTGTACTTATACTACCTAATATATACTAGATTATTAAAATAAAGCAAAATTAAAATAAAAAGTAAAACTTTTATATGAAATTAACGAAACATTTATGAACTTCCGCTGTAGTCGAGACATCTGTTTCGGCCTTAGCTTCTCGGTACAAAAGCTAACTGCGGAAATATACATAATTCTATTTTTTCCCATCTCCATTCAGGTACTTTCGTAATGTATTGCTTCCAATCCAAAAAGTTTCTACTTCATGATTCCATTTCTATTTCCAATATGTACTAATTACAACCTGATTTAATTTCCAATTACGGGATCGTTTTGTTTTGTTCAAAAGATCCGTGAAATCCATTTAACTCGCCGGTGGTGGACCGTTGTGTCACAGTACATACAGTACTTTAACTCGGCCCTATTCTTGAAAAACTTGCCTACAGCCGCGCGGAGCGTAGCCGCGCGCTAGGGCTGTCCGCCGACAGTATTTTAATTTTATCAAACGACTTGAGTTTCTTTGTAGTTTTGTATTTAAAAATGTTATATTTTCTATTTTAATAAATGCAATTCATCTATATCTATACATCTATATCTATACAAATAAATAAAATTGGAGTGTCTGTTTGTAATATTAAAATAACCGCTTTTTACCAAGTGCATTTGGATGTATACATGGTACATATACCAAAACAACATTTTTCACAATTTTTGTCTGTCTGTCTGTTTGTTCCGGCTAATCTCTGAAATGGTTGGACCGATTTTGACGGGACTTTCACTGGCAGATAGCTGATGTAACAAGGATTAACTTAAGGTGGACACTCACGGTCATTCCATCGCGTCAAATGGCGTGATATACAGCCAAAATTTGATCGTGAATGTGAAAAACTGATGGCGTGATTTAAAAAATTTGTATGTCCAATCGCGCCATTTTGACATATGTCGTTTGGCGTGGCTCCAAAAATGACGCGATGGAATGACCGTGAGTGACCACCATTAGGCTACTTTTATTTTAGAAAAAAAAATAGTTTGGCGCGATACGAAGTTCGCCGGGTCAGCTAGTTATGAATAAAAAGGAAGTGTTCCATAAAAATATATGTTGTGTTTTTATTAGTACTGTGAAGGTTCTTAAGCCTTCAGTATTGTATTAGAGACAGAGACTCTTAGGGCATGGTAAGTTCTTCTTGCAGGTTAACCCTGCAGTGGTCGCGCGGTATGTAATCCAGGGCAGTAAAAAATGAAATATTTTGTAAACCATTCAAGTGTGTTAATCGAGACTTCGTGTACTTTAAGTTCGATAGTCCCTCCCTCCGCTCAGATGCGCTCGCGCATTGGCGACGCGTGGTTGTTTCAGGAGTGGCTGTGAAAGTTCGCGGTCTACATATGTAATCCGCGCGACCTATAACGTGAGTATTTTTTTCAAACTACATTTTATATTTAAAGTAAATTTTTATTTATTTTATGTGTGTTATATTGATTATGTTGTTACGTATTAATGTCATATTACAGGACGTAGAGTATCGGAAAGTATATATTTTTTTATAATATGAGCATTCGAAAATTATGTAACACATGCGGTAAACACATTTTTCCAGAGGATTCCAAATATGTATGTAGTTCCGGTTTAGAATATATTGAATGATTTTTTTTTCCGTTACTTTTAATTATTTTTGATCTCAAAATAGCAAATAGACTTTTTTTGTTTGTTTTTATAAGGGGTTTGTTTATGATGACTTATATATAAGAATAAGTCTAATGTTAAGTTTATTTTTGTGATAATTTGGTTTAAGATAAGTTTTCTTGACATATTTTAATAAAAAAATGAATACAATAATGAATTTTATTTCAAAAAATGGGTAACTAAAGTGGTCTACAAATGTAATCCGCGCAACCACTCATGCGACTTTTAGGGGCGCGAGCACTGTAGGGTTAAGGTAAATAAAAAAGGTACAACTGTCCGATTCTATAAACTTTATACCTATTGCTAAATTAATTCATAACATTGAAATCAAAGTTACAGTAGCAAGTAGCAATAACGTTTTAATGACAAATTAGACGCAAATATTCAAATTACAATTATTACAAATTACAATTTCTGCAATCGTTGCATTTATTAGTTATTTTTTTTATGTAAATAGCCGGCAAACGAGCTGACGATCCACCTGATGGTAAGTGGATATCGTCGCCCATGGACACCAGCAACACCAAAGGCATCACTGATGCGTTGCCGGCCAAAAAAGAGAGAAGAAGAAGAAAGAAAGAACTGGCTCTCAAGCCCCCAGCCGGAACACGACGAGTCATTTGGCGGCTGACTCATCATACTCAAGGGTGGTAACTATCCAGGCGAACCCCATGGAGATATAATAATAGTACCTAATAATGGTATTAATTAACAATAAAATTAAAATCTACCACTAAGTTACCAATATAATCCGTCGAGGGGCCCTACCACCAGCGGGCCGGATTTAGTCGCCTTTTACGACACCCATCCGGCGTGGGATTGGGGTTAGTATTCTAAGCCGCCCCAATACGGCAAAAGTAATAATAATCAACCATTTGATTTTTTTAGCCCCTTATTTATAAATCTAGGCATTTTACTCGGTGGACTTATGAAAAATAAACAATTTAGGTACCTACTTATTGCAATACGTACTTGTTTTTATTTATTTATCCTACATGCACTGATCTCCTTCGGCAGGACCAAAGACCTTGAATATAATAATTTGATTTCTTAATAATAATTACAATACATTAATAAAGTTGATATTAATCAATGACGCAATAATTATACAATACCTACTTACCTACAAGTTACTTACCTACAATAAGTATATATGTATATCTACCTACAAGTACGTATTACATATTATATTATATTGTATAGTATTATATATACTATATAATACGTACTTGTAGGTACGTATATAAAAATAGTCTTACCTTTAGGAGGCTCCAGGTAATTTAAACAATGATATTCCTGGGTGACTTAATGTCGTATTATAACACCCAAAAACCGCACAATATCTTGTATTCCTGTTTGCCATACTTATTAAATAGTCACACGCCGCACACGGTCACCACAGCCGCCGTAAGGAACTAAACTAAAATAATTTGTTATTTGTACCGTGGGCCGCTCGGCCTCGGCCGTGGCTCAACCCGCGCTCGTTCGCCACAGATACTGCCCTTTACTACACTTATTCCGACTTGCGTAGGTATGGCGCGCGTTTCGACCGTTTGTATGAAGAGCGACTACTGTATAGATCTATATACTGTGGTTGTGTGTAATCAGTATTTGCGACCGCTCGGTAATAGAATGAAATGAAATAATTGAATCGATTGATCGATTAATGATTGTTTTTGCTGTAGTCTCATTGTTCACTTATTTGCACGTTAATAGAAATAAATTTTACAGGTTCCGGATAAAAGCTACGAGTATTGAAAAATAATTACCGATTTATTAATGAGAAAGTTATATCCAAATATTACAAAGGTACTTTCCATGCCTACATAATTATGTAAGTACCTACATGTCTACATACATACATACATACATACATACAAAGACATACCTACAATTTCTTAAGATTGATATTGATGAAGATATAAGTGATATTTTTATATAGCAGACAGAGGCAGAAGTTAGCAAGATAATTTTTGATATAATTCATATTATATCGACCAACTTTTTTATCGAAGCAAAGTAACATATCAATTAATCTGATAACCATAAAAATGAAACGAGTTCAGGGAATTCGTTGTAAATTAGCGACGGACTGTAGAACGTTTCGCGGCATTTCGCCGCCACAAAATGTAAAAAGTAATATCCAAGGGAATATGCTAATCCTGTTAATTAGTGGCGCCTGCTGTCCTTTCGCCGTCGAGAAAAATACGTTGGCTAGCTGAGTTATGGCCGACATTAATATTGTCCACACTTCCGCCCGCCAACCGCCTATTACGCAGCTTCTAAGCGCGCAGCTACATTACTCGTATTTTCACATTTGACTTAAAATTATTAAAAAAGTGAACTTTGATGTAGTCTGACTCATTTAGGCACGTAAATAGGTAACAAATAAACTGCTTCCATTAAAAAAGGATTTTTTATTGCCTAAATTTCTTTCTTCTTCTAAAAATCTTTCGTTCTTTTTCTTCTCTCTTTCTTGACCGGCAACGCATCGGTGACGCCTTTGGTGTTGCTGGCAAGTCTGGCAACGCTGGAATGCAAATTACATGCAGGCCAATCTTTCGGCAGATTCTTGAAGCAGTGATAATTGGTCTTTCGGGAGACGAAGGGGCTCGAATTGAAATCCTGGCACAGACCTCTAATTTTCAAATATATATGTGCGTATTAGAAGTTATTTTACACTTGTTTCGGTGAAGGAAAACATCGTGAGGAAACCTGCACACCTGAGAGTTCTCCATAAAGTTCTCAAAGGTGTGCGAAGTCTACCAACTCGCCAGCGTAGTAGAGAGAGGCGACCCCGAGCCCAGCAGTGGAATAATTATGGGTTGTTGTTTTGCTTTTTTTGCTTTGCAGCCCTTCGGTAGCACAGCATCTTCTTATGCTCAAATCGAATGATACATAGGTGCTATCCTGTAGAGACCACAACCACATTTTTTTTTGAAACTTTTGTCTCTCCGTCTGTCATGTAGGTATTTAGTCCTAGTACTCATTAATTTAATATTTTTTTAGTATGGAAATTATACTAAATTATTTTTAGTGTTTTCTGCTAACCATGGTACTGCTAACAACCTGATTAAAGAAATGGTAATTTATTTTCGTAGACAGTAGGTATATGATTTCTCTCATTTCCTTCCTGCAAGCTGCATTCCAATAACAATTTGAGAATAAACATTCCAAAAGGTACCTACTAAAGAAATAATTTTCCATTTAAGACCTGATGCATATTGCTCAAATGTAATAAATGAAATAATAATTTGTGGAGTTTGTTGAGAAAAATCTTTTGGTTGGACGTGAGTTATGGTGGCCATTAATAATGTCCGCACTTCGCCTGCCTATTGCCAGCGTCTGGAACCTTCAAATCACTCCGCCCGATTTATTTAAAATATCCCAACCACATTAAGTGAAAAACGTGCATTTTCTACGTTATTATTCAGTGACGCTATTGTTTCTTTTAATAATAGTTTGTTTTTTTCCCTTTACACAATACAACTCATAATGGAATGTTTTTGTTATTTTTAATATAATAAATGAATACTAATTAATACTATTAACTTATTATCTTTTTATATCCTTATTATCTTTGTGTTATGGAACTTGCCGACTTTACGCGCAAAAGACAAAGCTACCTGAAGGTATGTATGTACCTATGTGGATCTATAGGACCGAAGGCATACCTAAGCCAGGCCAAGAACGAACTGGCTCTCAGGCCCCAGCCGAAACACGAGTCGTTTGGCAACTGACACAAGCGAGAGAGTGGTTGACTTTTACATTTATAATATTAGTAGGATTATTGAAACAGTTATAAAATATCGAGTGACTGAAGTCGCTAGTAATATTAATGAAAATGCAGAGGCGCATAATCAATTTAAATAATATTATGACAGAGATCCTACTACCGAGATTAACTTTTAAAGGGTTTCTCTGATATTCTTCGATATTGGATTAAGCCTTTTCAACGTTATAAGAAAAATGCATTGCATATGTAAGTACTTCGATGTGAGCCATGTGCGTTATTTTAGCGTGTTTTTATTGTATGCTCTCAAATTCATATTTTCCTGCGCTTTTAATTATCAATAAATAGTTATTTAAATAATATCTACAACAAGTTGGATAACATGAAACTGCTTCATGGAGATTGTTTTAGAAATTGTTTTTAAAGTTTTTCACTTGTTTCTGTTTACACCGTCTGTGCAACGCCGATATAGAAGTTTTACTTGAATAATTAAATTATAATATAATATAATTATAATAACGTATTCAAAATTCAAAGCACCAGACTATCTAATACCTTCCTTTAAACGAGCAATTCTTATTAGGATTCATTTTTAGTAAATGTCGTTTTATCAGTGTTTTCAGGCAATGAAAAACTGCTATAATAGACTCTTCCTGACATCTATTGGTGAGTAGCAACACTAAAGCTATTTCAGTAGATGGCGTTGTTATGCAACACTAAGCCAATGAGTGTTTGGTTTGAGGTTAGACCAAGAAAATCAATTGTTCCAAAAAACACGATTTACCAAAAACAAATACCGAACACAGGTCGACCGAGCTGTCCGGGTCCAGGTACTCACTGCTTTGCATGGCCCGTGAGATTTCAATTACGGTAACATGGACGTCAGACTATTAGCAATTTAAATTCACGTTCATTAGATAATTATCAAATTATTATGGCCATAATATTAATAGATAAGCAACCTACGTTCGCAATCCCGGGGAGATTATGATATCGCCTCATGTTGACCATTGGACTGCGATATATTATGGCTGAAAAAAATGCGAAAAACGAGAAATTTTTCGTTTTGAGTTTTGGAATTACTGCGATTCGAAGGGCAAAAAAATGTATTTTCCGATATTCGATGTGAATCGAATTTTCCGCGTGTTTTACATTCCTTTCCTTCGTCTTATTTTGTCGTTGATTTAACGAAGTTATTTATTACATTCTAGTATTTTTTTTCAAAATTGGTGACAGAACTGACTTGTTAACCCCGACCCCACTTGGTACTAGTCTGCCCTACCCCTAGAGTGACTGCAAATCCCGGAGGCACGGAGGGAGAGCAGCCCCCGCCCGCCCTTCGGCTTTCGGTGTAGTGTGTCTCCCCATACGTATATAAAATTTACTTCTTCCTCCACCACCTGACATTAATTTAGACTAGTTTAAGACAAATATTCAGCATTTTTCACAGATTAAACCTCAAAATAAAAACTCAAAAACTATGTGTTTCCTAACTTAACCCCTTTAAGGGAGTCCTTACCCTACCCCCTCCCCTCCCCCGAACTCCACCTCCCTCCCATGTACTCGTATAATCCACGGTAAAATTACGGCGCCAGAGATATCATAATCGTTCCCGATCTGCGATCGGTGTTCGTTAATATTAATCTCATGTTATTTCGATAACAAAACAAGATCCCTTAGATCATTAATATTTATCACTTTGACCCAACTACCTCTAGTAATCACCAACTAGCCCACAGCTGGGTTCTCCTCTCCCAACGTAAGAGGATAGTCTTTATAAGTGAAATCTGAGCTTTGCAATAAAAAAATCAATACACATTAGATTTTTTATAATAAATACCTAAACAAGTTTTACCATAGGCAATGCCGCGAACAAGAGCTAGTAAACAATAGACGTATTATCATAGTCACCACAACACTACTAACAGTATCTAGTGTTGTAAATTGAAACCGCAAACTTATTCATATTGACCGCTTAGTTAGTTTTCAAGCTGTCCTAATAACAAATTGTGACAAAATACGGTGACAATCGGTACGTTTTAATTTTGTATATAATACACATAGATAATAATATACAATGTACATTTGATACCTACATAATATGAGAATGAGTCATTTGACACTCGCACTATGGCTTCAGTCCAATAAGTCTATCGAAACAAAAATGAAAGCAATAACATAGAAATTGTCTGATTTTGACTCTCCGAAATAAGTGAATGAACGATCAAATTGAAAGCTAGCAAGTAGCTAGTAAATTACTCAGGAGGCAATGAAAATGAATATAGAACGGGCAATAAGCGTGTCTTTCACAATCTATTACAATTTACTTATTAAATTTTATTTAGACTGTGTTTGATTAATAAAATTATTAATAAACACTTGTTTCTTAGAAACATGTATTTTTTCTCCTATTTCTACTATTATTTCAAAGATTTTTATAAGTATTTAATTTTATTCCCTTTAAATAGACGCTGTATTGTCATATTACGAAAAAATTATAAAGACGCTAGGATATACGAGTAGTATCTAGGTCTATATGAGGTAGGTACCCATACCTATTACTAAAAGAATGTTAACGAAAACCCACTTGAATACTGAGTAGGTTAAATCTACGATTTACATTTACGATCCAGTGCATACGAATTCAACGTTTGTTTCATTTCAATCAGTCACAGCGAAAACTACGATAGCAATCAAATCAATTCGAACGTCATAAATATAGTTCACCCTTCAAATAGGACGAACGAACGAGGGTGAAACCACTTAGTGATTAAACCGGCAAAGTAATCGGTGCAAAACAGTACAGTATAAAACCCGAAAACAAAGAGATGTTAAATAAAGACTAGTTTTGTAAATCAGGTGCACCGCTTGCTAGATTTATGAGCGTATAAAATGACCACACCACGCTCGGCCACGCCGCCAAGTTATTTCAATTTAACGCCGGCTATGCATGTATACAATAAATTAACGAATACCGAGTTCATGGCGATTCCCTCATTAGCGTTCTCTAATTAACTGTTCATTATCCATAATTATGTAATTGGAACCCCCACGCCGCGCCGTACGATTCGATCTGATACGACCCTTTCCTTCCTGGATGTCGGGATTATTTCATGTTTATGGTAATTTTATGTGAGAGGTGCAGGTCATAGTTTACCACGCTCGCCAATTGCGGATTAACAGGATTGACACACCTTTTAGAACGTAATGGAGAACTCACTTTTTCAGATTTCCTCACGAGGTTTTTCATCACCGAGGCAAGCGATATATAATAAAGTTTTCATCGTGGATTCCGCTGTCAAGTTGCAAAACAAAAGCGAACTTACATTATATTGATATGTCATTCTCTAATCATCTAGTACGCACTTGCGAAGTGAAGTGAGTCTCGAACTCGAACTTCAATTTTGAAACTCATCGCTGATTCCGCTGTCGAGTTGCAAAACAGCCTTGCTGAACTTAACAATCGTAAACAAAAAAAATGAAGTCGAGTACAGTTGCCTTTGCCTCGTTGGTTGTTGGGTTGCCTTTTTAATAAAATATTTTTATGCCGATATGTAAATTTATTTTTTAATACTAGTCCAGTGCCGATAATTTTTGAAACGAAAAAAAATTATAGTAGAATGAAACCTATTGCAAAAGGAAGAGAATATAACGAAGATTATAGGAAAAATAAATTACGGGCGATCTGAGGTCGGGAAGGGGGGGGAGGGGGGGTTTAAGGGAAAAAAATGGTTTATCTCGATTTCCGGAAAAACTACAAGTCCTATTGAAAAAAGTTGAATGGCAGAGTTGTAGGTAATAAAAAGATCTACAACTTTTGTATTTACACTTTTTTACATAACCTCAAAATTTATGTGAAAAATTCAAAAAACCACGTTTTTGGTTTTTTATTTTTATCTTTTACAAAAAATATTTTTTTTTCACGAAATTTGGTGAAAACTTACCTTTGTATGTCCTTAACATACTGTAATTTTTTTGATTCAAAAAAATATTTTTTTCCACCTTATTTTGACCTTAAATCAAAAAAACAACCTTATTTTCAGTCGAAAAATCTCACGTCAAAATATCTGATTTTTTTTAAAAGTCGGTAGTCCTCTTGTTAGTTGGAATCTCTACTTTCTAATGGTATATAAAAACCTATACACTACTATGGTAAATGTTCTCAGAAAATGCAATGAAAAGACTACTAAATTCGCATGTTTTTTGTAATCTTATATGCAATCAATGGAATCCGAATTTTTTTTGCGAAAATAGTAGTCGTTTCATTGCATTTTCTGAGAACATTTACCATAGTAGTGTATAGGTTTTTATATACCATTAGAAAGTAGAGATTCCAACTAACAAGAGGACTACCGACTTTTAAAAAAAATCAGATATTTTGACGTGAGATTTTTCGACTGAAAATAAGGTTGTTTTTTTGATTTAAGGTCAAAATAAGGTGGAAAAAAATATTTTTTTGAATCAAAAAAATTACAGTATGTTAAGGACATACAAAGGTAAGTTTTCACCAAATTTCGTGAAAAAAAAATATTTTTTGTAAAAGATAAAAATAAAAAACCAAAAACGTGGTTTTTTGAATTTTTCACATAAATTTTGAGGTTATGTAAAAAAGTGTAAATACAAAAGTTGTAGATCTTTTTATTACCTACAACTTTGCCATTCAACTTTTTTCAATAGGACTTGTAGTTTTTCCGGAAATCGAGATAAACCATTTTTTTCCCTTAAACCCCCCCCTCCCCCCCCTTCCCGACCTCAGATCGCCCGTAATTTATTTTTCCTATAATCTTCGTTATATTCTCTTCCTTTTGCAATAGGTTTCATTCTACTATAATTTTCTTCCACTTTTTACCGTTTTTAGAGCTATCGGCACTGGGCTATACGGCTTTGTTTTTATTCGTGCGTAGCTCAGTTCGGCAGTAACATTCAGTTTGCGGATAAAATAATCACATGACGATGAATGTGACGTCACCCCCAAAATATAAATTACGGTCGAATGACCGCAGATTATTATTAAGATAAGAACATATAATTATATTTCCAAGACTACAGCGTAGTATCAAGTCGATGTAAATCTCAGCGAATATCAAAAAGCACAACGTAATAAATCATTTTAATACGCTAGATATTCCTATTTAACGACAGCTGGATCTATGGGCGTCAATCTATCTTCCTTTCGGTTCCGATGTCCATCTTATAGGCGTCCATTAGCCGGCCGGTAATGTTGACCCACCTCCAGCTACCTCACTCGGTAAGTGGTGATAGTCACATCATTACTCTTTCTTCGGACACTCAACATTCCGGAGCATCTGATGAATGTCATGGATATGTCATGTCAAAAATAGAATCACGATATTTACGCCACCGCATCGTAATAGCAGAAAATAATGTGTCGTTAATCTGTATCTCTTTCACATTCTCTACTGCTTCTAGAGAAGTTTTCACAGGCCTGATAAGTACTTCCTTTTATCATAGAAGAAATAATAGTACTTATAATCATAGACTTAAATATATAGACGGGCTGTTCCGAACAAAATCGGTGTCATATTTTTCAAGCCGTTTTCAAATATTTTGCACTAAATATACGGTTTTTTTTAATGTAAGTAAAAATATAGTTATTCACCAATTATAATTTAAATGAACTCAAACAAAGTTGAAACGTAAATAATGAAGGCAATTTAACTGTGCACAATAAACGATATGCGTTATTATTTGTTCTTGAACGGTCGAGGTTTTTCAAAAATGACATCTACTTGTCTCGCTTGCTCGCAGCCGACTAAAATGCGTTGGCACCACATGGTGTCAACATAGGTATACAAACTTTTAGCACTTTTAGTCCTTATAATAAGTTTTATTTCAAATTATTCAACAACTCAATACTTTTTTATTGTCTTACTCAGTGTTATACAGACAGTACTTACAGACACCTGCTCCAAATAATGGTCTATCAACATTACTATAAAAATGTTTGAAGGGTTAGTTTCAAGGGGTAGAATAATAGGTAAATTCATGTATTAAAATTCATATATTAAAAAAAAAACCTCTGAAATCTATTCCTATAACCAAACTACACAGAAGTGTTGCTAAAAACACACACCCAAACACACACACACAAAGAATTATTTGCGTGACAAATGACATCGGCAAATAGAAATAATATGATGTCACAAATACCTGAGATCCGTGAAGAAACATTTATTTTACCTGTCACATAAAGGTCTCCCCCGGTGCGAATCCCATTGCTAGGCAATGCCACGACCAACATGCCTATAGGGATTAAAGTGAATAATATCGTATAAATATACCTATTACATAAAAATACAGTTAGGTAGGTACATTATCTCAAAATTAGTATACCCTCACTTAAAAATATTCTTCAGGCACTTTAAATGTTGTGCTTAAGTAACAATAAAATTATTATAACTTTGACATCAAAAATAATCAATGTTGTCTCAACGAATAAATATTTAATTAAGTTTCAGTGCTATTATCGTATTAGGGCGCTATCGTATTATTTTTCGCGTAAAACGAAGCCTTAGAAAATGGCCCTTTGTCATACTAAATTGGCCGAGGCTGTAATTTTATACGATTTAACATTATGCCGCTGTTAGTGGCAAAGAAATTACGAGCAATCACATAATGAACACAGTTTATTACTGGCCTTGTAACTAATTCTTATATTAGATTTGCATTGTTGCTTCTATGAGTAAAAGAGCTGTTAGCACATTTATTAATGTCGGGTTGTTTAGTTCTTTATAACTACAATATCATTGTTTATAACACTGTTTCCTTCTTAGGCGTCTTTGCAAGAAACATTCCTTATTACCATTAGATTAGATTACTCTTATTACCATTGGAATTGTAATCAAACATTTTGTTACAAAAAAAACCAGTTAATTATGTAAATTTATGAACAAAAAGATATTAGTGTTTCGGCACGGACATAAAAAAAGAAATCTTTTTTTTACGTCCGTGTGTTTCGCATACAAAAAACGTTGTATGGTGTCAGGAACAAAGAATAGTACGTAATGGATTTTTTTTGTGTTGTAGATTGACAATAAAAAAGGGTACTTATTCGATAGTACTTATTTACTATAATTATTATATTATACTATGGTCTAAAAGGGCCCTGAAAGTATAAATCAGGGGATATAAAAAACTATCAGAAAATAAAATGAGAATAGTTTACAAAGTGCCAAATAATAATTTAGATACGCCAGGATATAAAAGTGTAAGTGAGTGTTCACACTGAACGCACGGGCGCGGGCGCGGTCACGGGCGCGGGCGCGGTGGCGGATTCGTGTTCACACTGGCCGCCAGGCGTTTGCGCGATTGTGACATGTTGTCAGAGGTTGAAAACATGGACGACGATCTTTTTTTAACCGAAAATTCATACCTAAAGTTCCATTTAGGTACTCACCCTCCATAACAGGAAACAATTCAGCAATTTCCTTCCATAGTTTATTAAGAATGTTTCTGTTCATAAGATGCCTGTGTTTACTCTGCCAAATCTGAGTTCAAATCAAATCAGTTCTAGTCTGAATAGTACTAATAAACTCTTCTGTATTGAAGGACATGATCTTAGATGAAAGAACAACCCTTTAATCTGGGGACATAATGAATTCATGTACTATCGTTTCTAGCGACAAGGTCAAAATGGTTGAACTTACCTGAAATCGCGAGTGAGTCGCGCGCTCCACCGCTAGTTCAGTGTGAACACTCTTATACATTCTCATGCGTTTGATATTGCCGCTAGCGGGCCGCGCGCGCTTTTCGCTAGCGTGCCCGCTACTTACACCGCACGTGCGTTTTGTATGTGAACACTTTCATAGTAGTTCATATGTTTGATATTTCGCGACCGCGCCCGCGACCGCGCCCGCGAGTCAGTATGAACAAGCACTAAGGGCAAGGCGTTACCGCTGCGTTGCGTTGATGCACCGCAATAACCGCGATCTAGTGCAATGCAAAAATTTCATCGCGTACGGCGCGGCGTGGCGGCATAGTTCGTCAGAAAATTTGTGGAATTTTCCAACGGAATTTTTACTATGCGCTGCGCAATGTCGTAGACTTTGTTGTAAAATAGTACGACTTTAAAAATTAACGTGCTCCCCATTAATTTGTTATTGTTAGGTACTACAACCTGTTAATGGAAATATTTATTTCTATTTATTTAATGTATTAATATGATACTTTATTTAATTAATATTATTACTGTATGTTCAATAAATAAGTAGGTATATTACGGATTTCTCTACGGATATTATATTTTCGAATTTCGATTTTTAAAGGAGGCGATCTCTATGTACTACACTAATTTATTTATCAATATCGATACTGCAATCTGCAAAACCCATCGTGCGTAACCCAAATTGCATTTTCATTAAAAAATCTAGAATGTTTGGGTTCTGTCGTGAAAAAACTATTGAAATTGCGTCGCAACCTAAAAGCGTCACCATGGAAAATGGGAGCCTATTACAACAGATTACTGTTAGAACTTAGAGATTACTTACAGATTACCCTTGAGGGAAGATATGAAGGAAAGGAAGTACAAGAGGTTAGCCAGCTGCACCAAGGAACAAGCATTTTAATTAAAACTTCAAGGGAAGTCGAGATTAATATAACTATGTATAAGTGAAACGTAAGCCCATCGTATGTAATCGAACAAAAACGTGAAATAAGGTTACATGTCTCCATATCCAACAGTTTCGGTCATGGGTATAGAGTTTCAGAACATCCTTGCTGTGTATGAGACTCGTCAAGCCGTTATGTAATGCCGTGAACAAATTACTTCATACTATCTTTTATTGTGATTTAAAAGGTATCGGGACCAGTGACACTGACAAATGAGGCTTTCCATCTCTGTCCTCAAGAGTAGCATTGCATCTGTGACCAACCTCAAACAGGAATTATTTTTCAAACATTTTTTAAGATTCATTTAGAGTTCAAGAATAAAATTGTAGTTTCAACCAATATCTTGTTACGAGCGAGTAGTTAACTGTTGATGTTAAGTTATTAACAGCGTACATTGCCACATTTACTTCCATTTCACAATTACCATGCAAATTATTTTCATACTTCGCTTACAATGTATCGTAGTCAATATTCTTATCAATCTTGATTTATAGAGTAATAGGAAAACGACAGTGGCCATGGGAGCCAATATTTCTCAGCGACATCCATCATTCTTCGCTGCAATTTACATCGTAGACTGGAGACTGTATTTTCCAGGCTTTCACCTTTTTGATGGATCAGAACAGCCACCTTAAATGTAATTTTTGTATAACCCATGCATGGAAAACTTTTTAAAGAAAATATAATATCATATAAAACCAAGTTGTTGATGAATTCATAGCATAGGTAAAAAGGTATATTCTGAGATTATACCCAGTATAATCACTAGTACCCGTATTATTTAAACAGATTTGTAATAATATTAAGTTTGTATGATTTAAGTATCTAATTATTTTAAGTATTTCGTTACAAGTCAGAGATACCATTGCATAAACATATTCATGTTCCAATATTCTGCTTCGTAACTTATTTACGTAATAGAGAAAAGGTATTCTCCAAACATCCAATCTTTTAAAATTGCACGTTGCAAGATTGAGAGAAGAATGGCAGACAAACAAATATAAATATTTAGATATGGTTCCAAATGGTTCGTGTAATATTACACACGGTGCTGCTCGCCAATTATGTTAGCTAGAAAATTGGCTTACACGCTACCGCGTGTTTAGATAAGTTTCAACTATTGCTCGCACGGTGGTTGCAAAAGCCACAATCATTGAAAAAAAAATTGAGGAAAACATAAATTTGCATATTTCAAACATTTTTTCTACTCTTATCAATTCTTAAATTTTTTGATACCTTCGCCTGAAATCATACACTTATTTCTATGTACCTATTATAAGTATACAAAACAGGTCAGTACCAGTAAATGAATCAGTCAATCGATTGACAAACGGAGGAGAAAGTTATTTATTTCTTCTCTCTTCTTTCTAGGCAACGCATAGGTGATATCCGTAGCTGATGACCGCTTATCATCAGGTGGCTCACAGCTGGCTTGTTTGTCAGCCATTTAAAAAAAAACATAAGTAACACCAGGAGAATCGCCAAGGCATCCCCGACGTAGAGGAATAGCCATTTTACGCCTTTTTAACCTTTATACCGAAACTGGGTTCCCCGATGAAATGCTTCAAATATATCATTTCGCAGGAAAATACAAAAGAAAACTTTTGGTGCGTTTAAAAGATTACAACCATTTGTATCTACGCGAATTCTTAGCAAAATTGTAAGCTATCCTCCAAGCTTGTATTTATGAGAATGCGTTTCGTAGGAGCAAAAGGATTTCCTGTTTCATAATCTTAATGATTCTATATATTTCAAGACAAAGTAAATTATGATTTACAGTGATATTTGGACTATGTTGCATAGATCGTAGTCACTACTAAACCGAACGGATGGCACCGGAAAATATGGGTACCTTCCTATACGTATCGTAAATACCCGGATTATTGTAATCTAGACGAAATAATCATTGTCCATTGTCGGTATGAAAAACGAAATTTTCCATTTCAGTTCCACTGTGGTCCCACTCCAACCGCCGGCAGGGGGGGACACTTGACTTTAACCAAAATTAGCACTTTAAAGCCAAATATTTAGCAAACGTATCCGTAAGCCCAAAAATGGGTATATTATTTTTAAAGACCTTTTCAACTATACCCTGTGGGGTATTTTATTCGTCGCGTACCCTATGGTGTACGAATAAAAAATTCACGCACGGGAGGAGACGCGCGGGCAGCCTCACCGGTTCGCGTTAGATGCGTGAACAGTTACCTTTAAGTTACCCTGACAAAAAATGTTTTTCAATATTTTATTGTACAATTTTGGAGTTTTAATAAATATGTACATTCATGCCAAAGTACAGACAGCTTTCTAGCACTAAGGGTCTCGGCGCTATGCTTCGGACAGACGGACGGACGGACATTGACGAAACTACGTAGGTATATAAGGGTTCCTATTTTACTTCAGAACCTTAAAAAGTAAAGGATAAAATAAATTGCATGTTATATCCTTAATTAAGAGTAAATTTAACTTTTAGGCTGACTGCAGCAGACTGTGGGCTGATTACAGAAATAATAATAAAATTGTGTAATGTTTTTATGCAATGAGAGATGAAACCGGTGAAATTTTTTATTTTTATTTTTTTAAGTAGGTAATTCTAATTTCTACCTTACTATCGTCACCTATCGTTAACTATAGCGCTATATTATTTCAACAAAAAACTGTAAGTGATTACAACGCGTGGCAATAAAACGGTGATGTGCAAGCGAAAACTGACCAAGTTTCGCAACTATACGCCTAGGTTGCTATTGCAGTAAGCAAATTGGTTCGTGAAAAACTAGTTCAATGCCCATTACATTATCTATTTTTGCTTCCGAATGAATTTATTATACCTACACACAAAACGCTAAAAATGCATGACATATGTGGCGCTTGGGAATCACAAAAAATCGGGTTTCGGGGAATGAATTACGTCCCGCGAGAACAAAAGAAGTCCCGCTAAAATTATAACCTATAAGCTAAAAATATAAGCTATAAATAGTAACTAATTATTGTAGACAAATAGACGCACGATGATGATTCTTTATTCCGAGCGCTGAACCGATAATAAATATATTAACTATATAAGATTCCGCACGCGTCCCAAAACTTATTCCAAAAATATCATTTCGAGGAAAGAATAATTTCAAAAAGAATTTCTAAGAGAAGAGGGGAATTTCAGGGAATTGACAACATTGAAATTTTTATTGGCAGCACTGTTTGTTAGCTATTCCACTTCTTTTGAGTTCCAACTTGGACGCAACCTTAAATATAAATACAACGGTATTTGTAAAGTAAATACAGCATATGCTGCATACGTAGATAATACGTTAAAATAATACAATACATAACGTAACATAACACATACAAGCATGTTACCAGCGCGACTCTACGTTGCGGTCGCTTTGTTAGGGTTCCGTAGCCAAATGGCAAAAAACGGAACCCTTATAGATTCGTCATGTCTGTCTGTCTGTCTGTCTGTCTGTCTGTCTGTCTGTCTGTCTGTCTGTCTGTCTGTCTGTCTGTCCGTCCGTATGTCACAGCCACTTTTCTCCGCAACTATAAGAACTACACTGTTGAAACTTGGTAAGTAGATGTATTCTGTGAACCGCATTAAGATTTTCACACAAAAATAGAAAAAAAACAATAAATTTTGGGGGTTCCCCATACTTAGAACTGAAACTGAAAAATTTTTTTTTCATCAAACCCATACATGTGGGGTATCTATGAATAGGTCTTCAAAAATGATATTGAGGTTTCTAATATCATTTTTTTCTAAACTGAATAGTTTGCGCGAGAGACACTTCCAAAGTGGAAAAATGTGTGTCCCCCCCCCCGTAATTTCTAAAATAAGAGAATGATAAAACTAAAAAAAATATATGATGTATATTACCATGCAAACTTCCAACGAAAATTGGTTTGAACGAGATCTAGTAAGTAGTTTTTTTTTAATACGTCATAAATCGTAAACCGCAATTTACCTCGATCAAAAATACAACGAACTTCAAGAACTTTTATATTATGTTACTTGCTGCTACGGAACCCTTCATGGGCGAGTCCGACTCGCACTTGGCCGCTTTTTTTTTCATTAATATCGTTCGTTAATTCCAAGTTGAAAATAGGGAACTAAATCGTAATAATAATCCTGATAAATATTTTGCTCAAATGCAAGTTAATAAATACATTTATGTTAACATTTTACCAGGTTAGTAAATAGATACTTTAAGAATTGTAAAACTTACTGTAACTAACAAATAATTAATAAATGGTACATAAACCGATATCAGAATGCACAATCACAATTCCCGTAGCAACACAAAATATTTATCACCTTAATCAAATATCGTAATAATGTAACCTTCATAATTATATCACTAATTAGGTAGTAATATCGTGACAATGCGTCACACAAAAATTATTTACACAAAAATCAAACTCATAATTAGGTGTTACCCACTAACAATATTAATTAATGTATCTTTGATGTGTGGACCAGTGTGGATGTTTGTCTTTCCATTACGTGCTATGCTGTTATATGGATTAAGATAAAGATAACAATAACTTTATACCGGTTCCCCTGGGATGATTGGGGCGTCTATATCTATGTGATCTAGTAGAAATTATTCATCTGCATCTACTATTAAAAATATGGATAATTTAGGTTTATAAATATAAAAGTTTCAGTTAAATATAAAAGTGATGAACCATATTGTCAATGAAAAATATTTTTCGTTTCTTTTCAAACGCAAGTCTTTATTAAACATTAATATAAGATAGGTAGAGTGAATTTTGAAGTTGTGTTGTAGAAAATAAATAATTATATAAGTACCATAAGGATAAGGTACCTTTTCACACACTTAAAAAGAAAACTATACCCGTAATCATAACAAAATTTAATCACCACTTACAAACTTTAACCTTAAATATAATATAATAAATACTTAATAACAATATGAAAGTGCTTCGTCAGCTATCAGTGAGGTATGATTTTACTAATTTTTCCGACTCAGCCCACAATCTTGCAGCTGATTCATAGTCTTGTGACAGTTTGGAAGGTGTCGTAACACGGCAATCACTGAAATATTTACCACTAACATCACTGACATCTCTGGACACCGCTAAATATACAGAAGTTTGAGCAGCTTCCCAATGAGTCTGATACATAAAACCAACAAGACTCTCAACAATGTTACGGATCATAGCACTAGGAATGTTTCTAAAAATGTTTGTTGCAGCTACACCAGGATGTAAGGAGTTTGATGTCACACCCGTGCCTTCCAATCTTCGACTCAGTTCGAGACTCATCAAATTCAGGTATAGTTTACTATTCGCATAAACTAAATAATCGCTCCAATACTTTTCCATGTTCAAATTTTCAAAATCCATCTCAGCATACTTGTGTATCATAGAAGAAACGTTAATTATTCGGCTAGGCGCTGAAGATTTTAGCAATGGCAGTAAAAGCCGTGTGAGTAAGTACTGAGCGAAATAGTTTACTTGCATTCCGATGTGAATCCCATCTTCTGACTTGTAGTTGCCAAGTCCGCCGGCGCCGGCGTTGTTGATGAGAACGTCTAATCTCTTTTCTGTTTTCAAGATTTTATCGCAAAAGTCTCGCACGGAGCGAAGTGACGTCAAATCCAGATGTCGGTAGTGCACATCGGTGTTGCCAGAAAATTTGACGATCTCTTCCGCCGCCGCAGCCGCACGCCGAATGCTCCGACACGCTATTATAACTCTCGCTCCACGCTCTGCTAGGTTCTTAGCCGTCTCCAATCCTATACCACTGTTGCCACCGGTCACTATCACTACTTTCCCAACCATGTGCGCACTCGAGTGACAAATTCCACATGAAAGTTTCTGATACATTTTCACCACTAAAACTACAAGCACTAAGAATAATATTACGCCCCATAAAATCATTGTGATTACGGAGATACTAAACAATTTTATCGTCGCACATTTACCACGGCGATACGGCTTAAAGTGATTGGTCTCGTAAGGAATAATTGAAGGACGGTCACGTGAACTTGTTCGCTACAAAAAGATAACCTACAATGCGTGGTATCTTTTCTAGTCTTGACGTATGTCGTAACAAAAACTGACGATCGTTATCTCACATGTTTAGATGTCGGCGTCAGCGCGTGGCTACGAAGTGACCGTCTTGTAGGCGTTACAACACTAGTTGGCACTCGTAAATGCACGACAGACATTGCTCGCTTGCGCAACTATTTGCCATTGAAATCGTACGTTCAAATGAGTATATAAATGAGTTTCAACAGGAAAAAATAAGAATACGGTGAACATCATGCATACGAAGGACGACGTGACATAACTATTACGTACCTATTATTATAAAATAATATTTATCATTTCTTTTTCGCTACGATTGTTTACTGATCATTTGAATAAATAATTATGCCGTATAGGTCAGTGCACTCGTCATCCAAAGGTCAAAACGTATTAATAGCAAGTAAACAACTCGATCGTAAAACCGATGTTTTTTATTTAAAGGTAATATAAGGGCCCTCATAATTATATTTACAGAGGTACCGGATTGCAGTGATATTAAAAGTTCCACTTCTTGAAAGATTGACCTTTACGTTTATTAATTATAACAGTATTAATGCTATGTTTAAAGTACAAGTACCTACATCAAACATAATTTTAACTATTAATAAAAGTGAATAATGTAGCGACTCTACATTTCATAGTCATTATTTATCAAGCTAGAAATATGTATAGTAAAATATTAATATTATTGAAAATATAAAACAGCAAAGAGACGGAATATAATTGTATTTTCATTATAATAAATAATTTAAATATAATGTAGGTATATTATAAATGTTCACCCGCACTTGCTTCGGGAGCTCACTCTCTAGGCTTACTAATAGCACCCGCAGAACTCGCACTCTAAATAAATTTTGCTCATAACGTGTGGTCAGGCGTTTTATCATTTTAGCCCATTTTATTATTTTAGATGCAAAACGTACATCTTAATACAAAAAGAAATACGCATAGGAACAAACGGTGACTTAGTGAATTGGTTTTATCCAGTTATAATAATATGTATAATTATGTAAACACGAGACGAGTCGAAAAAGTCGAATATTAGGTACCTACCTACGCTAAAACGGCCATCAAACATTTCTGAATCATCAGTTAAAATTTCAAGAGAATTAGGGAGCCATTATCAAAATGTACCTAACTCACTACCTAATTATCCGTGCGATACAATCGACCAGCCGGTAAACTGCGAATGAGGGGAACATTTCACGAGCCCGCTAAGTCTTAATTGTTCAACTTGGAGCCATCGTCTTACCGAGGTACAATTACTGACTTAAGTCTTTTGGAATACCTACTGAAAATTAGGCGGTTCAAATTTACTGCCATTACCGCCTAACTTTTAATGTTCCTTATAAGTTTATAACCGATGTTTTCCTAATCTACTCAGACTTCAAATGGCTAAGATAAATCGGTACTCGGAACCATGGGCGTAGCCAGGTTTTAGTTTCGGGGGGGGTTCAAGTTTCGGGGGGGGGGGGGGGTCAAGAAAATACAACGACTAAAAGTACATACAATAACCCTAAAGAAAATTGAGACTTTATTTTTTCTCACGACCTATGTACTGCCATCTATTATTAGTCTATATAGTCAAAAAGTTCAAAAACGTGTTTAATAGAAATAAAGCTCCCAAAAATATGTGCGATAGCTCATTCGATTCGGAATGACGTCTAGAAAAATGTTTTTTAAGGGTTTATTAGCACATAAAAATGTCAGTCCTTAACATTTCGGGGGGGGTTTGAACCTCGGAACCTACTAGTTGGAGGCCTCCTGTCTAATATGTTTTAGGGTTTCACTTCCACCACGATAATTCATTAATAACTGGAACAGATGATGTTCATCACTATAAAATAACTTTAAAATTCCAGCTTAAATGGGAAAGCCTGTTAAATACGTCAACTGCAAAACCGATAATCAGTAAAAACAGGATATCTATAGGTCATGTCATGATTTTTTTTATATTTCGCAATGAATCGTAGTCTTAGTGGTAATCTCTTAGCGCCATTGCCTTTTTTCACTGTGTAATATATCTACCTATGTAACGTACATTTGAAGTCTAATCATACAACCCTTTGAAGTTTGCTTCCTAACATCTTATCATGAGTTAAGATAACAACGATATGAGCTCCTATCAAGTGGACTACAAATAAACCTTTATTAGCTACTATCAACGGCAACGTTGACAAATCAATAGATAATACTTATGTGTGTTAAAAAACCGAATTTAAGTTTCAATTTCATAAACTCTGCATCATTGTACAAACTTTGTAGATTCACTATTGTAATACTGTTATGTTTAGACAACGGGCCTCTGTAACATAAGTGTGATAAAGGCAGTTGGTAAACGACGTAAAAATGATAATAACGTTAGTTTTATTCAACGTATTCTTAATTGCCTGTGTCTGGGTGTACTGTAAATTGAGTACTGGAATGTGTAAATGCAGTAGACATTTAGTGGGTAAAGTGGTTATAGTGACAGGTGGAAACACTGGAATTGGATATGAAACGGCGAAAGATCTGGCTGACAGAGGAGCTCGTGTCATATTGGCGTGCAGGAACGAAGAACGAGGAACCAACGCGAGGAACGAGATCATAGCTGCTACGGGGAACAATGACATACATTTCAAACAACTTGACCTAGCATCTTTATCTTCAGTTAGACATTTTGCTGAAAACATAATTCAAACAGAGAAACGACTTAACATCCTTATTAATAATGCGGGAAAATACGGCTCGGATTTGATAAAAACCAAAGATGGACTACTAGAAGGGATGCAAATCAATCATTTCGGACCCTTTCTGCTCACTTCTCTTCTGCTTCCTTTGATAAAGAAATCGGCTCCTAGCCGCATAATCAACGTGTCATCTGAAGCACATCACCGTGCAAAACTGGATATTAATGATTTAAATATGGATAAAACGCCTGAAAAAGTTAAGAATAATATAGAAATATACGCGAACTCGAAGCTTTGCAACATACTTATGACAACGGAATTGGGTCGACAGTTACAAGGTACTGGCGTAACTTGCAATGCAGTTCACCCTGGAGTAGTCAACACCAACATTTTATACGATGTTGACGTACCAATATTTAAATATGCTCTTCCATTAATACAGTCATTTTTCAAAAGCCCCTGGGAAGGCGCACAGACTTCGATTTACCTCGCCGTCTCCCCAGATGTTAAACATGTCAGCGGCAGCTATTTCAGAGACTGTCACATTGGGAAAGTCAGCCAAGCTGGTACAGATTCTTCTATAGCCAGAGAGCTATGGGAAATATCTGAAGAAATAGTCGGAATGAAAAAAAATAAGTAGCAAAATTACTACATGTTTATTTGAATGATATGCTTACTCAGAAAATAAAATTCTATTCTAAGTGACTTTGCTAAAAAAATATAGTAGTTATTATAAACCCTGTTAGATTCTGGTAAAGCAAAAGACATTCATTTCTTGTGTGACGAAGGTTAATACCTTTCGAAGCGCTTATAACGTCCGCTTTCAAAACATTATGGATACCTACCAAAAGGCAAACATATTTTTAATGTTCATTAAAATATAACTGATTGTGAGTGATTTTTAACATCATGCCAATTTCCTGTCCTTATCTGAATCAAACTTATATTTTTTTAATAAATTATAATTATAAATTAATTCTTTTCAATTTAGAAATGAAATAGTAGATAGGGAGAAATTACACTCTTTTTATAAAATTAAGTGATAAAATTGAGTTTTGATGCTATCGATTATCTGTACTAAATTCGCATACAAACATTTTTCCTTAAGTCTACACCGGCGCGGTGGGTTTCCCTACATGCGTTATATTATTATACGTGCCGTCAAGTTTGCCTCGATTCGGCATTAGTCTAGTACTCGCGGTGACTAACCGACGCCAACATGATTTTAGAAATAATTTTATTTAACGTATTTTTAATCTCTTGTCTTTGGGTGTGGTGTAAATTGAGTAGTGGAATATGTAAATCCAGTAGACATTTAGTAGGGAAAGTGGTTATAGTGACAGGTGGAAACAATGGAATTGGATATGAAACGGCAAAAGATCTGGCTGATAGAGGAGCTCGCGTCATATTGGCGTGCAGGAACGAGGAACGAGGAACCAATGCCAGGAACAAAATTGTAACTGCTACGGGGAACAATGATGTGCATTTCAAACAACTTGATCTAGCATCTTTATCTTCAGTCAGACATTTTGCCGAAAACGTAATTCAAACAGAGAAACGACTTGACATTCTCATCAATAACGCCGGAATCAATGGCTCAGATCTTATTAAAACAGAAGATGGACTTGTGGAAGGGATGCAAGTCAACCATTTTGGTCCTTTTCTGCTAACTTCTCTTCTGCTTCCTTTACTAAAAAGTTCAGCGCCAAGTCGCATCATAAACGTTTCCTCTGAAGCTCACTACCGGGCTAGATTAGATGTCAATGATTTAAATATGACCAGCAAAACAAGTATAAGTAAAACGGAGATGTATGCGAATTCTAAAATTTGCAATATTTTCATGGCAACGGAATTAAGTCGACGATTGCAAGGCACTGGGGTGACATGCAACGCGCTACATCCTGGCGTGGTGGACACCGATATTTTGTATCAGATCGATGTTCCTATGTTCAGATACATCTTGCCATTAGTGCGCTCATTTTTCAAAGACCCCTGGGAAGGTGCGCAGACTTCAATTTACCTCGCCGTGTCGCCCGACGTCAAAGATAAGACCGGTCAGTACTTCAGAGACTGCCATTTAGTGAGCCCCAGCAGAGCAGCGCGAGATTCTGAGGTAGCGCGGAAGTTGTGGGAAAAATCTGAAGAATTAGTTAGTTTAAAGTAAATAATTGTATACTTAAAAATAAGTTATTTATATTTTGTAATGACCTACTTATTACCTTACTTAACCAATAAACTTATTTATTTCTGAAGACTTAGTAATATTATTTAGTTCGGAATGTTTTAATATAATAGGTATAGCAATAATTATGTTGAAAATTTTGGATAATTTTTTATAATCTTGTATGTATAGCAATTTTTTTCTTTTTTTACCAGTTATTTTATTTGGAACTTCAATTTTAAGATTGAATAGTAAAATAATTTTTGCTTTTTAAAGCTAAAGATTATAAATATATTTTATAATCTATACTCAATCAATGTATTGATATATTATATATCAATCCATTGTCATTTCAGTTGTGATTAGATAATCTGTGATTGCAATTAATCATTGTTTGACATTACAAGAGCTTTCATGCCGCAAATTTTAGTGTCCAATTCAAAATAACAGCATGAATGTGCAAGATGAAAAAGTTTCCCACTCTTTCTTCTGGAAGTGCCTTACTTTGAACGATGACTGTCCGTTCTTCTCCATAACTGACCCAAGATTATACTACTTCGGCGTTGGTCTCATGACAATGTATGCTATCTTTTTGCTGGCGTTATTACTTGACATAAACTTTTACTGGACTATAAATGCCTTTGAACAACGGATACATCACAGCATAAATTTCGTGAAGAAAAAGTTACGTAACGTTGAAGTAGACCAGCGGAGGTTGCTTAGTATACAAGAGAGAACGGAGAAGCAGACGAGGAAAAGTGACGATTCTACGAAAATTGTGACCGCACTCAGAGGAGCGTTACTAAGTGATGACCCCTGCCAAATGGAAGGACTCACGGGTAACAATGAGAATTATGATTGTTTTCAACTCATTGATTAAAATTTACTTTCATGTTTATACTAAATGTAAACAAGGATCCTACAAAGAATATAAATATAAAGAAATGTTAATATGTATATAAAATTAAATAAAATGGAATGCTCAAAGATAAGGTAATTTTTCATTACTTTTTTTATAATATGCAGGCAGACGAACAGACAGGCCGCCTAATGGTAAGCAGTCACCGTCGCCAAAGGACACTCGCAACACTAGGCCACCAGTGCGCTGCCAGCTAAGAAGGAAGTGATGGACCCGTTTCTTGAAGGTCCCCAATGTCCCCATATCGTAGCACTGTGGGAATTCCGTCGGTGGTAGTTCGTTCCACAGTTTACACGTTGCGGTAGGAAATGACGTATAAATCTCACCGTGGATACCGCCAGGTATTGATGAAATGGTTTTTTATGTTTTAATACGCTTTGAAAAAAAGAGTTAACCGATTTCGTAATTCATAATCAGCGCCTTATACATATCAATTGCAATATGAAACGGGTTTCCAGACACCTGATGCTACGAGCCAGTTTTTATATTCAAAAGCTCGTTATAATAACAATAATGGAAGTGTTCATCATTAAACCTTAGTACAAAAATACATTTGCAGCATCTGTGTTAAAAGTTATTGCAAGTTTACGGGTCGCTGCGAACGTAACGGTCATTCATGTGCTACAAAATGTATATGTAAACGTTAAATAATTTAATCATGTTTAAGAACTCTTTGTGCAAATAACTTTTTGGTAAGGTTTTTACTAGATAACTTTACCATGGCCATCTGAAATTATAGGTCTTTCTCGATGACGACATGATTAGAGGTACGTATATATTTAAGACCTGATTATATTATTATTTTTCGGTTCTACGATGAGGGTGACTGTTAACGAAGCAGATAAGTAACCCTGCCAGCTTGCAGTTTTGAATCTATATTAGGTGTAGCTGTTGGGCCACTTCCAATATCCTCCAAATCCTCTTTTCGTAAGTTGCTTAGCAGAATATGTGTACTAGATGCCTAAATATTCTGCTAATCAACTTAGGAGAACCCAGCAGGGTTTACCAAGGATGACCATCCATTAATGATCCACTACAGCACGGGTTCTTTTGAAGAGGCCTTTACTCCACCATGCTACTGCAGTGCGGATAGATAGTTTTAGGCGAATATGGGGGTCCACTCAAGTGTCGGACACCACACGTCACGCCATCCAAAGTTCAAGACCATGGTCCATGGATGACATGGCATTACGACCACGATAACAAACGGGACCGACAACTATACGTTCCCTCCGAAGCACGAACGTGCTCAAGAATTTTTTGCCACTAGCGGTATATTTAAATATAAATATATCGGAAGAACGTCTGCCAGACCAGCTGGTTACATGTTTCTCCAGAATTTTCTCGAGCGAAACAGACACTAGCGTAGTCTTTTGTTCAATAGAATTGCACAAAATTCAAATTTCCGCTCTGCTCGTCTTCGTTGCCGTGTTAAGTGTTAGCCGAGAATACTGACTGGACAGGCTCCTGTATAACATAGTCGCAAGTATCGCAACATTGCTGCTATTTATCATAAGATGATCGGTTGAATGCATAAAGTATTATTTCTACATTCGTCTGTAATATAAAGTAATATTTCTGCTAGTTTATAAGACACGTTTCGGATTAAAAACGCATTCAATTTAGTCGTTTTAAATACTATTGTCGTTTGTAACTGATCAGACGTTTACGACCGTAGTCTAGTCGATACAGGATAAGCCTGCGAAGGAAGGGGTCCCGGGTTCTTTACCCGGCCGGAGCAGACATTTATGTGTCAGATTTTTTGTCCACGGGTCTTAGTGTTAGTGATCATTTGTGCTGTTGTTAATTTTGAGTGTGAAAGCGTTTATTACAATTATTTATTTATACGATATTATGCAACTTCGGATGCTTTCAATTTTTGACTGGGTATGACCATTAAAAACATTGGTCACATTGCCTTTTTAATTTGTGCTTCTCACGCTGAGACGATAAATGCTTAATTTAAGGATGTACCTATGCCAATTTATTTGCTGTATCAAACCCAAAATTAAAAGATTCGTCAAAGAATAGCCCAAGGGTTATCGACGGAATGGGCGTTATTATGAGTATGATGGAACATCGCCAGTTGCATAATTTTCTTTCGTGATCCTTTCGTGGTACTAAAAGTCATATCTTATTTATTATACCTGCATTAATTATTATCACTACAATCACACCAGATGGTAAGTCGTGATTGTGGTAATGGTAAATTTTATCATTAGGTAACAATTAAAATATGTTACTACAGACTCCTGGACTATTCATGTCATGCAGTAAACCGAATAGCCTAAAGCCAGGCATTGCAAAACTTAAGCTGCAGTGTCAATAATAAATCCTTACTTCATAAGCGGATCTTATTCGAGTATCACCGTGAAGTAACTGCAATAAGCAGAGTTTGTTATCCGTCGCTGAGTGAAGTATGCGTAAAGTTAAACGAATCCTAGGACACCAGGAAGAAGCGATGGTTAAAGTTAAGTAATTAAGAAGAGTCTAAACGACGAGATTGCAGGGCAAACTTCTTGTTTCCTGTACCGAAAACTATCTTCATTACACTTGGTTTGTGTACTCAGACTGCAACCACGCGTGGATGTGCAATTATCGCATAAGGCGTACACATGAGACTGTAAAAATCTGCACAGAGATAAAGTAAAGTTTCTAATAAACGGTGATTTTTTCATAAAATAATAGCAACTATACGGTAATCATCATCACATCAATATGATGCATCATAATCTTGTCAAGTATTAAAAACCGTTTCTTACTGCCCGATGTTTGTTCCCGCTAATTTTAGAACAAGCTTAAACGATTTCGATACAGTTTCAAATGTGAATTCATTATTAAGCGGATCTCCAACTTCTTTTGTCGAATACAACATACCACGGCGGGTATTCATCCCTTTATCGTCAACATCCCCCCGGTGCGGATGTCGCGCTTTGCTTCGTCTTTTATTATACGTACCGCAACTCGCAAGGGACTGAAATAAATTGCCTGCGCGGGTGTTCCCCTCTGATTATAATGTGGGTGTCTTCAAGTCAAGAGTGAATAGACTTCTACTAAGTTAGTGTGCTTTACCATCCAAGGCTTCATTACTGCTTACCATCAGGTGGTTTTGTGGTCAAGCACTAACTTATTCGGTATAAAAAAAAAAAAATATGCGTCGGTGATGTTTTTGGTGTCGATGAGCGGGGGTCACCACTTACCATCAAGCAGCTCATCTAGTTGTTTGTCGGCTGCATACATAGATATATGTATAAGCAACAGCCATTCTAAGAGGATCCACGGAAAATTATTATTTGTGATGAACTTACATCGGTAACTACCTATAACTACAAAACAACAAAGCTTCTTCGCAAAGCTGATGTAAGACCTTTACTAATATTGCTTAGAGAGAAATGCTGCCTCAGCAAAGGAGCCAAAGTTGTGGAAATACCTACTACATATTCTAGTACCTACCTATATTAAATCGAAATTTAACCACATGGTCTAGTAAGTAAACCCTTAACTCCGTATAAGAGCATAAAACTTTAGCATGTGTTTTGGATGGTAGCTATAAAGTAGGCAAGTTAAGTTAGTGAATTAATAAAGGTGATTGTGCCGGATTAGGCTACTTGTACTGATGGCCCCATCTATTAGTGGATAGCAGGAAGCGAAACTTGGACAAGCTCCAATCGCCTCAGTCTAAATGAACTTTTTATTAAATTTAGTCTGCATTTAAATTTTATATGCTAAAGAAGGCTATAGTTTCACTGCAGTCTAGTAGAATTCTATTGATTTTTAATCTTATCTCACATTACAAAATTAAATGTGGTTAGATATTTCTATTGCAAGTTGCAATTAATTGTTTAGTGGTTTGTTTTGTGGCTAACTTTTTGTTGTTGTGTTATCAGTTTTAATAATCCTATGCTAACATGAATTTGTGATAGGAAATAAAATAATACAACGGAACATAATGAGATAATAATATGTACATCGAATCCAACAGTGGGACTATCTTAGAGTTATAGGGCCAAAATATGTTTCTACACAGACACAAATTGTATTGAGGGTTATCAGGTATTTAAAAAGAAAATTTTAAATGTTTCTTACCATATTTATTTCACACAATCACACACCTTGTTTACATCCCTAATAAATATATTTTTTTTACATTTTTTGTTAATTTTATACAAAGCTTCAGTTTTAACTCACACTTTTGTATACATGAAACTTATCATAACTTACGAATAGTCTACATAAGTACTTTACCAATTATTATTGTATAAATTACAGGCGGATTTTCGTGGCCTTAATGACGGTAAAACAATGAACAAAGTAACAGTTAAAACGAAAACTTAACATAAAATTAACAAACACAGCCATTTTAATCAACAAGTTTAACAAAAACATAACAATAACAAAAAACTCAATACTTACAAATATTTAACATGAACAGTAAACAATAACAAAATAAACAAAAAATGGTAGAAATATTAGTGTAATGGTAATTTTATCCTCGATTAAAAACATTGTTTTACTTTTTGTGAATATTATCATAATATTGAATTTATCGTTGGAAAAGTTGTTATAAGCCATCCTTATATTAAAAGACAGTGAATAAAGATTAATAAAGATATAGCAGTAAATAAGTAGTAGGTAAATAGGTAGTAAATAAATAATAAAAAAGAATTAAGTTGCATAGTTTTAGATACATAAAAAAAACTGTTAAATTTAAATCTAAAAACAAAAATATTGTATCGTACATATAGAATATACTGTTTATTGATATCGTTATTATTTAAAGGAGGAAAAAAATACCATCAGACAAATAATTTGAAGAAAACGAACAATAAATCTTATCGTGAAAATATGTTTTTCTATATAACTTGAACTTTAGAAAATGTATTCTCTCACGATAATAAAAAGGAGGCATCCTAGCAAGATTTCACCGAAGTGTAATATTGCCAGGAGGCAATTGTCAACAACACAAGCGTAAAAGATAATATCAGTAAGATACTTAACTATGTAAGGTACTTAATGATTTAAGGTACACGGATCTAAGGCACTTTTGTGATTTGTTAAGATGAAAATAACATAAAATGATCTTGATGTAATGGGAAAATGAATTTTAACAGATATATCAAGAAAATAATAACACCGAACCAGTAATAACAATAACGAAACGAACGAAAGTAAAAAAAAATTTTAAACAAAGTAATCGAAACTGTTAATAACAAATAAGGTTATGTTGAACGTACTAACATGAACTATAACAAACGTTTTAACAGGAAACTAACGCGTTACAAACGAACAGTGCAAAATCAATAAACAAACATAAAAACAGGTTTGGTGTAAAAAAAAGTAGCAAAACAAAACAGAAACTTAACGATTCACTGAATTTAAATATAAAGAAAGTTACAGATAATTTCTATTTCATAACCGAAAAGATTTAACAAAAGACTGGACATAGTAAACAAACTGGGGGTGTAACAATATGGGAAACAAAAATGAAAACTCAACTCGTACAACAGTCAAATCAACAGATCTAACAACAAAATCAACGTATGAAACAATCAAATCAACATTTACAACGATTAAATCAACATCGTATCAACAAATTTCAACTTACGAATAAGAAAACTGGTAAGTGAACCAATAACGGCCGGTCTCAATAATGTACTAACAGATGGAAGACTGTGGATAGGGCTGTCATCTGTCATATTTGTCAATTTTTCAGAGGCAAAAATTGACAAATATGACAGATAACATACTAATGGTAGCCCTATTCACAGCCTTCCATCTGTTAGTACATTATTGAGACCGGCCGTAAGAGTATCAAACAAAAACTTAACTTGACCTCAATCCTCATCCTTAATTTGGATATTATTAACAATCGGTTAAAGCGTTGTGGTAAAAACAAACATTCAACTATTATTAACAAATAATCAACATTAATAACAAATTTAATCAATCAGAACCAGCTGATGCTATTTAAAAAATTTAATTCAGTTTATTCACTCAACAAATAAAAAATTGACAGGCCCAATAGATATTATGAACAAAGTCATTTTAATTGCGATAACTTAATAATTTCCTGGCAAATGATGATGGTAACTAGCTCAAACTTAAACAGTATCTTCTAATCAACTTTTGTCAAGGGATAAAAACGATGATTAATTGATATTAACAATAATTTAACGTAACAATAACTGAAAGTCACAAACGTAACAGGATAACGAAACTTGAATGGTAACTTGAACAGGTTTAAACAAACAACACCGTACATTAAGGCACTCTTGTATTATATTAAATGTTCATTAAAATTATTAAATTAAATCCAAAGTGTCACATGATGTGATGAACAAACCTTAGCAGACTAACCAATACTAATCCTACTATGAAACCTAGAATCCTAAGGTAAAACCCTAATGAAATCCAAAACAATACACTCTAAATTTACTTAAAAAGTTAACTTCTAATTCATTGAAAAGTCTACTCCTAATGAAACACATTCTTATACCTACTAGTATTCTAAACTCTCTACTCTACTGTACTGTACTGTATCTTTGGAAAACTAGAAACGTAGTAATAAATCATAATAAACGTTACCTTGCTCCTTTTTCTTACTTGCATCGGCGATTACAAATGGCATGATTGGCTACTTCGTTAAAATGCGAAAAGTAGACGCAAACAACCGAAGCGATGCAATGCAGAATTTAATTGCATTTCTACAATTACTCGTGCAAGGTTTCCTCTCTGACGAAGAATTTCATTTTCACTCTGTTTTACAAGATGTATTAAAACAGATTGTTGATCTGCAACAAATTAAAGAGGATTAGTTAGTATGCATAATATTTTCTAAAATAGAACCGACGAAATGTAAAAGATAAACAAAGAAATAAAATTGACTTGGGAAATAGAACTCCCAGGGGTGATTTAGTGAACTCACCTTTATAAAATTCCAGAGGAGACTTGCTTTTGGTAACTTTTGGATATTCCTTGTCCAATATGATTCACACTTTTTTAACTTCATTTTTCCTACTTCGTACTTTTAATGTACGTACAACTCCTGCGGGGGACCAGAAGGTCCCCCGAGTTGTTCACTGTAGCTGTTGTAATTTGGAAGTGACGTTGTAACGGAAGAAGCACCCTTATATATGATTCCCAAAGTCCCTCCCTCTTGAACCGTGGGAGCTCGCGCGCACGTGGTCTCCTTGCGTAAGCGCACACAATAGTTCCCTGTTCTTTGAACACAATGATTTCGACCCCTTGAACGTCTTACCTATCTTCGCTTACCTGTACTTACGATAGGGGAGAAATCTCGCCCGGTGGGAACCTACGTAGTCACAACTGAAATTGAATTATTGTACACGATAATCGTGTGATTGTTGAGGGTCTTAAATGCGCAGAACTTTCACACGGCGCTGCGGCGTTCTGGCATCGTCATTATTATGCAGATGATTCCGTCCAAGCCCTTATTATTATTATAGTAAATGTCCGTTACAATTTTTACCCTTATGACGCATTTTGCGTTTAAAATCGATCTGTTAGAAATTCTTACTAAAAAAAATTGGAACAGTTGCAACTCTCCATACCGTCCATACGTGAGTTTTACAAACTATTTAACGTAAACATTCATAAGCATTCCGTACAATTTTGCTACCGATGAAACTAAAGTATGCTGGAAATTACTAAATTAAAAGCTTCAATAACTACAGCGCTGACGTAACTATTCTAGTAAAAAGTTTCCAGTAAAATGAAAACGTCAGTCCGCGTTTCGAAATATTTTACAAGGTACGTTGTATTGTATTGTGTGGTTCATACAAATATTTTATATTCGTGTAACTTAGCCAAAGCAATGAATTTAAGATTGCAAAGAACACAATGCGAGGGCTATATTTAATTCAATTTTCCTTCCTCAACCCGGGAGCATTATACGAGCCATTGTGTAAGAGTCAAGTAGGGCCTAAAATCTAAAATAAGGAGGTTGAAACATAACACTCCGTGTGGTGTTCGGAACTCATTAATTTGCGAACGTTCAAAGCTTAACGGACCCGGTCGCTGATTGACTTTCCCCCAAGAGGTTGGCGCCGAATAAAAGATCTTTTCAGCGATACCCAGGAACGTGCTCCGCTTAAAATAATGAGGCTTTAATTTATTAAGGTAAAAATGGAGTATGCATTATAGTGACCCTATCGATGTACAAGTTGCTCGAAGGAAGTAAACGAAACTCTATACCTCCCATTGAAAACAAATCGCGCTTTGTTTTAATGTTTTAACGTTAAAAATATGCTTTGAATATAATAATTATTCTTGCTTTCAGCCCATACTAATCATACAAATCCCTTCGCGCGAAAGAAGCACTATTGAAAGACTGATTAATTCAGTATTAACGCATACTCATTTCTACGAGCCGGTTTTAATGACTTGTATATTTTTATTTTTAACGTAAATATTAAAATTTGTACTGAGACCGCAGAAAATCGTATTCATAAATTCTCTTTTCATTTCTGGACTTTAGCCGTAATATTAATAGCCACGACTGATTTTAAAACGTTCAAAATTAACACATACGGCTTGTACAAGGCATGAAATATAACTTTAAGCTTTATTTTCGAATGTGACATGAATTAAAATATAGTATAAAACTTCACATAGGTAATAACTAAAACAGTTCTTAACTAAATTTATTTTTCAAGTCAAATAACTCAATACTGTAGGACGAAGAGATATTAGTATTTTTTTATTAATTTCATGAAAGTTAATATCAAGTTAAAGAAGTAACTTCTGACGGACTGAACTGAATTTTTAATTTATTTTTAATAAAATTATTGCTTCTCAGCTGTAAATGAGTACCTACTTATTGCCTTGTATTTCAGAAAAAATTTAAACAAATATTTTTCTGTCTATTACCAAGAAACCCAACGATAATATTATGAAATATTTAATGAATACAATATGTTTCCAAAAATTTTACGAGGAAAATGTACCCATTAAGCATTGTATGTATTTTTATATTACCATTAAACACATAAAAAGTGTCAACTGGACTTGTCAGGTGTCAAAATAAGTTAAAAATATTAAACTTAATATTAACTTCACCGATATTTAAAAATAGTCAACAGTAATACATGTCAAAAAAAAATTTATTTCTCGCTCTATTGTTTTATTAAACTAACTTAAAAACTTTAAAAAAATACAGTGAACATTAAAATAACTTTACCCAACGATCTACATACTAATAGCTGAGAACTTAGGTAAGCAAGCTGACTTCTCTACTTTTTAACCAACTTCAAAAAAAGGAGGAGGTTCTCAATTCGACTGTATTTTTTTTATGTTCGTTACCTCAGAACTTTGGACTGGGCGAAACGAATTTGATGATTTTTTTTAATGGAAAGCTGGTGGCTATCATGTGGTCCCATATAAATTTTATTGAGATCTGACAATGGCATCCATGATAAAACCATATAAGTCTTAAATTTGTATTAAGTATGCGCGACAAATGGACGAATAACTCAATATCACGCCAACCGATTTCGATGATTCTTTTTTTAATCGAAAGCTGGTGCTTGTCACGTAATCCTACATAATCTCACATAAATTTGAACGAGATCTCACAAGTAGTTTCTGAGTAACATTGAAGTCGGTTATTTTTTGTTAGTAAAATTTAGATTATGTGAATTAAAACTCTACAAATGTGACCTGGAGCGATGACAGTAAAAAATATGTGTGATTATCTATTTAACATCAATTCAATACTTGATTCGAAGAAAATGTTCACGAATGTTTAAGCCCACATCCTATTCTCAAACGTAAAAATTACACACAGAGATATCAACATTTTATACAAAACAAAGATCATCAACTATAGAGTACTTAGTAGTATTTTTCTGCGCACAAAAATACAGAAAAGCTAGGATTTTTCCTTCCTATTCTCCTATTCGCAGCGAAAACGGGATCATAACATTCAATTCTTTGAAAATATGTATACGCAACAGAGTTTGTTATCTGCTCAACCTAAATTCAAATCAATGGCGCCTCGACTGTCATGTCTTCTTGTATGGTATCAGTTTGTTCCGTTTCCATTGGGGATTATTTTCAAACCGTTTCGTTTCTCGATATCCCAGCAGAGGCGTATTGTTTGTGATTGTGTTGCTCCGGATAATATAATACGTACTTGGATTGTTACCAGTACTATCTGGCTTACGCACTACATTGCGCTCCTTACAGATTGCATTTTAAGGAATCAAAGATACTCTTGCTAATTAAATCTGAATTAAAAGTATCCTGTAACTTAATCTAGGTTTTGTGGCAAATAATCTAAGGTAATCGAATCCATAATCAGACGGACTAAATCTTCATGCCAGTTTAAAAACCAGGCGGATTTCGCATTTGTTAAATATTATTTTTCCAAAATCTCACATTGTTCTTAAACTTATATTTTTCTCCCTGTTTTTCCTTTTTACTTCTCCAAATACCTACATTTTATAAGTTAGTCGAATATTGCCCGTTACCTTGTAGTCTGTTAAGCCTTTTCGACTTCATTATAAATTGGTGATTTTTAGGGTTCCGTCGTCAAATCAAAAACTATAAGAGATCCATGTTGACTATTGAACCCTAAAAACCGCGGGAATTGTGCTTTATTTTATTTGGTCACGCCACGGAAATACTGCGTAGTATTTCTATTTTCTATATTTTCTACGCAGCGTAGTGAACTCGCCCGAGGCTTTGCGTTGCTGTTTTTTAATCTTTCACAGCAAACCTTTGACATGGTAATCTTGTTATATTTGTTCTAACCTAACCCTAGTTTGCGATTTTTATTTCGCTTCAAGCCATTCGGGGCTCATGTGAGGTCATGGGACTCTACTCACTCTACTATTTGAGGATGTCTGGAATATACTCGTACTTTGCTGCTCTGCTCTTATGATAATGAAAGGGTTGGAGGACAAGTGTGCTAAGATTATATTATTTATCTTAAAATGAAGACTTTTGATAATATATGAACCGTAATAATATAGCAGCAATATTCCGAATATAATTAATTCCGAAGCAAATTAACTTTCATAAACATAAAAATGTTACTTTCTGAGTTATTCATCCAATATGAGTGAACTCTTTTTCATAAAAATTCTAATCATCCTCAAATAATATACATTTGAGAATTCCTTTAATAAAATATTTCCTCAATTCCATTTGCAAAATGAAAATCCACATTAAATTTCCAAATCATGAAATAGCTCCCAACACACATTATGGTTATAATTCTCCCAATGATAGTCGGCCATAGAAACAGCTATTTATAACCATTACTTGAATGTGCATTGTCACATAGCTGTAATTCTTAGAGCATTCGGGCATTTGGCTCTCGAACCCCTGCGCCCTGGGAAATGCACGTGCGTCCATAACAATGAGCTTACATTCGTCAATTTGTGCTATGTGGACTTAACAGTGACGTCACTTCTGGACTACCGAGATTTCCTGCGGGTATCAATATAACAAAGTATTAATGTAACGTGCTTAATCAAATTATTGAAGAAGCGATAACGTGATATATTAATAGTAATACTGTGTAATTATTTTTTCAAATCGGTTCATAAATTATGGAGTTCTGAGGTAACAAATAAAAATGCAACCGAATTGAAACCCTCCTCCTTTTTTTAAAGTTTTTTAAAATAATATTAACAAGAGTTGAAATTCATTCATTGTCAAAGGGCCGTCCTATTTAAAATTAAAATCTAAAATTTGTTTTTTAACCGACTGCCAGGAAGGGTTATGTTTTTCACACGGATCTTGACTGTATGTTTGTATGCGTGTAATATTCTATATATAATATTCTATATAACTAAGATATGGTTAGATACGTCTTGATAACCCAAGTGTTCTTAGATAAGTGAAATTAAAAAAAACAAATATGGTGGCTGTGAGATGCCATTGTTTGAAATATCAAAAAGTAAAAATAAATCGAATAACGCAGTATAGGTATCAAATTAAAGATCCCACAAGATTTCAAAAAGGTATATCATGATAGCTTTTTTGAACCCAGGTGGTTTTTTTAATTTATACTAGTTAAACTACCTTATTTCATTATCCATCAACGATATGTTTATCATATTATGAGTATTAAATCTGCCAATGTATTGCCGAGTAAAGATGAGCTTACATTCGTCAATTTTGTTATTATATGTATAGTATAATATATTGCGTTATCTATAATTTTGTTCTTTGATTTTCACAGACAAAGTTTTGCTTTGCCCAAGAGTATTACATAAACCAACAACGAAATTTCACAAAATCTTAACAACTGCAGGGAAGTTTCTGGTTGTGGATGTTTGCCATGTATTTTACACAAAGGATTCCAGATATGATATCTGTACAATTTGGCATAGTATATGATGCTCTTGTTTACAAAAGTAATGAAAGTAAGATTACGTATTTAAAAACAAACGTCCTTTTTCGTAGTATAATAAACCAATATCAAAATTAGAGAAATATACTGAGGTTATCTTTAAAATAGTGCCTTTTATGGAACAAATTTTGATATATTGTATCAAAAAAGAACAACAATAAGTAAAACAATAATTTTCATTGTTGTTTGATTTTACAAGCCATTTAAATAGCTGTTAAGTAACTAAAATTTTTTTTAATTTAAATGTGAAATATTACACAATTACACCTTAATAATAGGCTAAAGTTCAAATACTAAAATAAAATGCTTAGTAAAAGTAAACTGTTAATTTATTCAAAATTTATTGAAATTAGATTTCCCTACAAAAACTTTCCTCATACCTACTTATAACGATCTCTAAGCACACTCCCAGCAAATTGCTTTCGCAAGCGAAGCTTTAGCCTCGCGAGTTTCACCTACCTTTAAATATAACAAAACACTAGTTATATTTTATTATTGCAAATAATCTAAATTTAATTTTTTGTCATTATTTACTCACGCCTTACCTCATATTGAGTGCCTCACATAATATTTTTTTAGCTTCAAGGATACTACACTATAAAAAAATATTGTCTTTAAAAAAGGGATGCCCCAAAATTAAAAAATGACGCAAAATTTTAATAATTAAGAAAAATAGGACTCTTAAATTATATTTTTTGAACATTTATTTGACCTGTATAATGTTATTTTTTAATCTCTTCATACTCAGCTAAGTTCAGGCCGACTTACTCGAGGAGAATTTGTGAATACTATTATTTGAGTTTGTATAAAGTGCAAAATAAATACAAAATTTTGTATTTACTAATTAGTAGCAAAATCTGTTAAGAAATATCATTTAGAACACGAGAAATGTTTTTGTTTTAAAAAATTAGTTACAAATACATTACTCTAATTAGACTGTTTGTAAGCTAATACTAGGGCATCATGCAGCTCTGGCATTCATCCCCAAAGAAATCAGAGTTAAGATTGTGCTTTACATAACAAGCATTATTACGTTAGTGAAGTTTAAAATGCAATAAAGTGGAGTGAGTACTGTATTGCACGTGCGCGAAGCCGTGCTGTGCACACCCAATGAGTTTCGTTAAGATTTCACCGCGCGAGTAGAGCGGCACTTCTCAATTATTTACACACACATACCCCCTCTGGCCCCAGTCTGGTTCTTTTCAAATAGCACAAAAGCGAATTCAGGTCGCGGCAACAACGGAAAGATTGCAAAGGACGTCCGTACCATGTAGGTAAGGATGTGAGGTGAGCCTTTAATATTAAGCGCCCCGAACGCGCCCCAGTCAACTTTATTACGCGATACCGTCACATACGAACGAATATGTGGGTACTCTATAATATTATAAGCGATCGAGTGTATCGCAGCGCCTTTCACATGAAATTTGGAACATGATCTTATAAAGCAGCTTTAATGTCTATGTTATCTCACTAATTTCTAACAGTCAGCTGTACTCGAACCAGTTAAACTTAGTTTATGTGATATACCTACGCTATCTTATAGCATTGACTTTATCTTTTCTTTATTTGATTTCGTATAAGACTCGCATCTGTAATCTGTTCCATTTTAGAGTTAGGTATATTTAAATAAAGAGTTAATTTACCACATAATTGACGGCATCTGATAAATTATTGTTTTAATAGGTCCATATTTTACGTAGCTATGTTGTATTGTGTTATTACAAAAATTATTCGTATTAGCGAAACAAAATTTTACTTCAACATGCATAATTCTGTAGGTATATCTTTTTAGGATCCAAAAACAACCCAGCCTCAGGCGATCTTCTTCCAACTTTTATTTGAGTGTACTTATTACTTTGACACAACAATGCGGGAGTTTCAAAGAGATTTTCAAAGTGATTTTTGTATGTTGTGATACTTTTAAAGATTTCATTTAATACAGTATTTGGAACCAAATATGAGAAGTAATTTTAGGGTTCCGAAGTAAAACCGGAATCCTTATAGTTTCGTCATGTCCGTCCGTCCGTCCGTCCGAAGCGTAGCGCCGAGACTATTTTTTTTATTCGTCGCGTAGCCTGTAGTGTGGGGTACCTATTGTTGAAAAGGTCTTTCAAAAATATTATGAGTCTTCTAACACCATTTTGGGTTTAGGGGTCCTTTTGCGATTTGGCTTTAAAGTGCTGATTTCGGTTTTAAACCTATACCTACCTATATTACAAAATACAATAATTGTATTTCAATTATTGAAGATAACGTAAAAATTCACAATACTTTCAATGTTTCAGAAAGTAAGGCCGACATATAAATTCGTCGCTTTCATTGTCTTCAGTGAGTAATTATTGTTGTGTTCACCCCGTGGACTGTTTGTCCCGTGTTTAGATGAGGGTATGACTAAGCCTACAGGATCTGGGGAAATGACGGCGATCCAGGAAAGTGATAGCGGCCACGACACTTGTGTAGACAATTTTACCTTTATCTTTTTTGTCGTGTCTTAACTGGGTCGTGCTACTAAGTAAAATAATACATTTCTTGCAATAACTTAGGGTTGCCATCCGTCCTGTTTTCCCAGGACATGTCCTGGTTTTTGTAGTGTCCTGGGACGTCCTGGATAGTTTTTAAGCAGCGTCCTGGGTTTTTAAAGGTTAAAATTCGCGCGCCTCTTGTAAAAATTTTTACGTTACGGGTGGCTTCACGGCTCACAAGTAGGGCATGGATACCGGAATTCCGAGATTTCGTAATTCCGGAATCTCGGACAATTTTTCAGTTCCAGAACTGAGTGTTTCAATATGGTAACTCCGGTATTCATTGTTACTAAACAAAATAGATATTTCGAATGTTTATTTATTTCTGAACGCACCCACGAACCCAATTATCCAATTCTCTTTATCCCTTGTGTACTCCTCGCGCCACCATTATTACCTTTAGAGATTAGCTGACTCTGCCATCTTGCTGTGGGGCAAAGCAGCCAGTATAGAACAAATTTTCATACTACAAAAAAGAGCTATTAGGGCTATTTATAAACTTAGATCTCGTGAAACTTTGCGTGACAAGTTCAAAGAAATATACTTAAAAAAGGTATACTTACAGTAGCCTCACAATATATCTATAGTAACGTGGTTTTTATACGGAATAATATAAGCGCGTATAAAAAAAATTTTGATATCACTAATCGCCAAACAAGAAAAATGCACCAGTTAGTAACGCCATCTTACCGTCTTTCTAAAGTGAAGCGATCTTTTATGGGCCGTGGTGTACAGTTCTATAATAAAATCCCAAAGTTAATACGTGATTTGCCAGTGGAATTATTTAAGAAACATGTAAAATCTCAACTTTTAGGCAAAGGCTACTATACTGTAGATGAGTACATAAATGACAAAGACGCATGGAAATGACCAGATCTGCAACCAGTTCCGTACAGGCTAGTGATACTTCTTTGTAAGAAATATACCAATGTATTTTATTTTTAAAAGATGTGCTGAGGAGTTTCTTTCGGCTTTTCTTCTCCTCCATGACAAAGCACCTTTCCGAAAAGCTGGTAAATTAAAAAAAATGACGTGCATAAGTGTATCAATGATACCTACATGAATAAATGATTTTGAATTTGAATTTGAATTTAAGAAAGTGTAAAAATTGTATGAAATAAATCTTTTTGTCGTTCAAAAGCAACATTTTTTGATTCAAAAAGATTTCGTTGTAATCCGTAAATATTCAAAAATATGCTATGATGAACATATCTGATGAAACTTTAATCAAATAATTTATTTTATTATGCATCCATCCGTCCACCTGCCACCCACTCCACCCGCGTTTAGAGGTCAACTGCTGGACATAGGCCCCCTCTAACTTGCGCCACTATGAACACACTATGACTCAACAATTTTTTTACCCGACTGCCAAGGGGATATGGTTTTCACGCGAATCTTGTATGTTTTTATGTTTGTATGTATGTATGTATGCATGTAATATTATTTATTACCTCATATTTTCCAAACCACTTATTATATAATTATGATATCGTTAGATTGTTCTTGATAACCCAAGTGTTCTTAGATAGTGACGTTAAAAAAACAAATATGGTGGCTGTGAGATTCCATTGTTTGAATTATCAAAAAAATAAAAATAAATATAATAATGGGTATCAAATTAAAGAGCTCTTCATAAGGTTTTCAAAAAAGTGTATCATAATAGCTTTCTTGATAGCAGGCGGGTTCTTTTTTATTTTTTATTTCAACAACCAATATCGGAACTAATTCCGGAATTCTGGAATCAGGGGTCAATATCGAAAACCAATTCCGGTATTGAGAAAAGTTCGTATAACATGGCCTAATTGCAAGTCTATTACTGCGTCCTGTTTTTAAGCTGAGTTGTCCTGGTTTCCCCAACTTCAAATCCTGGTTTTTTAAATTTGAGGTTGGCAACCCTACAATAACTGAAATGAGATGAAAACGATTAAATATGTTATTTGTTTATTTCAGTTTTAGACTCTTATTGCTACTATTAAATTTTATTCAAAACACCAAACGATAAATAGGTAACCCACATTTTAGCATTTCTTTTGATCTTGGCAACGATATGTATCGAGATAATTCCAAAAGTAAAATAAATGCCAGTCTTGTAGGTTCTTAAGTTACGTAATTACCCAGCTAGCTTAGTTTTTAATTAAGAAAACAAGCTTCTCCCCGTGAACCAGACTCGTTTGTTAAGCAAAATAGCGTCTAGCCGCCATTACGTGCGTCAATTTTAGCCTTGGAGGGTTTCGGTGCGAATCTGTTTATGTAAATCAGTATGGAAACCGGCTGATAAAGACACTGGTGCGTTGGAGAACGTGAGGACCCTTACAAACTCGCCCTTACGTCGGGTCCGCGATTGAACGTAGGTTTTTTATAGCGAGGATACAGTAATCTAGTTCAGGTGTGCTCCTGAGAATCCAACCCTATCTGAGGTCGCGTACGTTTTCAGATTTTATTGCATATTGAGACGTACTATTCTTGAGATATATTCCCCTCGCCCGAATATTACATCGGATTCCCCGGCTGTAAACCATTCGAGATCGAATTACGTCGCGTTACTCATATCGCCTGCCTAAAATCTAATATAAAAGTAAGAATTCTATTATTTATATGATGCGTTAATAAAACTACTGGTTTTATTCACATTCCCAATACTTGAGCCTTATCGGAATATTTTTCAGTGACTTTAGCTAAAGAAATACTCTCCAAGAACTCCAGGAGAAACTTAATAAGGAATTTTAATTTTGTAAGGATAAGTTTTATGTGTAATTAAAATTCTTTCCCGAACTCGTGACGAAAATCTCGAAAAAATACTGATGAAGTCCGAACCGGATGTACGTTGTATAAAGTCATGTTTACAGGAATTTCAATTAATGCATGTTATAATTTTGTAGTACCTATCTATAGACAGACAAAACCCACGTTCGTCCAAAGGAAATGATAAGTATTTATCATTTGTTACTCCTAGTATTTTCAGAGAAAATGCATGAAAATTGAGTTTTTACCTAATAAGTTTTTACCTACATTGTACTATTGGGCATACCATGCATGAACCATAGGCTTAAACCCAAAAAAAATATCTGTGTTGTATAAATATAGATAACAGACGAATACACAGAACGGTTATTAAGTAATAAGCTGCGAATATTGTTTTATATGTTCGCAGGTAATAAGGTTAAGCAATAAGTTTATAATATTTTTAAATATTGTGTTGTTGTGACATATGTTATGCACTGAATAAAATGATGATGATGATGCAGGAGATTTTTTTAAATAGTTAAAAAGTAATTAAGAAACCCTAAAAGATAATTATTCAAAAATTTACATCAATTTTGTATATGAAATAATTAGAAGCTGCAAAGTGGAGCCATTAAAACAATTGCTACAATTATCATTGTCCTGATCTCATTTCCACAAACTGTAATTAAAACAAAACGAGTACCGTCAAAGAGTTCAGTTTTCGCAAGATGTTTAACTGGTATTTATTATGAATCTAGAATTTTACTGAGGTCCTTAATTAAAATTGCAATATTGTAGATTCCGGCTTCATACCGTATAGGTACATACATACGTATAGGTACATCAATATTATAATAAAATTATGTAATTAATTAAAATTATAACACATTGTATCATAATTACAATACCATGTCGAGTTGGAATATCAGTAGTCTTTGCCAATTTAATAATGTATAATTTAACTGAAATCTATATAGACACGTTCCTTTCCAATCCTACATTACCTTACCCTTACCCTTTAAGTTAAACCCCAAAGTAAGAATAAATGGAACACTAAACTCTATTAATGTTCCAAATTTAAAGTTTTACCGTCTAGTAAATTCGGAGAAAATTGGGTGTGACGTACGGAAAAGATCCAAAGGAATAGTTTTTCACACACATTGCCGTTTAAAGGTTTATTTAAATACTAGCTGTTGCCCGCAGCTTCGCATATGGAAATTATGTTTTACCTTAATTGTACCTCTTGCAGAAGTAAATTTAAAAAACGGTGAATTTATATTGAAGTACTTATATTTAGTAATTTATATACTGAACCCACGATAAAATCACAAACGATTCCTCCAGGAGCGGGTTTTGAAAAATAAGCAAAATTCACATTAATTTTTATTTTTTTCTTTTTTTTGCAAAATTTTGAAAAACTGAAAAATATATGTTCAATAAATTTAAGCAAGCAACCTTTGTTGCAAATTTGAAGCAAATCGGTTGATGTTTTAAAAATATTCCATACAAACTTTCATCCCGTTTTCCGAGGAAACCTTTTAATTTTCCGGGATAAAAAGTATCCTAAAATAGGACCCAGAGTATTAGTAATAACTTTACCAATTTTCATCGAAATCCGTTCAAGGGTGGGTTCATGTGATGCCCAGACAGACAAACAAACAGACAGACAGACAATAATTCTAAAAAAAATATTTTTGTGCTCTAACACGTTATTGAAGTGCCCCCTAATCAAAATTTTAAAAAAATATATTCAATGTACAGAAAATTTGCCCTGTGAGTTTTATTATAGTATAGATTTAAATCATTAGTGCATTATAAAATTAATCTGCTTGATCCAGTGTAATACCACAATACGTAGTCGAATTTTGATATTCGAGAGATCCTTTTGCTATTTCCGCCGCTTGTCCATGTCTGACAGATCATTAATGGAATATATACGCCATCGCTCCGACACAGCAGAAGAATGAACAACGAATTGTGGCCTTTCTACTGTCATATGTGTATAGTTATACCTATTCATCAATCAAGGAAAAATTCGCTTACGATTCATTCGTGCACGGCAACATCGAAACTACATTTTCAGCGAGAAAGAAGGAACCGAAGGAAGGTAATATTTTTTTTGTTTAATATCCCACCAAATTTTAACATTTGGTGACAGACTGATAGACTAACAGACAGTCACGCAAGTGATTTTATTTAAGTACCTGTGCCAAGTTATATCTTAATATATATAAATTACGTGTCACGTTGTTTGTCCGCGATGGACTCCTAAACTACTGAACCGATTTTAATCAAATTTGCACACCGTGTGCAGTTTGATCCAACTTGAAAGATAGGATAGCTTTTAACTGAAAATAAAAAAAAACTCTTGACAGAACGAAGTCTGTCCGGGCAGCTAGTATACCTGTAATATACCTGTACGATGAAATCCTATCCGTATGAAAACTGCATCTGATATAACGAATTCTAAAGAAGTCACGTTATTTTCACAAAAGGGGTTCATGTTCATACAAAAGCCCTGTCAAAATTCAGATACAAAACGGTATTTTGAATCGTCGTGAGTCGTTTTCATTTGCGCCCATCTTTTAACGGGTGCTGTTGCCGTGGGAAAGAAGCGACGCCCAAAGCGCAAGGTGAGCTGCAATTTTATTCACCATCTGCCGAGGCACAATTGCGTGATTCGGCACTACGTATAGTTGAACAAAAACTTAAACACATATACGAGTAGAACGTGAAGTGCAAGATTGGTTTCGCTAGACACACAAAGCTTTACCGCGGTCTTCAGAAATTGTTCTACTTTAATATTATTACTTATCTTTTTTCTTCGACGCGACTACTTTCAAGGAATTTAAAATGTTAGACACATGTTAGTAGTAGATTATTAAGAACAAGTCAACAGCCTCGTCATCGTCGACAGTCATGTCCATCTGTCCATCTGTCCGTCTGTCCGTCTGTCCGTCTGTCCGTCTGTCCGTCAGTCTGTCTGAAGCAAAGCGGCGAGACCCTTAGAAAGCTGTAATTTGGCATGCATATACATATTTATTAAAACTTTATAATCGTAGAATAAAATATTGAAAAACATTTATGTACCCTGAAAAAAATGTTTTTCAATATTTTATTCTACGATTATAAAGTTTTAATAAATATGTATATGCATGCCAAATTACAGCTTTCTAAGGGTCTCGCCGCTTTGCTTCAGACAGACTGACGGACAGACGGACAGACGGACAGACGGACAGACGGACAGATGGACAGATGGACATGACTGTCGACGATGACGAGGCTGTTGACTTGTTCTTAATAATCTACTACTAACATGTGTCTAACATTTTAAATTCCTTGAAAGTAGTCGCGTCGAAGAAAAAAGATAAGTAATAATATTAAAGTAGAACAATTTCTGAAGACCGCGGTAAAGCTTTGTGTGTCTAGCGAAACCAATCTTGCACTTCACGTTCTACTCGTATATGTGTTTAAGTTTTTGTTCAACTATACGTAGTGCCGAATCACGCAATTGTGCCTCGGCAGATGGTGAATAAAATTGCAGCTCACCTTGCGCTTTGGGCGTCGCTTCTTTCCCACGGCAACAGCACCCGTTAAAAGATGGGCGCAAATGAAAACGACTCACGACGATTCAAAATACCGTTTTGTATCTGAATTTTGACAGGGCTTTTGTATGAACATGAACCCCTTTTGTGAAAATAACGTGACTTCTTTAGAATTCGTTATATCAGATGCAGTTTTCATACGGATAGGATTTCATCGTACAGGTATATTACAGGTATACTAGCTGCCCGGACAGACTTCGTTCTGTCAAGAGTTTTTTTTTATTTTCAGTTAAAAGCTATCCTATCTTTCAAGTTGGATCAAACTGCACACGGTGTGCAAATTTGATTAAAATCGGTTCAGTAGTTTAGGAGTCCATCGCGGACAAACAACGTGACACGTAATTTATATATATTAAGATATAACTTGGCACAGGTACTTAAATAAAATCACTTGCGTGACTGTCTGTTAGTCTATCAGTCTGTCACCAAATGTTAAAATTTGGTGGGATATTAAACAAAAAAAATATTACCTTCCTTCGGTTCCTTCTTTCTCGCTGAAAATGTAGTTTCGATGTTGCCGTGCACGAATGAATCGTAAGCGAATTTTTCCTTGATTGATGAATAGGTATAACTATACACATATGACAGTAGAAAGGCCACAATTCGTTGTTCATTCTTCTGCTGTGTCGGAGCGATGGCGTATATATTCCATTAATGATCTGTCAGACATGGACAAGCGGCGGAAATAGCAAAAGGATCTTCGCCATGGCTGCATCCCGTCGTGTTTCATCATCACCAACGAAATAGCCGAAACAGGACAATAAATGTTACTTTCGGTGAGCTGTAATATTTTGACGTTAACATATGCCACTTTCTGATGTCAATACGTCAACAATCGCGTCATGGTACACGCATTGCAGGGCAGAAGATCATTTTTGAAGTCACGTGACCGCTGTCCTGTTACGGTGACGTGGTCGCTGGCTGCCCTGTGTTTTAGCCAGATCATGGTAGGATATAGCAGGACAGGCCAATTATCGGCTAATATTGACCTGTTTTAAGAGTTCATGGTAAGCCCCCTGGTCGAATAACAGAACTGTGTTCTATTTCTGAAATTTCTCATCTATAGGTGGCTACTATAGTTTTAGGAGGATGAATTTATTAGGTAGGTCGAAATCTATGGTAGAGATCATCTCATTTCAAGCTGAACGCCACTCTACTTATCCTATCCAATCCACTGTCTGTATTGGATTCGTCCAATCAGCGATAAATAATTAAATAGGTATAACATTGTCCATTTTCAACAACAGGCTTTTTACTAATTACTTAACTCAGTAGCTAGGTAGGTAGAGGTACTAAGTAGTGTATCATCTTCAACTTCTCTGTTTTTACGTGTGTAAGATATGATGGCTCCTTTTTAAAAGTTAATCATATTTTTTTGAAATCGAGGAGCAATTTAGGAAATAATTGTGAAAACAGACTATTATTTTTGGCATTAAATGTTTATTAATCTCTAAATTATTTTCATTTTGTGTCTGCTTTATTTTAAATTACAAATATCGATAAATATACTATGTAGGCGGTAATTTATAACACACACGTGAACACAATATGTGAACACTGAAATAGCAAACCAGCAGTACGATAAATACCTACATAAATATAAATTATGTACAAAAAAGAAATCACGACAAAATTAAAATGCATAACAAGAATTTAATTTTAGCTAATCTCAAAAACTTCTGATCTTGCTTGTAGTCTAACCCTTTATTCAAAAGCTACAACCACTATTAGAGCTGCGTCCAATATAAAAGACAATATTTTTCGTATTTGTAATTATGCACACCAAGGAAAGGAAGTCAGTAAGTTTAATAATTTAATTTCGTACCTATGTAAGTAACTATTTTTATTACTTATAGTAAAATATTATGTATTTATGCTGTATTTATCATATATTTTAAACTGTTATTGCGGCGTATTACGTTTATCTGATATTACTATAAAGGTATATCAAAAACTCTTTTGAGACTAGATTGTAAGGATAGCGGCGCGGCGCTCTTTAGCTCAAATTCATGTAATAAAGTCCTTGCCCGTAGGAAACGCTGCCAAGACGCGAGATTGTGGCGCTGCGAAATCTCGTTCGAATCTCTGATTCTATTGTCTTGTAGACTCACTTGTTTATTATTTTAACCAATTGGATTTTATCTCGGAACAAATTCTCTCGTGTTATCATAGAAATATAGTTATGAGGCAAGGCCACTGAATGGTTAGTCATTTGGAGTATACAGGGCTCCATCCATCCTTAAATCTATTTTTTATCAACTGACCAATAACGCGTTTTTGCCCGTGTAAAGTTTGAAGGCCGATAGGGAGTACAGCAACTGTCCATTCGAAAAAAAAGAAAAGAAAACTAGCGATCCAACGTTAAACGACAACAAAGTGAACAGACACATAACGGCGAGCTTAAATCAGCTATAAAATCTACTAATAACACTAATAGTACCCGGGAGATTGCCAATTTATAGAGTCCGACCGAAACTGGTTTTTCAGCCGAAACCGAAACCGAAACCGAACCTTCGGCCTTAGGTCCAGTTTCGGCCGAAACCGAAACCGAAACCGAAACTTAGGGTGAGGCCAAACGAGCGTATTTTTGGCGCTGTGAATCACGTGAAATGAGCTGGTTTCATATAAAAGTTCTAATTCAATTCTTTGAAATTTGTATTTTACGCGATTTTACGATTTACGCTCGTTTGGCTACCCCATTAGGGTATTTTTTGAGCTGCTCATTTGTGGACTCAACAGAAAAAAGTAGGTTAAAGGAGCCGAATTTTTTAAATTTTACAAAGGTCATTTTTTGACGTTAGGTAGGTCAACCCTCAAGGTATCTGTCCCCTAACGTTGACCCACTACTTACGGGACACCCTGTATAGGTACTGAAATCTAGCGTGTTTTTTTACACATTTTTATTTGTACATTTTTATGTGTATTAACTGCCTTAATTTCGGTAAACTTATCTAAACGTAAACGACAAAATTTCAAAAAAAATATGGGTACCTATGGATGAACGCTGTTTTTAACCCCTGACGAAAAAAGAGGGGTTTTATAAGTTTGACGTGTCTGTGTATCTTTATGTCTGTCTGTGGCATCGTAGCTCCCAAACGGAGGAACCGATTTTGATCTAGTTTTTTTTTGCATGAAGGTGACTTAATCGAGTGTGTTCTTAGCTATTTTTAGTATCAAACTGTCGGGGGTTTTTTAAATTTTAATTTAAGATCATTTAAATCTTAGCCCCATTTTACTAAATACGTCAGTGAAAACCGCATGCAAATCGATTTAGCCGATTTAGAAATTACCCTGAACAAACGCACATACACACAAACAGACGAAAATTCTAAAAATAATTGCTATGGTCTCTTTTGCGTTGACAAATACCGCTCGTGATAGATTTTCTCAAATATCTTCCATGTACAGACATATCGATCAGTTACCGTTTCATTGTAATGGATGATTTGGGATATAGACTTCAAAAATAGTGCTACTTAGACACGAACTTAACCGAACGACGCGCGAAAATTCACGAACACAGAGTTTCGGTTTGGCCGAAAGTTTCGGCCAAATTTTTCCAAAACCGAAACCGAAACCGAAACTAGATTTTTTGGCCGAAACTGGCCGAAACCGAAACCGAAACCGAACCTTCGGTCGGTCTCTACCAATTTAGTTCCATGAAATTTTACGCTAGAATAAGGTCTCATAATGAACAAAGTGCAAGCTCTGATACAGTGTGAGCACTAAGTTAGAAAACAAACACTTCAGATCCTCTTAATGTTCTACTAGGTAGTGTAAGTACTTGCACTTCCAGAGTATTAGGAAGCTTCACACGCTTGCTTGCTAATCTCTGCAAGTAACTTTATTTAGTAGTGTGACGTAGACGGGCGGAATAGAGAAAAAATATCGATTTACTCCTACAGACTACAAACTAAAAACTAACTGATTGAATATTTTAATTTGGTAAGATTTCACTAACGTAATTAATATTACGATATGGTTTTTGACGTGATAACGTCTATTAAAACGATGAACGCCGGGCGCACGCACGTAAAAATGTAGCGTTCCGCGAGCGAGAGAGCGGCAAAAGCGATAGAGAGGCACGATCGGCTACGATCAGCCGAAGCGCTCAATTTTATCTATAAAAGTATGCAATCATTTCATCAATGTTTTGTCATGACGTTGTCACGTTAAACTACCGTCCGTAAACCGACTTTACAAACATTTTTTTTTTCAATATAATAAAAAATATTTACAAAACAAGACCGTTTATGAAAAAAATCTATTTATGGGTAAATTCTAATTAGAAATGCACTACCCAAAACAAATTAAGTTTTACTTCTGCAAAATAATGATCATAGCATAGCATACAACAAGCAGAGGTTTTGATGGTCTCTAGCTATGTATAGATTCACAACACCAGGAATATCATCGACACGTTACCAGCCAGGGATTGATGTAACCCGCTACGTAAAGAAAATAAGTTATTCCCGCTTCGTAAGTAAACAGAATAAAAATCTCTCTAAAATTTTAATTTGATGAACATAGCTATCCCATTACAATTTTGTTGCATAATAAATAATGACTGCACCCGCATGTTCGCGCGAAATTTTCACACGACGGAGTCCAATCCAGAAATCATTATGAGACCCTTAACAGGTATTTTATTAGTATAGCGTATCAAAAATCACGAGCCAGTCGTCATAACAGATGCGGGTGTCGCGTGCCGAGTCGTCTGCTGCTCTGTCAATACCATTACTGTTTAATCCCCTATCATTTGCAATGCAAGAGACAAACGAGAGAGGAACTACGAAATGTCTTCTTTTTCTACTCCAGAAAAGAGACGAGAACCAACTGTCGCTGAGTGTACATAGTTGAATTTGTGTTTGGATAAGACTGTTATTAAGGTATGTGTTGAATTTTTAAACGAATTCGAATAATGTCTGTTATTGCAAGATTATGAAATATCTTCATTGAAATTAAATAATTCTTGACAAAAAATTACCGACTTCAAAGTAACTGAAAAACTACTCGTCAGATCTAGACATGACAAGCATCAGCTTTCGATTAAAAAAAGAATCATCAAAATCAGTATACCTCCTCCTTTTTTGAAGTCGGTTAAAATCCCGAAATTCACCTTGTAACTAATGTAGCCCTTATGAAAACGCCCACGACTCGTGGCAATCACAGACCACAACGCCAAATTAGTGTATACGGAGGGTCCTAGGTAGCTTAGTATCAATTACCTTTATGAACACACTAAAGTGTGAAAGTAAAAGTATAGGACTCTACGACAAACGTCTTTAATATGAGAAAGCCAGGAGACATTTTATCCTCATATTGGCTTACATCTCATATCCCAATCATATCTAACCGAAACTTTTACATCCTTATATCCGAGACCGTCTTCCGTAAGATCAGAGCCGTTAAATAAATCCAGCTAATCGCTTCGGTTGGCGGGAACCTCCTCTCACTGTCCAGACATTCAATGCTTTCATTGTCTACAAAAGGCTGCTATCTCTACAGTTACAAAACATCTTCACGCTCACAAGGACGAAAGGAAAAAGGACCTAATTGTGTGAGTGTTAGGGTATTTTTTGAAATGCTGAAGAGGGTAAGCTTGCACAAAGCAGACAAGGTAGACAAGATTGATGTAACGGTCGTTGGCAAGTTTGCGCACGTGCTGAGGCCGGCTGCAAGACTTGTACCGTCTTAAAAGTATAAAAAATTGGCTAAGAATCTCATACAATACAGAAGACCCTATACAATTTATTCATAAAATTCGATGAGACGTTACTTTAAATGGTTCTACTTTACAAACGACTTCTTCTTAAGAGAAGGTTTTTATAAATGGAATATCTGGAGTGCAAAAGACAGTAGTAATAGCTAGTAGCTATTCTTAAAATTAAGCGTTCACAAAAATTTTAGTCGTGGTAATCTTTAGTGACAACATTTTCACAATTTCTGATGTGTTCGCCGTTTGTACAAAAGCTCAGGTTAAATAAATAAACGCTAAAACATAGAACTCTCAGACGGGACGTTGATAAGATAGTATTTTTTTAATTTACTCTCTAATTATTATATTTTAAGTCAGGATTTTTGTTTAACAAATTCACTCTTAATTATTATAGTCGTCAAATAGGAGTAAGAATATAAACAAATATTCAGCCAAAGTAGGAGAATTTTGGGACCACTCAATCCACACATTGGAGGATTGAGAGCTCCAAATAAACCTTAATAAAATCCAAGTAAACCGTTCAAATCAATTGATAAATTGTGAATAGCTTTCACAAATTCTGCACAATTTTTCCACATAAAAATGTTAAACATACATCTAGTAGGTATATTTTGAGATACGAGATTACAGTAATTTCTTAGGTTAGCGGATTGAGTGTTCCAGTTAATCGACCACAACTTTTTTACCATACGTTTCACAAATTTATCTTCCCCACGATGTTTTCACAATTTTTTCCTAAATTCCTCCTTGATTTTGAAAAAATCTGAGTAACTTTTAAAAAAGAGCCCTCAATCCACACGCACACCTAGGTATCTGCCGCCAAGTTATACCTACTAGCGGATACCTACTTTTAAAATGAACCATGTCAACTTGCACTTTAAACAACACGATTTCAGATTATCCTAAAACATGAATTGTCATCATTAATGAAGAGATACCTACTTAACCAGTTTACTTAATTGCAAGCAAATATTTTGTCTACCTATATTATTTGGATGAAATTACTGCACCTTGATAGTTACTGTCAGCCTCTAATTTAGGCATTCCTTAATGAGGCCCGGATTTGATTAATGAACTCTTTTACTGTTCCAATAAATAATTTATTAATCCTAGAAACTAGAGCGCGGGTAGTTACACTAGAGTAAAATTATACACTTCTCACTCAAGAGGCACCACCTATGTAATCCTAAGGTATCTTGGTATCTATGCCTCCTGCGGCTCCCGCAAGAAGGGCGCTAATCCTAGCTTACGCTTTTAGGTAGGTGAGTACTATTAAGAACATAAAAAAATATACCTACGCGTTAGGAAGCAGCTATGCTGACCTATGGCAGGGATATCATTCAGATGAATGTATGTACGGACGGAGGGTCGGTAGCCACACAAGCGGATAAACTACTATAAGATAATATCGTTAGGCCGGAGTAAAGTCGTAGGGTATAGTAGTAGTAGTAGTCTCTGTACCCAGTGATCTCCATCAGTGTTCATCGTTGTTCATTCATAATCGTCATCCATCCAACCAGTCGATGCGCAAACAATTTCACCAAATAAAGCTATGATAGCCATTAGCCAATCGTCGACCCCAAGAATATTATATTATAGTCTAGCTGGATAACAATCTTCATAGAGGTACCTGAAGACGGATGACGTAACACTGGATGGCCATTTTCAACCATTCACAGGCCGGATTGATGTTGTCTTTCATTGTAGGGTGTCCATACTTAGACCAAATAATATGTCCTAATTTGATAAGGTTTTCCAAAATGTTTACGGACTTTACGGTCGAATCCATATTTCGACGGACCACTTTGATCATGGAAAATAGAAAGAGAAGGAATGCCATCTCTGTAAATGAAGTGTCCATAAAAACGCGTAAAATCACGGGTGGCGCTGCGGTGCCGTATTTGCATATTTGGCGGACACTAACGGCACTAGCGCCATTCATTACGGGTGACGCTGCGGATGTACTAGGCTTAACTCGGCAAACTTCACTCCGTCTACAACAGCTATGTTCATATCGTGGTCATTCGACGTCAGCGCTATTGCCGTAGAACGGTGGTAGGTATTGGAACCTCTTGTCGCGTATAAAAAAAAAGAGAAAAAAAAAGATTGATTGTTAGCTTGCGGATTTAGAATTAAAGATGTAGGATTGGAGGTTAGAGTGTATGTGAGGTGACTTTAAAATGTAAAGAATCAAATTCTACGCGAACAAGTTATTTGTGTGAATTAAAATAAATGGTCTACTCCTTCGGCTCTCGTAGATACACTGAACTATTGGATCAAGGACCTCTTGCAAGCTTATCCTGTGGGAAGTCTATTTGAAATAAAAGATGATAATTTGAACCAGATCTTATATTGATAACTTCGCGAGTTACATGGCGGTTCGGTCCGCAAAGGTAATATTTAGACTAGGCTAGATTATGTTAAATTAAAGTTCAAATTATACTGTCCGCGATGAAGATAGGGCAACGGTTCCCGTGAGATACGATACGCACACTGACTCTACACTTTCTGGCCAGACAATATATTATTGAGATTGACTTACATGGTACCATGAACGCATCACTCCGCACGCGCAACGCAGACGAACGAAGAACGGCTGTCCATCCGGCGTGACGTCGCTGGGTGGCGAACCTCGAGATTGAAGCGCGAAGACAGTGGTCGCAGCTGCATCCTGGGTCGCAAGCGCGGGCAGGCGGATGGGAAAACGCGCGACGCGTGACGTGGCGTGATCATGCAAGATGCCAGCAGTAGCAGTAGAACACGGTGAATCCTTGGGATCGTCTACTGGTTGGGGTGACCGGCAGACACTAGAAGACTAGCCCTTCGGACGTCCCGTCCAAAGCAAAGCCGTCGTGGCGTGACGTGGCGTGGCGGGGTGCGCACTCCGGGGGGGAGCTCCTCGTCGAGTATGTCATCGGCGCCTGGAGACGACGAAATCCATCCTGGCTGATGATCTCGCGATCGCGAAGCGGGAGGAGTCCCGGTCCATCACGTAGAAATAAAGTTATATGAAACGCGGTCGTGAAGTTCTAAAATGGCGGCGGTCCCATGGCGCGCCGTACGATGAAATACGGAATAAGTAATCTAAGTTACATCAAAGGAAAACGGGTGGCGACCCAGCCTGATTAGAGAAGGTTAAATACCGCGAGAAGCATGCTCGCTTCTATGGAAAAAAGCGTTCAAGAGACTTCGAACATCTTAAACGACAAGGAATATGGCGGCGGCCACACGGAACCACGCCGTGTAAAGGAAATGAGCCGGTCTCTCACGCGGAACGACACGCGAGTCCCGCGCGAGCGCTTGAGCCGAACCAGTGTTGCCAGACCAAAATTTCAAATTCCAGGAGATAAGAACAAAAAAATCAGGAGATTGGTCTGATAAATCAGGAGATAAATAAAATACTTACTGAATTAAAATATTGTTAATTTTGTTAATACATTTGATTATTCTGTTTTACTGTCATTTTTTCGCTTACTTTAAAATCAAAACAATTATTGTTTTTTGAAGTGAAAACTTCTTTCATCGTTGTCGTTTGAAAGTCGATGAAACGAAAAAGAGACAGACACATAAATTTATAAGATTTAACGTGGGAGAAAATGAGATAGGAAGCATTATACAGTGTTTCTTTATGTTCGTGGTTCTCTTTGTGTTACCTTAAAAAGTGAAGTTATTCATAGATGGCGCGATGAATAGGATAGAAGATCCGTTTTATTGCTGGATAGATGGTGCTAGCTGCTCATTTTACTCTTCATATTATGTTAGGAGATGGCATTAGTTACCACTGTTTTATTATTATTATCTAACTTTGCATTCCTAAAACCTCCAAATTATCAAGTTTCCGAAATTTTACATTCGTCTCATTATCTTGAAACTAAAATTTTTGAAGGTTTCACTTCTACCACGTGTGAATTGCACACATTTTAGTTTTTATTTAATATTTTAGTTGTCAAAAATCCGGCAATAACTCTGGTAATCTATTAATTTCTCAATTTGATCGTTATGTTAATTTGTTAAAATAGTCTTTCCACCGTAGCGCTTGAATGCAGTAAGCGGTAAATATTCTCTATTTTGTAAGCTCAAACAATTACATGCAAAATTTAAATGTAACCTACAACATCAAGCTACTACCTTAAAACATACCTACTTATTTAGTTTAGTCGCGTAGTATTGGCGGACATTACCCGTCAAAACCTTTATACCGAAAGAACCTTTGTTCTTTTCCGTATCTGCTCGTAGCGACTTATTTATGTTATTGGGATTATTGCAAAAACACTCGTATTCGATTGAGTTAGGATAATAAATGTTATGGTGTGTCTTTGTGTCTATTTTCCAAATTTGATAGTGTTAGAAATTATTGATTCAGTGAATTATTCAAAACCCAAAAATCAGGAGACTTATTAATAAAATCAGTAGATCAGGAGAATCGTAGAAAAATCAGGAAATCTCCTGGAAAATCAGGAGATCTGGCAACGCTGAGCCGAACTGATTCAACAATCCGTTCGATGCCTTCCGTCGATATCGGAAACCGTACATCGTTCAGTAATGACAGACTACTAAATCATTCAACAGCCACAGACTTCAGTCAATATAATGATTTACGATAATTGAGATTATTAAATCGTTTATGCTAGAAATGTTACTAATATTTTTCTATGCGACAATATATGAATATGTCTCAGAACGGATGTTTAATTGCGGAGAAATAAATAAAAATGTATTACCATAGACAAACGTCTGGGCGAATATGATGATATCCAAAACGCAATAAACATCGATCTAGTCTATGCTTTTGAATGAAACTTATGTTGTCAAAATATTATTAATTGGATTATCACGAATCTCTAATCTAATGTAATATTCAGAAAGAAGATTTTATGACGATTCCGAAGATACCTATAATGTCTACATTCTGTCCGGTGGTTATCGAACAGTTCCTATATGAATGTCATTGACATTGTTGAATGTTCAAAATGTAATAATTAAACCAATATAGCGTTAAATTATGAGCTGAAGGCTATTCTAGATTGTACTAAGCTATGCAAATACTAAAATAAACAAGAATGATGGAAATCCATGCATTTCATTGTATTTAAACCAATGTAGTAGGTATTTACAAAATACACTGCTACACTCTATAGAGAAATAAACAACCGACCAATTTCCGCTTGGTTTTGGCGCACTTTTCAAACAAAATATATTTTATAACGTTTTATAACTTTACTGTCACCATTGTAAAATCTCACTAATAATTAATTTAAAAAATTCACACTACTACAAATCACGTTTTCGCACAACATTTGACTAACATTACATTGACTAACATTACATTTGACTACGTAAATAGTTGAGGTATACTGGCATTATGGAGGGTAGGTACTATGAATTTTTTTAAATATTTGAACTCAGCAAACTTCACTCCGTCTACAACAGGTATGTTCATGATTCTTATCGCTATTGTTTCACACTAGCGCCTCAATACTCCATACCTATTATGAAGGACAACATCAATCCGGCCTGTGATTGGTTGAATGGTCATTCCGATATGAAGTCATCGATCTTCAGGTACCTCTACAAAATCTATGATTCAGATAATTATATCCATGTTCATTCACTCACTCACTCTCACAGAGTACGTAGGCTGCGTTCCACTGGACGCTGACAACGCTCACAACGATCAAAACGACCCAGTTTTGCGTTCCACATGGCAACCACGGTCGTCATGGTCGCGGCAAAAACGTCATTGATGACGTCATTAATTTCGCTCACGGCACGCTCAAAATGACCCACCTCACGAGGTGGGTTGAAGTGCCCGTTCCACTTGGGTGTATAATTGTAACACTCACAAGCTAGTGGAACGGGAAAAACCGCGGTCGTGAGCGTGATCGTTGTGATCGTCTAGTGGAACGTAGGGTTAATCACTACCCCTACACGTTCCAGTAGACGATCACAACGACCACGCTCACGACCGCGATTTTGCCGTTCCTCTAGCTTGTGAGCGTTACAATCATACACCCAAGTGGAACGGTATAGTGAGCGACGCGGACGTGAGCGTTCAAGCCACAGAGTATTTACACGTTTTAGCCGATGATACAAAATGTACTCTATGATGTTGAGAATAAGACAAGTCTGAAACTTAGATTAGAGGATAAGTTATAATTTTTAAGCTATAAATAAACGTTACATAATTAATTATCAATTTTATTTTTACACTAGCAAAAAAGTATATCTACAAACAAAATTTTTTTTATGAAAAGACAAATTAATATAATAAAAAATTGCATAATAATTATGTTAATGATATTGACCGACGAGGAAAAATGTATACATGGCTATATGTATAGTGAATTAAACATTAAAAATATTAAAATTATTTACATAATTTAACATATTTCTATCAACTTGTGACCCCACGTCGAGCATCTGTTGGAGAAACTACTAGTTCCACTAAAGTATTTCTTGTCGAATCGTATAGTTATTTTTTCCATCACCATCCTTAACTTTTATAAAATTGCGCCAAATTTCTATCACCATCCATTTCTACCCAGTGTCGCCAAGTCTAAAAACTGGCGAGAGTAACTTCGTCGTATCTGGCAACACTGCAATTCGACCACTTCGACCCACCCCGTGAGGTGAGTTGTTTTGAGCGTGCCGTGAGCGAAATTAATGACGTCATCAATGACGTTTTCCCCGCGACTATGACGACCGTGGTCGCCATATGGAACGCGTTTTGATCGTTGTGAGCGATGTGAGCTACTACTGGAACGCAGCCTACGTTTTACTATACATTCAAGCTGAATGACAGATATGTGACATTTGACACTTTTGACAGTAGTTGTCAAAAAATACCGAATAAATGACGTTAATTTTATTACTTATTAGTGGTAATTTTAAAATTCGTAAGCAGGTGAGAGTTCTTCAATTTTAATTTAATTTAAGTACTATTTAACTAAGAAGTGAGAAAGCAAGATTGAATAATGATCAAACACTTTACTTTTAAGTAATTAACATATCGTATGTTTTATTGTTAAAATAATTTATGTTCTCTATTTTTGTAAGCGGGAGGTAGGCATGTAAATTCTCTGTACTTAATACTTGTCTTATAACTTTGTAAAACTTTCTAAAAGCACTTAGTTTACTTATATCATTCATCTCAAGCAATTACAGTAAAACGGTGATTCGTTTTTTATATTGTTAAATTTATTTATTTCAGTACGCATAAAAATGTCGCAAGCCGAAGTGCAGGACTTAGGTAAGCTAGCAGATTCTCTTGAAGAATGTCAAATAGATGAGAAAAATACTTCAGGCATAGTTCTGAACGACACTTGCGACTCAACGATTGAAGCGAAGTTCCCAAAACCAAGGCCCAATGTACCTCCTATATTTTTACATAAGCCAGTTAAGTTTCCACCACTAATGCCCAAGATTCTTAGCCAGGGAATAAAATTTTATCGTCCGTTTGTTGGGCATCACTACACTAAAATCTGCTGCCAAACTTTAGATGATCACAAGGCTTTAGTAGAATACTTCAAGAATAAACAATTACCATATCACACTTTTGGATACCCAGATCATAGAAAAATGAAAGTAGTTTTTAAGGGTCTTCCTAAAGATTTGGATTTGGATAATTTACGAAAGGAACTGGAAAAATCATCAATTCCAATTGTTAGACTTCATAGAATGAAAAATAAAGAACTTGCCCAAGATCGTCCACTACTTATACTGATAGTTGTTCCTAATGATGACAGTGGAAGGAAGATATTGCAAGTAAAAAAACTTTCACAGTACAACATAGATATTGAGCCACTGAAGTCGAAAAGCATTCAATGTCATCGTTGCCAAAAATGGGGCCATGCTCAACGCTACTGCAATGGTCCTGTGAAATGTGTCAAGTGTGGAGGTGACCACTTTTCTAAGAAGTGTACTAGAGATCCAGCTAAATTGCCCCCCAAATGTGCCAACTGTGGTTCTGAACACACGTCCAACTATAGACTGTGTCCGTTTTCTCCAACTTCTCCACAATATGTAAAGAAGCTAGCGGCATCTACTATTGCTAAACATATTTTTCCCAGAGTTTGTATATTGCCCAAAAAATTGGTTACTCCTAACAATTGCCACATCTTCCTTAGAGGAGGAATGTAAACTTGCCACATTTGTGGTTTTTACTTGAAACTTTTTGTTCTTTTTGATTTGAGGCGATATGCATATTATATACTTTATATGAAGCTGTATGCATATAACATAAATAAGTAAAATTGTTCACCTGAACTCAGGGGAGTTTGATATTTTATATTGTTAACCAAAGGTACAAATTACTTAACTACTACAAATAAGTTAAACAAGTTACTTTTTGTGAAATAAAAGAGATTGATTATGATGAAAATTTTTATTTACTTATTCATAGGTTTCATTTTTATTTTAGGCACTTATTCTATCTTAACTATATTCACAGCTTAATTTTACAATATAAAGTTATATCTATAGAAATAATATCACATACTTTTAATTTTCTGCTGCCTACTTGTTTTTAGTATAGCATCGTCATTTTCCACTCCGTCACTGATTGGGGTGACCATAACCTGTTAAAAGAAAAATATTTATTATCAGACTGAACATTAAGATAGGTAGGCCTTTTTAATATTACGATAAGTACATTTTCATCAAAATCTTTGTAATTATCTACAGCTGAGGATTCAAATTCAAGGTAAATAATTGTTAGACAATCATTCAAAACTTAAAACATTCAAACCTAGCTAAGCTTAAGTTACTACTCAGTATTTCAACTTATTTACATCTATTATATGCATCTGATAAGTTAATGCCTGACTGTAATCCCACTTGTTGGTAAGTGGCGATTAAGCACAGGGTAGTAAGAACTTAATAACAGCATGTTCCTACCCTCTTCTAATCTAACTTTATAAGACAGTTGATCGCGCAGATCGAATCACCATGATAAAGCATCTTTTCGAAATGGTACCACCATTATAAACACACAAAAAAAAATTACATGCATAGGTGTAGTCTGTAGATATCACTGATCACGTGCCAGCGTTAGAGCCACTGACGCCATAGGCAAGATTATTGTGAAGCCCACATAAGAAAAAAAATCGAGCTTTTTATATATTTCTATTTTTCCTTTTTTTTTGCTCCTTTGTCCCACCTCGCCTCCCCCCCTAACGCCGGATGTGCACTGATGCCTATATGAATAAATGATTTTGAATTTTGAAGGTAAAATATCATTAAAACTGACCTCGAGTTTAAGATTGGGAGCAGGCCGCGTGTTAGCATCGAGTTCAGTCAGCACTCGATCCAAGGTGTCGACCAGGCGGTCTGCGTCCTGCGTGGTGAACACCATGGGCGGCTTAAACTTCAGCACGTTGGCGTCTGGACCGTCACGACTTATGAGAATCTTTTCCTCTCGCATCCTGATTGAATAAGACATTTTTTGTTTTGATAAGCACATGTAACACCCTTTTAAAATCGGCCACAATTATGTACCTATGTGAATTACATAATGTGGCCGTTTCTGATGTTTGGAATTATGAAACACTCTGTTTGCAGATAACACTTGCTTAAGACCCTGAGAAGTAGCTACTCAAAGTTCGGTTTTAATTTGCATTATTCCATTAATGCTTACTTACTACTCACTACTTAAAAAAATTCACCAGCGTTCACCCATCCAAAATTACCGACTACGCCCGCTGTTGCTTAGCTTAAGCCGATCGACACAAGCCGCGGGGTAATATTTGACATTACCCGAAACAGACAACCAAATAAAAACAAATACGTACCTATCGACCACATGCTTCGCTTCAGCTGTGGCAGGGGTCCGCGCGTCCCTGTCAGTGACGAGTTCGACGCCCACGAACAGTCCCCTGCCTCTGACATCTCCCACTAAGTTATGCTTATTCTTCAAGCTCTCACACCGAGCCATCAAATGACGGCCGACCCGTGCCGCTCGCTCTAGAAGATTCTCCTCCTCAATGACGTCGAGAACGGCATTTGCAATGGCGCATGAGACTGGGTTTCCTCCGTACTGGAATTGAAGGTTTGAAATATAAAATATTTGATACAGGTTCAAATCATTTTGTAAAAGTTGTGTGAGATTTGTTTTTTAAATAGTGGACAAGCAAACGAGCCACCTGAGTAGGTAAGTAGCCATACCCTAGCCCCTAGGTCGGCAACCTGCGGCTCGCGAGCCACATGCGGCTCTTTGGATGTGAAGCTGCGGCTCTTTAGTTCCATACACAATATTTATTAAAAATTGAATGACACCATCGTCGAATGTTTCTATGTAACTAACTAACCAACTAACAAATGAAAATTTAGAGTCGTGTTTGAAACTTAAAACAACAATTTATGAGCCAAATTTATTCAAACTTTCTAAAACCCTGCAAAGCCAACATTTAATTTGTTTTCTCAATTGTTTGTTATTGAAGTATACATTAATATTGTAAGACTTACAATGTAAATAAATGTTTAATTCTTTTAATTTTTTACTTAAATAATAAATGATTATCTAATAATACCATACATTCATCATCTAATAATTAGATAATAATAATAAAAATTAGATTCTAATTTGTTCTGAAAAAACTCTACTTACACATGAAATAAAAATTATTTTTGCGAGTACTATTTATGGCTGGCAAGAAAAAAAATTGTGGCTCTTTAAAACTTTGAAATTTTGTAAATTGTAATTTTTGGCTCTTCTGACTCAAAAGGTCCCTAGCCCATGGACGCCAACACTAAAGGCGCGATATTACCAGTAGTATCCAGTATTATAATCCTTATTTTTTGAAGTGAAAACTTCTTTAGTACGGGGGTGACTTGAAATTTTATGAAACGAAACTGTCCAGTAAAAAGAGACAAACACATAAATTCTAAAGTGAGATAGGAAGCATTGTACGGGGGTTGGGTAGAGGAGTGAGGGGTAGGGGAGCGGAGTAGTGAAACCTACATTTATGTATCATCTTCCCGAAATTTTACATTCGTCTCATTGTCTTGAAAACAAAAATTTTGAAGGTTTCACTTCTACCACGTGTGAATTGCACACATTTTAATTTATTTATTTCTTAAGTTAGTAAGTATTTTCTTAAGTTACGCTGAAGAAAGCTATTTCGACGCACTTAAAATTCTTAGGAAATATCCTTAAACAAATGACATCAGAGGTGCCAAGAATCAATTTTGTTTAACATGATGGCCTTAAACTTTATTAAAGCCCTTTTAAAACTTCTCATCTCGAAGTAAATAACATAACTACAGCAGGTAGAATAAGTGGACCGTGACAACTATCTTCTAAGTACTTGTAAATTTCCTTTGATACAGTGGGTAGCTATCGAATACCTCGATTTGTCGACTAAGTTTTGAAATATATTGAAAAAGTTTTGTCCAAGTATCTAGCGAAGTTTAAAGTCGAAAATTGCGAGTGACACGCCTCCAACTTCCTCTTCCTGTCATCATATTTTATAACAACGTGAATATCAAAAACCAGCGCGAATGAACGGATTCCGAATATTCGCGATGTATTTTGATTAAATATTCAGAGCACATTCGAGTACACACTACACACCATTTGAAATACGTTTGGAGCATGAAAATTGCTGCAATTTTCTTTTTGTTATAGGTATTTTAGAAATCGTAAAAAAGTAAACAGTTTAAGTGTTAAAAATCTATTTGAATTAGAATAAAAAAATGTATTATTATATTTAAATCAACACTAACACACGACAATCATTGACACCTACATCACGGTAGAGAAATATTACCGTGCCTACCTAAGGTGCCTACACTGCCTACATTATAAACATAGATCGGAATAGGTAGTGCTATTTGGGGTTAACGACATCAAACAATATACTAATTTGAATAAGACTTGGGGATTGGGGCTTGTTACGATTTATAACTTGAAACGATGAAAATTGAAAATATTTTTATGAGGAAAATGCATTTATTACTTTGTTGCTAAACTACTGTCGAAAGAAATATAAACGAATCAAATAAAACTCAAGCATTTTACCATGAAAAATGTATTGTTTGTAAAAGAAAATTATTATGCGAAGGATAATAAAAACCCTACTTTCAAGATTTCTGTTTATAGGTAGGTAATTAATTTGCCATGCTGTTTTACCATGATTGGATAAGTTAAAATCTCTGGAATTGCATTGTTTATAGTGTTTATACGAGTAAGGTTGGCTATTTATATAGTCTAGGGTCAATTTTATTATACTCTCTAAAGTCTAAGGTATGGGTACATACTAATAATAATACATCAATTAAGATTCTCGAAGTGAAACGAGTGCGATTACAAGTTTTTATAGGTGTCATTATGAAATATATTTTTCCATTTAATGTATTTTTCCATTAATGTTTCAATCCATTTAAATATAAAACACGAGTAACCGCCCTCGCTTTGCTTCGGTTTTCCTATTTTTTTACACCTTGGCTTACATTATTGGAGTTTTATTAAGGATCCCTAATTTTTTTTAAATATAGCCTATGTTCACCGGGGATAGTGTAGCTTCCCGACAGTGAAAGAATTTTTCAAATCGGTTCAGTAGTTTCAGAGCCTATTCAATGCAAACAAAAAATCAAATCTTTCCTCTTTATATATTAGTATAGAGTATAGATAAAACATAGTTTATAAAGTCGTGGTTACTATGTTGTTTTTATCATTTTTCAACATACTAATCAAGTGGCGATGATTCCGTGACAATCAATTTGACCGCGCTTCACGAAGAACACGCGTGTTGTTTTACGTAACGTGACTAACGACTATCTTTTTAACCGACTTCAAAAAAGAAGGTATTCAATTCGACTGTATTTTTATTATGTTTGCTACCTCAGAACTTTCGAGTGGTTGAACCTATTTTGATGAATCTTTTTTTAATCGACAGCTGGTGCTTGTCATGTGGTGCGACTTTTTGAGCAAGATCTGACAAGTCGTTTTTGAGTTATTTTGAAGTCGGTTATTTTTTGTTAATAAAATTTAGATTATTAACGTCATCGTGAGCAATTAACCTAATAATAATGTCTAATATAGCAGTCATTCGATTAAGACGTTAAATATTTTCTACGGTTCAAGAATTACATTTAACTAACCAATTATAGGAAAAAAAAGTAAAAGAAAGAAGACAAAGAGTAGGTAGGTAGTAGTATTTGACAAAAAAAAACTATTAGGTTTTTTACACATTATTAAATGTGTTTGATAGTGTAAAAAAGACATACAAAAAAAAAAGAAAAATCTCGATATCATCCGCTTATTACGGTAAAGCGACTTCATTATTTTTGCCAATTTTCATTCCATACAAAATATATTTATATAATGCACTCGCTAAACATCTGTCAATAGTTCAATATGATACCTATATCACTGAGTAATTGCATATCTAGTTAACGAGGCAATTAATGCTAACAGCTGCACCGAACAATCATAGTAATTAAGTTGGCACCTACTACCTACTTACTTTAAGTGGTAAACAAGGTCGCAGATGATGATTGAAACACTTAATATCCTTCCTCGTAGGAAATAATAATTGTCAATATTTCAGTCATATTTTTGCTGCTTTTTTATCAAAATATAGAAAAAATCCAAATAATTGTATCTTGGCGCAGCTCTTCGAACAAGATTCTCACTCATTGATAGAACACCTGACAAAGTCTTTAACCTACTAAACCGTCTAAAGAACCCACGAGGGAATGTTATTGTCGCACTTATGACTCACTTTCAGAAAGACTTGGCTACTGAGTACTGGTCTCTCCTCTTGAGACCTAGAGCCTACGTCACTGTGCTTTTCCAATGTGGATTGTTGGAAGAGAGAAAGAAGAAAGACTTACCGTATTAAAATATTCGACTCCGGTATCTGCAAAGCTCTTCGCAATCTCTGGAGTGGTAACGACAGCCGCTACCGGGTGACCGTTGCCCATAGGTTTGCCCATGGTCACGATGTCGGGTACCACGTCCTGCGTCTCGAACGCCCACATGTGGGTTCCCACTCGCCCAAAGCCCACTTGTACCTCATCAGCGATGCATACGCCGTTCGCTTCACGGACATGCCTAAAAATATTGACATTACTAATAAAGGATATTATTTACTTAGAAGATACGTCTTATAATCTACTATAGAACTCTATGTGCTTGTTCATACTGACTCGCGGGCGCGGTCGCGGGCGCGGTCGCGAAATTTCAAACATATGAACTACTATGGAAGTGTTCACATACAAAACGCACGTGCGGTGTAAGTAGCGGGCACGCTAGCGACAACCGCGCGCGGCCCGCTAGCGGCAATATCAAACGCATGAGAATGTATGAGTGTGTTCACACTGAACTAGCGGCGGAACGCGCGATTATGTCAGGTAAGTTCAACCATTTTGAACTTGTCGCTAGAAACGATAGCACATGAATTCATTATGTCCCCAGATTAAAGGGTTGTTCTTTCATCTAAGATCATGTCCTTCAATACAGAAGAGTTTATTAGTACTATTCAGGCTAGAACTGATTTGATTTGAACTCAGATTTGGCAGAGTAAACACAGGCATCTTATGAACAGAAACATTCTTAATAAACTATGGAAGGAAATTGCTGAATTGTTTCCTGATATGGAGGGTGAGTACCTAAATGGAACTTTAGGTATAAATTTTCGGTTAAAAAAAGATCGTCGTCCATGTTTTCAACCTCTGACAACATGTCACAATCGCGCAAACGCCTGGCGGCCAGTGTGAACACGAATCCGCCACCGCGCCCGCGCCCGCGACCGCGCCCGCGCCCGCGCCGGCGCCCGCGCCCGCGCCCGCGAGTTCAGTATGAACACTCACTATGAGAATATCTACTATAATCTACTAAAGAGTTTTCACAAACATTCGTTTCAAGTTTCATAAATTAAATATTATTTTAATGATGCTTTGTTTGCACACCGTACCCATGCGTCGCAGTGACGTCATCGACACCAGGTCCATTCTTTTAGTAAACGGGTTGTACTTAATATAATAATATATTGTTTGTCACAAGTGCAAACAATGTGTGAGTTGTGACAAACAATGAAGAGTGAGTTGGATATTTGAAGATTTAAAGTTTCAGTTTGTTTTTTACGCAGAAAATCGTAGTAAGTTTAAGTATATAAGTTTAAGTACGATGGTGGGTAGCAGTATTCTGGGCTGATTGTTAAATTTTATTATTTTCTTTCAAAATAACCTCAAAGAAACGTAAATTCTCTGTCTCAAGTGCGGCCACGCCGCGGCCGCCGCACCGTGGCTGAATCTATAGGTACTTAGTAGTACCCATAGATGTAGATCTATGATCATTTCGCATTCAAAAATAGGTCATTCTAAATTTTAGTAAAAAATCACGCAACCATCACTACTTTATAGTATCTCGCTGCACTCGTTGACATACCATAAAGTGCGAGCAGGGCGAAGTATATTGCGCATGGGCGCGCGGGCGTAGCCAGGTTTTAGTTTCGGGGGGGTTCAAGTTTCGGGGGGGGGGGGGGGGGGGGGGTGTGTGGTTCAAGAAAATACAACGACTAACGGCCGGTCTCAATATTATACTGTCAGTGAAACTCTGGTACATATTTTCTTTTCCTGGTATACATAAATGACTTACCTCATTATGTAAAAAACCAAGCGGATATTGTACTATTTGCTGATGATACATCATTAATATTTAAGTGTGATAGGAATAAAGAAAATTTCGACGACGTTAATAGTACTCTTTCGTATGTCTCGCGTTGGTTCACTATTAACAATTTACTGTTAAATGCAAAAAAAACTAAATGTATAGAGTTTGTACTACCTAATGTTAAAAAAGTCAATAAACTTATTAAACTTAATAATGAAACATTGAATATGGAGGAATCCACCGTATTTTTAGGGGTGACCTTAGATAATAAACTTCAATGGGACCCACATATAACAAATCTCGCGACTAAACTCGGTAGGGCTGCTTACGCTGTTAGAAAAATAAGGCAGTATACTGACATCGAAACTGCTAGGATGGTTTATTTTGCATATTTTCACAGTATTATGTCATATGCCATCTTGCTGTGGGGCAAAGCAGCCAGTATAGAACAAATTTTCATACTACAAAAAAGAGCTATTAGGGCTATTTATAAACTTAGATCTCGTGAAACTTTGCGTGACAAGTTCAAAGAAATAGGTATACTTACAGTAGCCTCACAATATATCTATAGTAACGTGGTTTTTATACGGAATAATATAAGCGCGTATAAACAAAATTTTGATATCACTAATCGCCAAACAAGAAAAATGCACCAGTTAGTAACGCCATCTTACCGTCTTTCTAAAGTGAAGCGATCTTTTATGGGCCGTGGTGTACAGTTCTATAATAAAATCCCAAAGTTAATACGTGATTTGCCAGTGGAATTATTTAAGAAACATGTAAAATCTCAACTTTTAGGCAAAGGCTACTATACTGTAGATGAATACATAAATGACAAAGACGCATGGAAATGACCAGATCTGCAACCAGTTCCGTACAGGTTAGTGATACTTCTTTGTAAAAAATATACCAATGTATTTTATTTTTAAAAGATGTGCTGAGGAGTTTCTTTCGGCTTTTCTTCTCCTCCATGACAAAGCACCTTTCCGAAAAGCTGGTAAATTAAAAAAAAATGACGTGCATAAGTGTATCAATGATACCTACATGAATAAATGATTTTGAATTTGAATTTGAATTTGAATTTATCAGAGATAAAAAGTAAAGAATGATCTCCCGGCAACTGCCGTCTCTCAAATCAAAAGTAAGCCAATAAAAGTAAGATCATGGGTAGATAATATTCCAGTGACATTTCTGCCTCTGGTTTTTAAGTCCCTCTGAAAATTTCGTTTTCGCATAACAATATTTTTTTTTATACTTTTATACTTTTTTTATACTTTTTATTATAAAAAGGAACTCAGTGTTTTTGATTAAAAACTTATTTCATTTTAATATTAAAATAATAATTTGTTCAAAATGTACTGTGAATTTTGCGGATGAAGTTAATAAAATAATGTTATGTGTAACCTGGAACAATGCTCCACTAGTAACAAAACGCAGCATTTGACGTTTAGCACTCCGACGATGACATGTTATTGTCATTTGACATTCGTTGATGTCGCTTGGTTACCCAAAATAAAAACAAAGTGTATTTTCTCATAATTTTGGTATTATTAATTAGTTTTATGAATAAATGAAACACATAGCTCAATAATTACCGTGAGTATAGACTTTATTTGTTGATAAAATAAAATATATTATTATGTTTAGTAAACAAAAAAATGTAGTAATTGTAAATTGTTGTAATAATTGTAGCAGTGATAACCTAGCGGTTATAACGTTGGTCTCCCGAACGAAGTGTTTATTCCCACTTGACCGTGGCCCGAGTTCAAATCCTGGCACGCACATCTAATTTTCAAATATTATGTGCGTAGATACAAGTTAATTATCACTAGCTTCGGTGAAGAAAAACAATAAACATCGCGAGGAAACCTGCACACCGGAAAATTCTCCATAAAGTTCATAAAGGTGTTTGAAGTCTACCAATCTGCACTTGGCCAGCGTGGTAGACTATGGCCTAATACCCCTCACATTGCGAGAAGAGACCCCGAGCCCAGCAATTATGGGTTGTTGCTTCTTTTTGCTTTTAAACAAAAAATTTGTTGCCAAATGTACTAAAGGAAGTTTCTTTTCAGATGAAGTCCAGACCCTTCACAAAAGATGAAGTATCTTTCTTCATTAGGCCAATAGCTGTTGATGTAGCAGGGATACACCATTATTTCTGAAGAGGCGAAATGTTTTTGCTATAAATTCAAAATATATCTAACTTAAAAAGCTTTGTGTTCTTGTTTTATTAAAATACCTCCTTACCTAAAACTTTAAAGATAGGAATTGTTATGAATTCTCATTCACTGCCGTTTTTAACCGACTTCAAAAAAAGGAGGAGGTTCTCAATTCGACTGTATTTTTTTATGTTTGTTACCTCGGAACTTTGGACTGGGCGAACCGATTTTGATGATTCTTTTTTTAATAGAAAGCTGGTGCTTGTCATGTGGTCCCAAAGAACAAGGCCCAAAAATTATTTTTATTTTTTGTAGCGTCTTAAAACGTCAGTTATACCGAAGCAATTCAATATTTTTTTTACGTATTTTAATATTAATACCTGTACGTGTATTACCCAGGGTAAAATAATTTTATTAATAAGTGATGAAATGACTATAATAATAACAATGATGTCGTTATTGTCCATTTTCATTCGGTAAAAATGTTACCATTTCATACTTTTGTACTCTAATAGTAGAAAATATATTTTGATAGTCGTACGTATTTTCTGATTTTAATTATTTCAACTTGTGTAAAGTGAGTAATTTGGGCAATCTTTAATAAATAAATAATATTCTGCTTGAACTTTTTTATTTTTATATTTAAAAATATTACCTTTCTCCATGTTCATGAAATTCTTATATGTAATTTAATCTTTCAGTAGTAGAAAAATGGCAACTTTTGAATCGTTTTTAAAATTGACGTTGGCGTTTAGTGATCACATCGTGACATTCGTGGCATTACATACTCTTCCGGCACCGTTGTTTTGTTGTGTACCAGCTACTGTATGTATAATACTTCTATGGTTATAAAACATTCAATATCAAAATACTTTGGTTCTGGGGTGTGCCTGCTGAAAATTCTTATATATCTAAGCTCAGAAATTAATGCTGCATTTTTTAGAATATTTTTTATTTTAAGACGCTCAAGTTGAAAATGAAATAAAACTATGTATGGCAGTTTGGCATTGTTCTTTTGAACGAGATCTGACAAGTCGTTTTTGAGTAACTTTGAAGTCGGTTATTTTTTATTAGTAAAATTTAGATTATGGATTATGTTTAATCTGAATCTAGGTAGCCTATAAACAAAATTGGATTCACACAATTCAGTCATATATTTTATACGAGGACAATTTCGGCGATCTTGGTATCGTATTAAAAAGGCGGAATCAAATACACAGGCTTCACAAAATTCATTATCACTCTTCACTGATTAATAAATCCATGATGTTTTGATAAATTTTCTTAACAATATGAGATATCTACCAATTATCCGGCGAAATCGAGCGATGTGAAAGACTCCGATAGTTGGTCACTTCTATTACCGACAGTTAGCTGTCAAAGCGTTATTGAGACGCAAGTATTTATTTTTGTATGGACCAACATACCTACGGTATGACTTGGCCCTCCGAACGGTAGATCAATGTCATGGGTAGAAATTTTCTATCCACCGAAGGTTATTGAGACGCAAAAATTGACAAATATGACAGATGACATACTAATGATAGCCTTTTCTACATTTTTCTAACTGTTAGTACATTATTGAGACCGGCCATAAAAGTACATGACAATAACCCTAAAGAAAATTGAGACTTTATTTTTTCTCACGACGTATGTAGTGCCATCTATTATTAGTCTAGTCAAAAAGGTCAAAAACGTGTTTAATAGAAATAAAGCTCCCAAAAATATATATGATAGCTCATTCGATTCGGAATGACGTCTAGAAAAATGTTTTTTAAGGGTTTATTAGCACATAAAAATGACAGTCCTTAACATTTCGGGGGGGGTTTGAACCCCCGAAACCCCCCCCCTGGCTACGCCCATGATATTGCGCACTCACTTTCAATTTTAAAAATAATAATATATTAGTAAATCTCTTTAGTTCATACAAAACCGTTAGTTAATAAAAATTCGTACCTACTACGAGTAAATTTAAACTGTCCATTTGCACGTATTAATAAAATTTAGTTTACCTATCTACTTAACTACTTAATACGTGTAAACCGAACATAAGACTTAATAATCCGTATCTTTGTGTTTGGAAATTACTGCGATTATAATATTCATTATTCAGCCAGCCATTGCAATGCAGCTGACGATGACCTTGTCCGAGAACTTCGCTTTCGTGTTCTATTTAGGGACGAGCTGCTGAATTTTTGATCATGAAACAATGGTTTCAATGAAAACATGCTTCGTAATGTGAATCCTACTTCCGACTACTTCGCTACAATGGCTACGTGACCTTTATCATATTATAATATAAAAAGCTATTAATTAAACAATTATAAACGTATACACATTCATACTAAATTGAAATAATGATCTCAATCCGTAAATTATTATTTTCTTAGTGTTTTTTGTCAAAACAGAAAGAGTCGGCTAAAGCTATGTAGGTACCTACATCCACACTATGTTATTTTATACGCTATGTTTCTCAAATTATATCTGTTTTCAAATAACAGACTTTAGTGCTCAGATTTAACTTTTAAGCTTCAAAAGAGAATTACGATTAAGAGATACTAGAATAGTATAGTATCTACGATTTTGAAGTTCTAACACAGAATAAAAATAGTAGATAATTATAATAAGTATAAATATGTAAATCCATGACGAATTACAGCGTTCTAGCAATAAAGGTCAGTAGCTAGGCCTCGGAAAGACCGGACGGACGGACATGACGAAACTATGAGGGTTCCATTTTTACTTCGGAACTCTAAAAACTTAAAAGAATTTAAAAGATTTCATACAATGATATTCTATACAAAATTAATATTTGAACAAAATATTTTGACAATTTTTAATACCAAATAATTATTAACTAGGTTTAATATTATTTCCTATTTCAATTATTAGTATTTACAATATCAAAATGAAATAGGTGCTTATCAAGAAACTGAGTCGTAGTTTGGGGTAGTTAAGAGCCTTGAGTACGATATAAGTAATTTAAATTACAAACAAATCATAGGTTGGAATCTTAATACGACCAAGTTAGAAACAAACCAGGCGTGATTAGTGTAGAAACTAGAAAGACAATATTAATTATGTTTCCAATTTAACCCTTAATTAACACGAAAACAAGATTTTCGGTAGAGCAACATTACTTTGGAGCGCGGCAAATTGCTAACACAATGAAAAATAAACCTTCTTGTGTAAAAAATTGTGTGTTCGCTTGGAAGATAATTCACGACATTCATAAATCGTTGTTTCAGTCATTCATCGACTCTGTTGAAGTTAAATACATTTTCAAAGTTTACTTACTCGAAAACACGCTTCAGGTATCCATCAGGGGGGATAATTTGTCCACCGCAACTTTGCAAGCTTTCAGCTATGAAAGCGCACACGCCTCCATTTCCCGCAGCTTCTTTACAGATTTTTCCAACTTCATCCGCGTACATTCTCCCTAACTCCTCTTCCGACAGGGAATCCCGGGGATATGTGTACTTTCCCCGGTACGTATCGGGAACTGGCGCCTGGATATCGAAATAACATTTTATAGCATTTGTTCTCGGGTGAAGATTGTGTTTTTGTTACTTTGTTTGGAACGAAATACGCCCCGGTTTTTCTAACTTTGACTATGATTCTTTTCCAGGAACCGTAATGTACGGTGAATGTTCACATGAAATGGCGTGTAAGACCCTTAGCTAAAATAATGAGTGCTTTCGCTGCGTAAATACGTGATACTAAATGATATGGACATGAGGAAGTCTAGCAGATATGTTTATTAATGAAGTAATATTCTTATAATTTGATACTTAGAATATGTAAATAAATTATGATTGATTTTTATTCTCTATAACAGCCGCAGCTCACATACACGCATGTAGGCGATAGAGGCATTGATTAGGACTTTGGGATTTTAATACAATTACATAAAATTTTAAAATATCCTTTTTTATCAGGTTATAATATAAAGTAGTTGATTCAAAGCTTTCGATGTTACAAATAACATCATCTTCGCCTTGATAATAACTAAAATATTAAATGTTTTTATAACGTGTAACCCACTCAAAATTTACTTGTATATGTTATACCAATGCTACGACCAAAGTGCATGACTGAACTGGTACAGCGAAAAACAAGCAAATCGTGAATCTCGTTACTACGTAAAGTCTGCAATCAGTGGCCTTAGTGCGAGTTTTACGTGACATAACGGGCTCGCTACGTAAATGCGAATTGGCTAAAATTTGTATGGGACCGAAGCAGAACCATCTAGCGGCAGTGAAAAGAAAAGCTTCGGTCCCATACAAATTGTAGCCAACTCGCATTTACGTAGCGAGCCCGTTATGTCACGTAAAACTCGCACTAAGGCCTCAGTCGTCGCCTGAACGCGTGAGTAGCGAGCGGCCGCGAGTATGACGGGAACTCACCACGTGAACCCAGTCTGGCTTCGCGGGCCCCCCTGGGAGGTTCAATTTGTATGGCGAGATATCGATCATAGACGTAAGGTGTCCATGATACGCGCTGGAACAAAGAGGCGCTAGAGCACCCTAGAACACTTCGAGGAGCTCGAAGTAACGAAACATACGAATCTACTACTGATGATCATCTCATTCATACTTTACATACACGTACACTTCATAATAAACAATTGGACTGTTGTTACATTCAATGATATAGAAATAATATTTATACAATTAATTCTGACGCGATTAAAAAAAAACTTAAAATTCATCTATATCAATACAAAATTTGGTTGGGGAGTATTTTGAAAATAAGGTAGGTAATAGGTATACATATAAAAACAAATAAAAATGTATATTTTTCAAACAATCATCAATCACGATTCTTTCACACATATAAACCTAATCTTTCCAAATAAAGACAATCTCAACAAATAAATGCTAGGTCGGTACTTACTGGTCTAGAGTAATAACATCCTTCTTCTTAGTGTGGGTCCTCGCCAGCCTCAAGGCCAGATCGTTAGCCTCAGACCCTGAGTTCACTAGGAAACACACTGAAAGCGGTTTGGGGAGAGTGTTCACTATTCTCTCCGCGAGGATAACTAGCTCGTCGTGAAGATAACGGTTGTTTGTTGATATCAACGACATCTGATTCCTCCCCGCTTCTACCACGTGAGGGTGGCAATGTCCCACTAAAATGTGATCCTATCATCAATTTATGTTGAACACACTTTAATTAAATGTTATTGGTAAATAAATTTTATCTTAAACTTAAGATTTTTTTTTGTTTTTCTTTAACCTCTTTGCAGGCATGTGTTCCAGAGTGATGATTGATGGAAGGAAAATGCTTTTCATCAAGGAACATGCATCCAAAACAATGCCAATAGGAGCATGACAATAAGAAAAGTCATTTGAAAGTTATCTCTTCCTGTCTAGCAAACAGCCTTTTACAACGTGTTAGGTAGTAAATCGTAATGCTATTTTTACACAATTACCTATTACAATCATAATCAACAGATCAGAAGAAAAATACTCAATGTAATAAAAGCTTAAACACTTATTTTTTTGCAAACATAATTGCAATCAAATAAAAGTTGATTACGGTAGGTCAAGTGCACATGAAAATAGAATTGATAAAAATAGAGCGCACTAACCGTGAGCAACGTTATTGATGCAGTCGAGGTAGCGGTCACCGGATTCATCATACATGAACTGCGCGATTCCCCGAACGATTTTCAATGGAGTCGAACGGAAAAATAACTGGCAGGCAGCCCTGAAAAGTTTTAGCTTTAGCACCCCGCCCGAAACGAGTATTTGCAAAACAGTAGCTCGAGCACGAATATTTGCGAGAAAGTATTCGTATGGTTAACGTAAGCAATTTGTATGGCATTTTTTCAAAAGCGCCCCTATCGTGCGTAAATGGTACTAAAATGCCATACAAATTTGACAAATTGCTTACGTTAACCATACGAATACTTTCTCGCAAATATTCGTGCTCGAGCTACTGAAGTTCGTTTTAGTACTATAAGTAGATACTATTATTTCTTCTGTGGTTTTAGTCACTTTCAAATGCAATTTTAAAATGTGAATGATTGCAATTTGTTTCGCCTTGTACAGTTCTGTTTTTTCATGTGGAAATTAATCGAGAACGCTTACCCAATGTGTTTTTCGCGTAGCTTAATTGTTTCAGCTTTAGGCATGGACTGTAGATAAGCCATTTTAATAAGGCTTTTAACTATTACAGTATCTAAAACAAACAAAGTTTATTAACTAATATTTTCCTCATTTTTTAAAAGTAATATAAATTGTAAGACAAGCATTATGCGTGTATTTATTTTAACCTATACCGACCAACCCACAACTTACATTATATAGCTGTTACTATTATTTAAACTATTGTAGTTACAGTAAAGAAAAAAATAAGATAAGAAAAAAGTAAATTAAAAATGTATAATTTAATTACTAGCTATTTAATAGTTCCAACATAGTATATATATAATAGTTATTTCTAGTGGAAACATTAAAAATAACGAACAAAAATTTGTACTTACCGTGATGAATAAACTGATAATTGCTACTAAACGATTACGCGTTTAAATTTTCCCGGTGTTCTAAAATTAGCTGAGTGTGGAAAATCTAGATAAACCTATGCACAAGTACACGTCACGTGCTACGGCCGAGCAGAAATGCTACAGCACGTAGGATACTAGGTGAATATATAGCAGGAGGAGCGCGCACGCCCTCAACGGGACCAATGAGAAAGAGTGCGCGTTATCTACGCTGTGTATATGATAAGCGTGCATGATGACAAAAGTCGCCGGCCACGCGGCTGCTTGCGCGCTAGCATGGTGCGGACGCATGCTAGTTAAGGGGAAGACATCATTTTGATTTAGCAATGTTTTTTTGCTACTATTATTCTCGTATTCGAAAGTAGGGTAAATCAAGTAAAAATCGTCTTTTTATTTATATTAAAAAAGAAATCATACGTAACTACTTTTGAAGAACTACGGTTGTTGCCTCTGAATTCAGTTGCAGTCCTGAAGAAATCTGCTTCATTAAAAAGGGTAAGGACCCTTTTTTATTTTTATCCATAGAGTGCCAGAAATACCTATGTGGGCGTTTCATTCTAATAGGGATATCAGTATGTTTCCGGAGTTTTCAGTGTTACTCATGTTCTTAATTCCTTATAGTACAGCGCTAACTAAAGTTAACAGTATACATACATAACTTTAAAATAGAATAAGTAAACCACAATCTTTCCTTTACGTAATTATCTTTAAAGCTGAAGCCAAACATTATTTTATTGATAGCTCGCACTTGTATGTAGGTAGGTACCTAAACGCTTATAATTGTACGAGACTCGAATATGATATGAATTACGTAATTGTGCAATACTCAATTGATTATGAGTATATGTTCGACCTACTTAATTACTGTGTTAATAACCCAGATTACTTTACTAATTATTTATTTATCCTAGTCCTATAGGTAGGTATCCTAATTATCATTTTTCCGCAATCAATGCAGCTGTAAGTAGCTAAGTACATCGAATAAAATAAGTTCAACAGTCGCTAGTTGTTTAAACAATGCTTGTATGAGGTGTCCCAACACAAAAATTACGCAAGTTTTGAATTTGATTATAGAGCACGTAGAAAAGGGTTCAATGGAAGTACTTAACCTATGAAACCTACAAAATATTATAACATCCGTCTATGCTTGAGTTCAAGCCAATCTACTTGTAGTAAAATAATGGTCAGTTTGCTTTACAAACTATGATACAGCCATTTAGATTCTACTCTGTAAGCGGTTGAATAAGTCACGCGTTTAAAAGGTAAAGCAGTTCCACTTACCACCGATCTGTCTGCTTGATATTGCCGCCAATCGATAAAAAAATAAACGTCATAACACAACGAACAACTAATCTCCACTCCACATAGTACGAAATAAACTTATTAGGTCGGTACATGAAATGACATTACCATCCCTTTATGAAATAAGATACACTGTTAATGCGTTTCATTTTCATTTCATGCTATCTATATTACTATCATTTACCATTGACGTCATTTACGCGATGTTACTAATGACAGTAATTAATGTTCAGTAGTATTTTATAAAGTAGAAATATTAAAATTTATCTGTCACATAAATATCTGCCCCAGCCGGCAATTGAACCCGGGAACCCGCTTCGCATATAGGGTCACATTTTATAAAAAAACACTTCATTTAAAAGTATTTCTTGAACAATAAAATATTTCCTGACGATTCAAAAAATACACACGTAATTGTTCAAGTTTTCATTTTTTCCTTTTTTGTCTAATTTTGTTCTGACTCAAAAACTAAACTAATTTTCACTAACAGAAAGCTGTACACAAATCGATATTGCCATTGGTTACATGGAGACAATAATTATTAAGGATATCGACAACTAATCGTGTGACCTTAGAACTACAACCTAAGGCTCTTGATAAAATTAGAAATTCATCACACAATAGGTACTCATACACAAACACCGCACCCGCAATAAGATTTGCTATCATAAAAAAATAGGATAAACACTATATTTATCGGTCACGTAAAAATCTGATTCAACCGAGAATCAAACCAGTCCTTGTTATTATTGTCGTGTGATTGTTATTATCACAATAATCACAACGCAATTTTATTATGTAAACATGCTATGTATTACTTACCTTAAATGCTACGTTAATAGATATTTGTCTTTAGCTGTTTTATTCCGTCATCAGAACTCCTATTTATAGTAACAAATGTACCTATCCTACGTCTGATATCTATGAGATGAGTTAGATAACGCAGTGCATATTAAATCAATACTTACGTATATGTACAATCTGTTCGTATTTATTTGCAACTGCAATCGTAGATAATTATAACAAAGTGTAAAGGTCATTCATGAAACATCAAAGATGATAAACTGCAATGCGCAAAACAGTAAGTAGGTACTTCATCTATTAATTTTCTGAAAAACCTTAGAATAATAATAAACTGAAAAACCATACTGTAGATCTATGTAAATATTTACATCTACTAAAGTTTTAATTCTAATGGATGTGATATGAATGGATCTATTTACGATTAAAGATTTAATAGAATAAAGGTAGGAAGAGAAGTTACACTAGAAAATTTTTGAAGTAGGTACGGACCTACATATCTACCTAACTTAGTTTCTTCGATGTTCAAAGTATTTACTTAATGTATTATTTTATTTCTGTATTACATTATCCCTTAGTTACTAAGTAGTCGCCGAGACCCTTAGTCTAATGGTGGCCACTCACGGTCAGTCCATCGCGTCAAATGGCGTGATATACAGCCAAAATTTGATCGTGAATGTGAAAAACTGATGGCGTGATTTAAAAAATTTGTATGTCCAATCGCGCCATTTTGACATATGTCGTTTGGCGTGGCTCCAAAAATGACGTGATGGAATGACCGTGAGTGACCACCATAAGCCCTTAGTGTTAGAAAGCTGAAATTTGGCATGGATATATTACTGTAAAAGCCTGTCCGTATATTGGTAAATCTTAGGTTTTGAAAGATGTCATTTTCTTTCAGAACAAACTCTCGGTCTTATGAGGGATCGATGGGAACTATGTATGCAGTCTCCGATCTCTCATGTCTCATTAAACAGATCTCCAGGTGCAGGTAATGCAATTCGCAAAAATACAACGCAAATCGTGTAAAAAAACACAATATAGCGAAACCAGGGCACCAAAGTGTTTGACAGGGATCTGTCTATTGGGCAAAGTCAGGCAGGTTACAAGGTTGAAGACCGAGTCCGGCAACGTGGTTTATTCGAAGCCATGGTGAGAAACTGAGAGATACTACCGAGGGTCGTGTGCCTCCTCTGAAGCTCCAGACCCTTGAGAAGAGAGCGATAAGCGAGCTAAACTGACCCGACACTACACAGACTCCTGGACGTCATCAGTCAGTGCGGTGACTCTGTTCTTCAAGAAGCTAAAGCCCTTTTGAAGAACTACAGGCCCATTGCACGTCTGAGCCACGTTTATAAGCTGTTTTTGATAATAAATTCTCGCCAACGGTGCCGGCTTGACTACTGGTATACGGAGGTGTTGAAGTGTACTACTCATTAGCCACCATTTCTGTCAGAGTACAGGACACAGTAACGAACTCCATCCAACTGCAGATAGGTGTCAGGCAAGGAGAATAGAAACGTCGTGGCATTGACATCAATGGCGAAATACATCACATACTGGCGTTATAGTCATCCTGGCAAGTTTTCTGGAGGAACTTGGTACAATGCTTGGGGACTTAAACAGTGCCTCACAGCGGGTGGGTCTTACGATGAACGTGGGACAAGACGAAAATCATGTCCATAATGTCCATGTCAGACCCTTACCAGTTGTTGTTGACGGCGCTGCTCGAGACGAATACATTTACCTGGGACAAGTGATCCAGATCCAACTTCGAGAAAGAAGTCACTCTTAGAATCCAACTCCGATGTAGGTCGTTACGGAAACTGCGTCATATCTCGTCGTCCCAAACACTACCTCAGTGCCTGAAATCGAAGGTGTTCGAGCAGTGTGTTGCCAGTCATAAGACATACAGCTCCGAGACGTGGTGCATTATTATTGGCCTAATGCACAAGCTCAAAGTCGCACATCGGCTATGGACTATGGTGTGGACTATGCTCGGTATTTCTCTACGTCACGTCTACGAGTCAGAAATGCTGAAATCCGTTGGGGAAGAAAGGTGAATCGCGCCTACCACGTCTCGGAAAAAGAAGCATTGACCTCCAAGTTGACTGACTTTAATTGTTTAGAGGTCCTTGAATAATAATCCGACGTGAAATAATTTTAAAATAATTAATAATAAAGCAATAACAATTAAAAAATTTCATTGCATAAATAAAATGATCATAAATTAAAATGTAATGTATTTTAAATGTGTAAGAAACTTTGTATTGCGTTAATTACTATTTAATTTATTTTTAAATATTTGTATGAATGTTTGTAAATCAAGGAATTAATCATTTTGTATTTGTATTGTATTTCTTTTCTGAAGTCCACGCAGACGAAGTCGCGGGTATAAGCTAGTTTAAAGATAAGTTGAAAGATAAATCCTTCAAGTTAATCAAAAGTGATTATTTAAATGGTTATTAAGTAAATGTTATTACCTACCTACTGTGGAAGATTTTTTGGGTGACAATATAAGAACATGTTATTAATTTTAGATTTTAAACAACATTTTATTTATAAATTGGAAATATCAAAGTTGACATTAAAGTAGTTGACATTATAAGTTATTAATTTGATTGTAATTTAGTATTTTATATTGATTTAATCTGACATTAATTTATTTATTCATTTAATTTTATAGTAAGAATTGCATACAAATTAAATTACCCACTTGATGTTGCATGCTCACGAAAACCAAATAGGTATATATGTATGAACTACTAGGTTCATGTATTTTATAACATCCTATGTAACCATATTTGAAACAATAAATAAATTATTTGATTTGATTTGAAAACGTAATGTAGGATCTACCTATTTAATTCATTGAATATAATCTACAACAATGAAGATAATGTACTCTTGTGTGATTGTTACAATGTATCAGTGCTGTAGCCATTCATTTATTGGTAGGTATGTAATTTTAATAGTGGGTAGATAATTATCACGTCAGTAGGTAGGTATTATCAATTACTTATGTAAATAAACTCCTGAAAATTATTTTTAGCGAATTAGACTTTAACAAAGTAACAGGTAAAAAAATTAAAAACAACCCTGAAACCCAACATTACACTCGATTGTTGGTGAATTTCCCATAGCAAATTACGATAGAACTACTGGTTATACTCGTAGATTTTAAGTACCTCCCTATATTGAGATTTCTTTTATAGAAATGAGTTTAAAGTGGGCCAATTTAATGCGAGGATTTTTTAATTCGGTAGCTACATGGTCCTTAACGACAACCGCACATAACGAAGCATGCTCGTGACGCGAAAGCAATTTGCATGGAACAATATTTTATTAATTAACGGTAGATACCACAACTCATGGGCAGCACTCTCTATCCAACATTTTATTAATAAAATTATCAGCATCATAGTAATCAGGTTAACATGTATAATGACAAGAAAATAATTGGGCAACACAGTAATACTTATAGTCCACGCGCTATCAGATAGCCTGTTTATATTACCTACATACATAATGTATTCAATTAGGTATACTTACATATTTTTTTTACCTGAGATATCATTTCGGAGCTTAGGTTAATATAGGCTGTGTGGTAGAAGAGTGCTTGCCACGTGAGACGCATGTTTTGAGATACCTAGCTGTTCTTCTTATAAGATTACACGACAATGTATAAAAGTGTTATCAAGGATAGCAATCGTGACTCACTTTATTTTTTTACACTATTTCTCGTACTTACTTGAATGTAATGTTACTCCTCACTATTCTTTAATCACCCTTTCAGATCCTAATAATATATTAATCCTAATAGTGGTAATAATTAGTAGTGTAACAGCTTTGTCTTTTGATATTCATTATTATAATATCATTCTACACAGAATTCTCATTTCAATTCAAATTCTAAATCATTTGCTTACTTAGTTTACGACGCTATTTTATCAACACACTTATGCACTGTTTCTTGATTTGGGCTTTGGCACCTGTTTCAGAGGTTGAGGAGAACAAATGGCGAATGAAACTGCTCAGCAAACCTTTTGATTATAAATAGATACGGCGTACTTTTTCAAGTAGATTTGAAGGGCCTATTTAGTAGATATATGTTATATTATTATTGATAGTATTTATATGTTAGATTACATATTAACATCACCAATATGAACTTTTACAGTGGAGTTATTGATTGCATTACATTTGTCTGTAATACCCGGATTTGTAACGTTATAATTAAGGGCCAGCGACAAGGTAGTTTTGATAGCATGATAACAAAGAATTAAGATTTTTTTATTATTTTAATCTTATCAAAGTATTGAGTGCCTATTAGAGGCCACTAATGTCATATAGGATTAAGTGCATACATAGTACCAATTTGAAGACGGCCACTAAATATGCAGCGGTATAATTTACAGTGGTAAAGCACCATTCATAGAAACACTATCATGTTTTATAATAGGTAAGTCTTGACTAAGAAGATCTGCTTCCTCGCTTTTTTATTGATTGGCATCGTCTTAAGTCTTGAAGATGTCCGTGAGCGATGACCAATTATGATGGCTCATTTATCAACATAAAATCTTTAATCTTTTATCCTTCTTTCATAATAAGGATATTATTATATTAAATACTTAGTTAAGTAGAAGTTAATCAGTACAAAATTTCGTTTGAATATTTGGAAGAAAATATTTTACAATGCCTATACACAGTCTTCTTCACCAAAAACCTTTGGATATTTTGTCTTATCTGTTAAATATAATTTTAATCTAACATCATTTATTTATACTTTGGGAGACATAAGTAAATAAAACACAGGTGTCTTAAATATAGAATAAGTATATTGAATAATTAAATAATGTTACTTCAAATATTTTGCCAAAAAAGACTTATGTGTAATCGTAAAAGTAATAATAAAAATGATCTAGAGGTCAAAATATTTTGAGTTTGAGTAGAAACGTACATTTTATTATAGAGGGAGATATTGCAAGGTGAACACCGAATGCTGTAAAACGCACATGTTGTGGGCTGCAGTCAAGTGACGCAACTTGTCATAATAAAGTGCTTCGTCACTGCGGACGCGTCGGCTTGAGTGAGAAGCGACAACATGAATACAAGAGACGGTCAAACCAGAAATCGTGCAAAACAGTCTATCATTTTACTAATAATAATAATTACTTTTTATAATTACAACCATTTGCGACAACGGAGCAAAATGTCTAATGCTATAATAAACATTGTATAAAATGTATATGGGCACTCTATATACGCAGGATGTATAATGTATATAAATAATTCCAATTTAATAAAAACTAATACAGTAAATAAAACCACAAATAAACCGATTGTTAACAGACATCCCGACTAATATAACTTCAGAATCGACTATTTCTCAGAAAGTTCTTGTCAGTCTTACGTCCTGCAAGAATGAACATGGCTGCCAGCGACTGAGGCACATCAGTTTTGGCGAAGATAGATCCAAATAATATTTTATTTCAATTAACGCATAGATATCTAATGCAACAATTTCTATGATAACAATTTTGTTACAATTGAATGTGTAAATCGAGTCAAGCCTCAATTTACTCGTAGCCCAATATAATATTCGAACAACAATAACACTATTCACACAAGACATGAAAAGATTTGATAACAATTCGAAGGCAAACGCAATAGCAGTTCACTTGTTTTCACTAACTCAATGTGTGTTGCAAATGAGAAAATATGCGATATGAACGATAAAATATTATCATATAAATGTATTACGTACGCTAATAGGTAGCCATTCAAACTCTGTAATGGTTACATACTTTAATAGGCGGAGACACCACACTTACAAAGTGTACAATTAAACTACAAATCCAGATGTATAAATTAATTATGCATCGTCGATTTAGAACTAAACAGACTTGCTATACTGTAATCCTCAATACTTTGACCGCTTGTGATGTGACGTAGATTTCCAAATACAATACCATGAACATCGCAGGGCTGACAATCTAATCCCACTCTTATCATATTAAGTAACTAAACGCATCGCATTAAACTATAATCCTATGGAGAGCATTAATCAAAGGACGATAAAGATTAAAGAGCGGAGAACATACGAGAGAATTGAACACTGAGACGACTAAAGGGGGGTACAAGACAAGCTATTTCTCTATTCAATTTAGGCACTCCTGGCATTTGCGCCTTCCAAAAATCCTAACATGAAATTTATGCAAGTGTTATATTCTGTCAGTGCGAGCGAGGGGCGCAGGGCGCATTCAACTGATATGTGACAGCAACATGCAAACCAAACCGCGGCCGCTCCGCATTCGTTCAATACTTGGCGAGTTACAACTACGACATGCATTAAACGACTAATTAAAATATGCTCCAAACTAACGTCTTATATATTAAGAAACTAACGATATATTTTCTTTTTATCATTAAATGTTTTTAAAGTGTAAAAATAGTTCTTTGAGACAAAACGTCAAAGCACTCTTTATATGCCATATGGAGAAGTAACAATTTCTCCGACGAACTATAGATACCAGAAAAGGTTAATAATGCCCAACGAGCATAATATCATAACTAATTCTGTAACTTTCAAATATAAATATACAAGTATGCAAGTATTTTCGTGACTTCTAATAGGAAGATACTGCAAAATAAACACTATACATACATTATACAGATTCGCAAAATAAACATGGACGGCAAGTCAATATGACAAAATAATTTAATTTCAAAAATGACTAAAATTCTGTCACATATTATTAGCTCTAAATTGTGCATGCTATTTAAGATAAACATGAGTAGGTTATAGATTACACAGTTTTAACGTACGAGAAATCTTAAACAATAATAAGTGTTCAGGCGTCCAAAGCTATTGTTAACATACGGGTAGCTAACGTACCATCGGTACACAAGTACCACACGTTACTCATAGTGCATTATTAACGAGTCGGTAACAACGAAACTGTTGCGCAGAAATTACTTCTAAACTAGGTGTAAGTAGTCGTAATATTGATCGAGAAATACTATTAAGAGTTCACTGATGAATTCCGTTCGTTCGAACGAACACAGAAATTGAGTATCCCCACAGCTCGAACCCGATTGGAAACGTCAATTTATACTAACTAGCATTCTAAAAATTTACTAACTACTGAATGTTGAAGACATTCACATTTTAATGAATGCACGTAAACATCTACTTAATAAGACTGAACTAAAATTACTTGCGCGACCTGGCAACAAATTTATCATTCCAATGTTAGATTTTATCGATGTGTTGTTGTTTATAATACGATCACTCTTCTGGCCTCGCCCGCCACGGGCGTAGTTTTGATTACACTTACACCCTACACAATACTCATTCAACTTCAGATATAGCTAAAATATAAAACTATAATTATGTCACGGATTACTTCAATAATAACTTCTACAAATGTTCTCCAATATTACTAGCAGCTAACTAATAAATGTAACTTAAGTTAGTTCACTAAAGCTCCTTAAAGAGTACATAATTATACTTCATGTTTGCATTTTTATTATGTACTTATATAAGTTTCATTAATTTCAGAATTATACAATTAGTAAGTCGAACTCTGTCTTATAGTAATATATTAGACATCACTAATTTTTTTAGGCGATACAATATAGTATTTTTTATCCAGAATTCTCCTAATTATAATAATGAAGATACAATTTGTACGCGCATTGAAGCAGGAGATAATATTTCGTAAGTGACCTAGTATTTTAGTAAAGAGACTATGTAATATCATAATCCTGAAATAACATTTGTTGCATTACTGGATAATTTCGCTTAATCATATCGCTTAAACTTCTTTACCTACTATTATAAAATACCTCGTATGCATTGTATTTATCAGAAGGTCAAAATTACCTCTCGTACCGCAAGTTAGGACACCTATAAACCACCTCCGACTTATAACGATGAGTGTATATAATCATAACATCACTATAACACACGTAAATATATGTATAGTCATATTAAATTACTTCAATATAAAATGATATTTCAATATTGCTTTAGTTTTGAGGAAGATCCCAATTCTACAATTACATACATCGTTTCACTACACAATGAAGTTTCGGCCAATACGCCGCCCAAGAGCTACGTGTGATGACATTAAACCTTGTTTATATAATATCATATATGTTCTTAATGGGGTTTCTGAATAATCCTACATACAAAATCATTTCTATATGAACTAATATGAGTGCATATAACTCAATTATTTTTTGTAAGACTTGATAACTGAAGACTTGAACTGATACATTTTCTCTTTTTGTTTACAATAATATAAAACAGTTATTTGAATTACTAGCCATATAATAAAGTATTATAAGGCTAGTAATTCAAATATTGGTTTTAAAAAATTGGTGATAAAAAATGTTTTGTCGTGTTAACAATGTAATACTAGTTCGGCGAACCCTGATATATACAATGGTAGGACAATACGAAAGTCACATTGGAATGACTATACAAAGTTGTTGCCAGCGCTTATTCTCTATCCATAATATAATTATACTCCGAAGGCTCTCAAGACTCTACTTTGCTTTATAATATAATATTATAATATATAATATAAACTTGTAAATAAAGTTACTATAATAATCGAACGCACGTCTACGTTTATCTCCGCAAATTCTTATACATAAACATTCATGAAACTGCAAATTTCGACAAGAGCATATCAAAAATAGTGTATCGACGGTCATCATCTTTATTCTGTCTAATAAATCTGTAGTCTAATGACACTAGTATGTCACCTGAGACATCTTAGCCAATTTATCAATATAATATGGACTATTGTTATTAATTTTGAATTATCTTTATAATCTGAATTTTGAATTTTTATCGCGGTTCGCATGTGACCCGTAGTTAAGGTTCAGGTTGGTAAAGTGTTCTATTAGAGTTGTGTGATTAATAAATTTTTCGTTCTCAGTGAACAAACGTGATGTCATTCGTAATAACTAATAGTAACATGCGTACAGCGAGCTACAACGGTGTGTACGTACCGAGCACGACGGACGCAGATGTGATAGCCGCTAGAACCGCCGACACGCGCGCCCGCCATACTTCCCCCACAACCGACACCGTTGGAATCATTCCACATCAACCGTAATTCCCACCAACTACCCACTATAACCATAACTTAAATATCGAAAAAAAAAAAACATGAACGTGCGCATCGCGAACGCAATATGCGGACAAAATTTATTCGTAACGCTTATACACAAATACGTGACGGAGATCCTTTAAATAATTTGCTAATGGACAAATATTCAAAATGTACTGAGTAAAGTTTAGTAAACAACTGGAATCGACTGATGCTATCGTCTACATCCTTACTTCCCAAAGTGGTCCAGGTGGGCCCCCAGGCGTCTACGGGAGACTCGACGGGGTTCTGCGTTGACATCCACTCACACCACAATAAATTAATTAATTTACCAATCAATTCTCACTTTTTTTTCGAAAACTATTAATTCGTGGTTGGAACTGAGCCGCAACGCAAATTTCCATAGTTAGATCTGACTATGGAAATCTTCACATTTTTTATTGACTTTAGGGAATATGGTAGAAATGTAGCCACAGGGGTCCACCGGAACCAGCTAAATTTTGGATGTGGTCTATGAGAAAAAAAGTCTGGGAACCTCTGATCTACAAGAGAGCTCTAACACGAAAAATTGTAAATAAATGTATGACATTTCGCTGCAACCCATTACAAGGTACGGAAAACTCCAGTGATGTATCAACAGTTGCTCACCAAACACGAAAAAAAATTAACTAAAAAATAAACAAAATGTTAATCAAACCGAGCAAAATCTTCATATTCACGTAACGTGACAGTTAGTCAGCGAAGAAAAGTGCGAGCTCGAACCGAATTCGGTATTGATTAACATTTTCATATTATCATCTAACACCCCCTGTGAACAGTATAATAAAATCTCACGAGATCGTTGTTCAAGAGGTGTTAATCTCTCTTACGCTAGGGTCCGGTGGCACTAATACGGACACGAACGCATCCGTTCAAACGGCTCATCCGTCGAACGACCGTGCCACGTCACCGCTCAGTCACGAGAAAAGAACTAAAATGAGCTACAGCATTGAAGTCTCACCGGAACGCCGGCAACAGCCCTTCAAAACCATTTGACTAGTTATACAGAGTTATGTTACTGGTAATAAAATATCCGATAGTGATCGAAATCGAAAAAAAAAATCTGAAATACTATTTGTGCAATACTCTAATCCGATAGAAGAGACGCCTAAGCTAGCGAGTGCAGTCATATGTACCGCAACCATGAGTTTTGTTATCGTCTTCGATAGATTTTGATCTGCCGTTAAGCCAATTAGCGCTGTTGTGACTTAGTTCGGTCCGAAACCAGTAGAGGGCTTACAAAACGGGTATACAGATATTTGATAGCAAGTATCGAGATTAAGACAAAAACTCATAGTTCCGGTGTTGCTCAGTCTATGTCATCAATGAGCTTGACGCTTATAGATAAAACAATCCGATAACCTTCCTCAACTTGTACATCCTAATTTTCATACTTCCGTCCGTCTATTACACTGTAACAACATAATACCCTTAAAATTAAATGTTGCTAAACTCCTTCGGTATTCAAACATCATTGTTGCATATCTTATCTGTACTTATAATACACCACTGATTACAACCAAGTCTCACATTATTTAGGCACAACCTTTACATGAGCTTCATTTACATTTCCACGCTGATATTTAATGAATAAACAGAATAAATAACAATGATTTAACAGTGTGACGCACGTTATAACAAATGAGTAGAGATTTCCTTTTGATTCATAGATGTGATGGGCATAGACAACCATTTAAATCGCAGATACAATTTTATATTTCTCTCCAACAGTAACATAAATATAATACGTATTGTCTAATATATATTTCAAGGAGTTAGCAACATTATATTCTTGATCGAATTTCTGTTCATTCGTTATTAGTGAGATCGATTACCTCTAATCGAGTTAAACATAAATACTAAATCGCATTCTGACAGTTACATCAACTGACAGTTACGTCGCATTATTTGTAATTCAAGCGCAGGCCATATCAATTACGCGTTATTGAAAAATTACATGATGCATGTACATCCGAGTGTACTACAGGAGTAATAGGTACGTTTTAATCGTAGTACAGTCGAGTACGTAAACGAATGCAAAAATTGTTGGTGAGCAGCCAATCAAACCATGAGGATCGAAGAAGCTGAGTGCCGCAAGGATATTGAAGGTGCTTAAAATGGAGTAAGGCCGCCTTTATATCAGTAAGTTTTACCGTAAGTAACTCAAGTACCTAACTTACCGGATTAGCGTAAACAATTTGTAAGTAGCTTATCGTTTACAGTTGTGTTACCGAAAGTTACTTACAAGAAACAACTTACAAGTGTAATCGCGGCCATACGCTTAACTTACAAATAACCCGGTGTAATTAGAGTGTGTGAGGTTGGTACAAGAGCCGATAGCGCGGCGATCGCGTGAGTTGTGACAGTTTGCGCGCGGGGTACCGCACCATACAAACTATCGGCTGCCGCCGTCATTTGCCGTTGGTCTGCAGCGCCGCGTTCAGCTGGGTCCACAGGTCCTTCTTGCAGGACTTTGATCTGGAAAGGTGGCTCGTGTCATCGATGTGTACTAGACACTAGTACTTTGTTAGTACTTAGTACAGACTCGTACAAAATAAACACAGGTTATCACTAGCAACTGACATTCATTGTTCATTTAGTTAAATGATTAAGTTTCATATCCAAAAATAGAACAATATCAAACAAAAGTTGAAAAACATTGAAAACTGAAATATTAACTTTTTAACTTTAAACTCAGAAACCTTGAAATTGTAATATATGCAAAATTTATTGATATGAATTTTTTTGTTAGAATACGATAATGTCACCACTTCACCCGTGACGATCATTATGCCAATTCTATATGATTTGACTGCGCTATTTTTATTACAATTCAAGAAGTGAATCTAACAGAACCGATGTAAAAATAATAATTCTTAAAGCCAAAAGCAATAATGAAACAACTCAAACAACAATATATCATCATGCAGGAAAGGCGTTTATGTTAATGCAAATAGCGTTTATGTTGCCAGCAAATAATGCATTCAACACAAGGAATTAATTAAAGGTCGCTGCATACGTAACGTGGTATTTTATACGTAATAAACAATAACACTTAAGGTCGATGCATACGTAACGTAGACGGGACGGGGACGGAACGGGACGTGACGTTTTGAAAAAATCGTTTCATAAAATGAAGGTGCAGCGCAGACGACACTCTTCTTGAGCGATCGAGACTGCGGGCGCACAAATGTCTACATGGCGCGCAAACAGTCTATCTCGGATTTTTCGCAGACTCAAAGCACACGACGCACACCTTCGATCACTCTGTCGGCAGAACTGTAGTGACGTACACGCTATGGAAATCACGCAGAGATCGCGATGCATTATTTTGTACTTGAAGTACAGAAAAAAAGAAGAAACAGAGAATTTTGGGTACATTCTATACTTTCGGAGAGATTACTGAAAGGACAGTTCCATATTAAACATTCAATTCTGAAACAATATCCGGATAAATTTTTCAAATTCTATAAAATATCTGTTACAACATTTAATGAACTGTTATCTATTTTAAGACCAGCTTTGACTCATTCGGAAACAATGAGAAAGTGCTGGTCTGTTTTATATTTCAATCGATCTCTGGCGCCATGCTAATATCGCATACGTTACGCCCACCACTAACGAATGCAGATTGCAGACTGAAGTGTGCGCCGTCTGCGTTAGCGCGTGTTGAAGCAAACGTTGTATTTCTTTCGCACACCATTTGAGCGGAGCTGCGCGACGCGGTGCGGCGCGGGCTGCCCGAATTACACGTATTTTGTGTGCACCGCACTTATTGCGCGTCGTATGCGTTACTGCATATAATTGCAAAGGTTCTATTTTCACAGACTTAAAAGAGCGTCACAGACAGTGTGCCGTCTGCGCTGCACCTAAACGATAGCGCATACGCCACGGAGGCACGGACGGGACGGGAACGCCCGTATATTTATGCCCCGGCCACGTTACGTATGCATCGACCTTAAGTCTTATTGTATATTATGTATAAAATAGAATAGCACGATAGCATGTAATGAAAGGAATTTAATAATGTTGTTGAATTGACATATTGTACCAGATGTAATTGATAGTAACAAGGCCCAAGGGTAATCATTTTATATCCAAAACAAAAGTACGAGTACAGAAGACATAATAGTACACAAACAAAAGTAACTGTCGGTGTTAACTTAAAAAATATTAGTTAAGATCTAAAGTGAAAAGTCAACCAATATTAAGTCTATAATTTATTTGTCTAACTATATTTCATACAATTTTAATAACACAACCTTGTCATACCATTTTTACGAATACTAATAGTGATTTCATAAATGTATCATTGATAATTTATATATCTTGTTTAATTATCTTAGTTTGAATAAAAAAATTATGATCATATTTGAAGTTGTTTCATGACCGTACAAGAAGACCTGATAGCAGTGATAGCAAAATTTATAGGCATGGATATTGTATACATCTAATACATAAAATTCTCGTGTCACGGTGTTAGAAGTTGAACTCCTCCGAAACGGCTCGACCGATTTTCGTGAATCTTTGCGAGCATATCGGCTAGGGTGGAGAATCGGACAACATCTATTTTTCATCCCCTTACCCCTAAATTTTTGGCAGAACAATGTTTGCCCGGTCAGCTAGTTTTTGAATAAATTTGTTGATCCAAATTATGTAATTCCTTTCGAGGATATATGGTTCAATAATGCCTACATTACTCACCGAATGAAGGCCTGGAGAACTATAATTTAAATTGCGCATATAGAAATTTCAAGACACATTAAACTTGGACGAATCCTCAGAAGCAGCTAACATAATGAAACGTAGGGCAGGACAGGGATTTATTAACTTTATTATTTTGATATTTTTTTTTATTGATTTATTTAAACTATTGAACCTTACAACAAAGTAAAAGGCATAAAGGAGGACTTAATGCTAAAAGAATGGTCTGCCAGTCAACCTTCGGGAAGTAAGAGAAATATCGATGGCGATATTGTGATAATAATGAAAGAAAAAACAAATAATATCTATTGGATATCAATTTCTGAATCGCTCTAGTTCTTTAAAAAAAAACATTGAACTGTTTTAAATAAAAAAAAACGGTATTGTACAAGTTTGTTAGGTTAGGTTAGGTTAGATAACGTTACCTGCGTAAAGAAGCGAGCCACTCCTTGAACTGCGTGTTGCCCTCCGGCGTGAGCTGGAAGGCGAGGCGCGCCGACAACACGATGCCCACGAACTCCTCGTACTCCACCGACGTCAGGTGGTACAGCTTCTGGTGGATGCACTGGATGTACCTTCCGGACAGATACGTCACGAGGTTAGTTATTGTTTATTTTCAAGAAATTTACTTTCAAACATACAAAAGCATCACACGTAGATTTTAGCGTTTATTGAGAGCAAGTTTACAAATTTTTTGAAGATTCATCCCCAAAGGGATAAAGTAAAAATTCGTTATGAATAATTTACTTTGTAATTTTTATTACTTCGATATTTATTTTAGTACTACCACAGAAGACAATAGTACAAAAGGCGCACTTCGCAAAATAATTTAAATAAATAGCAACTCTTGCTCCAACACAATAAAGTGTAATTCACGTCGCACAGCGCTAATCAAAAACGCGTAATGAGTTGCCTTCCTTTCTAACGCTATCTCTTATCCTCTCTGGCAAAGTCAGGGTTGTCTTTTTTTGTTGTGATGACATGAGTGATAGATTACGAATGTATGACACGAAGGCGCGGCGCGGCGGCGCGTGACAGCCTTTCTGAAATTGGCCCGACACGTCGAACGCGGCATGTACTTGTAACATCATACCAAAAGTGCGGAGTGCGCCTACTAATCCTACTAATATTACAAACGTGAAATGGTGGGATGTTTCACGCAAAAACTACTGAACAGATTTGCATTTAATTTAGCACACAGATAAACCACGATCTGTCAGTTACTCACATCTGTTGACACTTGTGCACCAGCGGCGCGAGCGTGCCCCTCAGGTGCTGCATGACCAGCTGGTGCGGGCCGCCACGCGCGAGCCAGTGCGCCGACTCCACGCACAGCTCGTACAGCACGAACGGCGACATCACCGAGTTGACCGCGCACACGCAGAACTGGTGCAGGTACTGCGCGCCGAGACGCTTCGATATCCGCAGCAGCCATTTCACGTGCTCGCCGTACGGGGGATTCCTGTTGATTGATAGAAAGTAGTTGACATAATATGAGGTAAGTGGGCTTTGTCAACAACAACACCAAGGTGTTGTCAATCCCAAGGGATTTACCAGTGTATTGGCAGCCAGGAAAGGAAAGAGAAGAAATTCTATGGACTCCGAGAGTACTTTAAGTCAATAGAATAAAAACTATGATGTAGTTTTTTTTTGGAGACAATTGTTGATTCAATTTTAGTCAGTCCAGTCAATATACAGGGTTTTTTTGAGGTTGTGCACAAACTTTACCAAATGATTCTCTAGCATTTACTAAACATATCTTATGCAGGTACTAGTGCATTATAAAGCTTAGTTTTTAAGTTATTGGAAATTCACACACATTATAAAAGGGTCTTTATTTGTGCTATGTTGCCGCTCAGTACGGTCATAATCATTCAAACTATACTTGTTTCATTTTAAATGTCATGACGTTATTGGCTTGACTTGTCAATAAAGGCCCATTTAGACGGAGAGCTTCTCGTCTCGAAGATGCCACGATCGAATTAATAAAAAAATCTTTCTTACATTTACACCTCTCGCTATTTGACGACAATTTCCTCGCAATGGAATATTGATTGTAAACTTAACTCCAATGACAAATCTCGCACTCAAAACGTTTTCAACCGTCTTGTATGATACACGTATGAATTTGAAAAATGTAAGTCGAATACAAGTCGAGATTGTCGTAAGTAATCTTACGTACAATGTGTACCTAAATAGACGTAGGAAATTATCGCCTTGATCGATAAGTTACGAATGTCATATGAGATAATCGTAGGTGAGAATTTAGTTCTTTCCTGTATGTAAACATTTGATACGATAATGTTATGGCCATTATTACTAGTGATAGATAGTACGATAGATACTAGAAAGTCTCCGTCTAAATGGGCCTTAAAGTAAACAAACATGGTAAAACTTTTCGAACTAGCATTATTACCTATTTGCTTTTGTTAATGTCACTGGTCACACAGACAGCAAAATCGATGAGAAATAATTGTTAACGTCAAGAAAAGTTTACTCATGTCAAAGTTTCATATCAATCATAATGCGACGTTGCCAGCTTGCGTAAAGAGATTACAAATTAGGCAATTTACGTTCAAGTATTTAGTTTGTATGTATAAAAAAAATAAAAAAAATCAATAATGAATCCATAACGAAAGATGACCAATTTAATGGTCTGAATAACAGGCCGAAGTTCGTGCACAACCTCAGGAACACGGTGTATAACATAGTCCTAACATAGTAACCAAATATACTAACAAAAACACACATGGTAATGATTCGTTTAGATTTAATGCAGACCATTGTCGGACTAAATCAAGATGGCTCACTTGATTACACCAAAGATGAATACAGACTATGCTTTGTGTAATCTACAAATTAAATAATCAGTGTACTTCTTCACAAACCTACTCATATTACTTGCGCGATAAGCTCGATAATTACCTGCCGAACTTATTCTGCGGTCGGTCATCGTGCACCCTCCGCGCTTGCGTCTCGAGCGCTAGCATGCCGACTCTATACGCTGCTAGCAGCCGGCGCAGCTGGGCCTGCGGCAGCTGGGGAGGTCCCGCCACCGGCCCCGGGACCGCGCCCACGCCCACGTTGCCCAGGGAGCCCACGTTGCCCACGGAGCCCACGCTGACGCCGTTGGTGGAACACACGCTGGTCGTGCTAGTCGCGTGCGGCGCGGGCATCGGTGGGGGGACGGGAGCCGCGGACAGCTATGAATGTAGAATACATTGGTAACTATTAACCAGCGAATGGAATTGTTAAGTGGACAGCTGTCGTTTTTATTCGTGCCTACTTTGATGACACATTAAATCACAATATTATTTTCAGTTAAAAAATAATTGAGAAAACACTCAACTTTGGCCTTAAGTGTAAAGTTACAATAAACACGATATTTTCTTTCAGAGAGGAGTTTACCTCAACAAAAATAACCTGTAACTATTTAAATAACGTAAGTTATCTTAGGTAAGGTTAGGTAAAATAAAACGAAAATGGTACACCGAAATTCAAAGTTTCACGGATTCACAACATACATTCAAAGTTACATACAAACATGACCAACAAACCTGCTGTTCTAAGGTGAACGTGTGCGCCGGATGCGTCACGTGCGCATGCGGCGTGTGCTGCGGCATCGCGGACAGAGTCGCGTGCGGCCCGTGCGGCGCGTGCGGCCCGTGCGTCGCATGCGGCGCGTGAGGGTGATGCGGCTGTGTGACGATGCCGCGAACGAAGTACTGCGGTAAAGCGTACTGAGGTCCCGGGTGAGTTGTCGGCGGGCCGCCGTACTATGATGGACAAATAATCAAAAAAATATTAATAAAATAAAGGCATTTTTGTGTCCGATTAGTCCAAAAAAGAACAGACGAACCATCTGATGGGATGGGAAGTGGCCACGCTTAAACACTTAAACATACTCATACCCTCGCAGTAGGTTTTTACCTGTGTCGCGGGTGGCATGGACGACACATAAACACATCACAGTAACACCCATGACCCGAGTACAAATATTTATCTGTCACATAAATATCTGCCCCGACCTGAAATCGTACCTGGGAATCTTAAATCATCAACCCATTGACATTCAAATAAAGCACTCACCTGCAGCTGGTATATGGGCGGCGGATATGGATGATAGGTGAAGGGATACGGCAACGGATACGGTACAGGCACCGCTACCGGTTGAGGCGCTCTATACTGGGGTTCATCTAACAATGGCTCTGTTTCCTCGTTCGCCTGTCGCAAGTATAGCTCGTGCCAATACCGCGCCACTGTATACAGAACCTCGGGGTACACGCCGCCACCTGCAGAGTTCTCTGTTGATATTAATTAAGATATCTGGATGACACGTTAATATTTATAAGCATAATATTACGTTAACACATTTTAACTTTATAATTACAAGACATTAAACAAAATATTGTTAGTAAAGACGTAAATGATTAGCAAAATGAGTATATTTATTTTTAAGACCATTTTAGTTGTATTAAAGCCATTTAAGTGAAAAATCACATAGAGTATGTCGATTACATAAATGTGAATACGTCATGTAAAATTTGAATAAACTTTTAAAACTCAGATATTGATCCCAACGTTACCATGTTACAGATACCTGTTGGCGTATAAAATTTCTAGAAGTTTATTAAAAATTTACATGTCTACACATTTATCCAACGCATTATAAAACCAAGTCATCCACAAACTATCAAACCAACCACCAAATATTTTAACATAAAAAAACAACACATTAAGGCCATGTAATCAAACTATGTTTCCATTGCGAATTCAAGTTCTAATTACTTATTGGATTCATCGCTTCTTTCAACAACAACCAAAATACAAAAATCACATCACGTTCGTAGGCTGCATCTGCATCGCATCATCAACTTTCCCTGAAGTTACGAACGTCCATAGCCATTGATAACCACTTACCATTCCTCTATTTATTGGACGTATTTACGCTACCAAACCAAACTCAAACGGTCGCAACAAAAAATCATAGAATGCAAAACAAAATATATGTGATGATACAGTGTTTCGTAAATCTGTACACTTTAGTGCTACCGTCACAAGACAGGTGAACTTAATCATCAAGTCACTTTGCTCCTTCCATCTGAATAGCTAACAAAAAACAAATGCTAGCCACAACAACAAAACAAGAAAAAGAACGCAAATTAGAATAGGTGAATAGTACACGATTCAGTTTAAAGTGTCGCTTAAGAAATACGTTGCTGTAAAACCAAACCAGCGATCGCAGCAATAAAAATACAACGCGATACAGGTAAACACGAGTTAGCACATTGCAGATATAAAATACGAGAAGATTCAGAGTTTGTTGTGTCGGTAGTGTGGTCACACTTGACGCCGGCTTTCACAGTGGGACGGGCTCGTTCTAACATAGGTTTGGGAAACAGTTGCTTTGAGGTAAGCCAGTTGCCAAGCTTGTCTAATTTGGCTATCGTTCAGAAGAGATTGTGTGGTCAAAGTTAATCGATTTCTGGTAGCATGTGCTCCATACAATATGTATTTGTTAAAGTTTCGCTCTGTTTCTTGCACTGTTTCACTGCGCGTTCACCCTAACCCCTCTATTAAATTACAGGAAAAGCCAACAAAACCCGACAAAAGCCAAACAAACAACCAGCAAAACGACGATTAGACTGAAATGAACAGTACGAGATGAGGCAAACGCGTTCTAGTATGGCGTTACTCTGTTCCTTGCACTGGAGCACCACGCTTTGGATCTCGTTGTATGATGTTGTGTATGTGTGGATATATGTTGTATATGTGTATAATATTGGATGTTGTTGTTCTAGAGCAAGACAGGTCCGTTTTAACAAAGTATCACTGTGCTCCCCGTTATTATAGTGACAGGAAAAGCCAACAAAACCCGAAAAAGCCAAACAAACAACCAACAAAACGACGATTAGACTGAGGTGAACAGTACGAGATGATTCAGAGTTCGTGGAGTCGGTACCCTTGGCGGCGGCTTCCACTGTGAGGCAAGCGCGTTCCAACATGGCGTCGCTCTGTTCCTTGCACTGGAGCACTGCGCGTTGAATCTCGTTGTAGTTGAGCGCGTGCGCGTGCGGTAGGACGGAGAGAGCTAGCTCGGCCGCCGCTCGGACGGTCGCTACGTCACGTCCGGAGGATGCCTGACGACAAACACATGATGGTAAGTGGCCATCGCAAAGTCGTCAAGGTTAACGGTTAACGACCAGAACGACGAGAAAGAAAAAAGAAAGCAACTATACTTAAAACAAAAGAAACTAATTAGGATTTGTTTAAATACATGACTTTTCGCTGTTGAATTAAATTACACCATGTTAATTATAAACACTCACTTTATCGGCTATGCCGGCAGCTTCTGGGGGAGTTAGGTGACCTTCCCATGCATCTATGAGGAACAGAATAGCTGGTGCACCGATATCCATTGCTTGGCCTGTAAAATAATTAAGAAAAGAAATAACATTTGAAGCCGTACAATGTACGACTACGGAGCTGTACATTGTACGGAGTAATAACTCTGTAGTTCTAATAAATATGTATATCCAAGCCAAATTGCAGCTTTCTTACACTAAGGGTCTCTGCGCAATGCTGCGGACCGAAAGACCGGAAGTGACGAAACTATAAAGGTTCCTTCATCATGTAGCATTTAACAATACAAACATTTTGTCATATTTCATAGTCAAAACGGAATCCTGAAACGTTCATAGAATTACTATTACTAGCGTATAGAAGGGACACCGCGAACATCGGGTTCGGGGGTGTGCATTGAAGCCGGCCGGCTGCATTTCATTCTGTCACTCAGCTGTCACTCGGCTGCGCTCATTGCGGCCGCATGTCAAAATTGTTTACGAAAAAACTGAAAAAATGCCGTCGTGCATAATAAGAATGTGTCACAATTGCACGACAAAAAACAAAAAAGATAATGTTATCACTTTATCATCAGTAAGAAAACAAAATCTTAACTTAAATCAACTAAAACGAATTTAATTAAATTATTGAGCAATGTTCCCGCCATTTTGAATGAAAAAATCATAAGGAGCGTTTGAACTTGGCAAGCCACTAGCGTGTTAATGGACTAAATAAGCTTGCCGACGCGACGCTTGTGACCAATTTAAAGTGTTGGATTTTTTGACACGAATCAATGGTAATTACGTTTGAAATCGTTTAAACGCTTCTGCACGTTAAATAAAGTTGGAGTAAGAGCTTGTAAAGATTTGGAGTCTGTGCAGACTGCTTGTCTTGGTTCGGCAAGTGACATATACAAAGTTACTCTATGGCAAGTGTGCAAACGAGGCTTCTAGTTTGAAAAGAGAACGGAGGGCAAGCCGGCGGTGGAACATACATTTTGTTTGAGATAGCCTCTCTATGTATACTACCTCAATGGAAACGTTCACTAATGTTTATATTACAGAATGTGTTGTCAATGTTAAACGCCACCTTTATATGCAAGGTCTGTACAGTCTTGTGTAAAATCGAAGCGTAGTTCACCTGTGATCCAGCTAACGTGCGAGGAGTAAGTCCGGCTGAGCCAATTGGCGCTCACGCAGTTGTGTAGGCCGAGAGCGTATAATCCCAGTTGAAATGCCGCCATGTGTAAACCCCTGTAAATTTTATAACTTACTAGCTGCTCGGACAGACTTGGTTCTGTCAAAAGTTAACAGTAAAAATTAAATAAATTTTTCCGAGTGGTCACGTTATTTATATCTCAACAATAAACGACGATTACTTACAAAAATAAGTTATTAATATTTAATATTTCTTAAAATTATGACTACCGATCCTACTTTCCATTGAAGATTATGAGGTGTCCCGGAAATCCCGGAAAATTTAACGATTCTGGTGGATAGTTGACGACATCATCTTGATTAGTTGCCCAATCAACTGTATGTGAAATTTGTGTGTCATTAATTCACCGGCAATTTCATTTTGAATTTTGAAGTTTATTTCATCTACATCCGTAATTTTGGCAGCTAATTTAGCACGTTCACTCAGCCACAAATGATCTTTGTAATTTTGAGAGACGTTTGGGAACACGTTTTGTATGAGCTCGATTGTTGTTTCAGTAAACTGACAAAAATATAATGCAGCCAGTCGAATCATTAACAGGGATTTTGCCATTACCAAGGTCAATGAGTTGCTTTGAAAATATTTCTCCAGATTGATCATTTTGCTTTCGTACACGTACCTATATTATTCACGAATGGCAAGATTCAACATTGATCTGCGCCTTGAAAGTCTTTGATAGGATTGGTGAATAAGGAACAATGCAACGATTATCAATTTCGATATTTTGTTGATTTACTTTTACAACTGTTGATCTTTTATCTGCAGTTGATCGGCGACGATATAGCGGTTAGCCATTATTCCCGGTACCTAATTGTTTCTGCTACTAATTCCCGTGGATACCGTTTCGAATATTTACCATCTACCATACATGCTGAAACAAATTTTTATGTGAAAAAAAGAAAAGTATTGTTTTAGTATGGTCCGCGCATTTTTTTTTTATATTATATTATAAAAACCTTCTGTGGACTCCAAGGAACATACAAAAAAAATTTTAGCCAAATCGGTCTAGCCGTTCTCGAGTTTAGCGCTTAGCAACATCCATTTTTATATATATATGTATAGATATAAGACCGAGTCATATAAAAGTCTTCAAACTGTACCAGGACTGGTTCTATGTTTGACTACTCACAAAAACGGGAAAATATCGATGGATGGAAAATATCATGCAATTTTACGAACATATTTTCAAATAGTCAAGATCTAAACTTGAAATAGTAGCAGTTTGAAAATCCTGGTACACTAATATCACAGACTAATTCGTTAATCATTGTTGTATTAAAAACAGCTAACTTTTAGCTGGATGGCACCAAATATGCGCACCGATTCTAAAATCGCGTAAAAAACTACGAACGACAGTGACGGTTTACGCTTCCCGCCCACGTCAGTCTTTTTGTACGACCGATAATCGGGCCGATTTTTTCTTCCATATTATTTCTGACCGACTTTTTGAAGGACGTGTGCGTTGCACTATTGCTATCAGTACGTTCTATTTTTCTCCTACAAAAAAGCGGTCACCGATTATCGGACGTGGGCGGGAAGCGTTAACCTGTATAGGCAGGTTACCTGTGAGGCCCATGGTGTTCCCTTGCACACGAAGTCTGAGTAAATAGACTTGTACTCGACGATCCACCCGCTTTGAAGAGAACGGACTTAGCAAGCTCGAACATGAAGTGTGCCGACGCTTCCGAAGGCTGGTTCGGAACGGATGGGTACAGGCGTTTGCCTTTATATCTGGGAAAAAAATCCATATAAATGTATAGTGGTGTTCCCAGTATTCGTGCTAATTTTCAATTTCTATAAAATACAATACAAATTATCTTTATTGTACACAAAATTACAAATGAAAATACACATTTGAACATAAACATCATATAACATATGTGAATATTGTAAGCTTAGTACAATACGAAACACTTTATTGTATACCAAAAAACAATACAGAACATAATAAATTGAACAATAGGTCTTACCACTGTAAGCAATCTCTTCCAGACAAAGACACAAAGGCAGGGAACAAAAAAGTAATTCAGTTTTTCAGCCAATTTGATAGACTATCAGCTCATCTACATCGTCGGTTACTGACACAAAAAAGGTTCAAATAAAAAAAATATAACATACCTCGTATCTTTAATCCTCGGTACGGACGGGTGCTGCATACTATGCGACGACGTGTGCGCAGTCTGCGTAGTGTGCGTCGTATGCGGATGCGAGTGACTGTGGTGCGGATGGGAGTGGGACGAGTGGGCGTGGCCGTGGCCGTGGGTGTGGTGCAGGGGCGGCATGGACAGCCCTGGGGGCGAGGGACCGCAGTCGCCCACGGACAGATGCTCCAGGTCCAGGGATAGGGAACACCCTGGGCCGCCGACTGAACCTCGTGGTAGTGGCTGTGGGATGAGATCAGAGATCAGATATTATTATGTTTATTAATTAGGAACTAACGATGATGATAACGATTGACTCAGTGGATTACTCGGTGCTAATATTTCTTTCTTTTTTCTTACTTGGTCTGCAACGCATGATGCCTATGGTATTAGTTATGTCCATGGACGACGGGGGCCACTAATCACCAGATGGATCAACTTGTTTGTTCGTAAGCAGTGAATCATTTCTTAATTTAAACAAACAAGCCACAATTTGTCGGCAGTACGTTGCGATGTACACAGATCAAAATATTTCAGTATGCACTGCACACTAGCAACCAAAATGTGTGCGTAATGCGGAAGAGCGTATTACTGAACTCTTGCATTGAAACAAACATTTCTACACTCGCACTTGCAAATTGCTTTATAATCAAGTTCAAGTGTGTGATGACGTCATGTGTGATAGATCACGAACGTGTGACAGCCCTTATAAATCTGAATTAGCCCGACACGTCGAACACAGCATGTACTTGTAACTTCATAGCTAAAGTGCGGAGTGCGCCAGGGCTGACACAGTACGTTACTTACGTGCGCGTGCTGCAAGTTGCGCACGTTGAGCGCGAACATGAGCGGCGGGAAGGTGCGGTCGCGCTCGCCGCGGTCGCTGCGCGGGTTGTTCGTGTAGTACATGCTCACCATCGGGCCCTTGGTCAGCTGGTGGATGTCTCTGTCTAGCAGCTAGAATGGATGTCGACGGTAAGAATCAATCATGTCTATCTCAAAAAGTTAACTTTACAGAAGATGAAAAAAAAAATTCACTGTTCAATGTTAAGGTTACTGAAAAACTTAATTTTATTTTACTGGCTTAAATGATCATTTATCATTCTTTCGTGAATTTTTCAATGATCGTAGAAGTAGGTACGCAGAATCCTTCTTGACACCTTACATTATTAGTCGTGTATCGACAGGTACAGTGCATATTTATGTAGGTTATCACTAATAACTTATTAGTGTAATCTTTGCTTCTCTATGTGACCTTTATGTTTCGACTGTTTAAGTGTATCAATAAAGGTTATCACTAATAACTTATTAGTGTAATCATCGTTTCTCTATGCATCAATAAAAAAATCTTTAATAAATTGCTACTAATTATAGGACAACTCTGGAAAGAGATAGCTGAATACCTACAACTCCGACAAAAGTAAAAACTACATAAGTAATGTCAACTTACTTTATTCATAATCCGTGCCAGTTTAACGGGGTCTTCCTTGTAGAACGACAGCAATGTGATAGCAAGTTCTCCCCGTTGTCGCCTGGTGCCCTCGCATAGCAGCGGGTGATCCGCCTCTGATACGTTAGCTTTGAGCCCTAACGCAGCCACTGCCGCCTCGAAACCTAGTGCTTCGTCAGTTGGGAGTCTCGCCTGTAGTGAAAAAGTCTGTAGTAATATTGTGATGGGAGTGCGGATTTTGTCAGTTTGTATTTATTTGTGATCTACGACATGCATTAAAGAATTCTTTAACCATTTAAAACGGACATTATAAAATTAAAATTCATATCATAGGAGTTACCATAAAATAAAAACGTTCGCGCGGTAAAAATGTCAGCGATGCGGTGTCGGTAGCACTGAGATAGATAAGTTGTTAAACACAGACGAAGCCAGTGCGGGCCATGTGTAAGATTTAATAGAACAGTATGAAATCGTGATTACCTATACTGTACATTTACATAATAAGGATTTAATGTTTATACTCACGAAATGCTTATTTTCTTTGTCAGTTGCAGATAGTACCAATACATCGAACAAGAAACTTGCTAATGCTATTGGCAATAGAGCTGGTCCACGGTTCCTAAAATATAGTAGTTAATATTAATGAATTTCAATAATATTGCACCTTATGCATAGCAACGATAAATGAAAACAGCACTTTCAAAGATGTCAGTGCTTTACATTGACAAATTGAATTACGGTCGAATATCGACTGCAGAACGAGTTAACATTTATAAAAGCAAAGCAAAAGTAAAGCAACAAGCCATAATTTTCCCACTGCTGGGCTCGGGGTCTCCTCTCACAATGTGAGGGGTATTAGGCCATAGTCTACCACACTGGCCAAGTGCGGATAGGTAGACTTCACACCTTTGAGAACTTTATGGAGAACTCTCCGGTGTGCAGGTTTCCTCACGATGTTTTCCTTCACCAAAGCAAGTGATAATTAACTTCTAATACGCCTAGTTCTAGTTAACATTTATAACAATACCAAGCTAACCTAAGCGCCCCATCTCGCAACTGCTCAGCCTTCTCTCTTGCTAACGCGAGTTGCTCAGCGCCAGTGGGCAGTTTCTTCAGCAGCGCCACTAGCTCCGTCTCCTGGTTGTTGAGCTTCACCTCCAGCGCCTTGGTGCTGGCCGGCGGCCGCGCCATCTCCAGCGCGAACAGCCCCACGCGGAACGCTAGCTCGTGGTGCTCGCTGAACTCCGCCAGTACCTTACGGAGAGTTGATAGCAAAATGTTATTTGATGACATTGATGTTTAGGTTTATGATATTACTTCCATATTTTATACGATTACATGCTACTACATTCATGGCAGCAGGATTCGCTATCATGGCACATACAATACATTACGAACACCTACGATACAACGTTGCGTGGGTGTTGACTGTTGAGTGACTTTCGAAAAGTGTTTGTAACAAACCTACTTTGAATAAAACTTATTTCATTTTAACAACTAACATGTAATCGTATTCATCATAGGACCCAATCTAATGTTATAGTAACTTATATATAAAACTATTGTTACAGCATAGATAGTACAAAATATTTAATTTATTTCATCACTTAAGTTTTAGTGTATGTCTAGTACATACTACACAGGCAAAATAGAAATACTTATCACTGCGTCTCATCAATCACGTAATAAGTAATGGACCAATGACACTCACGGTACAAAGAAAGGCGCATTTAGCGAGCGTAGCGGACGCGAGGCAGGACAGTCTGTGCGAGGCAGCGGACAAGCGAGGCGTCAGTTGGTGACGACGCCTCACCCGCCTCGCCTCGGCGGCCGCGCTCAACACGCAGCCCACGCCTGGGCCCACGCCCAACACTGTGCCGCTGCTGACAGTGTTGCCTGCTGTGGGATAAATTAAAACATTATGATAATGATGTCGCCAAGCGCGCACGTAACTTAATACAGCGTTTTTAAACGTCCTTCAAAAGAGGTGTAAAAAGAGTTTTCCTTCAGGGCCTGCGTGGCACTGGCGATTCCTCTGTTACTGCTGAAGTCTGTAGACGACAGTGATCAATTTTCAGGTGGTGGTTCGTCAGTAATTTAGGTTATAAAATTGTTGTAAAATTGTACAACTATATTAACGCATTAGATTCTCCTATAATGTTACATTTTATCGAGATTTGATTCTAACGAGACCAGGGCAGTACTAAATTCTCTTCAGCGGTGCCGGATCGACTACCGGTATATCGAGGTGTTGGAGTGTATGTACACATCAGCCACACGTCCGTCAAAGTACACGAATCAGCAAAAACCCCATCCAACTGCAGAGAGGTGTCAGGCAAGGGGATGTTATATCCCCAAAACTGTTCACCGCTGCAGTGGAAGACATATTGAAGATGTTGGAGTGGAAACGACGTGGCATTCATATCAATGGCGAACACATCACACACCTGCGATATGCCGATGATATAGTCAACCTGACGCGTTCCCTGGAAGAACTTGGTACAATGCTCGGGGACATGAACAGCGCCTCACAACGGGTGGGTCTTAAGATGAACATGGACAAGACGAAAATCATGTCGAATGTCCATTTCACACCCGTAACGGTTTTTGTTGAGTGCGTTGCTCTCGAAGTCGTAGACGAATACATTTACCTGGGACAAGTGATCCAGATGGGTAAGTTCAACTTCGAGATAGAAGTCACTCGTAGAATCCAACTCGGATGGGCTGCGTTCGGGAAACTGCGTCATATCTTGTCGTCCAAAACACTACCTCAGTGCCTGAAGTCGAAGGTGTTCAAGCAGTGTGGTTGCTAGTCCGAGGCGTGGAGTTTCACTATTGGCCTAATGCACAAGCTCAGTCACCCAACGGGCTATGGAACGAGCTATGCTCGATATCTCTCTACGCAATCGAATTTTAAAATGTTGAAATCCGTAGACGAACGAAGCTGACTGATACAGCGCAGAGAATAATGCGGCTGAAGTGTAGTGTCGAAGGACCAATAACCGTTGGGAAAGAAAGGTCCTCGAATGGAGACCACGCCTCGGAATAAGGAGCACAGGGCGCTCCCCGACCAGGTGGATTGACGACCTGAAGAAGACAGCGAGTGTCTGCTGGATTCAGAAGGCTCAGAACCGGTCAAAGTGGCGCTTGTTAGGGGAGGTCTATGTCCTGCAGCGAACTTCCAAAGGCTGATGGATGGATGGGATAATGTTAGATTTTAATATGAATATAAATAAACGAGCGGATATCCGGCGTGTGCTACTACGCTAAAAAACAAATAAGTTTTGTTTATTTGTTTTAAAAAAAAAAAACATTTTTGTATGGCTAAAGTGGAAAATTGTCGTCATGGATGGACTGAATGTGCTTATGCATTGTATTAGTGGCCTAAAACCATTTTCAGATTATTACCTTTCAAATTAAACAAACAACAAGCGGTTTGGGGCACATCAGTTGGATGGTTTCAAAGTCTATAATGGACATAAGTAGAAACAATTTTTGTCTTTCATAAGTACATAATGTGCTCAAAAAGTAACGGGGATTTTTAAATTTTGCAGGTTTAAATAGTCCGATTGTCAATTTTTTTTATTATGTTGACACACATGCCTCTCAAGTATGATATTTTTCGTTTCTCAAAAAACGAAAATTCCCGTTATTTTTTTAACACACCTTGTATAATAAAATAATCCATATCCATACTAATATTATAAATGTGAAAGTGTGTTTGTTTGTCCGTCTTTCACGTCGCAACAAAGCTGTTATATGGTATGGTTTTTGTGTGTGGAGATAGTGAGGAGGGTGGAGAGTAACGTAGGCTAATTTTACCGCGGTAAAACATCCCCATGGGAAGATCGATATTTTGTTAGTTGCTAGATATTTAGTTCCGGATGTTGTTAATAAATGGCGTTAGTAAAATTTATTTGCAAGTTCTGAATCACGCTATCAAATTATACATCTAACTAAGTAAAAGTAAGTAAGTAAGTAGGATTTGAAAAAAATCGATCGCTACCGCGGGCTAAGCTGCGGCAAAAACTAGTAATATATATTTTAGTATGTATATTATAAAAACATAGTTACCCAACGCCGGCGGCCTCGCCAACAGCTCCCTCGCGAGCCGAGCGCCGAGCGCGCATGCGTCGCGAGCGTGTCCGTGCGCTTGCAGCCCCTCGGCGCGCGCGAACGACACCTCCCACGTGCACGCCCAACCCGTCACGCTGCTCGCGCTCGACCCGCTCGGACCGCTCGATGAACTTGATATCTGTATTATTTTAATGGAAATAGCAGGCAAATGAGCTGACGTCGCTGACGATCCCTCTGATGGTGGCTATCGTCACCCATGAACATCAACAACACCAAAGGCATGACTGATGCGTTGCCGGCCAAGAAAAAGAGAAGAAAAAGAAAAAATAACTGTATGGTCATTTAATGTTAATAAGTTCACTAAGAGCATCTAGTGCAGGGGTTCTTAACCTTTTATTGATGACATGGTCATTGCTATGGACCACCAAGTATCTTTCGTTTTTCAATCTCAATGTCATCGATATTTTTGAATCATTTTTTTGAGAAATATTATATTCCAATTACTAAATATTTGAAGGAAGGCTTTGCAGTCCGCTTTGGATGCTTGTAGTCCGCGAAAGAACGTACATTTTAGGTTATAGAGTGTTACAGGTAAACTTGCTTGACATAAATATTTAAATACAAACACGCCCCGCTCCTATGGGCTGCAAGTAGCACATTGCCTTGCGCATTATCCTGCTCCAAACGTGCACAATAAGAGTGTTGTGCCAGATAGCAATGGGAAAAGGTTTGATTTCCTCTGAATCCCTACGTTAAATACAATATCATCGTAGAATAGACTACAAAATCAATGATTTATCAATATCTCCCGCCAGACGTGGCATCAAGCCTGGGAAGCGGCTGAGCTCCAACTGATCTGTTCAGAACGTTGTATTTAAGCGTTTATAGAAAACTTCTATGAAGTAATGCATTTTTTTTATCTATATTTGCCCAATAATATATGAACACCATTGAATTTCATGTGTCAAATGCGAACTATTAAATTGGCGCTACTAATGATCAACTTACATTAGCGTTACTAGAGCAACCGTCGCCGGCAACTCTTCGGGCCGCCGCTGCGTCATAGAAATACATATTACACTCGTCATCGGAAACAGAGTCGTCGTTAGAAATACGACGTTGAGCGTCGTCCGACGACACGGGAGGCGAGCTCGACTCCTGAGAGTCCGTGTCGCCGCCGCTCTGTTGAAGTATTTCCTCTTCGTTCTCACAGAAACCTAGCGAATAAAATAAATAATTTAGCTTGAATGTGATTTAAACATGGAAAGCAACTGTATGTAGAAAAAAAAAAATTTAATATCACCACAGTTTTATATCTTTTTTTTTTCAAAGAATAGTTACCTCAGAACTTTCGACTGGGTGAACCGATTTTGATGATTCTTTTTTTAATCGAAAGCTGTCATGCTTGTCATGTAGTCACACTTAAATTTGAGCGAGATCTGACTAGTAGTTTTTGAGTTATTTTGAAGTCTGTTATTTTTTAAAGTTATAAAGTACCTTCAGACGATACACTGGAGTGGTTTCCATCACTGGGACCGGGGTCTCGCACGGTCTCACTGGGCCCCTCGCCCGAGCCGCACGGCTGCGGGAAACACCACTAGGTTACAACAACACTTATAGAACACTAGTTAACAACAAACATAGCTTACTCCGCGGCTGGATGTAAGACAACAGTAACTATTGTATTATAATTAAATTTTTTAATTAACCCCCCCAAAAAGAGCCAAAAACCGCATCATAATCGGTCCATTCATTTAGGAGCTACGACGCCACAGAGACACAAAGACACGTCAAACTTATAACTTAGAACTCTACAGATACTTATCAATTAAGCATCAATAATAGTAAAGAGGCGAAAATGTCTTAGTCTTAGTATAGTTTCCAACTATAGGACCACGTTTATTAACATTTTTAGGGTTCCGTAGCCAAATGGCAAAAAACGGAACCCTTATAGATTCGTCATGTCTGTCTGTCTGTCTGTCTGTCTGTCTGTCTGTCTGTCTGTCCGTCCGTATGTCACAGCCACTTTTCTCCGAAACTATAAGAACTATACTGTTGAAACTTGGTAAGTAGATGTATTCTGTGAACCGCATTAAGATTTTTACACAAAAATAGAAAAAAAAACAATAATTTTGGGGGTTCCCCATACCTAGAACTGAAACTCAAAAATTTTTTTTTCATCAAACCCATACGTGTGGGGTATCTATGAATAGGTCTTCAAAAATGATATTGAGGTTTCTAATATCATTTTTTTTCTAAACTGAATAGTTTGCGCGAGAGACACTTCCAAAGTGGAAAAATGTGTGTCCCCCCCCCCGTAACTTCTAAAATAAGAGAATGATAAAACTAAAAAAAATATATGATGTATATTACCATGCAAACTTCCAACGAAAATTGGTTTGAACGAGATCTAGTAAGTAGTTTTTTTTAATACGTCATAAATCGTAAACCTCAAAAAACATTGATCAAAGTTACAACGAACTACAAGAACTTTTATATTATGTTACTTGCTGCTACGGAACCCTTCATGGGCGAGTCCGACTCGCACTTGGCCGCTTTTATTACTCAGTTGCATTCTACCAAACCTCATTCGTTATTCAATACCTATAAATCCGTTAAACAATAGCATGCAAATCAGTCGTGAGTTTTAATTTAAATTTTATAACATTCTTGACGTCGTCACACCAAGCACATTGCTCCAGCACCAGATTTAACCTAGATGTATTGGCATGCACCATTTACAAACACTGTTTATAATGTGTTAGTATACATATGGCCGGTGATATTATTCTATCTATCCGTAATCCCTAGCAAAGTACCTAGAAAGTGTCCAAAAAACGCTACACACTCATAGCTCCAAATTAGGATTTTCTGTACACTCAAAGACATGAACACATGCCCCCAGACCGACAACAGAAATTTAAACAGAGAAATTCAAATATGACGTCATACCCATTGTTGTTGACGGCACTGCTCTCGAAGTCGCAGACGAATACATTTACCTGGGACAAGTGATCCAAATGGGTAAGTCCAACTTCGAGAAAGAAGTCACTCATAAAATTCAATTCGGATGGGCTGCGTTCGGGAAACTGCGTCATATCTTGTCGTCCAAAACTACTTCAGCCACTGAGGTAGTATCTCAGTGCATGAAGTCGAAGGTGTTCGAGCAGTGTGTGTTGCTAGTAATGACATACGGATCTGAGACGTGGTGCTTTACTGTTGGCCTAATTCACAAGCTCAAAGTTGCACGGCGAGATATGGAGAGAGATAAGCTCGGTATTTCTCTACGTGACCGATAACCGTTGCGGAAGAAAGGTCCTCGAATGGAGATAACGCCTCGGAAAAAGGAGCACAGGACGCCCCCCGACCAAGTGGACTGAGGACCTGAATAAAACATCGGGTCTCCGCTGGACTTAGAAGGCTCAGGACCGGACAGAGTGGCGTTTCTCGGGGGAGGCCTATGTCTGATGCTGATAGATGGATGGATTCAAATATCTGCCTTGAAGGAAATCGAACCAAGGATCCTTCAAACAGCGGTCCCGACGACATTGTTGCCACAATAGCCACCAAACATACATTACACTAATGCTCTACCCGCGGCTTCACCTGCGTTTTACGGGATAATACGTACGGGATAATACGGGATTGTTAGTCGTCTTCACACTGTACCAAAGACTAGGATAGTATTGGAAACGCTGTTACAAGTCTCTTTACCGATCCAGCCGCGGTGCTCACGGTCTCCCACTCACCTGACCGGAGGGTCCGGGCCGAGAGAGGTCAATGTTGATGCGGCTGTTCCTGTGCATCAATGTACGATGCATACCCGGGTCTGGGTTAGTGAGGCGATAGTTCAAAGACATTTCGTTGTTTAACACCGCTTTCGAGGAGTTCACCTGAGGAAATAACACTGTTGATTGTATTTGGAATCTAGATGTAAAACATGTTTTTTCTTAATCCATAAAGCCTTGAAATTAAATGAAATTAACAACAACTATGCCATGGTGGAGGCTTTGAAGCGGCATGAAAAGTTCCGATACTTCGGTTGGCTTCTAACCCCTATCACCAATCTTCGCTGGAGCGTGGTGGAGGATGCTCTACACCTCCTCAAGGGAAGAGACCCGTGCTCAATCGGCTATTAATGGGTTGAAGTCAACAGCAAAAACATAACTTCACAAACCTGATGAACGCTGTCATTCTTATCAGCATGTCGGAATATAGTAAACGGGCTATGGTACAGCGGATTCAAGTCCTTGGTGTACGTCACTCCGGGTATCTGATAATCATCCCACTCCAGGAAGCAGGCCTCCATGGCGGGGTGGAAGCCGGGGAACACTTCAGTCTCGCTGATGCCGTTGATGAAGGGCGGGTGAGAATGAGAGCGCGGGTGGCGTGACGAGTGTGACGTCGATGAACCTATGTGGTTGTTGCGGTTTTTCGCCACCTGAAAAAGAGGTTCGTATACTCATAGCCCAGAAGGATTCCATATTTTGTGCGTGTTATGGGCAACATACAAAGACAAGAACAGAGCGAGAAACGAAATTCAAACTCATTATATGGTATCTGTAGGTAAAACGTCCAGGTTCGCAATCGGTTTTTTATTAATGTCTTATTAGAAAAAGTGTCTCTATAAAGGAATTTCCAAGTATCCTAATGAGCATAATATAGCAGAATGTCTAATAAGAAAATCGTCATTTTTTGTACTATTCCTTCTATGACAATACAAAATACCTACACAAACTTTTTTTCACAAGAATAGACAATTTGAAGAATAACAAGTGAATAGGTACCAAGAATTTTTTAACACTGATATATTGTGTTAGGTATGTGTATACATCCTTACTTTGTCAAGAACTTTCATATGCCACTGAGCAAATTGTTCATGCAACGTGTCTCTTTCGTGGGGCGCTAATGAAGGGTTCAGTGCAGCCAAACGCCACAACACGACAACCTGTAAAACAATTAAAATGGTACTAGATAGTTTGGTAGAATTTCATTACAATGACCCGAATTGTACAAAAAATATATATATATATCATGTTTTATAATGCCTGAGCCCTCACTTAGGTCACACTTTTTTAAGGTGCGTAAAAGAGCCTTTTAAGGATTCCGTGGTCAAAACAGAACCTTTATAGTTTCGTCTCAATATATACTATTTTATGTAAAAAGTCTACAAACGACCACACAAGCAATCTAGTAAGTTAATCAAGCAATTTAGTAAGTGGTCACCATCGCCAATAGACATCAGTAACATAACGCATAACCGAAGCATTGCTGATCAAGAGAAAAAAAAGAAGAAGAAAGAAGAAACAGTTGATAACACTGACCTCGTCGCACAGTGAAGAACAGGCATGTTGTGCGGCGGAATTTCCCGCGGTACCGCTGTGCTTGCCGCCGCCGTTACCCCACGCCACCAGGGCCGCTTTCGTACTGTACCACCATACTATTATCTGTGGACAATACATCATCCTGTATAATAATCATGACTAATATGCGTATCATGAATTATTGACTGACAGACAACGCACAGCCTAAGCCAGTGGACTTGGAAGCAAGCTTTGCACATACTGCACAGAGATTCCTTATGTTTTGTAGAGGAGCACAATTGAAGGATTTTTGGAAATTCATCATGAAGTATAAAATTATAATTTCTTTTGAATATCGTGACATATCTGCTTAAATCGAAAATACTTATCAATATTATCATTCGAAAACCTTTTTTTTATAGAACCGGTTTGCTATAACCAGCTTTTATGCGGTTTATATAATTATCATATATTATTTACATTGCGTTACACCTATATAACACAACTACTTGGATACACGCCAAATATTATAATTATTATTCTACTTCGGTTAGTCATTTTGTCATGTGAGAGAAAAAACACCGATTGAAAATAATCATTTTTTTACAGAAAGACTTAATTTCCATCTTCTATCATAATTATTATCTATAGATAACTTTTCTTTTAAAATTTATATGTAAAGAGCAAAACATATACCTACCGAAAATAGTTATCAGTTCTGATTAACATCTGAGTTAGCAAACTCTGAGGTATGAACCTTGAATAGAATTACAACGCCCTATTAATGGCTTCAACCCATTTGACCTTGAACGGTCAAAATAAAACATTTGTTATTGAGTACATAAAGTACCGCGTTAGTAAAATGACGCCATGATGCTATATCGCCATAAAAAGCTCTAGTGTGAAGAGCTTTGTTTCTGATTTTCCGTGTTCTTTGAGCAGCGGTCATTGTCCTTATGTCCAAATCATTCAGATCTAAATCAATTCATCTAATGATCTAATTCTAAATCTATTCCTCCGAATCTATTAAATACAATCAACGTCGCCAGTATACAGGGTGTCCCGTAAGTAGCGGATCAACCGAAGGTGGCAGATAGCTTGAAAGTTGACCTATCATATGTAAAAAAATTACCTCAGTAAAAGTGTCACCGTTTTCGAGATATTGACCATTCTTTAAAATTTAGAAAATTCGGCTCCTTTACCCTGCTTTTTCCTGTTGAGTCCACAAATGAGCAGGTATTTTGATAATTTTTTTTTCCTAGAGCTCTCAGATAGTTGCTTTATAATTATCATTATATAATGTTGTTGAAATTATTAGGGAACGCTGTGAAAATAGCGTCTACTTTGGATATTTTTGTTTTTGATTTTCTTCGACACAACTTTGATGCGAGGTGGTTGAAAAAAAATTTACTGGGCAAGTATGCCCCGGTACTTTAAAAACTTGTCTGTTTAATGCAGATTTTAAAAAGGTAAAATACAGGCTACTTTGATAGGGAAATTTTTTAAGTAAAAGCCATTTCAGTGTCAAAGAGGTGAATTTAAATCAAAATTTATTTTATTTATTACTGTTATGAGATGAAGTTTTTCAACGGTTTTTGCTTAATATTACGTAACGTTAAATGAATTCTCTAATAAATATTTAAAATAATGATTATTTTGCGATATTTCAACTTTTAAAAGAAATTTCAAATTACCTAAGAATTACTTGAAAAATATTGTTTCTTCAAAAATAATGCTATTATTTAATATTTTTTAATACTAAATGATCAGCAAACCTTGTCAATTATTGCTTTAAGATTATTTTTGTATGATAAAATAAACAAAAATAATTATCTTACTTACATTTTTTCTCATTCTTTGTTTTTTGTTGAATATTCGTAGAAAAATAATCTTAAAACAATAATTTACAAGGCTTCTTGATCATCTAGTATTAAAAAAACAGTAAATCATAGCATTATTTTTGAAATAAACAATATTTTTCAAGTAATTGGTAATTTCTTTATTAGGTTGGAATATCGGAAAATAATCATTATTTTCAATATTTATTAGAGCAATAATTTAACGTAACGTAATATTAAGCAATAACCATTGAAAAACTTCATCCTTTAACAGTAAACAATAAAATAACTTTTGATTCAAATTCACCCCTTTAACACTGAAATGGCTTTTACTTGAAAATTTTCCCTATCAAAGTAGCCTGTATTGTACCTTTTTAAAATCTGCATTAAACAGACAAGTTTTTAAAATACCGGGGCATACCTAGGGGCCACCTGATGGTAAGTGGTTACCGTCGCCTATGGACATGAGTAATACCAGAGGAATCGCCAATGCAACGCCGGCCCTGATAGAGAACTCTTTTTACACCTTTTTTGTAGAACCATCATACCGCTCCGGGAATACCTCAGAAGAAAGTTCATTCCACAGTTTGCACATACTACGTAGCAAAAAAGCTCGTGAGAATCGGACCGTAGAGGTTCTCTACGAGTCCAATCGGTGTGGATGGAACTTCAATCTTCGGCCAGTGGTGCAATGATGAAAAGGACACATACACAATAAGAAATCCATCAACTAACATTGCTCATTTTTATTAAATTGCTCAGCTACTTTCTATAAAATTGTCATTAAGTTATCTAACCAATAATATAATTAGTGTTTATGTATTATAATGTGTTGATAGTTGATATACTATTGTATGTAAGTATATGTGTATAATAATAAATAATAAACGCTAACACACTCATACCCCCACAGTAGGTTATCATTACCTGTATCAGGGGTGGCATGGACTACACATATAACACATCACAATCACACCCATGACCTGAGTACAAAAATTTATCTGTCAAATAAATATCTGCCCCGGCCTGGAATCAAACCCGGGTCCCCTCGCTTCGCAGACAGGGTCGCTACCAACTAGGCTACAGGGTCGTCAAAATAAAGTATGTTGATCGCATCTCGCCTTAAATTACTTCACTACACAGGTTTGCTAGAAGATATTTCGTAAGATATAAGTTATACCTTTGTACATAAAAGTAATGTACATTTAATACCAATTTTACATAAACTAAAACTAAATACTTAATAACAAAAACGAGAAAACATTCCTACAATCAAAGTCGCCACGGTGTTCAGTTCACCCCGTTAATGACCCCGGCGTGCGCGTGTGTTCACTGTTCACGCTTAGTCACTAACGAATCATTGACCTCGACCCTTTTTATATAACGTTTAGTCTTTATACCTACTCCAATAAACTGCTAAAGTTTCAATACGCTAACAATTTAAAATTCTCAAAGATCGATAATTACCGGTTCGCACGCCATGACCTCTTCGGTTATTATTTCTAGCAGCGGTATGGCATTTCTGTCGTTCCGTTTGTACATTTCCCTCACGATGGAGAGGAGGTTCCACATGCCCTCCGGCTCCCGGCCTCGGAGCGGCCGCAGCAATGACGACCATTCTGCAGCCGCCGGGGGCGCACTTGTGCTTAGGTAGTTCACATCACTGTAATAAAGTCATTCAATGTTTTCATAGCAAATTGACCGAGTAGATTGAAGTTTGCATGTAGGTTGAAATACTTAAAACTGAAGTAGAAAGAAGATAGTATTGTTAAATTAGCGTAGTACCACGCTAACTTGAATTATAGATTGTTGATTTTTTAATAATAATAGTTTCATATTCATAAATTAACATTTTGTACAACATTGGATGGATTGTATGATAACGGAAAATTAAATGTAGCCTGATACAAAACTCACCTAAACACTATAGGCGCTGGAACACAGAATTTAACTAATATCTTGTTTATGTTGTTATGCAGCGTTTTCTCGTCCAAAAACCATGACGTATATTCATAGGCGGATGCTCCCGCGGTAGGGTCAGGCGCCCCACAGGTCGTGTTAATCTGGTTCGGTTGAGCCGAGAGTAGCTCGTCCAATATACGTTGAGCGGTTGGGAGCACTTGACGCGGTAATTCCGATATGAGATATTGTGCGAACTTCTGCAACTGATCCCTTCGTAATCGTTGCAGGGACTCTGAAACTGGCGCCCTCAGGCATACTTGTGTTGGCTAAAAGAAAATCAATGTGCAATCAAGTCTTTGTTTGCCCAGCACTCGAAATTTAATCGAGCATTCGAGATTTAATATTCATATAAATAAACTAGTAAAATATAAATATTAATTCTCCCAGTACAAGTAAGAAAAAAAACTATCTCTATGAATAAAATGTATAAACCTAGGGGGAACTTTCCATCAGGGCTTAAAATACAATGATTGAATGAGTAAGTTTAATTATGAAAATTAAGTGCATATATTTCCTATTGTGATTCCCATAAATGTGTCACTGAGTGAATAACTGAAAACTGATTCATAGAATTAATTTTATTAATCTGCAGGAACATTAATTTGTATTAAGCAGAATTGATCTCATGTAATTTAATATATTCTCTGAGAATTCAATGAATTCTCCTTAAGATAAAGAAGGCCCCTTCAAGAGATAGATACTAAGATAACAGAAAGATAGTATTGGGATTACATTCAGTCAATTTGTCACATGAAATGACTTTGCATTTTGGGAACAATATGTGTACATAGATCCTTAAGTCCAATCTAAATACATGTCAATCACATCCTAAAAATACTTACTAAATGTATCCTGTAGAGGCAAACTGCAACAATATGCGAACACCAATGCGCTGGAGACGAGCATGTACAGTTACATGATGAGATCCTTTGTCTATCAAATGTCACTGCCACATTAAATTGAGATCTTGGCATGCTAAGTGTAACAGTCGCTGATAAGTGAAACCCTGAAATGTAACTAGTTTTAAGTTTCACATTGGAAATCAAGTGGTAATAAGAGTTAATCAAAGAATGACAAACAAGTTTCTAAGCAGATATGTGATAAATGATAAAATACCCAAAAGGTCAATTCTGATGTCATTGTGGAACTTCTACAAGTGCACATTGTTTGATGTACAATGGAAACTCGATTATATGGCCCTCAGTTATTGTAGAAATCAAAGTTTGTTACTTATTGCACAAAAATTTGTTTCCGTATCATGTCTATTGAAATATTGTTTGAGCATAATACCACATCTATTTTAGCACTTAAACATACACAAAAATACTACAGTATATTTGTAGCAAGGTTGTATTTTTTAGTGTAAACTTACAATGACAAAATGATAACAGATGACACTCACCAATTTGTAAAACATCTTTGACAGCCCTATCCCTGAACAAATGTTCTCCTCTTGTGAACTCATCAGCTGATCCGTTTGCCAAACATGAGTATAATCTAATATCATCTTCGCTGTCGGGAAAACTCCAAAAAGCAATCTGTAGTTGTAACTGTTCTGGTACAGGTGGATATACATGTTCAACTAGTTCAAATGGTATATGACAGGCTACACACTTTGCGGCCAGCTCACTTAGGGTTGAAACAGATTTGTCTGTGGAAGCACACTTGGTGAAATTATTGAAAGCCAATCGTGTACTAATTTAATAAAATGTGTCCTTATAAATAACTTATAGTAATTTTAAAAACAAAATTATGATATTTTATTAAAAATTAATATTCAACTACTAATTTAACTTATCTTAATCAATCAGACATCTAAATGAGACATAAGTGGGAAAAGTTTTTATTTTTTTATATTTTTTTAATTAAAACATATTATTTATTTGTACTTAATTTATCATAGCATTATTAATTAAACCTTAACTTACACATTACTCAATATTATTGGTAATTTCATTCTAATGTAAAATAAACTTAATTGTAAATACAATCAGTTCTTAAAAGCCCTATTGATCATAGAATCTTAAATCTTTACAGAAACAGGAGATACCTAGATTGATTACTAAAATATTACATCTAATACTCCTTTTCATGAAACATAATAACTACCTATATTGTATTATATTACACAATTTGGCATGCATCTACATAAAACAACTAGATACAAATACAAATAGATACTTGTTGAAAATTAAAAGTGTTAAACAGAATAATTAACAAAGAAGATCAACTTAATAATCTTCCAGTAATAATTTAAAATTAACTGTTATAATACAGAAGCTTCTATTCCCAATTCCAATTTAATATTACTTGAAAATTGGCCAATAGAAGATGTGACCATCAAAATCTATGTTTAGCTTTTGTTAGATAATAGTATGCTAAGTAATGTGTGTCATATGTCCACAGTAAATATCAGAGAAAGTTGTGAAAGTTGTACAATCACAACATTCCATTCACTAAACAATCAAATGAACAATGTTAAAATAATTATCTGAGAACAAAGAAAAAGCTACAGTAAATGCCAGGAATCTGAAACCAGTGATATTATTATTAACTGCAAAGTCCACTCAGAGGTAAATGACATTACAGCACCTGTTCTTTGTAGCACTACACAATACACATGCGAGCTAAACTTACACCTACAACTGCATATATCTCACCAAAACTTTCAATGAAAACAACATCCTTGCAAGCAGAGCGCACTTAAAAAAGAAACTAAAACCATTTTAAAACATAATATGAAGCAATAAATAATAATGGCCTAACACGTCTCACGTACAATTCGCGACATCGAAACAAAGGATCAGCTGTAATGAGTTACCTTGAACAGTCTTTTTTGCGCTTCGGGGAACAAACGAGCTCTGTAGGTTGGGCCTCCGCCATCCTCTCCAGTTGTTACACAGACTCTCAGGCTCAGAGCTCCAGCTGCACAGCGAGTCTTCCTCGAACCTTTCGGAGTCCTCAAAACTGAAATGATCGGCCTCCTCCCAGTCGAGTATGGGTGATCCCACGTCGACTGGAGCGGCTGGTCTTCCGCCCTTTCCATTGCTACCCGAAGCCCCCGCCACTTTATTACGATTTATAAAAGAATTCCTAAATAAATTCGCTGAATGATTTCAGCGAATCACCACAGGGGGGTAACCACGATCACTGAACAAGCATACTCATTGAACGCTTTGGTTTTTACGTAACTAAGTAAGTACTTTCAGTAAAATAATGCAGTGAAAATAAATACATCACAAAGTTGGATATGTGTGGCACTTCTTAGTTAGAAATCAAAGAATCCAAATAAATTCTCATCGAGCACAATAACAAATATGGCCGAAAACCGAACAACGTCCCGTCTCGTCCCGACCCCAACCGATTGCCCCGCCCCCTAACACCATTATTTATTATTAACATTCGTTAAACTTGCATATCGTAATACTAGATGGCACTAGTTGCATAAAACATTTAAATTGAATAAAATAATTTGATAATTTTAAAATAAAGTGCGTATTAATCCATATATTTTTCTTGCATTCATGTATTATAAATATTTACTTACATTGATTTATTTTAAAATATGCATAACAGTGTTACCACATACTAACGTTATTAGAAAAAATAAAGGACAGCAATTCACGATTAATTTCCGCAAAAAAAAAACCAAAACTGTTTGTACGGATGTCCCTCATAGACTTTAAAACCATCGAACCAATATGCTCCAAATTAGTTTCATTTAAAAAGCAATAATGTGAAGATGTTATTTTGAAACCTTAAAACAATGCATTATAGTCTAAGATCCGAATTAAAGGCATTTGTTCACCCATCTGCTTACCGGATAAAAAATATTTTTAACAAAATATATTAATAAGTAAAAAAAAGTATGGCGAATGGGTTGCCTAAAAAAATATATTCAAGGCATTGAACTACTATTACTAGCGTATAGAACAGACACAGCGAACATCGGGTTCGGGGATGTGCATTGCAGCCGGCCGGCTGCGTTTTATTCTGTTATTCGGCTGTCACTCGCTCTAGGGTATAAGTGCTTGTTCACACTTAACTCGCGGGCGCGGTCGCGGGCGCGGTCGCGGGTGCGGTCGCGAAATATCAAACATATGACCTTATAAGAAAGTGTTCACATCAAAACGCGCGTGCGGTGTATGTAGCGTTTACCGCGCCCACGCCCCCACTTGCGCCCGCGAGTTCAGTGTGAACAAGCACTAAGTGTTCTGTGGTCACTCGGCTGCGCTCATTGCGGCCGCATGCCTAAATTGTTTATGAAAAAACTAAAAAAATGCCGTCGTGCGTAATAAGAACGTGTCACAATTGCACGACAAAAAAACAAAAAGATAATGGTATCACTTATCATCGGTAAGAAATTAAAATATTGACTTAAATCAACTAAAACGAATTTAATTAAATTATTGTGCAATTTTCCCGCCATTTTTGGATGAAAAAATAATAAGGAGCGTTTGAACTTGGCAAGCCACTAGCGAACAATAATGGACTAAATAGGCTTACTTAAGCTTGCCGACGCGACGCTTGTAACCAATTTAAGTTGTTGGATTTTTGACACGAATCAATGGTAAACGTTTGAAAATCGTTCAAACGCTTTTGCACGTTAAATAAAGTCAGAGTAAGAGCTTGTAAAAATTTGGAATCGGTGACTGCTAACTCGTCTTGGTTCGGCAAGTGTCATACAAAGTTACTCTATGGCAAGTGTGCAAACAAGGCTTCTAGTTTAAAAAGAGAACGAAGGGCAAGCTGGCGGTGGAACACACATTTTGTTTGAGATCTCGTTTCTATAAAGAGTTCAATAGTTCAAGTTATTATTAATCTCACTGAGTGAAAAAGAATGGGGTTGGAGGAAAAGTACCCTAAAATACTAATGATGGCAAATTTTACCAAAACGAAATAATAACTTTTATTTTCCGAAATAATTAAAACTGCATTCAAAGATTTTTGATAAATCACCTGCTTGATTCAGAAATCAAACCTGTAAAAAGTCAATTTTTATGGAGTCAAACTCCATTAATTATAGCTATGGCTAAGACATCCGATTCAAAATGAACTTTGAGATATGAAATTTATTTAAATTTACACAATTTCATTCTTGCATTGGCAGCCTCGGCATTAGGCCTTATAATATTTTTTTTTATATATTATTAATATTTTTACAGTAGATTGCGATCTTAGTTTAAAATGTTGAATGGATTGCTTTAGCATAATTTTTGATGATGGTAATTTAGATTGTGTACTGTCAAAAGTGACAAGTTATGTCATTGTCACTATCAATTATCATCACATCAGCATTTCTCGGTAGGGATGTTCGATCCAGGTGCCTTGTATCGATACTCTGGTTCGATATGGATCGTATCGCAGTGTATCGATTCCAAATGATTTGATACGATACTCTGGATCGATCCAGTATTGGATGATTTTTTTTAATGGAAATAGCCGGTAAACGAGCTGACGATCCACCTGATGGTAAGTGGCAATCGTCGCCCATGGATATCAGCAACACCAAAGGCATCACTGATGCGTTGCCAGCCAAGAAAGAGAGAAGAAAAAGAAAGTAAATTTTTAAATAGGAATGTTTGATCAGGGTGTTATAAGAATATAAATATCCCAATATAATTAATAGTCCAAATATCGATTAATATACATAATTAAATATATGTACCTGTTAGTAAGTATCGCGAACAATGGATATCAGCGACCAAAGCGTTGTGAGCCAAGAAAGAGAAAAAAGAAAGAAATATGTTAATAAGTAAAAGATTATATTTTATGTAGATAGTAGATATACCGTATATTTTTTTACAATGTTTTGTATCGATCCAAGATCGAATAAAATATTTTAAATATCGTTACATAAACTATCGACAAGCTTAATTGCAGCAGTGGGTTTCTAAATAAAGATATATCATTAATTCAATATTAAGGTCAATCGTTTTAGATTAATTTTTTTATTAGATTTAATTTTATTCAAAATATTGTATGATTAAATATTGAAAAAGTCACTTAAGGTTTTTTAAAACAATGTGGTATGTAGTAGGAATATCATATAAATAATAATATCTCACTTTATAACACCACATTTGACTCTTGTGTCTTTTAAACTAAATAATCAAATAAATTAATATCATGCAAAGCTTATAAATTACATTCGCCAATTCTTAAATTTTAATGAACGCAGGAATAGTAAATTGTATAAACGCTCAAGATTAGCGATGGGAAATATCGTTACTTTTATTTCACTATCAAGTCCGTGAAATTATTTATTTTTGTCACTGTTAAATCACCCGTGAAAAATCACCACTGGTATATTTCATTATTGACGAGTATTGTCACAGTGGGTGCATTTTATTCCGTCCGTTACATTTCGCAGTGATAGTGACTTGATTCAGTCATTACCAAAGCTCAGCGGTCAACTTACCGGCGACGATTTGTTGACGTTGTAAAAGGGGATTCCCTACTCAAAAAATTATTCCTTCCCCATAACTAGACACAAAAACCCACGATGACTTAAATCTCACAGACATCCCTTTAAATGTATTTATTATAAACTCCCACAACCCAACCAATTTCGAGAACCGAATTCAACAAGGTTGCAAACTAATTCACAGACCTGCACTCACACCTTGACCTCTCCCCTTCCAGAGGGCTGACCCATACAATATTTTGAATTTAAATGGCTAAACTCCCGTTGGCCAGTCAGTCCCAGGACCTCTGACTACTTTATCCTGCCCAATGAAAAAACAATATATATGCCCAATCAATTTCCCAATATGGCAGACCCCGATATTTGGGAAAAATTCTACGCTGTTAACTCCGACTGAAAAACCATCAATCACAGACACGTCCCACTACCACAGACTATATCGCCTCCGGCTATGGTCCAACCACAGACTCAAAATCAAGGGAGTGGAATGATTTAATATTTTATTCTATAAACAAGTCCTGAACCTTCATAAAGAAATTACAAATTCAGAAGTCCCATCTAACGAAAAAATAAATACTCGCCACAAATTGACAGAGACAAGAGGCTGAACAGACCACAGACTACAGAACCTAACGCAGCGATTTAAAAAGTCACTCTAATGGCGACCGAGGATTGGTCCATCTGTCTGACAGCGTCCTTGGCATAGAGTAACTTTGTATATACGGGAATAGAGGTTTATCTCTCAGCGAATTATGAGAAACAAAGAAAGAGTCGCCCTCTGGAAACATGATTTGGAACCTTCGGAGTAAATACTCAAAGCTATGACAAGTAGGTGACGTATGATCTGGCTATGGCTACCTTGGTATACTTAAAATTCACAAAATACTCATAAAGTTAGATAAATTAACGATATCATCAAACTTGGTCTATTTCTTTTCCTTAAAAACCTTAACCTTTTAGACATAACAAACTATTTATTTATAGAAACTACAACAAACATTCGTTAGCGTGATTCACAAAGCAGGTCAGTGCCATCTATTGAAGTTTTCGTCAACCATCTATTGACATTATCGTCAATACGGTAACAACGCCATCTAGTTTTATACTTGGTAGTATGTTATAATAACAACAAATTCAGATGTCTCATAAACGTATGGAGTGGATGAAGTGGTTAACCATTTTTAATTTTGTTACATTATACATGAACTGTTACTCGGTTTGTAATGCTAAGATTGTCAAGCCTGGTCCTTGGCAACTACCACAGACTAGCCGTCAAACTGCCGCCCGTCAAAACTCCTCAATCACCAATTGTCACTGTCAACCGGCTTGTCAGTGTGAATTCTGTGAATTTTGGCCGGTGGCCGGCGTTAAGTCACAGTAAAAGGAATACTGTGGTGAATTCACAGTCCCGTTAAATGTAACAGACGGTTTCGATGCATGTCACTGGTGTGACAAGGTGAAGTATATTTAACAAGTGAAATATCCAGTGAAAGGTGAAATGTGCCATTCCTACTCAAGATCCAATCGATTACGACTTTCACTTAAAGTGCTATTGGCTAACGAGAAAAGCTGTACGGAGGGCATTGAAGTTCCTACCACTGAAAATACCGTAGAGCTATGTCGCAGAGTTACCCCAAAACTTTACTCGCTGACCAATACTTTAATAGATCAGACTTTCTATCCAACAAAGATTCAGACAAATATTGCTTAAAAAATGTGTGGAGGCCTTGTTGTTCGTGTAATAATAATATGATGCGCCAACAAATGATCTAAAGAAATCTACCTCTATTCCATAATAATTTTGATCCGATCCGACCCGATCCACCCTGTATGTGTATACTGTATCGATATCGATCCGCCAGTGGATCGAATGCCGTTTTATCGATGCAAATTTCGAGCGGATCGTTTGCCATTGTATCGATCCACACAAGTATCGGATCGGATTGAACATCCCTATTTCTCGGTCAAGATTGTTCTCGATCCTGCAGTCTTGCTTCAAATTATCGTAAAATGTGTTTTAATGTATTAAAATGACGCGGACAAAAAATTAAGTGCTGTAGACTGTGCAGAAAGATTTCATTAAAGTTTTCTTCGTTAAACAGACAATCGGGTCAGGGTAAATTAACTGTAGAGGTTATATGTAAAATTGCAAATTCGTGTGTGAACATTGAAGTTTGATCATTTTTGATGAATTCGAAAATGTTTTGTTGGGGTAATGCAACGCATCACGAACTTTGTATAGAAGGCCCTGAAACGCTTGATTTAGTAAGTACTAATGATTATCTGCAGGTATTTTTTACGTTCGATCACGCAGTTAAATTATAGTTTCTAATTAATTTTCCGCATATTATTCTGGAATGGTTCGTAAGTGACCGGGAAAGAGTCACTATGGATCCAAAATTTAAACACTGGTTGTTTTGTGTAAAATTTAATTCTTAATTTTAATTTTCAGGTAATAAAACCCACTCTATCTAAATGGCGAGAAAGCAACCACGTAAAGGCGGTGGCTGCAGGCGAGTTCCACACGCTATACCTCACCAACATAGGACACTTGTATTCTTGTGGCAGTAATGAAGTAGGTCAACTTGGACGCTACACAGAAACAACTGATGGCAAAGACCCAGGTTTGCATTACTCCTAATTTATTTCCCATTTATATAAACACTCATGTACATACTCAAATGAGACAACAGTAATATCTACCACAAAATGAAATTTTTATCCGCTACATAAGTATTTGGCTGTGTAAGATTCCACAGTCCTTCACTACTATTTCATGGTCTTCATTAATAGAGCTGTTTAGGTTAGCACCCTATGCTTAACAAAATAATGACATTTACATATAGTTTCGTGAAATATGTAATGTATGTAGTCACCAAGTAATTTCACTGTTTCCAAAGAAGAATGTCTTCCATTAAGTTATAACAACACACTTATAAATTAGTTTAAAAATATCATTACATAAGGTGCAATACAATGGTAATTTAATATGTATTGATGCACAAGTTAACAAAGATCACATTACAAAATAGTATAATAGTTACACATAAACATACTGGGTGATAAAATTAATGTTTTATTAAATATTAATTAATTGTCATATCAATTTCAGTAGTTTTGGTATCTCTGAACAATAACAGCCCTGCCCACTGTAATGACATCCTAAATTGCATACTTTGCAGTGAACTGCAAAGATTTATAAGAACATGATTTCTGTAAAGCTTTTTTAAACAATAAGTCATTATTTAGCTATAACAAACAATCTTCTCTAGCCCAACCTTATCAAATAAAGAACATGTGCCTAAAATAACAGAACAATGGACTATTAATTGTAATACCTAGTTTCTTCTCACTTTGTTCTATATTCCAGCCCTGGTAGAAACATTTAAAGGCTGTACAGTGACATCAATAGCCTGTGGTATACAGCACTCCATGGCTGTGGATGAGTGGGGCCAACCATTTAGCTGGGGGTCTGATAGCATGGGTCAACTGGGCAGCAACCTAGGGGCTCATGCTCAGGACAAACCGAAAATCATCAAGTTCCTTGCTACCAGAAATGTCATACAAATTGCATGTGGGGCATACCATTCTGTAGCACTAACAAATAGTAAGTATAAAATTAATCATAATTAAAAACTTTGTTCCACACACAATGTCTGTCAATGTATGTCTGTGGTTCCACATCAGAAGTTTTGTTTCACACTGATCAAAAGATTTTTTTTGTGTTAATACAAAAATACAAATATAGAAGTATCAGTCTGTTCTAAGAGTGCCAGTTATCATATAGGTTTATAAGTTCCTGTTTTGCTATTATTTTATATCAGTCCTGGAGATCCCATAATGATGGGCATCAGAACTGGTTATCACTTTCAACCAGTCTACCATGTGGTTTGACTGCATATTTGTGAGCTGTTATAAAATATTCTATGACTATCTATCTTTCTGACTTTTTGTCTTTCTAAATTAACCAACTTCAAAATTATAATTGACCTGTAAATGTATGCTCTATTTTAGATGGCGACCTGTATGCTTGGGGAGCCAACAGTTATGGCCAGTGTGGGCTGGGTACTATGACGAGCAAGGAAACCACACCGCAACAGATAACTTCACTGCTAGGGGTGCCTATCTCCTTGATTGCATGTGGCAGTAACCACACATTTGTGTTATCAAAGCAAGTATCAATTTTTGTTGTGTTAACTAATTTTATTATAGCAATATCACACAGTCATGCATTAATTGCAACATAGAGCTGGTGCTGAAAAATTCTTAACTTAGCAAAGCGAAATTTTCTTATGATCATTTCATAATTTCATGCTGATTTATTTCATTGCAGTTTATCTTTGCTTTGCTGATTCATTTATTTAATATAAAATGATTACTTTATGCTTAGCTGATTATGTGGAAGTCTCTATATCATGAAGCAGTGATAGCCTAGCGGTTAGAACGTTGGTCTCCCGAACGAAGGGGCCCAGGTTCAAATCCTGGCACGCACCTCTGATTTTCAAATATTATGTGCATATTATAAGTTAATTATCACTTGCTTCGGTGAAGGAAAACATCGTGAGGAAACCTGCACACCGGAGAGTTCTCCATAGAAGTTCTCAAAGATGTGTGAAGTCTACCAATCCGCACTTGACCAGCGTGGTAGACTATGGCCTGTACCCCTCACATTGTGAGAGGAGACCCCGAGCTCAGCAGTGGGACAATTATGGGTTGTTGCTTTGCTTTTTTTTTTGCTCTATATCATGAAAGTTTCTGTATGAAAGTCGCTATAATATGTTAGCAAGTCTTCTTTTTCTTCTTTAGATCTGGTGCAGTATTTGGTTGGGGTAAAAATAGCCATGGACAGTTGGGACTGCAAGACAGGGAAAACAGGTGTTACCCGTCACATCTCAAAACTTTAAGAAGTTATAAGGTATAATATTGCTCGAAATAATATGACAAGTGTATATAATTTTTAAATTATTTTATGTTTGAATTATTTTATAGGTGTGTCACATTACATGCGGTGAAGACTTCACAGCGTTCCTCACACTTGACGGAGGTGTGTTTACATGCGGCGCTGGAGAATACGGACAGACGGGTCATGGGACTACCAAAGATGAACTAGTGCCGAAAAAGGTGATACTTAGTATCTGTATATTTTTTTATGGAAATAGCTGGCAAACGAGCTGACGTTCCACCTGATGGTGGCTATCGTCTTCCATGAACATCAGCAACACCAATTAATAAAAGGCCAAATAATTCGATGAAGTCATCATTATCTGTGTTTATTTGTGTTACTCAAGCACACTTGTAGGGAGTTATCCTGTGTGTACATTTATTTATGACGTCAATGCAAAAATAAGTATTATAAGTTTTATATGTCTGTCTTTGTATTTTTATCGTAAGATAACAATCGTTAAGCCATCTTGGAGGCCTTCGGGTGGGATGCTATCTTCTGTCACATGGGTTGGTCACTAACCCCTCCATCAATCACCACTGGAGCAGCATGGTGAAGTAGGTAGGAAGAAGTGGGTCGTTAATGGGTTGAAGCCAGGTATATTTGGTGGAAATGAAAGCAATTTTATCTCTATTATTCTACATACTAAAGCATCTGTAACTTAATACAAAATTTGTTTTATTTTTTAAATGCTGCATCCATTAACTCCAACCGAAGGATCACGATGCTAACCTTGTATACCTTGTCCTACCTACCTATTCAGTGAAGTATGTTCTTTTATTTTCATTACTTTAAAGGACTTACCGATGTAGCTTCGCTTACTTGAATTATATTTTTCAATCCATTATGATGTTACAGTCAATACTTTACGTAGGTAATGGAGCTAATGGGCAGCACAGTGACGCAGGTAGCGTGCGGGCGGCGCCACGCGCTGTGTCGTGTGGGCGAGCGCGTGCTGGCGTGCGGGTACGGCGCGCGCGGCCAGTTAGGGTGCCCGCACATGGCGTTCGCGCTCGTGCCCACGCCCGTGCCGTTCGCGCCCAGTGACGAGTCGCCGGTGAGTGGTTCTTATGGACTGTAAGCAGGCCTGGTGCACTCCGCATTTTAGCTATAACGTAACAAGTGCCGTGTTCGACGTGTCTAACTAATTCAGATAATTCATAATGGCTGTCATACGTTCGTAATCTATCACACATATTAAAAATTAAACTTCCAGAAAAAAATACAAAATGAATAAATTTTTGTAAATGTCACTTTTGTTCATGTCATCACACATGTCACATTGCCAGAGTGGATAAGCGATAGCGTTAGAAAGGAAAGCAACTCATTACGCGTTTTTGATTAGCGCTGTGCGATCTGAATTACACTTTATTGCATTGGAGCAAGAGTCGCTATTTATTTGAATGATATTTCGGAGTGCTCCTTCTGTACTTATTTGTAAGTACTATTTCTTCTGTGCTGTAAGTTCAGTTGAGGCGTAAAGGTGCTCCCTCACCGGGAGCATTCGCGTGTAATTTAACGTTACAGTTTTGAGCATTACATCAGTGAAGGAGGAGAACCGAGCATTACAATGCGCACCTTGTAATGATACAAAACGGGGATACATCAGTGAAGGAGGAGAACCGAGCATTACAATGCGCACCTTGTAATGATACAATGTGTAATATCTTGTTACAACTTGTAACATCAATGCGCTTCACTTCCGACCGCTTCATCTGACATCTTGCTATGGAATGCTCAAAGTCGAATTTGTAATGTTACATTACACGCAAATGCTCGTGAGTCAGGGAGGTAGTATTGTAATGTAATGCTCAAAGTCGAATCTATAATGTTACATTACACGCGAATGCTCGTCAGTCAGGGAGGTATTATTGTAATGTAATGCTCAAAGACGAATCTATAATGTTACATTACACGTGAATGCTTCCGGTGAGGGAGCACCTTAAGTTGACAAGTTGAATAAGCATACTTTTCATGGAGGTTTTTTTTACATGTGATAAAATAATGTTTGATTACAATGTCACCTGATAATAATGGTAAGTGGTGATGAAGTCCAGGCTGGTGCGCGCACTTACAGGTTATATTTTATTCGTTTAGTTTTTATTTTATTTGTTTATGATTTCCTAATAAATTAATAACATTTCATACAAAGTAATATGGCTTCAACCTTTAATGGCCCACTACTGTGTATGGGTCTCTCCTCTTGAGAAGGTCTCGAATATACTCCACCACACTGCTCCAGTGCAGATTGGTGGAGAGGACAAAGTCATACATATAATTCATAAAATAGAATTTACATATGAAATATGAACTTTAAAATGATTGTCCTGAAAAGTATGCTTTTTCGACTTGTCAACTTAATTACGCCTTGTAGGTAAGGTATGCACGCTTGGCATTGACGCTTTTCAAAATTACGTAAGTATCAGTCTACTTTGCAACAATCTGTGATCACAATGTTCCTTATTTTATCTTTTAGACATTTGACATTTTCTTTAAGACACCAATAAAAAATGTACCTATTTACCAAGAGTATTTATCAAGATACACGTGTTCTACGTCTACAGTAATCCGCTGAGCAAAGGTGTTTCAAGTGAACATTATTCCAGAGGCTAGCAATGTAATTTGCTCGCAGGCACTATTAGGTACAGAAGTGTCAAATGAAACAACTTTGCTTCGTGGCTTGCTGTAGGCGTCAGAGTTTTTAACATTTTTGACGTCTGGCAATATATACTGCCCGTAGGATGTGTCTGGGAATATCCATTTCAAATTCTTTACAATATTCCCTACAACATTATGTAGGAATCAGTTGTCAGACTGTAAGTAAACTGATTCCTGAGAATTGGCCCATGGCTTAAGTTAACTGTAGTTATACATATGTTCACTGTACTCAATAATACATACTACTCTATTGTACATTTTTGTCCGTCAGAAAATAAGTAAGGTCTAGTGGTCCTAGACTCTTTGAACTATTTCATACAAATTCATAGACACTTTAATTTAAGTAGAATTTAAAGTTTGTTTTCATTGTTGTTTTTCATGCAGACTGATAATGGAGAGCTGAAAAAGGTGAATATTAAGTAGACCCACGTAGCGAAGTAAACTCCAAGCACATCAGTAATACTTTAGTTGTAACAGTCAGCCTTTGTTCTTGTATGATTTGATTGTTTCGTTTGAGCTATATGTATTGTGTACATGTAATACATACTCCTTAGTTTTTATATTTATTTACATATGCACATTAAAATTTTTTATTTCACTATCTATCATGACATCATCAGTATAATATTGATTCATTCTCCATTATTAACGGTGAATATCGTTCTTCAGCCAAGGAAGAAGTCAAAAGTCGAGTATCCGTCGACGTCTGCTAAAAACAGTGGCGCGGGCAGATCAGCTAGGGTGGGGTCACTTTCTACTTGGTTACTATGAGCCTCGGGTGCGGTAAGAAGTGCAAAGGACGGAGATTCTCTGTTCGTCCCCTATACATTGTCGTATAAAAATTGTAAGTCTTCCAAATCGCATGAATATTATATCCTGAACGGATGTTACTTTTAAGGCAACGTAGCAAGTATACCATGTTGTAAAAAAAATGGAATAGACAGCATTAATTAATGCAAAAAATGCTACAGCTAATTCAATGGGATTGTAATGTTATTTCCAATAGCATTACATACTTATACGCGCCCTTCGCACTATACTACACCCGCGGCGTATTGATCCTTATATCAGTATTGTATTTTGTATTGTCTTCTGTTGAGTGTGTGCGGCACAGTATTGCGGGGAAAGTTTAATTAGACTTTGAAAGTAAACAAAGGTTATCACATCAATTTACATACGATGTTTTATAATTAATACAATGTACATTTATATTTAATCCATTTGTTTTGTGTGGGTAGTTTAACTTTGGGTATTTATTTATTATTACGTAATGTAACTAGAAAGTTATTTAGTTGCAATTTAAGTAAGTGGTAAAATGTAATTGTATATATGATGTAAAATGTATGTACCTATTATAATCGCATTTATTTAATAAAAAATACTTTAATATCTTCTTTGCTATGGCAATATGTATGCTGTTGTGTTGCACTTAAAAATATTATCAATATAAATGTTAGCTTCAATTGTAGATTAAATTGTTAAGACAGATGAAAAAAAACTTAATAATAATTTAAAAATGTGTAGAACAATCATATCCAACTCTACTTTATTTCATAAACTACATCATAATGCCAATGCACAGTCGATATAACGTATGTAGCTTCTTTGATAGTTAGTGAAGCCGAGACAAATACTGGGGAATATCGATTAACTATACAAGTAGATCTTAGTAACTATGGTCAATAAACCGTTTGTTGACAGTTCTCGCTGGACCTATTCCATGGGCCGATACGAGTGTTCGCGGGCGGCGACCATAGCTTCCTAGTAGTGAACAGCGAGAATGGAACGAAAGCAGATTTCAGAGTGCCCGACATTAGGAAACAGATCCTCACATTGAATCTCGCTAAACTGGCCGCGTGTGAAGTGTTCAAAGACGATGATGTGGTTAATCAGGTGATTGAATCTTTTAACACTTTATCTACATCTACACTTCTTATTTTTTACCCTTACTTTTTTAAACACACGAGGTGTACAAAAGGTGTTAATTAATATCAATATTAAATTATCTACCGTTATCTTTTGGCGCAGAGAAGGAGAGATTTTATTGCAGGTATTCTACTCTACGTAAACAAATTCATATTTTTTAACCGACTTCAAAAAAAGGAGGAGGTTCTCAATTCGACTGTATTTTTTTTTTTTTTTTTTATGTTTGTTACCTCTGAACTTTGGACTGGGCGAACCGATTTTGATGATTCTTTTTTTAAACGAAAGCTGATGGCTGTCATGTGGTCCCACATAATTTTTATTGAGATCTGACAATGGCATCCATGAGAAAACTACATAAGTCGTAAATTTGTGTTAAGATGTGCGCGACAAATTGACGAATAACTCAATATCACGTCAACCGATTTCGATGATTCTTTTTTTAATAGAAAACTGGTGCTTGTCATGTGGTCCCACATAAATTTGAACGAGATCTGACAAGTAGTTTTTGAGAATTTGAAGTCGGTTATTTTTTGTTAGTAAAATTTAGATTATTCATGTTTACCAATGCACATACATATCATGAACTTCAAAAAATATATTAGGTAAAGTTCTATCTAAGTTTTAACACATTATTTCTAGCGACATTGTATGATCAGAAATGTTTATTTTTTCTTTAATAAGAATAACATAATCAACCATTGATAAGACTGACCATAAGTCATAACCGACGTTTAAATTTCAGGAGTTATTAGCATACCTAGAGACAGTATTCGGTTCACTAGCGTGTGTGAACGGCTCGTTCCTGTTGCCGAGCGACGCGCACTTCGGCTGCAACACCAAGGTGCCCGGCGTTGATCTCAAGAAGGCTGAGGAGACCTTTACACTGATCAGCCGGTTTGAGAATAGTACTATTAAGGATTTGGTGAGTTTGAGTTAGGTAAAAACTAAAATCTATGTGACAGATTTGTTTGGTCTCGGTGCGTAGATGAAATAACTTTTACGTAAGAGTGCCTCTCACTGCCATTAACATACTATAAGTGTTACAACTCTTATTTGAAACGCCCTGTTATATTATGACATAATAATAATTTTAATTTTAACTGAATGTGAACTGAAAGATGACTTTATGTTACAAAATCTAATGAGTAGGCTGACTGTATATAACAATACTCCTTTTGTGATACGTCATACCTTGTAAAAATTTTTTTCCTGATTTAGAAAAACCGAAATAAAATTAAGTTATATGAAACAGTGTTTATAAGAACCACATGTCTTTGTAAGGACCTAATGGAATTATTTAATTTTTGTTTTGGTACAGATATTTGGCCATTTATCAGAACATGTAATAAAGGGAATGAAAGTATCGCCACCAGACGCCGAAGCGTTAAGAATGTTCCTTATCTTACCTTTGTACCACGAAATGCGCAATCCACGGCGACATCCAGACTTACAAGTAAGTTGATTCATTTTTGTAGCTTAATTATTACGAACAAGATGAGAAAGTTCTTTGGTGGATAGGAGACTTTACGATTTACAAGGACATTATGTTCATATTATGAGTCTGATTGAAAATAAGTCATGCCTGAATTATGTAGTAATAAGTAGGAAATGTTTACAATTTACAAGTAAAAAATTTGGTACATAACATTTTGAGTGTTTGATTTTATTCATATTGGACTTTCAGCGTATAGGTGAAACTGAACCCCAATTTAAAAACAATGCACATATGTAGTTGTTTGAGATTTAGTCAAAGCTTTCATCGAGAACTGCAGAAAGTTGAAATTTAAGAAAATACATTAATTAAAGAAAATTTCAATGGGCAATCTAAAGTAATCCCAGATCTCTAGTTATAACTTATTTAGCAGGGTCCATTCGGCGAGGCGTTCAATGTAAAGTAGCCTTTTTACTTAATACTCTACGGTCGAATTTCGACTGCAAACCGGATTATAGTTATATTACAGAAGACACAATAGTACATAATTGTAGTTATATTTTAATTCGTCGAGGCGTTCAATTTAAAGTAGCCTTTTTACCTATTACTTTACGGTCGAATTTCGACTGCAGACCGGGTCATAGTATTGTATTCGGCAGGGTCCATTCGCCGAGGCGTTCAACAAGCTATCGCCGCAAGGGCAGCGCATAGTCACGGCGTGGTGGGAGGCACAGACCGCAGATTACTTCGAGATGCTAGTCGATATCTTCAAAAGCGTCATTGTCTATGAACTCATGCAGCCCGTTGTTAGAGCTAATAAGGTATGTTGCTGGGTATATGGTATTAATAATGCACTATATTAGGGGTCCGAGTGTTCCCCCTTATTTATAAAAACAAGTGACGTTTGATTTATCAAGTTATTCGTTTCTTTCACTCTTATGAAAAATGATAGAGATAAAACATAACATTGCAATAGCTAAAATACTTTTATTGAATGTTTCTGAATAAGGCTGAATAATATAAGCTGAATGTGTATAGTAACTCTGCTTGGAAAGGGAAGGATCAGGTTAGATTCCTGATTAGATTTATGTGACAGATAACATATTAGTAGTTTCATGCTTCTAGGTTCTCTGGTTAAGTCAGTCACCATTAAAGTAGATGTCAAGATGTAATAGGTAAGTAGGTATATTGTTTAATTTTAGAATATCTTACTTATTTCAGAAAATATATTTTACACATAGTATAGTACAAATACTGAACACGTTATCATCTCTGAATAAAATAAATTTTGCGAACCCGAAGAAACCAAAGATACCAGGCGAGTGTTTCTATATAGAAGATCTATCGAATTACGTGGACATAGCAAGTGATTACATCAATTGGCTCACGGATAGAGATGTAAGTATTGTGATATTCATGTAAGTTACTTTACCGCAAAGAAATAATATCAGTAACAATTTCCCATTTTTATCTAAATAATGTTCCACAATGTAGCAACAACAAAACTGTTGTATGTATTAACTTGAATAAACCCCGTGCTTAAATGAAGTATTTTTATGATATTAACTTAATTTAAAAAAAATCTAATTATTTTTAATCGCGATCCTTATTTTAACTAACAATAAGATGTTAAATAAATAATGTTAAATTGTCCTTGCGATGACGTGTTTTTTCCTTCCAGTCCACACATCCCCACATGTGTAACTACGCTTTCCTATTCGATGTGCAATGTAAATCGCTGCTATTAAAGATAGACCAACAGTTGCAAATGCAAATGGCCATCAACCGAGCGGCGACGCAGATGTTTACTAGAATACTGCTAGACCCCACGTACGAGTGGCGAGACCAGTTCCTAAGCCTGACAGTGTCCAGGAACCATATAGTCCGGGATACCATGATGCAGATCAGCAACCATGACAGTTCGCAACTTAAGAAACCCCTTAGAGTGAGTATTGATTATTTATAAGCGTCAATTTTTTAACCAGTCTGTACACAAGATTAACTCGCGACTGTACACGGCACACACGGCAATAGAGTTCGGTTGGCACGTTAATAAAGAATCAATAAAAATGTATTTACTGTTTCTATCTTGGCCGGCAATGGGTAAATGTTTTAAGATACTTAAGGTATTATTCCTAAGAAAAAAATCAATGATACATACAAATATTTTGCTATGCAATATTTTTTATAAGCGTTTTGTATTTTATGCCTTTTTTTTTGTAAAATTTAAAGAATTCAGCTCGAAGGACCAAAAACGCACATAGCATTAGTTATTTAGTCAGCGCCACTCGATCGTGCGGACAGATTGATTCTTTATTTACCTTTACCTGATAGTAAATGGCTGTCGTCGCTTAAGGACACCAAAGACATCACTGATGCATTGCCGGTCAAGAAAAAGAGAAGGCAAAAAAGAAAGAAAGAAATAGAAAAGTTTAGATTTTGTAGAACTGTAAAAATAATATGTTGTACAAACGAGATTATGATTTAGATAATTTTTGTATTAGTGATGCAAAGACGCGGTGGCTGGCGGTGATTTTATTATTTATTTCATACAATTCCAAATAAATCTGTGCGCTAGTAACAATGTATTTCTACACTATTGTGTAACTAATAAGTGTAATATATAATATTTGTTAATAATAATATCCAACAATATCATTATGATGTAATATTTCTATGACATGTAGCGGGTTTCAGGTAGAGTTTGTAGGTGAAGAAGCCGAAGACGCCGGCGGCGTTAGGAAAGAATTCTTCTTGCTTCTGCTCAAGGAAATCTTCGATCCCGTGTATGGGATGTTCAAGCAGTCCGAGGAAACTAACATGATATGGTTCTCTAACAACCCGTTTGAAGATGACGTCATGTATTACCTTATTGGTGAGTCTGGTATTATGGTATATTGGTGGTCATATTAATAATAATCTGAATATTACCAAGAAAAATAACCGACTTCAAAATTACTCAAAAACTACTCGTCAGATCTAGCTCAAATTTAAGTGGGACCACATGACAAGCACCAGCTTTCGATTAAAGAAAGAATCATTAAAATCGGTTCACCCAGGCGAAAGTTCTGAGGTGACAAACAAAAAAAAACAGTTGAATTGAATACCTCCTCCTTTTTTGAAGTCGGTTAAAAATAATCAATGGAGTTGTATAATTAACGAGCCCGCGACGTTTGTTGAAATATACTGTTTTTATACTCATAAAAATATAATATATTCTCTTATTTTATCACTTCAGGGGATGCATTTTCAAAAATTAAGCCCTGTGCAAAGTTTAATGTTTCTAGTTAATAGGCTGTGGGTTGTCTATCAGCCCGTGAAGTTCAGCTTATTAAGTAAACAATTCCATTAAATATTCAGTATATATACGTAGTGATAGCAGTGATAGCCTAGCGGTAGAACGTTGGTCTCCCGAACGAAGGGGCCCGAGTTCAAATCCTGGCACGCACCTCTAATTTTCAAATATTATGTGCGTATTAGAAGTTAATTATCACTTGCTTCGGTGAAGGAAAACATCGTGAGGAAACCTGCACACCGGAGAGTTCTCCATAAAAGTTCTCGAAGGTGTGTGAAGTCTACCAATCCGTTATTAAGTTAGTATTAGTCTACTTTGCAACAATCCGCGTTTAACATGTATGATGGTATATACTTTAAAACATGCGTGGCACCTCCCTCCCTCCCACAACGGAAACATGCACTACAATAATTAAACGTATATACCAACATACATACCAGCACCAACACGTGTTTCGCCCCGAAACGGAGCATCATCAGGGTAAGTTGACTCTACGATGGTTAGTCGGAAAGTTTCCGACGAAAGGACTTTCCGACTAACCATCGTAGAGTCAACTTACCCTGATGATGCTCCGTTTCGGGGCGAAACACGTGTTGGTGCTGGTATGTATGTTGGTATATACGTTTAATTATTGTAGTGCATGTTTCCGTTGTGGGAGGGAGGGAGGTGCCACGCATGTTTTAAAGTATATACCATCATACATGTTAAACGCGGATTGTTGCAAAGTAGACTAATACTAACTTAATAACAATGGATTTCCGCAAAGTAACGCCTGATACTATTAACTCTACCAATCCGCACTTGGCCAGCGTGGTAGACTATGGCCTAAACCTCACTTTCTGAGTGGAGACCCCGAGCTCAGCAGTGGGACAGTTATGGGTTGTTGCTTTGCTTTGCTATATATACGTAAAAAAATTGTCACACACCTGTTAATACAAAACGTTTCCAGGTGCAATATACGGCCTGGCGATATACAATTCTATAATAATCTACGTGCCGTTTCCTCTGGTGCTGTACAAGAAGATTCTGGGTGAGCCGGTGATGTTGGATGACATCTCGGACCTGTACCCCACGCTGGCCAACAGTCTCCGCAGTCTGTTGGACTACACTGAGGAAGATGTGGAAGAGGTAATTGCTCATGTTATACACCGAGGCGGATCCAGCTTTGTCTAGAATCTTAAGTCAGGAGGAAGGTGGGGAGATGACAGCCTTTGAGTTTACATTGCTAAGAAAGCTAGCTCGAGCAAGAGGTGGCTAACCAGGCAGGTTTCACCAGGTTTTCCATTCGTTTTATAACCAAAGTTAACAACGAATTTGACTTGTAACCTTGTGTTAAACAATTACTATATTATTTTTGTTCTATATAACTATGAATTTTAGCGTAAATTTGATAAGAAACGCGTACAAGTATCCTCGCTGTAAATTGCATAACTTTTTTCATTATATTTCTATGTATTTGCAGGTATTTGATTTATGCTTTGCGGTGAACACGGTAGTATTCGATCAAATTCAAGTGCACTCACTCAAGGACAATGGTGAAAACCTGCCAGTTACACACGAAAACAAGAATGAGTATGTCGATTTATATGTTGATTTTCTACTCAATAAATCTGTCGAAAGTCAATTTAAGGCGTTCAACCAGGGATTTCAGAAGGTAAATTTACAAATTATATCTATTTTTGTCTGTTTTCTGTGTGTATTTCTTTTTAAAATACAAATATAAAATTAGTGTTAAAATTATTTTCAGGTGTGTGGTGGTGAAATAATAAAATTGTTCAGGTCGCACGAACTCATGTCTGTTGTTATTGGTAACGAAAACTATGACTGGGATTTGTTTGAAACTAATTGCGAATACAAGAATGGCTACTCCGCTACAGATCAACAGATCAGGTAACTAATTCATTTGATACTGAAACATGGAAAAATCACGTCAGAAGTCCCAGGCACGCACTAGTACGTATTTTCCAACTCAGTGATAAAACAATGCGTTTTTTCGCCGCACTGTGCGCGCAATGCAAGTCTATACTATGTTATAAAACCTGCGGCGTTTTGCTGCAGCTGCGAAAAATCGTAGTGCGTATCTGGGCTTAGCCTGCTGTGCATCCCATACGTTCTTTAACATGTATCTTTTATATATTCGTCAAAATAAATAAAAGATTAACAATTTTAAACAATTGCAGATGGTTCTGGGAAGTATTTCACGAGTTGTCTTTAGAGGATAAGAAAAAGTTCTTGCTGTTTCTCACGGGAAGTGATCGAGTGCCGATACAGGGAATGAAGGATATTAAGGTAAGACATTAAATTGTTCGTGTTTTTCTTACTTCTTGATGAATAAATGAATTATTATTATAAATGGACTATTAATAATTACTAAATACGTGTGACTTAGCCTGAATCGCAGAATATATAGAGTAAACCATGAAGGAATTTTAAGGTGTATATGGTTTGGCTTCAGCTCATCGGCTCACTACTGAGTAAGGGTCTCCTATTGAGGAGGCCTAGAGCACACTCCACCACGCTGCTCCAGTGCGGATTGGTGGAGAGGTTAGTGGCCAATCCAAGTGTCTAAAATTTATGTCACTTGAAGGCCTCCGACATGGCTTAACGACTGTTATCTTAACGGGTACTTGCTTACGGGTATGAAATACTATCAACTAATAATACTATTTCCTTTACAGATCAGAATACAAGCAGTGGCGGACGACAGGTACTTCCCAGTGGCCCACACCTGCTTCAACCTGCTAGACTTGCCGCGCTACAAGACGAAGGAACGGTTGAAGTACCACTTGCTGCAAGCAATACAACAAACACAGGGTTTCTCGCTAGTATAACAGGGTAGCAGTTTCCTAGATTAATTAATTAAATTAATTGTCTTGATTAATTTAAGAGCTCTACGTTTTCATGTCTTTTGATCCACAGACAAAATGGAACTGAACAAAGATAGAATAGTTTGTACAATTCGCTTATTTGCTTCGTTGCCATGGCAACATGAAAAATCGCAGCGTGGCTGTACACTTTAGCTATGTACAATTGGCTTATCTGCAAATTGCGTTGCCATGGCTACTAAATGGCATCGTGAGTTCGTAAACAACTTTGTGCACTTCCATTTCATAGTCTATTAGTACCGTGTATCTTGTATAAATTAAATACTGCAAGGAACATTATAGCAGTCACGGGCTATACTTTGAACATTAATTAATAACATGCCACAAAGACATGGAGTATAGAGGAAAGGAGAGCCATCTCATATGAGGACAAAGTTGACTAAAGTGTCCAGCTGTTTACTGAAAATAGAATTAGATCCAGTACCTATCACCATCCTACGGCAATAGCGTTGGCGTCGTAATAAGTACGATATGAACATAGCTGTTGACGCTGTTGTAGACGGAGCTGCGGAGTGAAGTTTGCTGAGTTCAACAAAATTTATCCTAGCGCACCGCAGCGCCACCCGTTATTGGACGCGTTTTACGGACACTTCATACACAGAGATGGCTCTCCTTACCTCTATACTCCATGCTCAAAGATAATAAGGTAAAATACAGATTTATATTAGTGATATAATTTAATGATACCACTTTTGGTGGTAAATTTCTGTTATATGATAGGGATGCTACCAGACATTATATTATAATACACAGTTCCTATCAGAGAGGAAAGTTTGCATTGTTTGAAAAGCTTAATCAAAGTATCATTAACAATATAATTCGTCACTAAAAACAGACGTACACAAAATGTATACCTTTTATGTTATTTGCGATTGCCAATATATTTATAATTACAAAATGTTATGTATGGGCGTTACACGTAGAAGCTATCAACGCTACTGCCGCTTAAAGCAATAATAATAACGTGATTTGTTTTGATTTGTTTAATTCTACGGTAAATTCGACCGAATTTGATTGTCATATCCTTCAGTAATAATTTTATTAATGTTAAAGGCAACTGTGTCAGTAACGTCAGTTGACATCATTGTAATCCAGCAAAATGAAGTGCTCATAAGATCTTTAGTTACGTTTTGTAAACATACGGCGTTCTTAACGCTAGTGTGGGCCTAAATTATAAACTGCGATGTTGTTTTTAGTTGTATTTGTCGTTTGGTCTTAGTTACTACTTAAAAATATTGTTATTGATAAATACTTACCACCTCATTGCCTACATATGTGGTTTGACAATCGAATACAAGTGTGTTCATTGAATTTAATTGCATTGCCTTAATTGAGAACTTTTGGGTCTTAATCACTGTAGTTGTAATGTTAGTAATTCATTGTGAGTAATAAAAAAACGAAAGTACACAATATTATATAATATTTTACACGATGAATGTATGATGATGAATAAATTAATGATGAAAATCAATAAATTAATGATAGCCGTAATCACTATTTTAAAAACTACATCACTAGAGTTTTAATCCTGAAGTATAAATAAAAAAAAAATTTAAATGTGTTCACACGTGGTAGAAGTGAAACCTTCAAAAATTTTTGTTTTCAAGATAATGAGACAAATGTAAAATTGAATTCAATTCAATTCAATTCAACTCAACTCAACCTCAACTCAACTACAAGTCAACCTCAACTCAACTTCAACTCAACTTCAACTCAATCTCAACTCAACTCCCACTCCCCTACCCGTGTACATTGCTTCCTATCTTACTTTAGAATTTATGTGTATGTCTCTTTTTACTCTACTTAGTTTCGTTTCATCGAATTTCAAATCACCCCCGTACTAAAGAAGTTTTCACTTCAAAAGGAAGTCTAGCCTTTCTCTAAAAATAAATAAATAAAAAATAAAACTTGAAAATCAAAAAGTTTGTAACAGTACATCATGGGCGCGTTCCACTAGACGTTCACAACGATCAAAACGACCCAATTTTGCGTTCCACATGGCGACCACGGTCGTCATGGTCGCGGCTAAAACTCATTGATGACGTCATTAATTTCGCTCACGGCACGCTCAAAACGACCCACCTCACGGGGTGGGTCGAAGTGCCCGTTCCACTTGGGTGTATGATTGTAACGCTCACAAGCTAGTGGAACATGAAAAACCGCGGTCGTGAGCGTGATCGTTGTGATCGTCTAGTGGAACGCAGCACATGTTGATTCATAAAATGTGCGAAAGAAAATAAAAACGTAAACGCGCCTAAAAATTTTAAGGAGAACTTTAATGAATACTCATCATAGAATATTTTGTATAATTAGTTTTACCAAGTAACGAATTACGCAACGTACGATGCTGTTACTACAAAGTGGTAAAGTCCATTAAACTAAGTGCTTGTTCACACTGAACTCGCGGGTGCGGGCGCGGGCGCGGGCGCGCTAGACGCTACATACACCGCGCGCGCGTTTTGGTGTGAACACTTTCATAGTAGCTCATATGTTTGATATTTCGCGACCGCGCTCGCGACCGCGCCCGCGAGTTCAGTGTGAACAAGCACTAAGCCAGTTGTGCAGATGGTGCCTTTACATTCACTCTGACAGATACATGTTTGTAGTACTTGTACTGTAGTGATGGGATAGTTTGACGGTTTGTTGTTATTATTTAAAACGTGTGGGGTTTTCTATTATTTAATCGAAAGCTTTTAAAGAAACTTGCATTTATTTAAAATGATGCAGATAACAAAATGCTCATATAGTGAAAAATCCGTTGTTATTAGGTATCTGAATTCTGAACATACTTTGATACGATAGTTTTACTCTTAATTCTTATTACGTTCCTTTTTCTGGTGTAATCAAATAATTGTATATAAAATGGTTACCTCTGTGATATTACGGCAACGCCATCTGAATTGGTGACAATATTTTATGGTTTTATATTATTATATAAATATATTTCATGTTATTATTAATATATAATTGTACATAATGTACATACGAGACAGACTGTTCGTAGCTTGGCTAGTTTGGCTCATTGTTTTGAAGCATTTATGATTGCACCTCCGTCTAGTGTTGCGATGTGGTTTCTACGCAATGTATGTATGATGTACAATACAATAATATAGTATTTTCATATAAATATCATTGTTTTCTTACTCTGTTCACTGTTAATGTGAAAAATATTATTACCCTAAGATCCGAACAAGGCGCAACCTTTACGCATCTGTTTATTGGATTGAAGTTTTTATATCAAATTTTGTATTCTAAAAAATGCATCGCAAGTGGGTTGGCTGAAAAATTCGTGGCCAGACTGAAATTATTTATTAAAAAAATTAAACAACCCAACGTTTGCATTTTTTAATCAGCGTTAAAAAAGGAGGAGATACTCAATCGACTGTATTTTTTTATGTTTGTTACCTCATAACTATCGACTGGGTGAACCGATTTTGAATTCGACGGTGGTTTGAGACCACTAAAAAATGCATTAGGCACATTCAGTCCATTGATAAAGTCGATTTTCCACTTTTCCCATACAACAATATTAAGATAACAGTATGTAAAGATGGCGCATCAATGTCAACGTCCACACAAAAACACTGATCTGTCATTCCCACAAGAAAAGTTTTTAGCGTAGTACCTAGTTGTTTTTGTAGTTATATTTTCTATTATTATAGTTCCATTATTATGTTAACAAGATAATTGACGCGTATTACAAGGAACGCGTCAGTCCGACACATCTGCTATTTACGCAGCAACTTCGGGTGGCTGAAGCGTCGGGTATTGACAAATATGCCGCCGGGCGGATACCCGGATATTAGTGGATACTAATAGTCGATAAACTTACAACTTCGGAACCCTACATTGCGCGTGGCCTGACGCTCACTGGGCCGGATTTTAATTACAAGTCAAGTGGTTTTTAATTTATTATATTTGAATATAAATTACATCATGAAATATAAAACAATAATCATTTTATTTACAAAATATTTAAATAATCTCTTCATGACTAGATACATACAACTGAAGCATTACATAGCCGATAATACAACTTGTTATCGAAAAATAGTTTGTGTTAATTTGTTCGAGTACCTAAAATAGTTTTTATTTATAATTATACATAAATAAAATTCATTTAATTTATTGAAGTCAACTAGGTATATACAGTCGTGTTAAAAAGCAACATAAGCATCGACATAGCGATACGTTCGCAAAGGTGGCTGCACAAACAATTTATTCGCAATGTATTAAATAATGTATTTAATGAATTGTGATATGACATTTCTATAGAAAGAGAAATGGATTTATGACATTTTTTGTATTTTTAAATGAATACTTATAAGATAAACATGTAAAATTAATTATATCTAAAATTAAGTAAGTACTGATAATTATGATATCCAATCCAGTACATGATCGAAGACTTTATCGCCTAAAGTCTATACAAGTACCACTTCTTCGTCCAGTAGATACCCTGGCACCATGAGTTTATGAAGTTGAAAATGAATAGTATATTCATTGATATTCTCAAAGATCTTACCCCTAAACTCTATACATTAGACACTCTGCCTTGACAATATCAGCGAATATACTGACATTATGACGTGGAGCTCCTAACGGACATTTACATTTATATGTCAGCGATTGCCTAGGACCTAGGTCGATGTTGTAAATGTCATTGTGAATGGACGTGTTAGTAAGTCTAGTTCTAGCTCAATAGGATGATCGGCCGGAGTTCTCTTCGTAATGCTGTGTTCCGGGGGGCGCGCGGTATCCAGGGTAGTTGTTGTTGAGGGCGTGCTGCGCGAAGAAGGGCCTGTAGTCCTTATTTACCTGCAACATAAGGTTCAATTTGCTTTGTTAATATTGTTTTTGTTTTATTTATAGATACCATATAATGTTTTGTTTGTTGAATTGTTTTGCTTTTAATTTTTTTTTGGTTTTTTTCTTTGCGTGACAGTAGTTTCAGATTTTGTATAAAGATTTCTACTCCTTGAAGTCTCTTGAGAACCTATTTATTTTATAATCAACATGTCGGTATCGTGCGAATTGAAGACATTTTAGACACACAGTAAATATTTCAATATAGACGTTTTCACGCTCTACTTCGAAGCCTCCTCGACGATAAAACCAACAATATTATAATCTAAACCTGACTGCTGAAAATAATGACAATCTACTTATATACTACCACAATATCGGCTGACATTCATGCAATTGTCTACTCCACCGGACTACAACGCAAAGCTTACACAGATAGAGAAAGAAATGGATGTTGGTGTGTGTTCGTAAGCGATTTAGTCTATTACGTGGTCGTGACTGCATGATAAAGTGCGAAGCCTAAACTAGGAACTAAACGCGTTAGGTCGCGACTACTAAAATTACTCGGACTCCGGCGCAGGGAGTTGGTCGGTTAATAGAAGAGGTTGGTCCAAAAGAAAGAACACACGTTGTCCGAGTCGTCACTTACAAAGGCGGTTAGTCCGGCGTTTTACCGAGAGAGTCGGAACGCCGCTACACCTCGTTCATGGCAACTAATTCGGCAAGCGAATATTGCCGCAGCTAAAACAAATAACGGTTGCGGTCAAGATTGCATTTGGCTTATCAATATGACTATGACACCTACGACGTGCACGTACGTCACAATGTGTTGGTACACAAAAATATTTGTGTTTGTGTTTAGACACAGAAGAAATAATAGTACTTATGTTTAGATCATTAAATTTGATGATTATGTACACACAGTTATTAAATTTAATTAAAAAATATGTGCAAAAGGAAATAAATGCTGCTGACAACATTTTTGTCAGCAGATTTGGGACCGTATCTTTATAATACGTTTTATTTTATTTTTTATAACGCAAATCAGTCATTATCAGCTATGTTTTAATACTTATTACATAAATAAGTAACAAAACGACCATTTCCATTATTGTGGGAGGTCTCATTATCCCTACGTTCCAGTAGACGATCACAACGACCACGCTCACGACCGCGATTTTGCCGTTCCACTAGCTTGTGAGCGTTACAATCATACACCCAAGTGGAACGGGTATAGTGAGCGACGCGCGACGTGAGCGTTTAAGCCACAGAGTACTTACACGTTTTAGCCGTTAATACAAAATGTACTTTGTGATGTTGAAAATAAGTCTAAAACTTAGATTAGAGGTTATGTTATAATTTTTAAGCTATAATTAAACGTTACTTAATTAATTATCAATTTTATTTATACTTGCAAAAAGTATGTCTACAAACAAAACATTTTTTTATGAAAAGCCAAATATATTAAAAAATTGCATATTTTAATTAAGTTTATGATATTAACCGACGAGGAAAAATGTATACATGGCTATATGTTTAATGAATTAAACAATAAATTTATTTACATATTTTATAACATGTTTATATCAACTTGTGACCCCACGTCGAGCATCTGCTGGAGAAACTACTAGTTCCACTAAAGTATCTTTTGTCGAATCGTATAAAGTTATTTTTTCCATCGCCATCCTTAAATTTTATAAAATTGCGCCAAATTTCTATCACCATCCATTTCTACCCAGTGTTGCCAGGTCTAAAAACTGGCGAGAGTAACTTCGTCGTATCTGGCAACACTGCAATTCGACCACTTCGACCCACCCCCTGAGGTGGGTTGTTTTGAGCGTGCCGTGAGCGAAATTAATGACGTCATCAATGACGTATTCGCCGCGACCATGACGACCGTGGTCGCCATATGGAACGCGTTTTGATCGTTGTGAGCGATGTGAGCTACTACTGGAACGCAGCCTATGACGATAGATATTGCACCTTGGTAAAGTAAGGTACAGTACGGCCGACGTATCTTGACGCGTCTGATCTTTCCGCAGTAGGGTACGCAGTAACATAATTCGGCAATGCTTCGGTACGCGGCGTATTAAGTTTGAGTCATACTTTAACATATTCGTGTCGCTATCTCTGTCTTACATGCGCTAAAGTTCGCAGAGCCTATGTTCAGACGCGCCAAGACACGTCGACCATACTGTAAACAGGAGAATTTAGGTAGGTATATTGCCTGAAAACTTGCGTGGAGTTTCATTCAGTCATTAGAAAGCGAGTCAATATTTACAATATGTATGTTTCGTTTGCAGCGTTCGTTTCGTTATGTAAAGCTATAAACTATATACAATGTCAGTATAAAAATCGTAAACATGTTTTATGTTTGTACATCATGCACTTTATTGTTAAGTTGGGACTGCACACACTTAGGTAGGTATTTTTATGACCAGTATTTTATAGGTAAGAACAATCTCAGGTCAGGTAAGAATGACACTCTCTTACGTGTACCGAAATATGAGTTCTTTTGTACCGTATTCCCCCCCGTCTTCACTACGGTATTCCATAAAGACAGTATAAAATCGCGTCGCGTTCAAATCGTAGCTTGTAGACTTATGTCGATAACCTAGGATCTACCAAGTCGAGCAATATATTGCTTGAATTACTTGCAAAAATGTATTTATAGACCATGATCGTAAGTCATCATTGTATCAAGTTATTAGTTTTATGTGTGACCTGAGAGGTTTGTATAGAAATTTCGACTTCCGAGGCACTTTGATTGGGGGTTGTGGACCTCGGTCTTTGAAATTACTAGTCTTTCGAATTTAAGTAAAGAACTGAGATTCGCACTGAAAAGAAAATTAATAAGTATGTACCTATAACGTGAATTGCGGTGGGCTTCGCTTAGAAGCAATATTCCACACTTATCTTTTTTTTCTCGTGCTGGGTCTTTTGTTGACCCATACGCTGAGTGGTCGTTGTTGTTTGCAATATTTTGTGTATAGCCACAACCCTACCCTACCCTTTACTCAGGAAATCCCTCTTGCAGGATTATAAGTGCGCGTATTTATTTATTGTCAATGTAGAGCCAAGGAGCTCTCGGTAATTTGGTTTTCTTTTGAAAGACCTGACTCTTTCAAAACCCATTGTTGATACTGAGTTGTATTAATGACTCACTTTGCGTGGTCTGCAAGCGGGCCCTCTAGCCAGCTGCCTGCGAGCCTCGTTCTCCGCAGCCACGGCTTCCTTCACCGACTGCGGCGGCCATTTCTGATCCCCGCGCATGTTTACGCCTCCTGTAATTAAATATGAGATATTTTTTAGACGACCTGCAAATTATTGTATTAATATGTAACTAGGTGCCCTTCGAAGATTTCCCCTATCAACTTTCAGTTTCATAGCGGATCATTGTACCTACTTACTGGTTTGTTATTATTTTCTAATGTAAGTGTACAGTAGGTATATTTAAGAGTACCTAGGTACATCAATGGAATAGTAGCACAGAATAAACAGCTGTAGTAAGAAATAATAATATGATTTCTACGAAACGCGTCTCGGAAAGATAAATGTCCTACAAACATTGTATTTCATTGCTAATTAGAAATAGAATTACAGCCAACAACCCTTGGCCATGAAAGCAGTGTCGCATCATTATACAAATCTTAAATAATGGTTTATCTATGTTTACTTCTCTTTGTCCTCCTGTGATTTAATTTAACTATTGAAGTCGCAGTATCTCGCTACATTCGTTGACATATTGCGCGCTCACTCGCACTTAGGTCTTCGGTCTTAGTGCGAATGAGCGCGCAATATGACCACGAGTGCAGCGAAATCTGCGACTACTATTTACCTGTGCGAGTTTGTAAGTCTTTACGAATCTTTAAGTATTTTTTCGTAGGATCTCTACGTAATTTTATTATTTTAGAAAGAAAAAAACAACAACCACCTAATCAAATCTTAAAATCCTTGGGATTCAGATTTACAACAACAGTTTGTACTCTTACATTTTTTCATTCTTCTTGGTATTTTTAAAACACCTGAAGGTGCCAATCCGACAGTCGGTAGCGAAAAATTGCAGTTATTTTCTACCACCGTTCATTATAATGTGTAGATTAATGAAGGAATTCTCAAATTAGCCTATATACACTTCTTGAACGTCAAATTACGCCATCGTTTCAGCAAATCCCTGTGGTGTATGATGCTGGGTGAAGAAGCGGCGAGAAATTACCGTGATTTTTCATACTATCATAGTATACTCGTATATACAGAGGTACTTATTTTAACTTATTACCACTATGTATGAAACTGAATAATTAAGTATACCTTTGAATGTAGCAGCAGCAGGTTGGCTTGTGAAGACCGGAGACGGTTTCTGATGGATTGGGGTTTGCTGCCTCAAAGTGATTGTTGTCGCCGGGGGCTCAAATTGCTTCTGAGGGGGGTAAGCTGGCTCCGAATACTGAGGCTGAGGCGAATACTGCGGCTGGGTCGAGTACTGTGACTGCGGCGAATACTGCGGCTGTGGCGAATACTGCGGCTGCGGCGAATACTGCGGTTTCTGCCCACCCGGCTAGAAACAGGACAATAATATTGTTAAATGTATGAAGGTAGCTATTATAGGTACATAGTTAAAAAATTCATTACATATTTATCAAATTAATGACTTTGTTATTCATACAAGTAGCCAGTAAAATTGCTAAATGTAAACAAAAACATCTCATAAGAGTTACTAGTTGAAACAATAGAAGTGCAATCCTCTGATCGAAAAAAACAATAATTATTTTATATGATTTTTTTACAGTTTGTGTAGTTAACACGTCAATATTGAATCGTTCAATTTATCGAATAATTTTAGTACAGTCACAAACTGTACTCTAAATCTTTAAATAAATATTAAATACACACATACACACTGTAATTCCTGAGGTAAAAATATTATGAAGTTAGTGTATTTAAAAAGCGGCATGCAGTAGTTAGTAGATACGGAACGTAGTGTAGGGTCGACGGTGTCGATATCTGGAACTCGGAGTACCTGCGGGGAGGTGGGGGCCGGCACGGGCGCCCAGCGGCCCTGCGGCGGGCGGTAGGGCTGCGCGCTAGGGGACAACGGACCCTGCTTGTAGGGCGGCGACACTGGGGACGCGGTCACACCCGGACCCACCGGGATCAGCTTACTTAGCCCTGTGGCTTCTTGACGCCGGCCCTCACAATACTGTTGTGATTGGAATTGGTTTTGGGGCTGCGATTGGGAAGCTTGGTAGGACTGGGGCTGGTATTGGGGCTGCGGCTGAGACTGGTATTGGGGCTGGCTCTGGGGAGCGGAATACTGCTGCTGTTGTTGTGGGGGGGACTGCTGCGCGCCGTTGTAGAACGCGGGACTCTGCTGTAGGGGATAAACGAAACTCAAGGGGCTGTCCATAAAGCACGAGTACGTACCTGCTCTTAGGAGCTCTTTTGTTCGTGTTATAAAATCATGCTAGCTTTCTTTTCAGTGCAACACAAATCTATGATTCGTATAGAAATGAGCGTGCACTCTACGACTCTACGTTATTAGTAGATATTTTTATGTTCCCTAAAAGTTTCAAGAACGTGAGACTTTCTGCGCTTTTACCTCTTCCGATGAGGATGTGGTTTAGGAGGCAATATACCTTTTGGTACACTTCTGCCCTTCAATAGATATCCGTAATTTGAAGCATGAGCATCGCTTGAGGTTAAACGGTAGATGATCAAGTGCGCTGCTTATGAACAGCCCCATTAGTTAGAATAATATATCTACAACTGCTCTATAAACTTTAGTAAAAACCTTTGAGTTGCCATATCAGTCTATATTATACTAAAATATTGCAAGCGGTGGTATTTACATGCATTTATAAATCAAGTGCTTGCTGCCACCTTAAAGCTTTTATTTTGTATAATTGCTTAAATTCTGTGTCCTTTATTCTATTTACAATGGTGTTTTGTATGAGAATTATTACCTGTTGTTGTGGTTGATGATAACCGTTGGTCTCCGGCGTCGGAGGCCACACTACTTTCTTCTGACCTGTAACAAATTCTCAGTGTAATAATTGTGAGTCTTTAAACTTCTTTATTACAGCTAGCTACTGAGTACTGTGTGAGCGTAGAGCTGCCAATATAATAAAAGTGTTGCCTGTTAAATGTTCGTATAATAGGGTAATTTCGCCCTTCTAACGGTCGTACGTACACGAATTTTGTATTAAGTGTCATTATCTCCGTTTCATGTTTCAAAATTAAATGTTCTTGAAAATACTTGGAACGAACAGCTGTATCTATCAACGCATGCTATCGGTGAGATTGTATCTGGAGACCACACGGTTCGGCATCCACCGCGATACCTACTTATTATGACACATTCCGTTTTAAATTAGACTGGCCCACGAGCTTTTGGATTTGAGCCAGAGGATCGATGAAAAACCTGTTTTGTTGAATATCAAACGAATTTCGAATGTATCGTTCAGATGTCATATTCGTTCAGAGTACAAAGACATGTTAATAGTGAGGTATCTATTCAGTAAGTAATAGAAAAGTGTTCTTCATAAATAACATCAACATAAATTGTTATGTTGTACTGTACGTGACTGCATTATTTTGATGCTTGAAAAGTTTTGCCAATTTTTTCCACTATGAAAATGAGGTCTTTATTTGGCTTGGCTTTATTTATTTTTATCTCCTTTGAGTAATATTCGTATTACTTACGTAGGTCTAGGTAGGTAGTGGGTAGGTAAAGTTATCTATACCCCGTAAGTTTAGTTTCATATGAGCATATGATAAATATTTCAAGATATATGCACATCAATATGCTATAAATTTATTAAACATGTAATTTAAATCGTAATTTGTTAAAATTGCAATATAAAATGATTATCTCCGATAGTAGGTGACATACACCTACCTATCAGAACAATCGCGAATTTTTACAAGCTCGTGTGTCTCTAAACAAATCACGAAATCGAATCGAATGTTTCGAAATCTGCAAGTAGCAACACAAAGCTTTAATGCACTTCTTGAAGCTTACAAAAAAAGTAATTACATTCACGAACAAAAATCAATTTTTCATAGATTAGTCCAAAATATTTTTAAAAAGTACAAGCTAATTTTAATACGAATGATTAAAAAATATTTACTGAATGCATTAGTAATGCCTGGAACTTACGAGTAGAATGCAAGAACCACGAGTCACCCCTGCCTCTGAAGACCGTGTGACTTGGCGCGTTCGCCAGGTGAGTTCGTGCACAAATAACTACCGCATATTATATTTTGAGTGTACGCAAATTGGTGAGCCCCCTCTCTCTCCCACCTATCTTCGTAGACCATGACATCTAATATAGATAGACACGTCACAGGTTGGAATAGACACGGCGGCGGACCGATCCAGGAACTTCTTTGATCGGATTAAATATTTCGAACTTTATGATCACGCCGCGCCACTCTTCCACGATCGTCAATCTTTTCAAATTGAACGATTTTTTGAGAGAAATACGAAACAAACGAAGCACGCTGTTTTCACTTTGTTTTCAGCATCGTTGTGTCTTTTTCATGTAAAAAGTGAGATCTACTCTGCTATTTATAGTATTTGTACAATAATTATTGTTAAAAGTAAAATTTTATTAAAATAATGCTTATAGTGCATAATAGTAATAATGCTTAAATACTACCTATTTCATACCCCACACGTATCTCAAAATTTTCAAAGTTTATGCGTTTTGTCTATAATTTTTCGGTAAAAATCAACTTATCTGAGAGTTCTTCATATTATTTTCAAAGGTTTATGAAGTCTGTCAATTCGTCTTTGACCACCTTTTAGGTATAGTTAATAATATCAGGCGTTACTTTGCGGAAATCCATTGTTTTTAAGTTAGTATTAGTCTACTTTGCAACAATCCGCGTTTAACATGTCATCCGCGTGTAATTTCAGGGTAAGTTGACTCTACATCGTAGACTCTACATCGTAGAGTCAACTTACCCTGATGATGCTCCGTTTCGGGGCGAAACACGTGTTGGTGCTGTATGTATGTATGTTGGTATATATACGTTTAATTACCTATTGTAGTGCATGTTTCCGTCGTGGGAGGGAGGGAGGTGCCACGCATGTTTTAAAGTATATACCATCATACATGTTAAACGCGGATTGTTGCAAAGTAGACTAATACTAACTTAATAACACCTTTTAGGTCTACTTAATTCTTGTACCCATGGTAACCTTTGGCTTTAATTTTGAGATGCAAATGGTAAGGAGCGATGGGTCGTTAATTGTTGTGTTGGACTAACAATGTAGGTTTTATAAAAAAATGCAAATAAAATCAGGCACACCTAAAAACTTTTTGAAAATTATGTTTTGTGTCAATTGAACAACATAAAAAATATGTATTTGTCGTAATTTTAAAAGAAGAAGTAAGCGTAGAAGTGATACCTAATATTATCTATTTTCTTTTCACATCGATATTTACGACGCGGCCGTAAGTCTGTAATCAACCGGTATTACACATTATTAATACGTATACGAGTAGCTATCACTTGTGATTATAGGATTGGACCGTAATTACGTCTGTTGAACCATGAGGCTCACACAAATTAGGTACTGATAGTAGATGAACATATTAATCCAAAGGCTACTTTATTATTTAATAACGCAGTAATTACAAAAATAAACGAGTAACCTAATCTGCTCCATGCATGATCTTAACTTGATTCGTTTAGCGTCAAATTATTGTTGTTTATTTGTATTTTCATATCATACGTAAAGGTAAAGTGTATCAAAGTTTATTTACGGTTTAGAGAATGGATTACACGCGATATTGGTGATATATCTGTTATTTTTGCCGATGCATTCGATACTGTTTGGTATCTGGCAAGCATCACATGCACGCTTGACTCATCACTCAGCCACCTAGGTTTTTACTGTTGTGTTTATATTTTGGTCTACTGTGAATTACTGTATTATTCAATCCTAGTGTTGACTACAATATGTCATGGACGTTTCGTTTTTGTTTCAGGAGAGAGTTCTCTTTTGTTTAATTTGCATTCTCTGCATTTTCATTAAAACGTCTATCCTTTATCGGCATTGGATACAATATTTTCATTTTCAGGAATCCAATTAATAATGTGAGTAACTTTTTCATAACGATATTGAAGTAAAAAAAATTCAATTGCACCTAATAGATTAATTTCAGTAGAAATCTCTCTTTATTTTTTCAAATAATGTAAATATATTATTGCAAAACTTTGTTGATTATTTCGGTTTTTATTTTAGAAAAGTATACTGAGGAATCCGATCTGTTATATTATGACTTACCTTGTTAGGATGTAATATTTTTTTGTATTGCACTTGATAGGAAAAAAGACAGATAGAATTAGAAATAAAGATAAAAGAGGAAAAAGGGTTTTGTTACCCAAATAAGAACTGGATTCAGGGAAAATTTGTACAATGATCTCAATATCTACTTCTACAGACAACATTTTGATCAATAAGTTTCTAATAGAATTATTGGTACCGTAAGTGTTCACGATCTGAAATATACTCATTCGCACTTTGTATCCTTCGCCACTAGTTTAATATTAGCTGTTGATTCATGGAAGCTCGCGAATGTAAGACATCCGAAATAGGTTCAGGTTGCGTCAAAGAAAACTCTTATAATATTCTTGTAGAAATAACCGTGTATCAGCGTATACAGATCATAGTTACTACAATTAAATTAAGTATGAATTTGGTTACCGCTGCACTGCATGTTACCGAAGCGTTACTGGATGAGAAATAAATGAACGCGGTTGTTACGGCGTATCAGTATAGAAAGTACATAAATCAAACACTATAATGATACTAGGTAACTCAGGCTAAAGCCAGTCATGCTTCACTTTACCTCACAAAGGTTACCATAGCCTAGAAACCAATAACTAACTATGCCAAATTATTAGTCCAAATCCAATCCAAACCGCTCAAAAGCTCCTCCGTCGGAGCTTTGAATAAATTATTTAAAACGCTATTAAATTAAAAACTGAACAATATAATATAATAGTATGCAGTGGCATTTTGTAAGATAGCCATATTTTTTACCGGGGAACGTATCTTTTAGGTTAGTGTTATAATTCTAAACATCACTAATCACAAACGTACATTGTAGGTAGGTACTTGTGTAATCATAACCTATGATAATTCCGAGTAAAATGAAAATGATATACAATTATTTTGTAAATAAAGTAATAATCGATGTAATAAAACAAAAACTAAAATGGCACCGGCAGAGACGAGAATAATAAATTAAAGTGACTAAATTGACACTTTATCGTATATTTTCTAACACCATTCTTCCAAAACGTTTCGTTAGAAGTCCACTTTTTAATAAAAGTCTTCCCCTGCCGGCCATTGCGAAAACTAAGTTACCTATTTATTAGAATTTCGCTATCTGAATTCAACTGCTTCCCATTGAATTTTTGGGACTTTGATGCCCTTCGATAATTAATATATTAGTTCTCTCAAAAGAGAAGCTCACTGAATGATTTGAAGCATTTGGTTATAGTAACAGTAAATTAAACAACAGTAAGTAATAATTAGTACAAAAATGTCAAAAATATATTTAATAAGAAGAATCTGAAAGTTAAATATTGATTATGATGTTATTTACAGTAATCTGTAAATATCTCTTAAGACAGATTCTCCGATGAACGATAACAAACCTATTTCCATAACGTGAACCTCACTATCGTTCACACATGACACATACCGTAGATATATGAAAGTCTTGTTTACTGACATAAATAAATGAGACACTGATACCTTCCGAATTAAACCACAACATCAACACAATATTAATATTTCACAAATAAACACTATAAATGATGACTTTACCGACAAATATTGTTTCAGCCATGTCGTTCGTCGTTAATCTTTCGTTGTCGCCTGTATACTACCAATGAATGATTACCTACTGTTTTACGTGAAACAACAAAAAACAATGACTACCTCCTACTTCAGTTTCCAATCATTGCCAAATTCTTTTTTCTAATGAGTTATAATTGTCACTAAAGTGGACTCTTGAGTCTTGTCAAAACCGCGCGGACAAAAAACGTACCCATGGACAAAATTAAATGTTCGGGCGTTACACTCTGACGAGCAACAGTATATTATTTACTCACAGTTTATTTCGAGTGCAATGATTCATGTATGTCAGACAGTGCAGAGATTTTGGTGCTTTAAACCATTTGTGCAAGAAAACGCTATGACATGAACACAGGTGACGAGATTGCTGATCAAGACAAGAATATTACGAGACTAATCTAATAGGATTACTGCAGTATTTATAATGATGCGTTCCCAAACATGTAGATACTACATGAAAGCTGATTCTACTCAACGGGGTACCTTTGGTAGCTTTCAAAAATTCTGGGTAAATTTGGGAGTTGGCGTTGAGTTGACCGTCCCAATGACGGGTCGTTTTCGTCCCAGCGGGAGGCCAATAGCGGTCAAACCGACGATTGACAAATACCAAGTTCTCCAAAATCGCCTGGACCTGCGTGAGGTCTAGTTCTGGCAAGCAGTGCAAAATATTATAAAGCGTTAGTAAGCTCTACACTTTACTAAAGTGTAGTCATTGGATCTTTTGACCTGGGATATGATACTTCAATAATGGTTTCTTAATCTTGCCACTTTAAACCTTGTTATAGTGTTAAAATACTATTTGGTACATTCTAGTGCACGTCTTGCCAATGAAGGAGACGCTGTAATTAAATTATAATATACCTGTCCATTATATTAAACCGTGTTAGAACACAAATCTGCTTAAAAAATACTGCAGGAACTCATCCAAAGCATCATGAGAAATTTTGGCTTTGCGTCCACTTTCGATGTAATATTTTAGGGATGGTCTTGCAATGTGGCAATTATCGACATCGAATTTTGATCGCTTTGTGTGTTCAATCGTGGTCAAAAATAAAAGTCTCCTTTTAAAAATAAAGCGACTTATGTTTTTGTTCCATCCTAAAACTAGTCTCAAGCCGGCACTGAGTAATATAAAGACATCGAAATAAGAATACTAGGTATTACCTATATGAAATATACTCACTGGGGTATCCCTTACGATTCCGCTCCTCCTCTTCAAGCATCCGTAGGACCGCGGAGTTGGCGAGGTTAGCCGGTTTGTCCGTGGTTGGGTTGTTGAAGTTGATTCTGTGGACAATTACATTTTCTTATATTAAACTATCCTAGTAGCCGTCACACCTCTATCCTCCATGCTATAGTGTAAGACTCAGATGCGATTCACGGGGACATACGATAGATTTATAATAATTAACTTTTGGGAAGGGGTGGTTTTTAATGCGTTGATTTGTTCATGGCATACCTACACCTCTCAGGAAATTATGATTATACATTATTAAAATGAGCAGTTTTGTCGTCATTTACGTACTCAAGTTTATTAATTGCTGGTAGAATTTTCATAGTAGAGTCATGTTATTTTCGTTTAATACTGGTGAGCAAAGCTATAAAGAAAAATAGCCGGAGGCTTCAAACAGTACCTAACAACACACTCCTGCTGTATTTATTACTAATAGATGTACTCGTACGTATTCGTCCCTAGTCCAGAGGGCATAGCCGTAGTATTGACATTGCTTGCACCTACGACGAAGATTCCGGGTGCAACCAACTATTCTTGTGCCCAGTGGCGTAGCGTGGGCTTCCGCCGCCCGGGGCCAACCGAAAATTTGCCCCCCCCCCCCGTGATTTTTGCCGCCCCCATATTATTTAAAATATTTTTTTTATTAATTAATAATGCACTTTTCTTGTGTTTTTTATAGCACAATTTACATTAAAATTTAAATAAAATTAATTTTAATGTATATATATTTTTTTCTTCTTTAAAAATCGAGTGGCTTGCCGCCCCCTCTACATGTGCCGCCCGGGGCCAGGGCCCCCCTGCCCCCCCCACGCTACGCTACTGCTTGTGCCAAAGGAAGTTTGTACGAAGTATTTTTTTGTTTTTGAGGTTTTGCAGGGGATGGTGGCACTGCAAGCTTGTTTTGTGTCCTCATTGAATTAAGAAAATATTAAATATACTATATTATATTGTTTGTTGCATTTTCATGTGGTGTGCTCTAACCTAATAAAATCACGAAATTAGACTTTTTCTAGGATTATTCCCTTCCTCCCTACTTAGGGAGTAGAAGCAGATAGCCAGTTGGTATCTCGTTAAGTACCTACTACCACCAATTAGTATACAAATAGCGTGAAAAGAAGCGGAAAAATCTAAATTTTATTACTTTACGAAAATCAGTGGCAAATACGTTGAAAACTTTTTACGGTTGTATCATCATAGATACACGAGGACAGCTCGGATTAGGTGTGCCCACTACACGTAGATAATAATTATTTATATTAAATATCTATGCGCGTTTACCATTCAAATATCATCTACGTATTTTTAATTAAATAAAGAAGAATCGACCCCAATCATAATTAAATTAAGTTGAAAAAGTTTCATAAATTGTTTGATTTAACAAATTAGTGGCCTCAGCCAATGTAAATATTATAACTCTCAGTGATTAATTACAAGTTATATATCAGGCGAGCGTAACATTGAACTTTTCACTCTAATGAATACCCATACGGTTAATTAAATAACTCAGTGAAATAATGTTATATTGACCCCGCAGCACTCACGTACATCGTGACAACAGGTAATATTATCACTGACATGGCATTTGTTTGTGGCTTGTAATTAATTGAAAAGATTTTTTATTTTTATCCGTTAGTTACTTATAATACTCGTAATATGTAGAGCTGTTTTAAATCCTATTATGTATATTTGAATAATTTAATTTTATAGCCGTACTTGTTCACGAATATGCCATGCATTGATAAAGCTAGCAAAGTTTATAGACGATGCACGCACCGTGAGAACGATGTCGCATCGCAAAGCGACGCAACGCGACGCGGAAGCCGCGGCGCCGCAACTTCGCAACGCAAATATTTCGCATACATCACGTCGCGTCGTCAGAAACTTCTATGGCGCGTTAAGCGACGTCAACGTAGATTTCTGCGCTGCGTCATGTTGTCATCTCGCTCTTAATATTGTTCTTGACTTTTTCTTTTTCGGTTCCATAAAATGCATGCTTACTCTACGTAACTGCAAATCACATGTGAGAAAATGTAGCTAATAGTAAATGTCAGGACTTCGTTATTTAAAGTCGTCCGTCTTTGTTACGGGTAGACGGGGTAGAGCGGCTAGAGCCACTTAATTTTTGCTGCGTCAACTGAAGCAATCACTTTAATACGATTCGATTAGCAAATATTGCTTTTGTATTCTCGGAGTCTTTCAACTTTCACTGCACACACTCGCCAATGAATCAATTTTCAATGTTGATCGGAAAGTTATCATAAAAACGGTAACTTAAGTGATAGAGGAACTCGGTGTGGGAACCGGCGCGGCGCAAGAACTAGTGACAAAGCGTATATAGAACCAACTTTAAGTTGATTGTGTTTCCAAGTTTCTAATTTCCTGAATCAGCGGCACTTATTGCAAATGCGGATGATTCATTAATTAAATTGGGTACAGTAAAAACAGACGACATCGATTAAAGCCATTTCTCAATACTTATTCTATCTATCCTCAAATCAGTTTCCTTACAACTGTTAAAAAGGAACAACAATAAAGTGTTAGTTCTTATTACTTTGCCTACTAAATTATCTACAGATTATGGATAGACAGACTTTTGAAAATGACGGTAAGTAATACCGTGTTACGATTACCGTTACTTTACTGGTGTTTCAATCCATTAAGCAGTGATAACCTAGTGGTTCTAAAGTTGTAGGTACTTTCTTAGGTTCGAATCCTGCAACAATTATCAAGATTTTCCTAGTTATGCATATTAGTAACTCGCACTCTCCATTCGGGAAACCTTAACAGTCTTAATACCCATACTCGACAAAAAGATTCTTTAAGTACCTTTTATACTATGTGAACCGATTTAAATAAATTATTTCTTGATATTTGACGCACTTGCACTGATGCGGAAAATATCGGGAGGAAAACCCGAAAATTTCAAAGTTGTTTGAATTCCGATACTAAAATTGAACATTACCCCTCTAATGATTCACATTGGAGTAGTGTGGAATACGCTTTGGGCCTCCTTAATTACGGTTAAATGGATTAGGCCGCCAATTAATTGAAACTAAACTCCAAATCACTATAATTTGAAACTGATATCGAATTGGAGATCGATTTCAATTTTGTGGATAGCTACTTACAGTTCAATACATAGTACTATACCACGAAGTACTAACTACTAAGACTTTATTGTTCTACAGTGAAATGTAAAGTGAAGAGAAATCTTCTGAGAGCGATGCTTATTACAGTGTCAATTAATCGTTGGTTTCTAGTTAATAAAACCAACACACTAGGAAACCCTTTATTGTAGTTGGTATGGAGTTATGGACACACACAAATATGAGATCACAAACAGCCACGTTCCGAAAATGTTTGTCTTACTCATGTAGTTTATGTGTCACTGAATGTTTGTCTCGGCCTAGAATCGAATTCGGGGTCTCTCGCTCTGCCTGCTGAGTTGGTATTAAATGGGCTACAGGGTCGTGATTACAGAATCTCTCTGTAATATTGCACAGATAATGTGCATGCTGAAATAATAAAACAATCTGATTGATGACGAAAGCCTGCTGAGTTGGTATTAAATGGGCTACAGGATCGTGATTACATAATCTCTATCTAATATTGCACAGATAATTTGATTTTGCACAGATAATTTGATTGATGACAAAAATTTCACATTAAAGACATTTACGTGTCTGGTAAAAAAGTTTACATCGTATGATCGTACACAAAATGTATCGACTAAAATAAAATTAATACTATGTATCTAACGTCCGAGTGCTTTACTCATGTGGTATAAATGTCCTTTAGAATTCAAAGGGCAAAGAACAATGGCACTTCTGTTTTATTTAGACAGACCCTCATAATATTATTCTGTCTGTTTTCAGTGACATGAAATCATAACTCATCTATTTTTAGCGATTACACATGGGCTAAATGAAATAAACAATAAATATTTTACTATTTATAACACGATAGATAAACGTATAGGAACCTAGAAGTATTTTGTTTTCTAATTATAAGTACTTAAAAATTTTATTCGTACCTAATTTAGATTTTCCCAAAGATACATTCTTAGATGAAACTGGATATTAAACAAATACTTATGAGAAGAAATACCAATAATACTGATTGTGAGTATAATTCTGATTTTGAGAATATCATGAAGAGTGGACGTATAATCTACAGCGTAACTCATCTAATGGTGACGAAATTTTGATGAAAGGGAGGAAGAGAAAATGAAAAGAAGATTAATTGTTAAATTCATAACTTCCTTAATGAGCTTTTATTAGATTTTTATGAGAATTAATAGTCCAACCTTCCGGATTTTAAATGGTAATTTGTTTTAAAGTCGTATTATAGATATCAAAGGAATATTTGTAAAAACTGTTTATAGGCGCGCGCGCGCTCGAAAAATGCATAGTTTGCGTCAAAAGCACATCTACGTAACATATTATTATTTTATAAAAAAAACCCCAAATATGTAGCTTTGTTAAGTCGTGACGTGAATAGGACAGCCACTGCAGGATAGTTCTACCACAGAAGAAATAATATTAGGTACTTATAATAAGTAAATTCTATCTAAGTAATACGCGGACGAATTTGTTCTGCAAATTTTGACTAGAATTTTGAAAAGAAGATTTTAGTATTCTGTTCAGAAACACACTCCTCAGGGTAAAACGGTTAGCTGGTATTTTTTAAAGCTATATTAATTAATATTATACATTTTGTTCTTAAGATTATATGCCACAGAATACATAATAGAACCTAAAGGTTCCTATGCGTAATATCCGGGCTTCCTCTATGTATGGGATTGAGACCCAGATTTCTTTAAAAAGTAATCCAAGATTCATACCACTTTTTATGGTAAGATGCTAGGGACGGGTTTGAGAACACACATCACAGAGCCACAGGAGCCCAATTCTCATTTCGTAGAGATACATGTCTGACAGAGATATGTCGAAAAACATGGCCGCGGATTGGCCTCGTTTTATTCGAGGTCGGCCATGTTTTTTTGAGATATCTCTGTTAGACATGTATCTCAACGAAATGTCAATTGCCCTCCAGAATAGATAATAACAAAGCGAATAAACCTTTTTTCGACGAAGGTGAATCTGAAGCTACTCTTTTGGTCAAAAAATGGTCAGAAATAATAAAAATAATAAAGGAGGTTAAATACATGAATGAACATACTTATTAGAAAAAAAAAACTAATTTTTCAAGTCGACTATCAGATCCAGAGATTAGGCGATCAAACACACAAAAATCTTTTCAGCTTTATTTTATCAGAATAGACAAACATAGAAAGATAGGTAAAATAAAGATTTGTTAAGCGTAATAATCTGGGGGCACGGCAGTGCCCCCGCCAAGTCGAGCAAAAAAGCGGCACGGCCGTACCATCCTTTTCTCGAAGCAATTCAGGCCATTTTCGACCCCCTATAACTTCCTTGTGGATAAAGCTAGAAGTCTGAATTTTCAGCTACCAAGCAGTCATGGTATAAACACGCTATATTTCAAATTTCATTCAATTTGATTCAGTAGTTTTAGAATTATAACTAGTCAAAGTTGCTTAATTTCGTCACTCACTGACTGACCGATCATCAAAACTCTAAGGCACTTCTAGCAGACATAGAAGCTTCAAATTTGGAACACAATTAGTGTTTAGTGTATAGATCAAGGAAAAACTAAAATATTTTGCAATTTCGCTCCAGTTTTCTAGATATATCAACTGCATAAATAACTTTGTAATCCTATATAAAGGTATAGGATTACAAAGTTACATTTGCAGTTAATGAATCACTGTACCTGTATAACAAAGTTACATTTGCAGTGAATGAATCAGTGTACATGTATATAATATGTGTAGATAGGTACCTAGATATAATGGAATAATAGGTGTAGATAGGTACCTAGATATAATTATGTTCAAAGATAACTTGTAAAAGGAAAAAAAGTAGGACTATCTACAAAAAGAAATGAGATGCCATCAAAAACATAACTTGTAAAAAAACCCAAGTCTCGCAACTAAAATAAATAAATAGATTGACTTGGCAATCGCACTAAACAATTAATATAATATGTAGGTAGATATTACTTGTGAGATACATTGTGTTTTCATGCGATGGTCAAGTCGATCTATTTATTTAAAACATAAAAGATTTTCAATATTGATATGGTCACTATAAGATGTTGTTACTTGTTAGGTTAGCTAATTACGTAATAACTTAAGACAGAAGGAACCTTAAGTAGGAACTGAATAAATTAACCGACTTGGTATTACATGGATCTCACAAGTTTTTACGGTAGAAGAACTGAGTTGCGAGACTTGGGTTTTTTTACAAGTTATGTTTTTGATGGCATATTATTTAGAAAAAAAACAATATTTTTGCATTAAAAGCCTTGTTAAGCTTTTGTAATTGTTTAAATTATAGATCAAAAATACTTTGACAACTTACATCACTTAGTCTATATTTTTGAAAAAAATTATGATAACTTTTATCAATCATAACTTTTATAAAGACATGAGAACTTTATACTGCAACTGCTCATTTAAAGAAATCGAGTTCACGTTCACCTTATGTGCCTTTATTGGTAATTTTATCGAGTGTCAATGTCATATAAATCGCGCAAGCAAAGAGTAAACATAGCCTTAAAAGCTTTCTACAATATAGATCCTGTGTCATACATCTTAAGGATATTTTTCCCTTAAAATTGAAACCTCAATTAAAACTTGATTGTGACGGTTTTGTTGATGTTTCGATGGAATATCGAGATTTGACTGAGGGTCGACTTTTCAACACATGGTTTAATGGTTAGTTACTTAACAAGCCATTGATTTTTATAACTGGAACCACAACAACTACTAAATCTGGGATTGTATTCAAATTCCATACAGGTATTCAATAATTAAAGACTAAAAGACTATTCGACAAGGAGAATTACAAATTCTAAATCTGCAAATTGTATAATTATGATATCACACATAATAATTATAATATTTATCCATCACAAACTAAATTATTATCTTAGAATTCAATTTAACTAAAACACGATGTGAGTAACTTTATTGTTAGCAAAAGTATCCAATGATTGAAAATTCTGCCCTCATAAGACAAGCGCCCAAACTTTGTGTAAATGTGCGGTGTTATCATACACTTTACGAGAAAACAAAATGATGTTTTTGTTTCCAACTATACTCGTAAATTAAATTATACGTTCAGATTTTAGACAGTAATTAACTATGTTACATAGGCATGCTTTCTTGTGATAACAGAGAACTCCCACTTGTTCGGGGTTGGGGTGATTGGTATTTATTTTTTTGTAAGAAGAGCAATAAGAAGTTAGTTATATGAAATTTGATCACCGTATTTTAGGCGATCATCCTTACCTTAATTTTAATTTCTGAGAAGACACTCTATTTGATATTATTTTATTCCTCGAAATAATTTTATTACAAACTGAAGATTTGATACAAAGCTAATTTACGTAACCTACCTCAATATGCCTAAATATGTTTAAATTGTGTGTTCATGTTTCAAAAGAATTGAACTACAGTAAGAACTATTTTCTGTACTGAAATAAAAAAATCATAAAATTAATTAAAATGAAACTGTCATATCATATCATATCCATTTACTATTGCGAATGGTATTAATAAATGTGAATTTATATCAATACAAAATCAGTCATCCATATTTAAATATTTTTACAATATGCATACCTTTTTTAATATTACATCTAAAAAGATGTAATAGTTCCTAAGTTATAATCTATTAACAAAACTTAAGCAGGTAAGGTATTGTGTTACATACCTACCTAGAACTTAGAAGTGACATACCCGTAAAGGCGCCTGGCGCGCGCCATCTGGTTTAAATAGGCTACAAAGCATAAAAAATATTTTGAAACCTATGTCCTTAACCTTAATCAAATGTGTGTTTATAACATTTTATAATAATGTCTTACCCGTTATATTCGACGAGAGTAGCCATATTGTAAACTTGTCTTATAATAAGTCCTCGATTTACGTTTATTTACACAATGACGATTCACTATATTAAACGAGAAACATTTGAGTTTTTACCAGAAATATCCATTTATACAATTAATTAGATTTCACAAAAATAAAATTTGAACATACAAAGTATTATAACTTGAATAACACTAGCTTTAAAAATGTAGATTATTAAAGAAATATAATGATTTTATTATCTATTTAAAAACAATATATTCTCGAATATAATTTTACGCCGTTTTTGTACTTAAAACCGCGAGCAAGAGCAATGCTTGGTTGGGTAAGGCCGCGACACGACTGCGTCCGCGCACCTACTGACCAGGCGGCAGGCCCACTTCCTTTGCTTGTTTTGCACTTTTTGTTCACGTCTGAGCTTAGAATTTCCCGATATATGTAATCATTCTACTAACGTACTGCTATTAAACTAATTGATCAGAGCTATTACCTGCACGGATAGCTGTGATAAATTACTTTGCCCAACCGTGTTGAAACTCATGGTTAGCAGGGATGCAGAAATTATGTTAAAGATGCATATTAAATATGCAATATGTTATTTATCATATCGCTCACCCAGTAACACAACGGCACACGTTTGTCATATTTTACAGAAACGAGAATCAAAAATTTTATAAAAATGTTTAAAATTAATTTATGGGTTCTTTTTACGTTTTTTTACAGATTGTATGGGTTTAGTTACTAGTATAGACTCAATTTCTCATTTTTTGCAGATGTGCCATTATATTACTAGGTGAGCGATATATTCAAAAAGGTAAAATAATTGTTAATTTAGTTTATAAAAAATTTAGTTTATTTAAAATTACACAACAATTTTAGTAACCATCATAATATGTCCTGTTTCTACCCTTGTACTGTACCTTTGTACATTTACAATGAAAAAAGACAAAAGTAAGCGCATATTTTCGTTTCAGTCATAACTTTACATAATAGATGCGCATGATAGCGCAGATGTGTGGTGTAATTGCTGAATATCTTGTTCATTTATTTTGGTACTGCTTTGATGCTTATTGTGGAATGTCGGCGATGCAGGCTCACTGCTCAGTGCTAAATTTCATCCAGGAAAATGTCAGTGCCCGGCGCTTCTCCATAATTGAGCGGTCAACGGCATTCAAATCTGAACTCAACAGGTATACCTAATATCTTCGCTAATGAAAAGAATATTAAGATGCTAAAATATGAATTGAATGGTATTTTGAAAATAACGTTCACACAGAAATGTAGAGATAATTATGCTTATTTAATAAAAATGTGAATAACGTTACACACTCGTGAAACTTTTTGTTATGGATAAAATATATATGTATCTCCTATACCTATAGGTACCCTGAAAAAAAATAATTTTTCAATATTTTATTCTACGATTTTGAAGTTTTAATAAATATGTATATGCATGCCAAACTAATTCGGAACCCTAAAAAGCCAATTTATCTTAATCTTAATATATATAAATTACGTGTCACGTTGTTTGTCCGCTATGGACTCCTAAACTGCTGAACCGATTTTAATCAAATTCGCACACCGTGTGCAGTTTGATCCAACTTGAAAGATAGGATAGCTTACATCTCAAAAAGAAAAAACTTTTGACAGAACGAAGTCTGTCCGGGCAGCTAGTACCTATATAGATACGAGTATAAATTACGTGTCACGTTGTTTGTCCGCGATGGACTCCTAAACTACTTTACCGATTTTAATAAAATTTGCACACCGTGTGCAGTTTGATCCAACTTGAAAGATAGGATAGCTTACATCTCAAAATAATATAAAAATTTAATATTTAAGTTTCAATAACGCATACTAAAACAATATAATATATTCAAAGTAGGTATGTGCGCAGCGTGACAGACACCTACGAATGGCAAAAATATAAAAATTGTAAAAACATTCTAAAAACATAAATAACCATAATAACAGTGAACAAAATGATCCATCCTACTACGTACAGTCGGCCGCAGAAGTAGCTTAACATTATAGTACTTTGTAATAGTAACTGTTTCCTAGCAAACATCTATGACAAATTCAAGAAATGTAATGTGACAAGGTACTAAAATGTTAAGCTACTTCTGCGGCCGACTGTACAATCTCACTAGTTGTTTTGAAGTGTCGTTTATTATAGCCCCGGCAGGATATTCCGGGAGAATACTAAACACCTTACAACTGTGTAAGTATAACGTGACTATTACATAAGATAGATAATACACATGTAAATATGTTTTGATTGGTTGAAGTACCTACTGAGTGTGTTTAAATAAATTGCAAAATAGTTGTTTCCATCAAACAAAACAATGGATAATAGTTGATAATGCAAAGTCAGTAGTTTCTGCCTAACTACGGGAGAAAAACACGTTTATTTATGCCTTAAGCCTAATTATATGCATTGTCCACTTAGTCTTAAACATTGTAAACATAACTGTTATTGTTATTATATTATACAATTACTATATGATACAATTCTGTATACTGCGTAAATTAGTGCTATCATAAACCTCAGTTACAGTTTATGACGAGCATACAGATAAATCCACTCTCAGCATGAGTATGATGCATTTTAATGTATTTCAAGTAGGTACAGAGCGGAAACTATCTCTCTTTATTCGTGGCATTTCGGAATCATTTCAGTTTTCAGTAAAAATTATATTAAACACCAACCTGCTATGTGCTTTGTGTTAGTAATATAAAACATTTCGCGATGAATGTAGTAGATACATTCATACTCACTATAAATTTCTAGGTATTGAAAAATAATAGTCTTTGTTCTATAGTCTTTTAATTCAAGAAGAAAACATTACTATGAATAAAAAGAGAATATTTATATTATCAGATACTTAATTTGCTACCTTCTCCTCAAATTACACACGGTACATAAGACAATTGGTAAAAAAAATATAGCCAGCACTTTCGACTGGGTGAACCGATTTTGATGATTCTTTTTTAATCGAAAGCTGGTGCTTGTCATATGGTCTCACTTAAAGAGTGAGCGAACTTTGAGCGAGATCTGACGAGTAGTTTTTGAGTTATCCCTAATTTTGAAGTCGGTTATTTTTTGTCAAGAATTATTACACGAAATCATATAAGTTAATTTTTCATTTAGTTACAAATACGTTTGTACTACGAAGATCGGTAACGTAGGCAAGTTGTTACTATGCGTGAATCATCTATGCGTCGAAGATAGATCGAATTGGCAACCGTCACTCTTTGATCAAGCCACAATTTGATAATGAACGCTTTTCTCATTATGAGATGACTGACTTTTAATTGTAACTAGCAACGTATTGTATGCATTGATAGTACATGTGATTGTTTATGAATTTAATTTAACTGACTTGCGATGTCAATGAAACCGTTAATAGGTCTAGTTGTTTACGTCTGTGATCTCAGACGCCAAAACATAGGATCAAAATATAGTATGGTGTATTTTATTGTTTTGGTCTCACACGTTGGTGACTCAACATCATGGTTTGGCTGACTAAACAGTAAATACAATAACGGAACTAAATACAGTAGCAGGAATACACATATTAATAATGTTTCGTATTATGTCATGAGTTATATCTTTAATTCATTGAAATGTAGATAGACAGATAACACTTTATTTGCACACCACATGTTATGTTATAGAAGTCACCAGATAGTTTAAAAAAAAGAGAAAAAAAGAAAACAAACTATGTAAAAAACAAATTATTACAAATCATGTAATCTGGTTGTTGGCAAAAAATCGATTTAAATAGATACAAAGCAACGTTATAACGTTCTTATGTTTGCATTTAAAGGAATATAGGACCAAAAAATTATATACTTACATATAATAAAATTTTAAATTATCTATTGTAAATATTTAATAAAGGTCTTTATAGAAGCAATAGAAGACAAAACAGTCATTATCGGAATTCTTATCTGTCTCTATGTTTGCTCACGCATCACGTTATCTACAAAATTGAATGCAGTTTTTCAGTTGTATTACTAGCGGGGAGCATGTTTCATGTTGATGCGTTGGTTAGAAGTCGAGATATTAATAATTTCAACATTCCACGCATACTTTTCTAATTAAAAGGTAACATGTAGGTTTATGTACGTCTATACTCTATAGTTGAAAAATGCAAATAAAAATTTCCAAGTGCGTCAGCGAGATTCCACGCCGCGACGGTAATTGATTCACTGGTAAAAAACATATTTAACGCAATTTGTTGATTGATTTGTTGGCCATGACAGCCCTCATGCCAAATCTAATTAATCATCAATTTCAAATATTTTATACGCAAACAGGAAAGGTTGTTATGGACTCTATAATTGATGGAGTATGGTACACACCGAAATTATATGGATTATACTATTGTATTGAACTTTGAGATTTTCGTAGCTTACAAACGTAAATAACAAAACTTATTTATGTCTCTCCCAAAGCTAATGCAAAAATGTACGAACTCAGTTTTTTCCTTGTTATGCTATTTTCATCTCTTTATCACATCAGCCTGTCTATTAGCGACGCCTTTGTTGTATACCAAGGTTAAAATCAATGTGTCGTTACTAGGTTCTAAAAAAATATTTTACGATAATTTTCGCAGAACTGAAGCATCCGTGTTGTACATATAATGTTCATAGATTTTGACATCTAATGTAATATAGAAAGGAGAAGATAGAAACAGAACAGAAGGGTACCCTGGGAAAAATGGATTAGAGAAAATAAAGGAGGTACAGGTAGACAAAGTGTTAGGAGTACGAATTTAAGAAAGTAGCTGATCCAGAACAATTTCGAATGGCAAAGGTAACATTTGTTAAAACATACAACAATAAATGAAGAACGAATGAAGGCTTATGCATTCATTCGCTTCATCATTCATCCAGTTTCATTCATTCACTTCCAGTCTTGCCCCATATGAAATTGAGGGAACTCGTCAAATATTGTGAAATAAGTGTCATTATTTCATATTTTGTTGTCCAACCCGTAGTACTTAGCAGTAGCAAAATGTTGGTTCTGTGTAAACTGACTGTCTATGTTGTTGAAGTTTTAAATTCTTTCCTTTTAAGTATTTAACTGGCTCCGACTAATGGTTAACATTACAGACATACCAGAAATCTTATAGCAGCCAACAGTACAAACACGTTTTAAAATAAGAATTTTAATAAACGGTTTTATTTATTTTTAGCTTCCCCTGTTTGTTGTTTGGGTCAAATGGTCTTGCAAGCCTAATTAGACATAAGTACTTCCACTTATTCTAAGGAGTTCAAATTTTACATGTTGCTTAGTATTGATATCAAGTATTTTTGTGATAAGCATGACCTGATATTACGCACAGGTTTGGCTCCTTCTCCTTAGTAGTTAAAAGCAGTCCCAGTTTTTCTTTAGTATCTGCCGTGTATTTAATTTTTACACGCTTTATATTAGCTTCACTTGTATGTTTGTAACCGACTGATTTGGACGTGATTTTGACCCACTTCAAACGGTCAGATTTTATTTAAACTTCGTAGACTTATCGAGGACCGATGACAATTCAATATTAAAAAAAAAGAAAAAAGAAACCATTAAAAAATCAAACTAAAAATGAAACAATAAATATTAGTTTAAGAAAAACTAAAAAACACGCTTTTATTTATTATAGAAAATTTGTTGTATTTTCTATAAAAGCGTGTTTTTTTTGTTTTTTTTTTACTATTTATTTATTTAAACTATTAACTTGTTTTGTATTTATACTTAATTCACAATACATACCCTACGGTTCCGGTGTTGTCGAGGTTTTGCAAATGCTTGTTGAGCGTTTCTTGGATGTTTTGCTGTGAGTAGAGCCCAATGGGCGAGTTGAATTGCTTGTGCACTATCTTCGGACCAGTGGCCATCTTGGAGTCGTTCGTTCAGCGCTGAAACCAATTCAAATAATAATGAACTGACGATAATTCGTATCGCAATTCGGTTGTATGTATATATTTTTATCAATCAAATTCAACCACTTTGGATAATAATGTTATTATTGAAAGGATGTGTACTTCCAAATTGGTATCGTATTTATCAAAATTCAGTTTTGATGATGGCATCCACGAGGAGTCTATATTGGTATACTTATACTATGATATTATATTTGGTATGTAAAAAAGATGATAACCACTTTTGATAAAATTATATTCCGCGATATCTAATTTTAGTGGTCCATTTTCGAAGACTATTCTTTAAAATCGGTTATATTTTTATTAATATTGTAATTTAGATTATTTTTAAAATAAGAACATTGTATTAAAACATGATTGAGATCGTAAATGCAGACTGATTTAGTGTTAGACCAACGATAATAAAGATGCGAATTAACGATATAAAACGATGTGACTTTAGTTTTCAATACAAAGTAAATTGTTCAGAATTTTACAACGTCGTAAAAGTTATGATTTATCAACATCTGTGTTAAAAGTAGATTCTTGTTTTTGGAGAGAAAATACGGGAAAAAGGACTGGAAAATTAGTTAACTGTACGAGATACGTACCTATAGGTACGTGACAAATGGAAAATAACATTTTACTAATACATATTTTTATGTACTATAGGTAACGTAACACGTCCAGCTGAGCCACCTGGTGGTATAAGTGGTTACCGTCGCCAACGCGTTAGTGACAAAAAGGAGAAAAATAAGTGTGAGTCAATTGTCTTATTGTGGTACCTAAATGTTAACTGAAAAATAGAAAATGTCACGTTATGTAACATAGACTAAGATACACTTTTCTCAGTATTCTTTAGACCAACCTCCTTAAGACCCGACTATTCATTTAGAGTGTTACAGTTTACTTGTGAACGGTACATCATTTTGAGGTTAATTAGGGAAATAACTGTTTACTTTTGGATGCCCGGAGAAATAGATTGTCAAATTTTATCCTCCTCATGAGGTAATTTTATTACTCTCTCGTAAGATTCGTGCCTCGGGTTGGAGGCGAGGCGGCGCGGCGTCTTATTGCGTTTTTATTAGCTCTGGCACCAACGACGACGGCTATAATATTTTTTCCGAAAATGTACGAGCCAGGTAGCTTTGTGCAAATAAGTTTTCAATATCTATTAGCATCAAATACATACAACGGAGAAATGATAACATTGTTAAGACTCCAGTGTCTCATTTCAATAGCATGTTTATTTCATACTAAATTAAATGAGTATGAAGGTGTTCGCAATTCATAAGTCTGCCATTGGTATGCTCCTTCCATTGCTGAGGTCAAAAATATAAAGAAATTTCCAAATTATGGTACATTTGTAGTCACGTGTTTCCTTCTTTGCCAAAACTAGTGAAATAAACATTTGACCTTATCCGAATGGAATTTATAAGTCACTGATCAGTTTGTTACTGAAATGATTAATGATGTACTCGTCACAATAATATTAAAATAAAACATTAATTTGTTGGATCTTCACCGGGGTTTACAGTATTAGATACATTTCTCCAAGTGGGCTTCTGTTTATACGGGGGCGCCCGGTTAATCTTCTTTGCAATAGAATAAACAACCGGTCCGATTTTAACCTGAACGCGAACAAATTAGCGACGGGTTTATTCGTGTACGTCTGGGAGAGTAATTGCGAAATGCTTGCGGAAGACATTTACGTAGCGCGACGGACCAAAACAAACTACAGCTAAATTAACTGAGCATTTAGGATAAGGAGATAACATGCTGGTCAGCTTGTTTAAACTTTAATGTTTATTAAATGACGAGTAACCACTCTCGCTTTGCTTCGGTTTTCTTAATTTTTTACACCTTGGGTTACATTATTGGAGTTTTATTAAGGGTCCCTAATTTTTTTAATAATATAGCCTATGTCACCCGGGGATAGTGGAGCTTCCCGAAAGTGGAAGATTTTTTCAAATCGGTTCAGTAGTTTCGGAGTCTATTCAATGCAAACAATCAAATCTTTCCTATTTATAATCGTAATATATATAAATTACGTGTCACGTTGTTTGTCCACGATGGACTCATAAACGGCTGAACCGATTTTAATCAAATTTGCACACCGAGTGCAGTTTGATCCAACTTGAAAGATAGGATAGCTTACATCTCAAAATAAAACAAAACTATTAGACAGAACGAAGTTTGTCCGGGCAGCTAGTATTAGTATAGATGTCGCGCTAGCTAAAGCAGAATAACACCTATATCAATTCGTGTTAAATTCAAATTTATATTGATAACAAGTTTTAGAAGTCGTATTCTTAAAAAATATCTCCTTGTTTTCTGTTTGTTTTATCTCTTAACTTTATTTCAGCATTACCTACAGACAATATTTCAGCAAGCAGCTGAAGCGCGTGGGCGTGCCTAAAAAAAGTTCGTGTAGCAGACGGAAAGCCGCGGTATTTAAAGAATACTTCGAGATATTATGATCTATGTTTCTCGCGAATGTTATGTTGTGCACCTTTATGTTATGTTGGTAACCTGTTATGAAATACTTTATTTACGTTTACAGTAACTTTTTTATTATGTACCTAATCTTATCAGTTGACAGTGACAAGCCCATATGGAATGTGTGTTATTAGAAATTATTGTTTTCTTTCTGTAACTATTTACTATATCGTAATTTTTATTAGTGCTAAAAGTATAATGATTTCAAACATAATATGTAGTATTCCTAAAATATTACAACTTATACAATAAAAACCAAAACAAGGTCTGGATTAATTTAAAGCTAAGACTGTTGTAGCGACACAAGGTTAACATTATCGTCATCAAGGTCGAAAATAATCACTGCGAACAATCCAGAGCATACCGACTGCATGAATAACGATATCCTATACTTATTTTAAGCGCATCTAATATTATGTTTACAGTAGATTGCATTACACATCTATATACAGCACTCGGTGTCATACGCAATCATTCAAACATACTCGCATGCATGGACGGTGGCGCTGACGTGGCACATTCTACCGCGCGAAAGTGAGTCGCGCTATTTCAGTAGCATGAAGTCATGGAGAATTATTTTTGTAACGAAATACAGTGGTGAAATTAGTCATGAAAGTCGAGGTCGCCAGGTGACAAGCGAATAAAAATACGAATACGTCGAAAGCGTTTATTAGTGCTAGAATGTTACGTGAAGCGTGAGCTTTAGTGTTTTGTTTTGTACCTTATGCGGCGTCAGGTTCGTGCGAGCGGCGTCGTGGCCGGCCTCTAACTGAAGCGACGGTAGGCGGCGCCCACGCAGCGAGCTTTCGGCCTCACCTGCAATGTTTCAGTGATCCGAATCTTTATTGATTCACTTGATGCACTTGATGTCATCCCTCTTTATTGTTATCGTACTCCTTTTCAGATTGATTTTTAACCGACTTCAAAAAAAGGAGGAGGTTCTCAATTCGACTGTATTTTTTTTTTTTTTTTTTATGTTTGTTACCTCAGAATTTTGGACTGGGCGAACCGATTTTGATGATTCTTTTTTTAATCGAAAGCTGGTGGCTGTCATGTGGTCCCATATAAATTTTATTGAGATCTGACAATGGCATCCATGATAAAACCACATAAGTCGTAAATTTGTGTTAAGATGTGCGCGACAAATTGACGAATAACTCAATATCACGCCAACCGATTTCGATGATTCTTTTTTTAATCGAAAGCAGGTGCTTGTCATGTGGTCCCACATAAATTTGAACGAGATCTGACTGACAAGTCGTTTTTGAGACTTTGAAGTCGGTTATTTTTTGTTAGTAAAATTTAGATTATATTAATAACGATGATTGGATAGATAGGGTGTTGCCAGATTGTAATATTTATTTTATAACACGAGTTTGTTAGGAAGAATGGGCGGGCAGAAATATCAAAACATAATGTCCTACTTTTGTTACAAATGTTTATAAAAATAATTAAATTGATTTTAAAATAATACAATATTTAAATTAGGTATTATTTACATAATACTAGTAATATTTAGGCCATATGGGATTGTGTTTACATAATCATACATAAAAGTCTTACCTTAGAATAACGCAGCTCCCAGAGCGCAGTCCTTGAACTTAAACTGCCGTACACTAATGACTGTGACGAGGTATGCCTGTATGAGTGTGTAACAAACAAACTCTTATCCTCGGCTTCCAGTCCACGAATGAACCGTCTGGTTCAATTGCGAAATAGGCGAGAATTTTATTCAGTGTTCTTCAACTATTTTTAGGTGAGTGCGGTAAATAAGTGTCAAATAATACACATTACACTGATTTTCAAGATCTATTTAAATATCCTTCATACTTTTGTAAAGTCATTGATCTTTACTGTTCGCGCCCGGTTTCCGGGAACGTAAAAAGTAGGTACCTACCTTATAAATTTTTCGCTTCGTATTTTTCAAATTATTGCGCTCTCAATTTGGCAGAGTCTTGTCAATTTTACCGAAAGATAATTAAATAAAGGAATTTATTGATCTTTTTCCTGTTCCAGTATCGTTTTAAGGATTGATTTGTAATTTATTTTATTGAACTCAGTCTTGTGTTTATGAAATTTTCAATATCATGTAATTTAGGAAATTGAATATTAAATCAAAAGTAGCAAGGTAAGGCAATAAATAGGTAGGTAGGTAAATTGTGTATTTACATTGAAGAAAAATACTGTTTCAGGTTAATTTTGTTCATAATAATAATTTATTTCGAAATGGTTTTGTAGTAACTATAGTAATATGTAATTTTATTTTTCAGTTTTAGGTCGCTACATTCGTGATAAGATCTTTTGTACACCTGTACTTTCTTCTTGACTTGATTAGATTGGTAATACATAACTTGTTATAAAAAATAAGAAATATTTGTGTAGTAAACGAAGACGAATTTACGTTAGATACATGACATATTTATGCTTCATCTAAATTCAATTAAAGTATAATTTTGTTAGGGTTTTTATTTGCCTCACTAAGTCCAAGGCATCCATACGGATTTTCATAAGCCTTTGGAATCTATCGTCAAATATATTTTACATGTAGGTATTTCAGTTGCAGTGTCTGAGTGCCAGTAGTGAGACTGCCTCTTCTTTCTATATTGAAATGACGACCATGACGCGCTATTGACCGGCAACGGACCAGTAAAGCCCATGAAATTGATGATGCCCATGTTCATCATTCATCATCAACCACTTACCATCGGGTGGCTCGTTGTTATCAGCCATTTACACAATAATTTCATACAGATTTTCGTTGCAACGATACATTTATAATAGTTTGAACGGAAGGAGGGAAACGGATTATTTTAATATCCATGTTTTAGGATGTTATAGAATGATATAGATAATACAGAAATCCAATAAAAACCAGGTGTAGAATTTGCGTAGATGGTATTTATACAAGTCATGTAACGTCTTATTCACTGACAGTTTAATGTAACTGCACAAGTGAAGTGTTGCTATAAATATATACTACTAGCTGACCCGGCAAACTTTGTACCGCCCAACAAATCCCCCTCTCCCTTCCCCTCTCCCTCTAACCCTCCCTCCCCCTTCCCCTCTCCCTCTCCCTCGACTGTCAGTTATAAAATAAATAAATAGATATGTTGCTAATTGTAAGATTACATTAGAAAGTTAATATGGTCGTTAAGTTTTCAAAGAGATCGGACCTCATACTACAGCTATGAAACAGACCAATTTCTGAACGCACCTATAAATATTTGACAACCAAATGACAATTTGACAAAAGACATCAAAGGTAAATATCACAGCTAGGAACATTTTGTATTGGAAAATTAAATTGTCGTTTTTAGTATTTTCCGTTACTTTTTACGTATACCTTATATTTATGTTTCTCACCGTTTATACTTTCCCTGAAGTTCCACAAATATTATCGAGTTTTAGCGAGACAAACGTACAGCAATTGATTTTTATATATACAGATTATGTCTTCTGTGGTGTTGCTTTTATTTTTAGTTCACGAATTCAGAACAGGTGTGTTTATGCTACTGAATGATTTTAACGTTAGGGTTGACACTAAAATTGTTTACATTTGAGTGTCTGCTTTTTATGATCAGGCAGTCTAATTCACGTAACGTTAAGACGCATCGATTAAGTTGCAGTGACGCTGCAATCAAGTTGCAGTAACGCTGCAATCAAGTTGAAGTTTAGCGTCTAAACCGTATTTTTTTAATTTTTGAACTGCGCGTCAACTGCATGCAAATTGCAAACTGCGCGTGAACTTCACTTCTCCTGACGCATCCTGCACGCCTGCCAAACTTTTCTTCGGCTATTTAGTACTCTGTGTTAGTGTTGTTATATGAGAGAACAAATGAACTTGTTAATAATCAAATACAATTTATTATGTTTCCATTAAAAAACGTTGAAGAATATTTACTTACTATCCCAATAATGATTTTTGTGAAATTATTTGTAATAAAAAGTAATGATTTGTGCTTCAATTCACAAAAAAAAACGTCATAATTATGTTACCTCAATATGGCAGAATGAAGCTCTTTGCTTTGCCTCGCAATGCAATTACTGCAATTAGTAATAAAAAAGTGTCAAAACAAACTGCGATTGGAAACACGCTATCTTGACGCGCATCAACAAAATACCTTTTTGTGACGTGAGCGTGTTTGACAAGCACTCGCGTGACGTGAGCGTGTTTGACAGCGCTCGCGAAAGCTAAGAGAATACGGAAAGTGTTCTTTTGATCGGAACGTCACTGCAACTGCACTGCAATCGAACTTCTTTATTTACGTGAATTAGGGATCAGTTCCCGCCACTTTTGGTAGCATTTTTAAACGCTTTTTATTTTTTTAACGGTTTTATTTGGCCTACCTTGTTTGTGTGAGTTAAATCTTGCTAGCTTAATTACACCGACTTCCTCTTTAAGGAGTTGAAATTTTACATAGGTATTGTACTGAAGAGAAGCAGTCTTTTTTGCTTTTTCAGTATATTAAAACTGTAAAAGTGTGTATATTTCTTATATGAAACTCTTTTCATTCAGAATTTATTTAGGAGTTTGTTTTTAGCAGACTGTTTTAATTTTTTATAATTCTATACATTCACATCGTTTAATAGAACTCTTAAAGAAGAGTCGCACTTCTGCCAACCCTATATTCTATAATTGTTTCAGGGCTGGTATGATGATGACTACGATGATGCATGGATGTAAGATTGCAGTACCATGATTCATTGTGACAATGCATTTCGTAATTTTATTTATATACTCAACATAGTACTGTCATGTGGCATGCATCTCGAAAAGTATTTTTACGATAGAAACAAAAGTTGCGGGCAGTTGTAACAGAGAATTAAGTTAGTCTCCAATGATAATAAAATATCATTAAATTGTTAATTGTGCAATATGAGACTTGACCAATATACTCCTATTGCATTGAAGTATTATTAATAGCGTATAGAATGGACACCGCGAACACAATGTATGTTCCAATGAATTGGCGCCGCGCGGCTTCAATTGCCAATGGATTCGTTCGATTTTGAAAGGAGAAAGTTTCCCAATTTTGAAAATAGAACCTCCCGGCGCGGCGGGGACACACATTTTGTTCGAGATGTCTATTCTATGACATTATACTTCAATGTCCTATTGTAATTTAAAATTCAATAGTCATATTAGCCATATAAGCAACACACGTAAGTAAAACGTAGTGATTAGATTAGTAGTATAATCTGAACTTAGAACTAACGTATTTCCTCCCTGTAACTGATGAACGAAGTCGGAACTGAAGAACGGAATTTAAAGCAAACACTCACAATTTAAATGATCACTCATACATCTACACATCTACAGAAACATTGGTTCTGACGCAAGTGCGTTCTTATTCTGGATTCTGAGAAAAAATCTTGTTTTGTAGGAGGCAGATCACCTGATATATTTGAATGAGAAGCTTAACAAACTTATTAGAATTTTCGTGCAGTAATTTAAACCGTACAATATCCTTAGAATACCTAATGAATCCTCTGGATTCAGTGATACATTATTAGGAACATTCAAGACATATCTGTTAATAAAAGAAAAATGATGAATAAAAATCAGTGACCAAAGCAAAGAAATTCAATAAAATTATTGTGATAAAAGAATATACTCACTACCATAAAAATAAAATTAATGATCACAATAATGATAGATTATAATTATATAGTACATACCTCCTAATTATGACATTTGAATTTTGTTTACTTATCATGTTTATCTTTACAAAGTAAACGTTTTCAACTTTGGTTATCATTACAAAATTCAAAACGAAAGATTTAAACGATATTAGGATCCGGTACCTTACGGCAGTTACGGCTAGTTTCCTATTTATATACATTTTTAAATAGTTATTTGTGGCCAAAAATATGATAAGTAGGTAAGCCTTATCGATATTTCATGACAAGGTTGATTTATTTTTGAAATGTACCTAGCTTAGTGAAATGTCTTTTCCGAAATGGAAAAGTGTTTAAAAATTCATGAGGTCGTCATGAGATTTTCATGATGATTTGCATCGTAATATTCGTAGTGGCATTACTAGTTTTCAAAATTGTTCGTAGGTACCTACAAAAACTACTTGATTTGTTGAAAGCTCATTAGGAAACCTGATCATCTAAGAGTTTTCCATAAGCTTCGCCCTATCAAGTCTTCTGAGTGGCAGTTAACGTTTGTCCAATATTGTGTTCTATTTTAGGCATTTTACCAATGATGTTGTATGTATAGGGAGGTAGATATGCTGAGAGGGCGTTGAAATTAAGTCAGTCGAATCTAGTCAAGTGTAGCGATTTCATTGTAGACAGTTGATAGATGCTTCAGAGTGAGGCTGTCTGTAGTTGTCACAAAAATGCCGAGTTGTGTTTTGAGATTTTGCAAAAATCATTTCTCCAAATTCAATAAGAATGATGGAGTTACATACCATAGGTAAATACATAAAACGTTATGTTTAATTTTGTTACTAATATATAATATTTCTTTTAAAATTGATTAAAATAATAAATGTATTAAGGCACATGCCATTCGTCATAGACTAATAAGGCAGAAGTGAAATCTAGGCATAAAAGTTAATTTAAGACATTTCGCAAATTGAACCAAATGAAATATTTTTATAATGAATATGTATATCCCCAATTTTTGAACTCTAAGCTAATTTTATTACGATATCAAGTTTTAGATTGTTCGTAAAATAAAAAGGTTAAATATCGTTTCAATGCATTACATTTTAGAAAACTATTAATTAGATTTTTTTATGGAACTGGTTGGCAAACGAGCTAACGATGCACCTGATGGTAAGTGGTTATCTTCGCCCTTGGATATCAGCAACTGCATAACTGATGCGTTGCCGGACAAGAAAGAGAGAAGAAAAAGAAAGAATAAAAAGGGTGCGTGTACTTTTGTACGCGCGTAAGAAGTTATACTTCTTTAACATAAATAAATATTTAATTTAATAACGTGTATCAGTTTTAATTGCACAAACTAGATGGTGTTGTTCATGAAGCTGAATCACGCTGTTGAGACTGTGAGATTTGTATAAGTAAAAACGTTAAATTTTAAAAGAGGTAAAGGATAAAAGCTAGCGCTATCTATCCAGTGCTTTCATACCCCCTCCATGGCAGCGTTAAACGTTTAACGTTTTGCAAGTCGCATAAGAAGTATAACTTCAAAAACTGGCTCTCAAACCCCCAGCCGGAACACGACGAGTCGTTTGGCGGCTGACTCAAACAAATAATTAGTAATAATGGTATTATTGAACTATTAAAATCAGTATTACCAATACATATAATTCCTCCGAGGGGCACAAGTATCTTCTTATGACACCTACCAGGGGAGGGATTGGGGTTAGTATTCTAAGCCACCCCAATACGGCTAAAATTATGGATGTAATGTCCGTGTGGTTTGATGACGAAGAGCTATTTTATCAGCAATAAGTGTACACAATATTCTTTCCTGGATTTTTTTTAATATTCTAAGACTTATTTGTTAAATCCTGGATAACTAGAACTATTTTCATGCCACTTCCTTATTACACGAGGGTTGGGGGAAAGGAACCAAAATAAAAATAAATACATATATTATGCCTGTTAACTTTTAGGTCAAACTTTTCAGCGCGTACAGTAGCCCTTTTTATTATTTTCTTCTTATCAAAATCAGACACAATTTCGTTTAAGTTATTGTGTTTTTTAATTACTTTATGTTTTTTGTTGTGTAATATAATTTCAAAATGTTAAATGACAATAATAATATTATGCCTAATATGTACTAACTATTCGTTTCATTCAGTGTCCCTTCTGCCTGACTACTCTTGGTTATGCTTTGACAATTATGACATGTCATCGCGGATCGAAAACTGAACCTCGTAATGTATGGACCATAGGTATGGACATAACAAATCTATGGTAAAAATCTTTGCATTTTACAGAGTGATTTTCCCGTATCCGATCCCTGTACCCGTCTTTAAAATCTTTAAAATTAAGGCTTGCTTCACAAAAATATAAATTACGCAATGAATTAAAGCAGGCGTATTACGTCAATATGTCTCAGCTACCTTGGGAAGGCTGATTGTGACACATTGACAGCTGCAATTTCTTCCTCAGTCTCACGAGGAGCAAAACTTGGATTAAATTATTTATGTAAGTATTAGGTAATCGTTGTACATGACAATGCTAAGAAGTTGTTTACACTTTCAACTTCATCAGGACGAGGTACGTAATGAATACAGAATTTGCATCTCCAATTATGAATGAAAGTCCAGGAGACGAAATAAAAGCTTTGTTTATTTACCAGTTGTACTCTTCTTCTTTAAATCCTCTTTATAAAAATGAGCTGTAATCTTTGTATCTCGATTGCAATGCATGTCAGTCCCGTTTTAGTTACGAATTTAGTACTGCCGTGGGTCAGCATGGACGGGCGACGATAGCCACTTACCAGCAGGTGGACTGTCAGCTCGCTTGTCAGCTATTTCAATAAAAAAGTTTGCAATTGGGTTTACCTTATTGGATTATAAGTCTGCCTTATACAAATCTTTCTTGCAATTATGTATGTGACAAATTTAATGGATTCCGTTAGATATACCTAAGTTAATACTTAGGTATAAAACATTACTAATGTAATGTATATATTAGTTTCGTTCATTTTATATCACGTGGATTTTTCCATAAAATATTTTACTTATTTCTATGTCTTAAGTATAATAAGAATCAAGTCAAAATTTGTGGCTTGGCTATTTCGTCAGTGTTTAGCCACGTATTTTGACTAAGTTGTAGAGTTTGTGAAGTTAGGGCTGTAGAGTTAGGGCGTGTAGAGTTTGAAGCTTGATCTGATATCTTTTTGACAGTGCGAGCCTTATGGTCTCGTCTTGGCAACATTTTACATGAAAATGTTTTTGGTGGAATTTCACTTATTTTTGTAAGTTGCTTATGACAATATTGTTGTGCTTATGGCTATATGTATGGGAAAACCCATTCAAACTTCCATCCCCTATAGTTAAAGGGAGAGGGGTGATTTACTAAAAATCCTAATATATATTATAATGTAGGCATAACGTAGGTGAACATAATACCTACTTGTCAACCAAAATAGCCACTTTACGATATGTATTGTGTCAAGTTGTTTTTATTTGAAACGAGTAACCGCCCTCGCTTTGCTTCGGTTTCCTTATATTTTTAGATACACCTTGGGTTACATTATTGGAGTTTTATTAAGGACCCCTAATTTTTTTGAAAATATAATATAGGTAGCCTATGTCACCCGGGGATAGTGTAGCTTCCCAACAGTGAAAGAATTTTTCAAATCGGTTTAGTAGTTTCGGAGCCTATTCAATGCAAACAAACAATCAAATCTTTCCTCTATATAATACTAGCTGCCCGGACAGACTTCGTTCTGTCAAAAGTTTTTTAAATTTTGAGATGTAAGCTATCCTATCTTTCAAGTTGGATCAAACTGCTCACGGTGTGCAAATTTGATTAAAATCGGTTTAGTAGTTTAGGAGTCCATCGTGGACAAACAACGTGACACGTAATTTATATATATTAAGATTAGTATAGATATTTGAATGCGAGCTACGAGATAAAATTTCAAGCACTAAACTTTCTCGTATAGACTGGGAATGGCATATTTCTATGATTATTAGCGTAAAATAGTAGGTATGTTTCAGCAATCATTATCAATTTTGTTTGTTCATATAGCGTTGTACCTTCATTGAACGTGCTAATATTGGGATTCTCTTATCGAATGTTTTATTGCTCATTAACGAAATTACTGTAAAGGATACGATTTTAAAATTATTTTTGAATGTACATAGGTAAGTAGTTACTTGTTCAACAGACTTGTGTCGATCATAACTGATAGACTGAGTAAAAAAAATTGGAGTTGTGATCACACTTACTTGACATGCACTATAGTAGTTAATTTTTAATGAGTTACATGCATCAGAACCCATAGGATATTCTGTTTTTAGGTCCCATCAGATATAAAGTCCAGGATGGTTTTGAAAAAGAATTTGAAAATTAATTTTATCTATTAATAGCAGGTAATAGATACAAGCAACATAATTCTAAAGAAATATTATGTTACCTTCCTTTAAATTAGGTATACGTTACCTTCATAATATTGTATTAAATTCTAAAACGATTGACTGGTCAGAAATTTATCCATTATTTTCTTTTTCATTGTTTATCAGAACCCTATTTTTATCAGAGGCAAGGTAATAAGTAACATTATACGGAATTCAATTATCCGTCTCGTCAGCCGCCAATTTTATGAAAATAGTATTGACGTTAATCCGCAAACCTGGAAATGATAAAATACCGATGTAATGTAGGTACCTACACTAATATTACAAAGATGAAATATTTGTACGTTTGAAACGAATAAACTCAGAAATTACTGGACAGATTTCAAAAATATAAAGCTATAGGTATTAGTCCTGAGTAATATATTTTATTGTGATTAAATAAATATTTTTTACTTCATCACGAGAAATTTTTTTGACGCTCAGCGAAGTGGGTAAGGTCAGCTCGTGTAATATATTATACGTAATAAGGTACGCCTTATCCAATATTATTTTCAGTGTTTCTATTATCTTTATTTCATTGCAAAAGGAATCGTCTTGTAATACTTATCTTTTTCAGGCTTTTGGTGTTAACCGTAATATGAATGAACAAAGAATTTTATTATTCACCATTTGATTAAAGTCAAATAATTTTTATTTCAAGGTACTGTTATGTTTTGGTGTACAAAGAATAAAGTGTTAAATAAATAAATAAAATATATTGTTTTGTAAAAAAAAAAGAAAAATAATTAAAACAACAGATTGTACATCCACTTTTTATATTTTAACTGTTCAATTTCCTCTATTATAACTATACAAAATTAAATCACTACACTTAAACTATTAAGACATTAAGATTATAAGTACGGTGTCCAGTAAAATATTGCAATACAGTCAGAAAAATACGCCACAGCGATGTAATTCTACATTTACCCAGCTCATAAAATGTACAATTGCTCGCTGTAAATTGATAAAATAGTTAACAAAACATGGTTTAAACTAAGCAAGTATTTAGTGCTCTTATAACATTGACTAGAAAAAACATTTGAGTAACTTAAGTTTATCTTTGGTTATACAGATAGGAACGAATCACAGAATAAGTATACATTTAAAATAAAATTGTAAGAGTGTACAGTAACTTTCTGTTAACAACATACATATAATACTAAGTATCAGAGTATGTACACATAGCTTACAAATCAATGTAGATTAGTAACATCTAAAAGTTAATATTTAAAATTTGACACTTAGAATGTAACTATACTGTAGATAAATATATTGATTTTAGAACATTCTTGACATTAAAATTCGACAAAGATTATGGAGCGGAAAGTATTAACTAGTACGTCCGGAGAGTTGGGTTCTTAATTCTGTTGTCTGTCGTCCTCGGAGCTGCTGGCTTTCACTTCCTTGGGGAGAGTTGACTGAAATAAATATTAAATCAGTTTTATGTATGTGTAACAATAAGGTTTGAAAACAATGTGTAGAATTATGTTACAACAGTGTAAACCGATAGAAAATAACAGCGCTCTATTTAATGTTTACGTTTTTAATGTCGACAGAAAAGCGAACGATCCAGTATTTTCTAATTCTCGCGTTTAAAAGACCAACATGGAAAAGGCCGACCGAATTCCATTGTGTATAATTTCCCATTTAATTTATGCTACGTGTGCCTTTGAAAGGAATGAATCTCTTTAGCGTAAGTATTACCTCGTATGGCATCAGAAACATGTTGTTGTCAGAGCGACGGCCAAATCGGAGGCGCATAGACGGGGCTCGTACGTCACGGTCTTGATCCTGTTGTAGAAATAATACGCATTAAAACATAATAGATATTTATCTTCCATCTATTAAAAGCTTACATACTGAAAGGCACATTGTTGTTTACCGCAAAGTCCATGGTTTGGAAGTTGTTACTCGTTAATTTTTAAGTACGGTATTCAAGTTTTCCCTTCTATATTTTTTAGAACTGTCTTATAATTTTAGTTTAAAATGAAGGTAAGAAAATACGATACAAGATGTAAACTCGGGTTTGCACTGTGGAAGCAATTAAGCTAATTATCTTCAGTAATCCGTAATGTCTATTTGTAACATCGGAGATAGATAAGTTTCTACTATTTACGAAGAAAAACACAATTTCAGTTGTACTAAAGTTACGTAAGAAATTCCCGTTTATAATTCGGGTTTCAGCACCTTCGGATTGGGGCCATTTGTCATAAAACGCGTCAATTGTCGTAACAACGAATAGTGGCTTGTTAGGGCTCGGAACTTCATTTGACGCCTTCATACCACATCAAGTTTTATAGCACGCATCAGTGAGAGTCATGACCTGCAAAGAGCTCGTTTGAAAAATATTACGAGTACCGTTAACTGATTTATACGGTACGGGACAGAATGATCCAGTAATTAATTAACGGAACTGTGGATTACGAGTAGGTATGTGGAATTGTGGTTTATGTGCATGTACGTCGTTTTAAAGTAAAGAACTGCTTGCTTTAAGTAGATCTGATATTATATCTTATTATAATTAATGGTTGGCTAATTATTATGAAGTCAAATGCTGAATTTTGATTATTGTACGCATCAAATATGACCACAGAAGAAATAATAGTACCTACTTATAATAAGTAGACATAAATTGTACGGACATTGATAGGGAACTAGTGAGAAGAAATAGTGTCCAATCATGGGACGACTTAACTAATTAGTGGATTAGTGGGATAGACCCGATAATTTTACCCCCAATAAGGTTTAGTAAAATTCCATTAGTTTCAGAGGCGCTACATGTTTCGCACATCGCAGACAGAGCGTTGGTTATTAAATATATTAATATAAATAAATAATAATAAAAATCGCTAACACACTCACACCCCTGTGTTGCGGGTGGCATGAACGACACATATCACAACATGGGTGTGAATACATCACAACACTAACACCCATGACCCGAGTACAAATATTTATCTGTCACATTAATATCTACCCCGGCCGGGAATCGAACCCGGGACTCCTCGCTTCGCAGGTAGAGTCACTACCAACTAGGCATACTTGAAAAAATAAATCATTAATTCATTCATTACTACGTACCTCCTGCGGAAAGATATGGGGCACGGCGCGTTCGTCAGAGCGGCGACCGAAGCGGAGACGGACTGGGGTGCGCACGTCACGCAGGGACAGTAGATCGTCCATCTCGTCCAGCTACAGGGCAATCATCATCATTATACATAGATCATCATCATCATCATATCATTCATAGCTCGGCGGTTTATGTCGATCTAACAGCGAGCGCGGTCGGTAGCTGGATGGGAAACAGCTAGTGGCTAAGAATAAGTATGATTGGACTGTCATTTTTTTAAATATCCCTACACTTATAGCCGCCAAACTAGGATTCACACATTCAGACCGAAAACAGCAATTCTAACTCATCATTCAAATTTCCGCCTCCTGGGAATCGCACCCAGGACCCTTCGCGCCACACGGTCTATTATTGATAAATAACAAGAACAACATTAAAAATATGTAATTTTACAAAAATGCTAAAATTCACTGAAGGGACTAAATCAGTCGAGCAAGACTAGATGTAAGAAACCGAATTATCGAGTTCAGTGGTTTAGTAAATAGAATAATTAAGATACGTTGTTTTATCTGCACGTTAGGAGACAAAAAATCATAGTTTCTATTACTATCCAAAATGTGTATTTTATACTAACAATAAGTTAATTAGTTTTTTAATAATCGACTACCTGATAAAAAGTGGTCACCCTCAAACACGAGCATCAGCAACACCAAATAAAATGAAAAGAACTATAATAGGTAGGTGAGTAAAAAAATCTACTACCATGCATGGGTTAAACCGAGTACTGGTACAGACTCTACAAAGCCCAGTGACCTCAGAGAAAAAAAAGGGCGCCATAACTTCTTCCGTAGTTCTTGGACAGTTGGACTCAAGAATGGTTGAAACTCTTTACACCTCAAAATTAAATCAGAATCTTCAGAATAAAAAAGAGTTTCAAAGAAACGTTTTTACTGTGATACATGACTAAAGTTAAACCAATTATCAATTTACCTAAAAGTTTTTTGTCTTTTAATCTTTTGTCTTTTGTGTTTAATCTTTTACAATTGTAATAACTATTATGAGACAACGATTACACCCAATGGTATGTCCTCACACATACATGCGTGACTAAGCTTAGTATCATTTGTATCAGAATCACTCCCGCAGAATTGCAAAAAGAAATCCTATCTGGCAATACCTAATAGATCTTGTTTTGCCTCGGTTAGGGTAAATGGAGCAAACAATGGAGCGGTGCTCAGTAGGTACTCGTTCAGATAGCTAGCAACGCAAAACATTATCCACTTTCGTGCGAGTTTTATCGTGCAATATCCACCCTGAGTACTTAATATATTCAAACAAAAAGGCTTTGCGGCTGTGGGAAAAATGTGAATCGGCAAGAATTTTGTGTGTGACGTTTTAATTTTGGTTCTACTTTGGTAGAGCTCAAAGTGAAGCGGTATTTGTTAAGTTGTGCACATCGTTCTGATAAATCTGATCCTTTAAGGTCTGTCTAATCGATCGTAACTGCCAATTATGTATTTTCTAAAAGTTTTAAGTTGTAACATAAAGATGCATTTCTATTTATCGTATCTGCCACTCTGCCACAGGAACTTTGATTAAAAATATGAAATTTGCTGTTAGGTTCATTCTCATAAATCAATCGCATTTTATTAGACTTGTGAAATAAAGCAAACTGCATGCAGATTATTTTTAAAGTTTGCAAGTGTGTGAGTGTAGAAACAAGTTTTGTTTCCATGTAGGAGTGAAATAATACACTCTTCGGCATTACGCACTCGCATACTAGTAACTTTCGCTGTATGTACATGAAGGAATTTCGGAAAAAATAAATAAATTTTAACCTTTCATTTAAGGATGGGATCAGCAGTTCGACGAGGAACTTCAAGGGGTAGTGCACGAGTAAAAGTACTACAAATGTCAGTATTACCGGCGCCTGAGGCGGCATGTTGGGGTCGGAGCGGCGGCCGAAGCGCAGCCGACGGGATGGCGACCGCACGGACTTGCGAGCCAGCGCGTGCCCGTCCAGCGCGTCGTGTTGCGCCAGCAGCGAGTACAGCCCGCCCAGCGACTCCCAACCGTTGCCGTTGTCCACCGCTGGGCCTGGACAACATTACATCGTGTTACACTTATAATAAAATTGAAGACAAACCTTTCCTGAGTGACTTCGTCTAACCGGATTAGAATACTTGTAGTAGTACGATCCGTGCAAAATATATTATTTATTCCAAAATTATTATTTCATAATTTGCACCGACAGTTGCTGTCTCATTATTGAATTGACCTAATAGATGATTTAGGGTGGAGTAACATATAGAAGATAAAAAAAAATCTTTATTTAATGGAAGGTGAGGGTTATTCGAAATGCCACCATCGACAAACTATAGTAGCTAACAATCTAAATCTGGTACTCAGAGATACTTAGAACAAAATAGTATCAGCCAATCTACCTAATACCTTTAAACGAGCAATTCTTGTATAATACATGTATGTACTTATATATATTTTCTGAATCTCGAAAACGGCGCCTACGATTTTCATGAAATTTAGTATGCGAGGGATTTAGGGGATGATAAATCGATCTAGCCAGGATTCATTTTTAGAAAATGTCATTTTATCCGTGTTTTCAGGCAATGAAAAACTGCTACAATATTATTGACTCTTCCTGATATCTATTGGTGTGTAATACTATTATTATTGGGAGCAACTTACTGCTTTAACGACACAGCTACTTCAGTCGATAGCGTTGTTAGGCAATAGGGATGTTGACTAATTTTAGGATTCAATTTCATTTTATAGATAGAACCTTAAGATTAAGAGAGAAGAAGACCGAAAAAAATATTATAAAAATAATTATCTTCAATTTAAAGACAAAAATTGATAAATAACAATCATTTTCAAATTTCCCGCCAAAAACGTCACGTGACGTCACTAGCCGATATTCAATACTATCTGTCGACTGAAGTTAGTTGCACTTTCATAAAATAGGAACAATGACGTCATAAGCTTCAAACGGCGTTTGAGGTCACGTGACAGTGAGTACTATTTTTAACATTTTAAAATAATTATATTTAATTTATATTGATTGGTTTCGACAAAAGAATAATATTTTAGGTGTTTAAATGTTTTCCTTGATACTTTAAACATAAATTTATTTAAATTTACTGATAGTGTCAACATCCCTATTCTAAAATACCGAGCAAAGCTCCGTCATCCAGATATTTATTTAATATCAACGATAAAGATTCAATGTAAACAATCAAAACACTACAGTAACCTAAACAAAAACTTGTTTCAGTACTTGAACATACTTTCTCATATAATAATATTATAGTAAAGAACGGAAAAGTTATAATCATTTTCTTTATATTAATAACAAAACTTACATCCTTCTTCTGTTGTATCAACAAGGTAAAACTTTGAAAATACATGAAGAAATAAACGAAAACCAAAGTTTATACATTTTAAATGTGTTACTCTTGTTAGGATTCTTCGTCAAAATTGTATTGATAAGTAGGCTGGGTAATTGGGTACTACTTTACAATATTATACAGAGTACTAAAGTACACAGAACTTAAAGTTTCGCGAAAATCAACGGATAGATGAAAATTTGGTACAATTCCAAAATAATTAAGAATGGAAATTGTTTAAAAGCATATTTTGTGAATTTTATAATTTTCAACGCCTTCAATAATAATGGATGGGATATTAATATCCATATTCAATGTCTATTAAGTGTCTTATTGTTTCAAAGAAACGTCTCAATCACGACGTAAGAACTTACAATGAAATTAAGTATGGAGAATCGTATTTTCGTATATAGAATCGTGTGATTTATTATGATCATACTTAGTGAACATATTTATCATAATATTGTTTCCTTAATATTATTTATTTCCGTCATATAAACTATGATATTAATATTATTATACTTACCGGCAATTATATAAAGTAAAAAAGGTGTTCACCGGCTTTACTTGCAAATAAAAAGCATTTTTTCAGGATTTCAGGAATAAAACGAAAATTTACGTGCAAATCGTTAGGCTATTAAAATAATTGCTATTATTTTACCCATACAAAATGGCATACGCATCACGCATCATACGGCTAACCCCCAAATAAACGTGGTCTATTAATATGTTAAACGGTGTCCTCTGGAGATAATTAAGTTACCTAACTAACTAAATCAAAATTCAAAACTTTCACATAAATTAAGGATATTTTTTTTATATTATTGTACATCAGTGTACACTAAATTTTCTTCAAACTATAATACCAGTAGCTGCCCGGACAGACTTCGTTCTGTCAAAAGTTCATTATTTTGAGATGTAAGCTATCCTATCTTTCAAGTTGGATCAAACTGCACACGGTGTGCAAATTTGATTAAAATCGGTTGAGTAGTTTAGGAGTTCATCGCGGACAAACAACGTGACACGTAATTTATATATATTAAGATTAAAACTCTCGTGTGCAGAACCAATAATTTTCTATGTCTATTGTACTGGCGCAGTCAAAATACCTTCTCGTATAATGAAGTACCTGTATTACTGTAATACAATGGTTTATAATAGACACCTTTCAACATAATTGTATTAATTGGGTAAATAATCTGTGTTATTATTTGTTTTGTTATTTGGCACGTTATAAATGATAGGATTGTGTTGAAAGTCTAATATATTGGGTACATAATCATTTCATATAACTGAAATGTTTGTATTCAAATTATCATCGAGTGATTTATTATGATCATACTTAGTGAAGCCAGGAAATTGTAACATTGTATTGCCTTGACAAATACCTTTGATTAACTACCTCATTGTATTATATTGAGCTATTAATTAAACTTATATCGATTAAAATATAGGATAATTAGCTTTTTTATGTTTCGACTTCTATCTTCTGGATTGACGAGGCCTAGATAAACTTTGAAATCTGTTTGAATATTAGGAAACAAAGTCTAAAATTTGCTCATTTCTGAATCTTTGATCAGTAGGTCTCAGACCTACTGAGACCTACTGATCAAAGATTTGCTGGGATCAAAGAGATGCTGGGTTTTGAATACGGTTAAAAGCATTAAGCGACAGGCATCCTGATTTATACATATTTAAATTCACTTGAATCAATTTGAAATTCTGTATAAAATAATATTGAATTGGAATAGCCATCGAACCGATTCCTGGAGGCTGGAACTCGATATCCCTGCGATTGCATGAATCCGTATCTTTAATTCGGAACACGGACACAAATTAAGTCACGGTCACGCACCTGTTTTCATAAATCGTACCGACCTTTTAGTAATGAAATTGCATAGATTTGAATATAGTTAACATAGTAAGACAATTTATATTGTTACAATACGAAAATTGTTAGAACCATTTCTATTGAAACGTTATTATATTGTCTTTAGGCAATGAAATATGCAAATTATTCAGTTTATGCCTCGAGTGAAGTTACTGGTTGAAACATTGATTGTTTAAGAAATCTTGTAATTTTATTAGACAGTGTAAAAAGGAATGGAGTTTTAAGGTGTAAGGAACTTTTCCTTCTTCAAATCTGAACCACTCTTCCCTGCCCCTGGAGCCATTTTTACAAATGAGATACGTAATGACGCAAATATTTTTGCTAAATATGACAATAATTGTCGGCTTTTATCTAACTCTATAATGAACACACGATACACGAGTATGATGACCTCGAACTTAAAAGTGAAGAATGTGTTTTCACAGTCAGTTGCAGTTTTGAAGAGCCATGCAGCGAGTTTGTGCTTATTAATTGGCCGGCAACGCGTTGGTAATGTTACTGAAGTCATCAACGGCGGTCACCATTCGCTACCAAATGACTACCGAGTAATTATCAAATACAAATTTTATACCTATTCTTTTTTTAAATGTGTTTATTAAAATATTCTTTTGAGCGTTTGACACATGAGCGTGCACAGATAAATGCAATCAATAATGTAACGTCAGCCGAACGTGGTTTAATGGGAAACGTGACATCTCGTGACGTGGATCCATTCCATATTCAGTAATAGATTTATGTTTGCGTGCGTTATTACAAAAAGTTTCACGTATTCAACTTCATGGCTTAAAATATAAATACAATTTGACGTTCTGAAAGCTTTGGTTGGTTGGTTGGGTTATAGGTTTTAATTTAATCTAGTATCGCGTACAGGGAACGGAATTCTAAAGCCTAGTCTAAAGCGTAGTCTACAAAAATGTGGATTAGTTTATTAAAGCTCGTCTAATTTTAATATCTCCTGCTAAAATTTATTGCTACAACCTGTAAGTGGAAATAATTAGGAAATATTTATGTTGCAATAAATAAATAGAAATACATTACACGATCTCTAATCACCTTATCTGCATTTTTATAGAGTAACCTTTTTGTTTCCTTAATGGCAGGGAGAATTCATTCCTTCAATAATCCAACAACACTAAGTATTGTCTTTATACTGTCCAAAAGCCTAAGAATTTGTAGGTACTCGTATGTAGCTGATGAGCTAAAATGAGCCAGCCGATGGTCAACTTTAGTTCAGATGGACATCCGTTGCACCAATGACTTCACCAACGCGTTTACAACCGAAAGATATAGAGATATAAAAAGCTAAACAACTTCTAAAATATTCACATAGATCCTAAATAAGTAACATATCACAACTCCTTGTTTACATCTAAACGAATTGTTTAGATTCATTTGAAATAAATCTTAGCATATCAAGATTCAAGACACATGATTTAACTGTCACAGAACAACTTGACAGTAGGGTTGCGTGAACTAAGTTAATTAACTAACTCACTATAAATATAATTAACTAATTCAAATTTGATTTTTTTACATGTTTAGCACATAAAAACTCACAATTGAAAACATTTTCAAACTTTTGCTGAAAACAGACTTCCAGTTTCTTCAATTTCCGACACATAATATTTATATTATTCCATTACTTATTAATAATTTGGCCTTGTAATTAATTAATAAATATTACGAATAAATAGGTAACCAATGTGAGCTTTTGACGCCCTATTCACATAGTATTTTTTAAAAGTTGCCCAAAAGCAGTGAAACTATTGTGTGGGCTGAAAGGTTCTTTGTTACCATTGCTATCAGAGACATGCATGTGTTTCTCCCGATTACATTGGTTTTTAATCTAACTAATTAAATGTGTAACAGATTTTCATTACTTAAATAATCTAAATTTTACTAACAAAAAATAACCGACTTCAAAGTCTCAAAAACTACTTGTCAGATCTCGTTCAAATTTATGTGGGACCACATGACAAACACCTGCTTTCGATTAAATAAAGAATCATCGAAATCGCTTGGCGTGATATTGAGTTATTCGTCAATTTGTCGCGCACATCTTAACACAAATTTACGACTTACGTGGTTTTCTCATGGATGCCATTGTCAGATCTCAATAAAATTTATGTGGGACCACATGACAGCTTTTGATTTAAAAAATCATCAAAATCGGTTCGCCCAGTCCAAAGTTCTGAGGTAACAAACATAAAAAAAAAACAGTTGAATTGAAAACCTCCTCCTTTTTTTGAAGTCGGTTAAAAATAAATCTCAAACAGGCGACATTCTTTTCATTAGTTACGTCACAGTTACGTTGATCTCATTATTAATATTTATTCACTTAGTATAGCCCAAAAGCTGCTTCTGATAATAATTTCTAAGACTCGCTAGGGGTCGCTAGCGTTTTCAGTGGAGGACGTGATCGGTAAATCTTAGAAAATTGTATTACTGATTTATTAAGCCCCATTCATTATTCAACTCGTTATCCGAATTTTAATTAAAAAATACTTACAACAACCTGGACTGATTACTTATTACAAATTCTTTTGTACAGACTGTTTTAGTGAAGCACGACGAGGATTATAGTGAATGGAATTTGTAACGAGGTTGTTTTGAATATTCTTAAAAAATTAACTTGTTAGTTATAATTATTATCTGTACCTACAAGAAAATTCTTCGAGTATATTCCAAATGCTGAAGCAAGAATGCAATTATTTTTTAGTTACGTACAACACGGATTATAAAATCAGTTATTTTATTATCATAATGAGGATGTCGTATGGAGTATACCGACTTCCACTTATAAGGCCGTATTAATAAACCGATCTTAGGTCAAGAACACGATTTCAGACCTTACATGTGTCAATTTTTCATATGATTTGACGTATTTCTACATCTCAAACCGAATCTTGAGATCGTCGAATTATTAACAAGGGCCTTATTTAATTCGCTTGGTCACCCAACACCCGCCCAAGACGAATAAATAAATCGCCTTTTACCATAAGCAAAACTAAGTTCAGTTTAATTAAATATCACTGGTAACCTTATGGTACATTGCTTACTTCCGAAAATAAAAAATTCCATCTGAAAACATAAATATGAAAACCACAGCCAAGTTCAATATTATGACACGGTGTGGTTATTGACATCGCCGACAAAAGAAGTGATCTAAATAGGTGCCAAGTTCTGTAAATAATCGTGTTTATTTAGAAGAACACAGGTACAACATTCTAAAATAAATTAAAAACACAATTCTTATTTTTTCTGTTACAAAAATGTTTGCTACTCATTTCAAGGTATAACTTCTTAAATTTGAACACTCGAATTATTTGCTCAAACCACTTAACTGAGGAAAAATTTGAATGCAAGGTTTTATTTATCTAGTTTTCACATACAACGTGTCTAATAAATAAATAAACAAATAAACGCTTACACACTCATACCCCTGCAGTAGGTTATTTACCTGCGTCACGGGTGGCATGGACTACACATGTAACAATCACAATAACACCCATGACCCGAGTACAAATATTTATCTGTCACATAAATATCTGCCCCGGCCGGGAATCGAACCCGGGACACCTCGCTTCGCAGGCATGGTCGCTACTAACTAGGCTACAGGGTCGTCATATGTTTATTTAAATGTCGTCTAATATTTGGCTAATCAACTTATCTTCTTTAAGTTAAATGTATTATACAAATTACAGTTTTTATATTTTAAGGTCAAATCGTATATTCTTCCAAAATTTTGGCTTGCTGGTAAAAGCTAGCCAAGACAACGCAACGCTCAAAGAAGTAGTTAAATAGGCCCAATTAGACCAATCCTCAGTACTTATTAATCGACGCGGCGAAGCTGTCTCACCTATCATGTAGTTTTGTAAAAGAGAGAGAGAGAAAAAAATATGCTTCTTTTTGCTTGTATGAAGATCATGTGTGTTAAATGTTACAGTGGGTTTTTATTTTTAATCTAATTTGTTATATAAATATCTCGTGTTAAGGTGTTTGTGGTCGAACTCCTCCAAAACGGTTTAACCAATTTTTATGAATTTTTTGTGAGTATTTGGTAGGTATGAGAACTATGAGAATAAGTCGTAAAATATTTTTGATACCGCTAGGTGATTAGAATGTCCTTAACCAGAATTTTTTTGGCAGAACAACTGGCGTTTGCCGAGTCAGCTAGTATCATTATATTTTCACTTACCGTCAAATTGTGTGAGCGCCTGCGCGTTTGCCACTGGCAACACGCAAATCGCCGCGAAACACATCGCAAGGATCAGGACGAAGCTTCGGAACATGTCTGAAACAAATGAGACATACGTTTAATAAACACGCACACCCTCCTGCCAGCATCTACTCATGGCTTGTATTGCAGTTGGAACGGTTAATACTTATATGAGACATCAGTGTCACGTAGGTACAGTTTAAGATCCGATAAAAATATTTGATTTCCACGCTAGAGCAGACCCGATACCTTGACCTAGTGGTTAGTACGCCTCCACCAATCCGCACTGGAGCAGCGTGGTGGAGTATGCTCTAGGCCTCCTCAAACGGAGAAACACCTCATTAGTGGGCCATTAATGGATTGAAGCCATAGAAACCGGGAGTTAATACTGGACTTGACGAGATTCGCTAGAATTTTTCATTTTCATTTATTATCATTCAACAATTTTAAAATAAGGCTTTATGTAATCTCAAACTTTGGAATCCATATAGCGAAGCGATAATAGCGTATGCGAATACGTTATTCCAAAAACCTTCAAACAAATAGAGATCTTTCAGACTGAATATCTCCAAACCTTTACAAATAAAATCGTATTCCAATGAATTGAGGTGAAAACAAATTTCTCGCTTGGAAAAGTTTTAGTGACTCCCGCTCTGCAGTGAGAATTCGACCGTGATTTATTTTGTCAAAGAGTTACTTTACACTGAAGTTAATTAATATTATATTTTAGATAATAAATGTGGTATTTCTTAAATAACTTCTTTATGCACTTTTCACGTAAACTTAAATTAGCCCTTTGTACGTGGGTGTATTATTCTTAAGAACGAGGTATAAACATGTAATTGGGGTACCTCAATAATATTACTTAATATATTTTGAGATACCCCAAATGAACTGTTTATAGCATTTATCTGGGTGGCCATGATGGACAGATAAATAAATAAAATTGCATAAACTATTTGTACTCAAATAAATAGAAAGAATGAAGCGCTCATAGCCCGGCGGCTTGCGTCGATCCTATAGCCTTGATCACACCTAACGAGTACAGTGGCGAGTCAGTGTCCTCGGCCAAGCGCTCGGTTGGTACAAACAGTTTAACGAGTGCTCGAATCAATCCATATTGGATTGATTACACCTAACGAGTACAGTGGCGAGTCAGTAAATGAGCTTTCGGCCGAGAGAGTCTCCAAACCGAGTTGGTGTTCACACATATTATTATAGTGGTGAGTCAGTCAACGTCACAGAGGAACTAGCTAGAGACTGTTCTAAGTGGCGTCTCTAGTGATTAAGTACTCTGTGACAAAAACAACGCTGCTTGGACGATTGGCGACGAGTGGCGAGTGGCCGAGTGACAAGCGAGTACGTGTTCATGCGTGCCGAGCGGGATATCGAGTCGCTGCGGGGGCAGAAGAATGAAGCGGGGAGGTGGGTACTCGGCCTAGTAAACAGATTGGGATTCTAGTGACTCTCTCGCCTCTCTGCTCGACCTAGCACTCGGCCGAGCACTCGTTAAACTGTTTGTACCAACCGAGCGCTTGGCCGAGGACACTGACTCGCCACTGTACTCGTTAGGTGTGATCAAGGCATATGTGATCGACAAAGTTAAGCAACAGCGGGCGCGGTCGGTAGTTGGATGGGTGACCGCTAGTGGCAAAAATTTCTTGAGCGTTTCCGTGCTTCGGAGGGCACGTAAAGCCGTCGGTCCCGGTTGTTATCATAAGATAACAGTCGTTAAGCCATGTCGGAGGCCCTCGGGCGGTTTGAAAACTTCCGACACTCGGGTTGGCCACTAACCCCTCCACCAATCCGCACTGGAGCAGCGTGGTGGAGTATGCTCTAGGCCTCCTCAAGAGGAGAGACCCGTGCCCAGTAGTGGGCCATTAATGGGTTGAAGCCAAATAGAAAGAATAACAGAATAATATAAAGACAATGTATTAGATTGTTTTAGAAAATGAAATTATTATTCCCACTTTACTTGCCATTTTCATAGATAACGTTATTAAGATGATTTTCGAAAACCCGATTAAATATGTATACAAGATAAATAGATCTATCTAAATATAATCATTACATTACGAACTATTGGTACAGTTTTATTTAAATAGTTATTTAATTTAATTTATTGCAAAGTTAATCTAAGCATTGTCCTTCCTTTCCTTCAGTAATGTACAGGTAATGTCCAATAATTCATTGGTTTTGGATATGTTTAGAAAAAAATACATCTGCGCAAATAAAATATACATAAGTATTTTAATACTTTTGCTTTCGTCAGCATCCACCGTCGCTCGTTTGTCGGCTATTCACATGAAAAATGAACTCATACAATTACTTAGAAAGAAAATCATGTACCCACAAGTCACAACGATTTACAATTTAACATAATTTACTGGAAATTCTTTATAAGAAAAAAACTCTGGCATATTTATAAGTTACAGGAAACGCTACAGACGTAATACCCAGTTATCTTTTAGTATGACGTAAACCTCGAAGACGTCGGTACGTTCACCCTGAATAAAAACAGTTGGAAAAAGTTTAGATATCCACGTTGAGGGAGGCTCAACAAGTAGGCTAATGTCCCTCAGAATCGTACCGCATCAATCACCCTTATCACATGTCACTGACGCTGTGTTAATCTAATAAAAGGGACGGAAAATATGTATAAAGTTAAATATCGAGATGTGATGTAATATTGATGTTACGTTAACTTGTAGTTGATGCGAAAAATTACAAAAGAGAAATCAACTGTAGGGTGCCGTGTTATTCCTCTTAAGTTTTTTTTTCGAATGGACATTTCTGTTGTTGGTTCTATTGACCTTTACAGCTTCGCGTTTACTGCATCCAGTGATAGTAATGATGGCATATTAGTAGAAAAGTATAATAGCTACCTATTAAGGTACATGAAAACAGTCGTCTTGTGTAGATATAAAAGGTATATAAACCTGTATTTATGTACTTCATTTAGTACTAACATTCAAGAAAACTTAAGGCCTTTGTCCTATTCCGTTGTGTTATATTTCAGCTTGAGTAAATAAAATCACAAGTGGATTTGAATTTAATTCATTAATTCAACCAGATTTAACTATGAAACAGCTGCAGTGATTTAAAAAGAAACCTGCGATAAAAACATTTTATCTTTAAACTTAGTCTTTAAAGTTCACCCTTAGACTTCAAACACAAAGTTAAATTCTGTGTTTCATTCATTACATAATAGTTCTCTGTATTTCCGAACTACACTTACGAGTTAGTTAATTGAATTCTTATTGTGAAGTCGGTCACGGTACCTATAACGTTTATGAATTATTAAAATTTGTTACAAATACAAAGGCATTCGAGATGAATTTTTCGTTTGTTTTAATAAGGGAAATACAATTAGGTTTTACGTATTTCCGTTGAAGCGATGAGGCGCTTATAGCCCGGGAGCTTGTGTCGATAAGTGATCAACCGAGTCAAGCAACAGCGGGCGCGATCGGTAATTACATGGGCTTGTTAGTGGCAAAAATTTCATAAACGCTTCCGTGCTTCTGAGGGTACTACGCGTATAGTACCTATCTTTAGAAACGACGAAGGCTTAAGTTTCGTTGTTTAATTCAGTTTTATGTCATACTGTTCTGTATGTACAAGTTGCAATTGTTGCAACTATAGGAGTGACTTGCCAACTAGCTCAATGAAACTTCAAGTCTGATCAAAGCTACTAATATTATAGTTGGTTTAACAACAGAGTACGTGAGAATGCGCTGAAGTTTACAGAATGTCTTAATTAATACCATACTAATTGTTTTGTAAATGTACGAGTGAATGTGCCTAATGCCATTTTAGTGTTTCAAACAATTTTCGCTTTATTGCCTTTCAAATGAAACCATTTTGGCATATCGGTTGGATGGTTTCAAAGTCTTTAAAGGACAAACATTTTTTGTGTTTTATATTATATAGATTTCTTATACGAATATGACCTCTATTTCATTGTCAACTTAAAACATGCAAGAATTTGGATTACAAATACTTTTTAAAGACATGCATTTGTGAAATTTTTATTGGGCACGATTTTTTTAGACGTAATGAATAAGTTCTTTATTTGCACAGTTAAAGCTAATGGTTTTGTTGACGCTACGACAAAACCAACATACACTTTTATCATCAAGATCATATTATTACATTTAGGTACTATTGCAACATGATATTTTTTTGGTTACGTTATGTACAAAACAAACGAATTTATACATTTTTTTTTATTTCATGAGAATATTTTTTATTTCCGAAAATTGGTTTGAACGAGATCTAGTAAGTAGGTTTTTTTTAATACGTCATAAATCGTTTATATTATGTTACTTGCTGCTACGGAACCCTTCATGGGCGAGTCCGACTCGCACTTGGCCGCTTTATTTTTATTAATTATCGCCAACTAGTATCACTTGTTGTCACAAAAGCGGAAAACTGAAAAAGTATTAATATAACGTTTTCTGTACTGAAAATCCTTTTATATCTTCACTAATGAGTTGAAATGTAGCGCTCAAAGGAAATAACTGTTAGTTTATGAATAATTTATCCATCCATTCGTATGATGCATTCCGTTCATACGAGTGCTGCCTACGCTCAATATATTTTTAAAACATTCTCAACTAATATTCAAACAATTAATGAATACACACCATTATTTTATTACCGTTACGTTAATAGCAGAAACCATTAATCTTGATTTTTCCACATGTAATTTTTGCCCTATCATCCTGTGCTGCACATTCGCTCCATAGCACATGTAATTAAGCCGTAAATAACTTTATCTTGATTCAACATTTAATCCTCTTTTCATTGCTGTATCCTTGGTGAACAAAATACCCCATAACACATGAGACGAAACCTAACAAAAATACCATACCTTCGAGTATTAGGAAATTCTCAGACCCTTTGTTCAAACCTACAAACACGAGTATTAAAATATGTATTACATTTTAGTATAAGAAACTATAAGTGAAGTTGTGATTGATCGGTCTCATCCATAACAACCATGTTTTTGTGATTTTCATTAAATATTATATTGTGTAATATGAAAAACCCCATGTAACTTAAGGTTCTGCTTTTGTACCTACCTTACCTTTTTCCTTTTTTTCGATAGCATACTCTATTCGCGCGAAGGAATCTAATTGTAATTTAAACCCTTAGTTTAAACCACTACTAGAGATCAAAAACACTTTGCCAAGTAAATCAACGTCGGGTTGAATACAGAGAAGCTGCTACATACCTCCTTCCATAGAGGTATTATTATTACTATAGAGTGCGGGTATCACACAAATGGAACGGTACGCATCGTAGGCAGATGATCTATAGATACGTATATCGATACGTGTATGACGGATAGGGATGTATCAATTACGTGCCGATCGGCAACGAGGTATCGATAAGTTATTTCGATAACTTATCTTATTTCCTACTATTAAACGAGAATTTTTTTATATAAATAGGTATGTATATTTATTTATATATTTGTTTGTTACCACGTTCTCGATAACAGCACTAACGATTTCGATGAAATTTAGAATGTTATGGTTTACGAGGGCGACTAATCGATCTAGCTAGTTCTCATATCTGGGAAAATTTGTTTTCTCTATTTTCACTTGAGCAAGCTCATTTGCCCAGGTACTTATTACACCATTTGTTGTACTACAGTACATTAATTGTACCTATGGCACCCATAATAGCAGATTCTCCTAGTGATGGAGCTGTTAGTGTGATCTATATTGTTGGTTATTTAAAATACGAAAGTCACTCAGTTTTTTAGTTTTACACGAGTATTCTTGTTATTTAGATAGTAAATGTTTATGGTACAAACAACCGAAGAAAATATAGACATAGACTCAATTAAATAAATCATCCATTTTAATATTAATCTTGTTTTAATTTAATTTCACCTAAACTTCTATTTATCACGAAACATTGTCAAAACTTCTTTGCACAGCAACAATATATCGATGACAATTTGACAGCTAGGAACTTAACTTAGATTGTCGTTGATTCATAAGTATTGAAAGACAGATCGATATTCTAAATCGTTTGAATGATTTCTTGATCGATATAATAATATTTTAACTTTACGCTTGAAAATTAGAGACATATTTTTAAAACTGTGAATTGTTATTTTTGTCTTTTTCTATTACTCAAGGTTACAATGACAATGATTTTTCGTTCGCATCATGGCAAATAATTTTAAACAGAAATATTTAAGTCGGTACTTATCAATTCCCATAGTCATTTTCTATAACAGATAATGAAATTTAGTCGCTGTATCAAATGAACCGACTCCAAATTTCATTATATATACTGTCTATGGCAAATTGACATTAGAAGTCGGCCATATTTGTTTACGACTTTAGACTCGACCAAAAAAATGGACTATAGACTACCTGCGCCGACTACCTGGGCGAACCGGTCCCGATAAGCGCTGGCAGATCGGCGCCGGTAGCCAGCTTTCTACGTGAATACGCCCTTATATTTACATTCCTAGCTAACGTTAAAATACTTTCGCATTATAAATATTACAAAGTATATCATACAAAACACACACTACAATGATTTATAATAAATATTTATAAGATTTTGATTTTTTTATTAAAGTTACATAAATATAATACGTTGTTCTCATAGCAAACATTTCAAAACATATTTTAAATATGACTACAGCGTTGGTCGCATCACATCACTGCTGTCTCGCGAGGAGAGCGCGGTGCGCGGGCGGTCTTTCCGTGCCCGCCCCTCACGTCTCCTTCACACCCGCGATGCGTGATTTGTTTTCTTAAAAATAAATATAAAAATCAACTTACCGATGAAATGTGATACTGGATTTCAGTTTTGTGTGTTTCCTACTATCGTTTTTGCAAGATGGAACTGCACATTTGACCATTTTGATACGTAAATATTTAAAAATCTCTCTAGAACCGCACACCGCTAGCAATCAACCACGACTACAAGCGCTCGCGACGGGAACGTCGTGTTGTTCTCACCCGTGCCTACTGTTCCCACTTCGTTACACTCCCTCTATACTAATAATAATACCTCTATGCCTCCTTCATTTTCGTTTGATGTGTGACTCGTCAGTAGAACTAAGACGCCTTGTGAAAATAACGGTTAGTAATTAGAGTGTTCCATACAATCAACGTATTGTAAACTGTTAGCTTAGCATTAGATTAAATAATCGAATCAGTAGGATATTTCATCGTGAACAATTTGAATAATTTACTACCAATCCAATACCTTATCTATTCATAATCCTCCGTAAGTTATTTAGCAACTGTCAAAGGGTCAGGTATATTATAGTGTAAGTTGTTGTTACTTTATCTACCAACCTTAGTAGAGTTTATGGATCGATAGAATATTATTCAACCCCTTGCATATTTGATGCCAAATCTCAGTTTATAATAATCTGCTCGGAGTATGACAGACTAAGTTCTATTCGTTATATGATTACACCATCCTTGCTTAGCCTCGATTCGAGTAAATCAACTAGCTAATGGATCTATTATGCGTAGATTAGCGCGTGTTTACTAGCTGTAATTTGTGAATAATATGAAATGTGCCAATCTTATACTTAAATACCAACAATCCTTTACAACCCTAATCGTATTTTAATTTGAAAAGTAAATCAGAAAATTTAACATAATAAACTGTAATAAAATACACAGACACCTTACCTTACCTTATATTACCTATTCCTATCACAAATTGGAAAAACAAGGTTCAACTGCATCAAATTAATGAATTTTAATTGGGTGCTAATAGTAGGTCAGTGTTTATGAATGTCCACAGTCCATACAGTCTGTTCGGCGTACCACGTACCTATGTAGTACCGAGGCGAGGGGTAACGTCACGTAGACTTTGATCTGCCAACCGGATAATTAAGTTCCCGCTGCCCGGCGCGGCTGTGTGCACTATGCTTAACACTATGTCACTATGCTGATAATGTAAAACGAAATTTAAACAGCTTTATTTTAAGCACATCCATTAAGACCCAAGATATATTATACTTAGACGTTATTTTGAGTGATAGAAATCGTCGAACGTTAAACGCGTTGCGTTTCCGTCAATGTAACATGTAAAAATGAGTCAATCAATAAATTTTTCCTAGTATTATTTATGACGAGTATCAATTTTTACAATGGTTTATCTATACCTTCTTTGTTTTATAATGTTAATGTGCATGTAGCTTGGGTTGTTGTAAACTTGTCACATAGTAAACTCGCCACATTTTTCAAATACCATTGTTAAAAAATAATCACAATTGATGTGATAGATGTTTGTCAATTACAATTACAAACAGGGCAAACTCAATGGAATCTATGTTAATGAAACCTAGGTATAACGATATTATAGTCACTAATTTCAATGTTACATCTCCAAATAAATTCCCCTATCGGTGAAAAATAACTAGTGAAAGTGAAATCGCATTTAAATATTTTTTTGAGTGAACCAGACCAGTGAGCACTTTAGCCGAGGCAATCAAATGTTCCAAATAGCATTCTGTAACGTAGCTCATTTAGCCGATGAGAAAGAAATAGCTGTAAAAATACATGAATCTGATATAGCTTACAAATGATGCGTCTCATTCGTCATCTTCGCAAGTTTTTGTGGTAGCTACATACGTATGTTACATAAATAAAATAACTCTGCACTCACGCCTGCTTGTTAGTTTATGACCTTCGATTTTCTTTGGTACCCACCCATCCATATAGGTATATTATGTTGCAAATAACGTTGTCAAATATTAACTTATTCTATGTAAAAAATAACCTCAAGCAAGCAACCAAAATCGTAGATAGGTATTTTATATTACCTTTATTGTCCGAAAGCGTATAATCTAATCAAGTTGGCGAAGTCGCTCATCGAACTCACTCTTTAGTGGCTCAACTCTATCTATCAATTAGAATTGGCATGCTTATAACTATATTTTATATTCAGTATTGTATTTAATATCTAGTCTTAATCAAAGAGATGAATTTTTAAGATAAGCTTAAATTAAAATGTTTTAGTTTTGTTAGTTTATCGTATTGGATAGTTTTCATTTCAAAGTAGTTTTTATTCTTTATGCGTTTGCAAGAAAATAAGAAACATGTGAGAAATATGATTGAAGCGAATAGCTTAGTCATGTGTGTGTACAGAGGCAATGCTATTTCACGAGCCGGCGAGGAAAAATGTGGTTGCGTTTTATATACTTAACGGTTCCGTTGAGCTTCATACCTACTGGATTTTGTTTAAATGTATCACATATTATCGAAGCATACATAAAATACACATATTAATTTCACAGGCTTCAAAAGTTGTAAACTGCTGGTATTGGTAAGTAAGCAGTAAATAATATCGTATAATTCAAAAACTTAATTGGAAATATACTTCGGTGTTACAACAGGTGAAATTAAGGTATAAATACTTTTAAATGTATATTTAAATAAATACATAAAATTGTAATTAAATAAAGTACCAATCGTACTTAACCGAACTTGTATAAACGAATCTCTTATTTGATATAAAAATTCCTTAAAAAATATATTGAGAGAATTGAATTACCTTAGTTCAAAGTGATCATGTGGTAAAAAACTAAGAGATCCAGCTTAGCAAACGTAAGCTCAGCTTCGAACTAACGAAGTGCCGTGAAAACCGCGGGGAAATAGTGATAGAGGAGCCAGAACATTTCAACTTGATCAGACGAACGATCTGTCGAAATTAAAACGATGCTGGCAGAACGTAATGATTCGCAGATTGCAGGGTTGGTAAATGAAAACGTAAATGTGTTATAACGCGAAGTGAGTTCCACCCCGAATTTTTCATTTCTGTAGATCGCTGTTGAATAATCGAAAAACATTCACCGATAAGCATTTAATGTTACTTGTATGATGGATTAGAGAATTTGAAAATAGAAATGGTGAAATGCTGCTTTATGATAAATTATTTACTTCAGATAACCACTTCAATTCACTACAAACGTATATACTATTACAATAATTTTAAAATACTAATTATAAATATACCAATATTTGATATTTGTTATATAAAACATGTTTAGCAACTCACTTCATTTATTTAAAGTCCATATAATAAGCTGGCTTCGACGCGTAAAACTCCTTTTACGACTAAAACGCGCTGAGAGTCCAATTTTAAAGATTTACTATAAAACACTGTATTGATATTTATATTATATTATTGTATATTACATATCTTCAGATCTACGTCTTTACATATTTTATTAAAAATAATGAATTTATTGCAATTACTAAATTGATAAATGTTTTGCATTTCTTAAATTGGGACTGTAATATAAATCGTTTGTTTACTTCACTAAATTCGTACAACAACTAAATCTAACATTTGAAATATTGAATAATGATGTTCCATAAAAATGTAATGTACGTAATCAATGTTTTCAAAAGTAAGGATATTCGGAACTTTTCACACAAAGTGACAAAATGCAAACATTAAAGCTCTATCTCTCTCTCTTACGAACACTACTTGAGACAACGTCGCCGCGCGGAATAAATTATGTAACTACTGAGCATTGGTCCAATTGGACCAATTTAATTGCTTCATTTGGAGTGCGCGTTGGCCCTGTCCGTATGCAGTAATATCCAGTGTAGTATCCATAGTAGTAATAAGTCCATGAATATAATTGTACGTTAGTATATTAGTTCATTGAATGTATCGATGTCTGAAAAAACATGATAAATGATGCTTAGACTGCAACAATAAAAGATTCATGCGAGCTTTCCTGCAATCCCTGTTTAAATTGATTAGGCTGTCTTTCACATTTACTTCTCATTCTCATTCGTACTTATAGATCGTTTTAGTATTTATTCATGTTATAAGTATATTTCGTGTAATCATATTGTAACCTCAAAACTGTAAAATGTGGACCCATTCTATACTGTCCTAAAATGAAATTTGAACCATGTAATTATTGTTTGATTTGCGTTTTGCGTCTTGCGTCTTAAGCCAGATTCGATTAAGATTAACAATTGTAGGCGTAAAGTTTCGTCATCATGAATATATTTCTGTTTGAATCCGGATTCAATAACGTTCTCTAGAGAAATTAAAAATAATATTTTTTCAAACTTTACATAATAACGTATTGCATAAATGTTATTATTGTCGTCTACGCGCTACTAAGTATATTAATTTCACGATAGAGAAAAAATAAAAAAAAAACAAGTTTTCAAAATATGTGTTTGCGAAAATTTCAACTAATTTATAATAATGTTAATAGTGTAATAAATAAATAAATAATAAATAAATGTTTAAAAATCGTACATTAAAAGAGACGGTCGCCAAAGGCTAAAATAATAGAGTTCTATTTTGTATGAACACTAAAAATATGGTTATTGCAAATTATAATATACCTAGTTATGGTATATTTTATGTCATACTCTCTAACTGTATAAAACGTCTACAATTGATAGGGTTTAACTCTACAAGCGTGATGTGACGATTTATCGTAATCCAAGAGATAATATGATTACCCTTTGCCTGAATACCTATTCGCATCTCATCTTATGTCAAAAAGATTAGCACCTCCATCACCTGCCACCCGATCTCTTTATATGTTACAACCCACAAGGTTTTTGTAAAGCTGAATGGGTTGTCAGTCTCAATAAGTCATAATCTTGTGAAAACCCCGCGTCATTAAAATTGCTAGCCTTCAGTTATTATTATGTAAGTGCAATTAAAATAAAGGTACAAGTGGTGAGGTTTAAATTACAAAATGATAAATGTGACGTTTAAAATCTCATTGCTGTGTTCGCAGTTTCGCAGCTCGGTTCTTGGAAGCCACGATTCTGCGGTTGGGCGCCTCTTGGATTAAATTTTGGTAACGAAATTATGAACATCTCCGTACTGTATGCTATCCATCAGGATAAAGGGGATATGCGCTTAAATATAAATGATAAATAATTTTGTGAAAATTACGTAGAACTAAGTTATTACCTATTTCGTCGCAACTGAAAAAATATTAAGTAGATACTTATGTACATCCACGTTCACATTTGAAAGAGGTAGTATAAATAGTATACCTAATGTAACTTATTTTCCACAAATGGTACTACGAACTATGAAAAGTAAAAATGGAAACCACAAGAATTTATTTCCTTTATCTTTTACTTGCAGTACCTAACTCAAACTATGAAACGGTCGCTGTAATTTAGTGAAGTAGGACTGAGAATTAAAAATGAATTATCAAGATGTTTTAGTACCTCAGAGAGCATGTGATTTCGTCGGTCTCCGTTGCTGCCTTTAAACAACAATCGATATCCATTAGGATCTTTCGATACTTGGTTTCTGACCAAATATTATTGAAGACTACAGGCCGCATCTTCAATTATTTATTATTAGGTTCGTGCCATGCTACTTCAGGGCTTAACACTGCCAATTATTTTATTATGGTGATATTTATACGTAACATAGGTCCATACGAAGAATTCTAAAATTATGGGCGTTCTTCATGAATATGCTTAGGTCCAGTTTTAAGATGTAATTCATTCGTGTTTACGTTGATGTATGAACAATTCTCGTTATCTAAAAAACAACTTACCGAATCATGTATTAATTTAAATAAATGAATCAAAAGTAAATTAAATTAATAAAGCTTTTGTTGTCATGTCCAATTTTTCCAACGTTTATCTTGAAGTGGATAATTGTTCTCAGTGTGATTTAGGATAGTGATGCGAATGGAATGAGGGTTCTGATAATGTAATTTTCAGCCTAGTTCAAGACGAATTTATGTGATTGCTCGGCAACAAGTGAAGGTTAATTTATACGTACATACATATACACAGGGTTACTTCTATCTCAACGTATTCCTGTCGGGATGTGATATAGGAATTCCGCAAATGTATAGAATAACAAAATGTTCCTTACTTACTGAAATTTTGTCAACATAGAGATTTTAGACAATTAAATGGAATATAACTTTCAAGCGCTAATAAAATTTAAACTCTTTTTCTCATAGTTATATTTACAAAATTAATTTATATATTACTTCAATTAAACCAATACTGTCATAAAAAGACCAAATTCCTCTATAATTAAAAACTTCTAGGCACAAGAAGAAACAGAGCTAAAATTGCATGTCATGTTTCTAAACATGTTGTCTAGTTTAAAAAACTACTATGACACGAAGCATACAAATAATTAGAAAAACTTGCCCATTTCATAATTTTAAATAATATCCGCAGCAGTGATAGCCTAGCGGTTAGAACGTTGGTCTCCCGAACGAAGGGGCCCGAGTTCAAATCCTGGCACGCACCTCTAATTTTCAAATATTATGTGCGTATTAGAAGTTAATTATCACTTGCTTCGGTGAATGAAAACATCGTGAGGAAACCTGCACACCGGAGAGTTCTCCATAAAAGTTCTCAAAGGTGTGTGAAGTCTACCAATTCGCACTTGGCCAGCGTGGTAGACTATGGCCCAATACCCCTCACATTGTGAGAGGAGACCTCGAACCCAGCAGTGGGACAATTATGGGTTGTTGCTTTGCTTTGCTTTTGCTTTGCTTAAATAATATCCACTCATATTTTAAAAAGTGTTCAATGCGTAATGAATACAATGTCGCCAAATTAGTCAAGGGTTAAGGAAATCTACATACATACAAGACTCTCCCTGCGTCACAGATATCACTTAGAATATAACATAACGCTTAAGGCGATAAAACGCAGATCCATAAAATGGCACAGCTTGACAAATTGGCTCACGTCTCCGCAATCAAAGAAATCACATCTCAATAATATTGGTCTTTAGTATTATTTAATGATTTAATCTGTTATATCACAGACTTCGTAAGAGTGTCTGTATTCTAACAGATAAATGTTTTCTTGTGGCCCTATTTTTAGGGTTCCGTAGCCAAATGGCAAAAAACGGAACCCTTATAGATTCGTCATGTCTGTCTGTCTGTCTGTCTGTCTGTCTGTCTGTCTGTCTGTCTGTCTGTCTGTCCGTCCGTCCGTATGTCACAGCCACTTTTTTCCGAAACTATAGGAACTATACTGCTGAAACTTGGTAAGTAGATGTATTCTGTGAACCGCATTAAGATTTTCACACAAAAATAGAAAAAAAAACAATAAATTTTGGGGGTTCCCCATACTTAGAACTGAAAATCAAAAAATTTTTTTTCATCAAACCCATACGTGTGGGGTATCTATGAATAGGTCTTCAAAAATGATATTGAGGTTTCTAATATCATTTTTTTCTAAACTGAATAGTTTGCGCGAGAGACACTTCCAAAGTGGTAAAATGTGTGTACCCCCCCCCCCCCGTAACTTCTAAATTAAGAGAATGATAAAACTAAAAAAAATATATGATGTAAATTACCATGCAAACTTCCAACGAAAATTAGTTTGAACGAGATCTAGTAAGTAGTTTTTTTTTAATACGTCATAAATCGTAAACCGCAATTTACCTCGATCAAAGTTACAACGAACTTCAAGAACTTTTATATTATGTTACTTGCTGCTACGGAACCCTTCATGGGCGAGTCCGACTCGCACTTGGCCGCTTTTTTAAGTAGTGTTTCTATAAAAAATAGGGTACAATTACTATGAGTCATCATGACTCAACGAGAACTTATTGGAATTTTTTTATTATGATGAGGAATGCAAAGGATCTTACAGTGCCACCATCTCTTCCCGTAGACATGTGGGACAAACCGCAAATTGGACTGTAGAAGGGATTCTGTTAGTGTTTGGTGTTAATCAGAATATCGGTAGTTAGGTACATACTTTAGTAAGGGTATCGTGGAAGTTAGGACCTCTAGTGTAATAAAAAATATTGTCCAATTATTGTAGTAATCGTTAGTATTTGTCTATCTCGAAATTGATCAAAAATGCATTGTTATTCCTGAGGACAGATAAGTTTAAGTTTATAACATCCGACGTATGTATTTCAACATAAGGGACCTGACCATTGTTGCACAAGGAGTATAAGAGGGGTAATTTATAACACACTCATGGATGGATGGAGGGTAATTTATTATTACACTCAAGGATGGATGGAGCCGCTTACCCCCAATACAACCTCCCTGTATTTCGTTAATTACATCTCTGCGTCAAATGTAAATATCTAAACTTCCGGGTTTGCTCTTAACATGCATTGCTTCGTTAACTAAGAGGTAATCAAATAGGCTGGATACGAAATTAGACATACAAATAATTTCTGGAAATTCAGGGTAGGTAATAAATTTACTTTAAACTTCCGGGCACTTGAAAAAAGTCACAATGTATTTTTTATTCAAAAGTTTATAGAATAAAATAGAGCCAACATTTTTATTAACATCTTTTAGGTGTACATTATTTTAGCTTTCTGCACTCCTTCTTCATTTAAACTTTAACTGTGCCAATTTTTATATTCTTCCGTCCGTGTAATTGACGTAAAAATGGGTACAAAGTTTTTGCTTCACGTATTAATATAACAATAATAATTATTATTATTTACCTATGTATTAATGACCTACATAAGATAACTAAATAAATACAGTATCTCTGAAACCTTTGTTTTTCGGGTTGAAAAGTTCGTAACGGACATTTTGAGAGCAATGTCATCAATATAGAATTTGAAATATGTCGAGGAAAAAATACGCTTTGTTATTGGTAAAATGTGAGTTAGCAAAATGATCGAATACGATGTTATAAAATACAATGTTTTGTTGTTGAAAGGACATTTTAATAAAATTGAGAATCAAATTTTAATACGATAAATTGGGTGCATTTCAGTTTCTATATCTATATACTTACCTAAAACGATTTGATAAATCCTTTCAAAACTTTGACAGGTACCTACTACTTTAATAATATTTTATTGAAAGGTGCACGGCAAATGAAGTTCGCAAATATTAATATAAACTTTTGTGAAAAAATATTATTTTGAATATGCCATTAATTAGCGCTAGGAGTGGATAATTTCCTGTATCTACTCCTCTGTGCATTATTAAAGTCATTGCGGTTATTATCATAAGATTGCAATCGTAATCGCCTGAAGTTTTTCTGTTTTTTTTTTTCGTCATGACACATTTTGTCTTTGGTGTTCATCAGTCCAACAAAGAGTTTTGAATTTCATTGTATTAACAATACAATACAGTCGGATGCTAAACCGTAGAGCAGGGTCTTGTACTCTTTAAGCTCTCCGTTTGAAAGGAATATTCTTCCATGAGTTTGCCCGAACAATTAAACAAACTATGATTCAAATATACTCGTAGTAACACTACTGGGTATTTGTCTTGAATTGTGTGTGCAGACAACACCAGATTAAGATCTTAATTTTGATTATGATTTACGAGTAACTGAACATTGCTGGCATACCTTCCCGTAAATGTTCCTCCTCGCGTGACATTGTACGTCACGTGTTTGATCTAAGAGTAGGTATGAGCGCGGGTTTGATCCGAGGAATATTCAGCGAGATGGAAAAATGTAACAATGTTCATACAAACATGTCACTGGAAAACAAACGACAGTTTAGATATACACCAACATTTATTTAGAAGGCTAGTTAGGGCTTGGTTGGTTATTCAAACAGATGCATTTCCATGAGCCCTGGCACTTGAATTAAGACAGTTCCTATTTTATTTTTATTTCTTTAATACAATATAAAGTAATGTTTCAAAAACATGAGAATTATTGAGTGGTTATATTCTGGAGCATTCTTTAGTCTCGTTGATCGTAGTGACCAACTGAGCGGCTTCAGGTACGAATCCTTAATGTGCTTACGTCTTATAAAAGAATCCGTTGAACAAACAAAGTTCCAGTACAAAGTATGTATAGTTAGCAATGTTAATTTAACACAATTTATTTCTGAGAGACTTGAATTCATTTGAGATTCAGTGTTGAATTAAAAATGTAAAAAGAAGAATGTTCTTAAGAGCCCATTTCATAATGTCGGTAAATTGCTGCTGAATATCTCGTATGGATTTTCATTACAAGGAGCACAATGGCCAGAGGACAATGGGGTAAGAAAGCTAGTGTGCACTCTTAGGGTTGTTTGGCTAGGGACCGACGGTAAACATTTAGAAAGCGGTCAACTTATTTCACGTTGAAAGGACATCACTCTTAATAACTTATAAAAGAAAATAGTATTTTACTAACAAAGGCACGGAAAATTACAGGGACAAAATCTCGCGTCGTCTCGTACTCAGTACTTCATTGGATTTATGAAACAAATTATTTACGGATCTGTAAGAATGTTGACATTTTTAGTAGAATTTTGGTTTAAATCCAGGAGTAACTAAAAATAATTACATTAAAAACAAAGTAAAAAATTAATACATGTATTTACTTTAACGATGCATAAGTGTATCAATGATACCTACATGAATAAATGATTTTTACTTTAACGATATTTTATTTTACTCATACTATTTTTAGTAAGTATTATAACATTTATATCATAATACAATTTGAAGGTTACTGGCAGAAAATGGTTTTTCTATTTTATGTTACTGGTAAAATAAATGGGAACGAGATGAGTAACATTTCTTCGGAGAATTCGCAACACCCAGAGGACTAGACAATTATTTTTGTATGCTAAAGTTATTTTAATAAAGAGTATTAGCTACCTAAACGTACGCCTGTGTCCCATACAAATATATAAAGGGTACTTACTTCTTATTGTTGAATTAGTCCAATTAATTTGGTTATTGACATTTTGCGTGGGTGAACAAAAGCGTCTTCAAGACTCTTAAAACCTCAAAATCGGCAGTGACATAAAAATACAATGACTTGGATAACCGAACAAATACTAAAATAGAACAATAATAAAATTAATGATAATATTTTGTTATCTGAGTCATATTTGGACGTAGTTTCTGAAAAACGTTCCAATCCACACTTATGTTGAAATTGAATTAATACTTAAGTATCAACCGTGACTTCAAGTATAGGGCTTTTAATAAAAGAAAGAATTTAAATTCAATTTTTAAATCATATTTCTATTTATTGTAGTTCTTAGAACAATATTTAAGACATTTTTTACGATAAATCATGCAGTATGAAAAATTTTCTTAGTGTGAGTGCGGTGAAAATCACTGAACGTGTTAGCCTATTTCTAATGTTGCTATTATACAATTTCTTCATATTTGCCAGTAGGTATTCTCTAAAATTTGCCATGCATGCATGAATTTTACACTCTCGAGTGTGTGATTAGTGCGATTTATTTATTAAGTATGTAATTTATTAACGCCTTCAGGCGATCTTTTCACCGTCATAAAGACAGCAAAGTAAGATTTGCGGAAACCATTAATAATGTAGTCGCCTATATAAAATGCAAAAATGAGAAAATCAGCGTAGATCTTTATTGTAAGAAAATAAATTACCTACATAAGTCGTTCGATTCTACTTTGTTCATTGCAAAAACTAACAAGGAATTCAATTAATTTCAAGTTGAATATTGTTTATGTGGAGAACGATAGGTTAATTGTTACAGTAAGTTGAAATTGAATAAGTATTCCTTATGGCGCATGCAGATCGGGGAAACTTTTGTGTTCCAACATGCGAAAGGAGGTTTCCTTTATAAGTTGGGAATTTGGTGTCAACAAATCATTATGGAATACACCCTCGAGCTATTAAACTTTTCAACAACAATGCTGTGAATATTTTATCGGTAACCGCAGTTTTAAGCACTGCATCTGAAAACGTAAGTATGTAATACCGCTCTTAAAATAGGATAACCGCCGGTTTTTGAAAGCCTGATCAATTAGGTATTTTAATAATAAATTGTCAAGTCTATTTTCAAAAGTCAATCGAGTTGCTGAAAGCATGATTATTTAAACAACATGCCAACTAACACAGCTGTCAAATTATAGCTCAATATCATAGTTCAAAAACGTTAACAACAAACTCCATGTAAAGTTCAGTACTATTATGTCTTCTGTGGTAAAGCTCACTTTTCTGTGATCACGGTTTCAGAAACTCGATTTTACTTGTGCTGTTAAGTTAACTTATGTGATAGTTGATTTTGATTTTGATCAAACTTTCAGAAACCGGTGGTAGTGTTTATGAAATTAATTAAATATATTTATTAAGAAGAATGAGAAGATCGAAGGTGATAATACTCCTCCTTGCAGGACGATACTGTCAAAATAAGACCATCAATATAATGTATCAAATTATTTAGTAGTAGTTAGGAATAAGTAATTTAGGAAAGGTAAACAACAAAAATATTACGGTCACGTAAATTAATTAAGAAATTCTGCGAATCACAAAAGTTGTAGACCCCTATTGCTTATTAATTTTGATTGAGATTGATGCCTCTATATGTATATATTTACTTTGTGAGGCCTGAAGATATCATGATATACAATATACTTAATTGAAGACTTGTCAAATACTTGTTGTACTTAATTGAACATGATGAAAATTATCTTGATAAACATACCATTTCATCATTTTTCTCGTAATTGGCTCGGACGGTATTAAGATAATATCCGACACGATATGGTTAATGTATTTATTTACTCTTTATTGACCACAATATTAAAATTACGTTACAATTGGCGAGATGCTTAATCCATTCTTTACCAGCTAACCAAGTACAAACAGGCTTAACAGCCCTCTCAAGCCCCCGCTTGAGAAACAGTTCTTTCTTTCTTTTTCTTCTCTCTTTCTTGGCCGCCAACGCATCGGTGAAGCCTTTGGTGTTACTGATGTCCATGGGCGACGATAACCATTTACCATCATGTGGATCGACAGCTCGTGTGTATTTCCATAAATAAATAGCGTCCTGAATCGCTGTCGCTGACGGATGGGAAGCTATTTAAGCTTAGAACGATAAGAAGAAATGTGATCATATTTTCGAAGGCAGAATACGAAGCGACTCGCATTGTTTATGAGACGATCCAGCTTGTTTAAGAGAGCCTCACTCAGGTCTAAATAGCACACATTACCATAATCGATGATCGGGAAAATGAGCGCTTGAACCAGATAAGCTTTTGTGTCTGTTGGAACTGTTCTAGCTATTCTACGAATAAACATGAAGTCATTGAGGTATTATATAATAGTAATTCTATGAATGAAGTGTAATAAAGGAGGGATGACATGACACAGTGTTAACAAAATCGCAAAAAAAATATCAACCTATTCTTATAACCAACCTATCTATTTTAGTATTCAATGAGAGCTGATACTTTGGTATCAAAATATTCGTCTAAAGTCGTATTCAAATTATAGGCAATGGGTAAACATTAATTTTAATTCCAATGTTAACTTACTCGTAATTAAGCCCTACATTTGTGCTCTCTAGAATAAGTATGAAATGCACACAATTGAATACAAGCATTACCATAAATGATTGAATAATCGTTTAACGTGATTCCCTCTCATTTATATGGAAAATCTGTGTCTCAGAAATTTACATTTCACGAAGTTTACTCTATTACTACATTCGGCTTGGATAAGCAAACACATTAAGTAAATATCTTTATTAGTGTTTCCTACAGTGTATTTCGTTACAAATTACAATTTAAACTAAACTGGAGATAAATGCAGTCGCCATTATTCCCAGTAATCTTTAAAAAACTTTCTAGCAATAAGATCCATCTCGAATCACGTCAGCTTCCAAATGAAAAAAACCGCATCTTAAGCGGTCAATTCGTTTAGGAGCTACGATGCTACGAACAGACACAGACACGTCAAACTTACCTATAACACCCCTCTTTTTACGTCGGGGGTTAATGCCTCTATTATAAATTTTATTCTTCCATCCCACATCTCTATTCCGGCATGTAGTGTGGTAGTACTAGCCGCTCGTACAATTTATGCGGCAACACATATTCGCTCAATTGTCGCGGTTATCGCCTAAGTTTTAATCAAAATTATCTCTCGACCCTTTTACCACTCACACACTCAGTTCAACTGTACAGAACAGAACAGTTGAAGTATATTCTACCAAAACTCTTTCCGTGACTCGGACAAAAATGCAACATAACTGATAAAAATATAAAAACAAACATGCTATAAAAACAAATCTCTTCAACAACTTCCTATCCAGAGTGGTACCCATTATGTGGTAGAAGAGGCGTCAAGAAACCCTCAACCAAGAACTGAGATTTTTCCTACTTTTACAAATAACAACGTATCTACTGTATATTTATCAAATATGTCTGATACGCAAAACATAGAAGTAAATTTCAAAGATAGGTAGATGTTATTTGGGTGGTCTGATCATATTTTTAACCGACTTCAAAAAAAGGAGGAGGTTCTCAATTCGACTGTATTTTTTTTTTTTTTTTTTATGTTTGTTACCTCAGAACTTTGGACTGGGCGAACCGATTTTGATGATTCTTTTTTTAATCGAAAGCTGATGGCTGTCATGTGGTCCCACATAAATTTTATTGAGATCTGACAATGGCATCCATGAGAAAACTACATAAGTCGTAAATTTGTGTTAAGATGTGCGCGACAAATTGACGAATAACTCAATATCACGTCAACCGATTGCGATGATTCTTTTTTTAATAGAAAGCTGGTGCTTGTCATGTGGTCCCACATAAATTTGAACGAGATCTGACAAGTAGTTTTTGAGAATTTGAAGTCGGTTATTTTTTGTTAGTAAAATTTAGATTATTACGTAACATTATAATGAAATATAGTCTATAGTCAACCCAAGCCGGATTTGAATTTCATCTTCAACATCTTCAAGCTTTCGGTTTGACCTGCTGGACTCAACCAACCTTTCTGTAGGGATAAATTCAAAACAAATAAACATTAATTGGGTACTGGATTTGATTTGGTATGTGTGTTTACGAACTTTTACCAAACTACAGTAACTTCATAATTTACCCATAATCGAACTCCTATAATTGTTTACTATATAATATAAACTAACTTTAAATGTAGAAATACTTACAGAATATTTTGTTTTTGTTCCAATACTTACTATGTGTACATACATAAATGTCTAACTGTTTTTGAGTTTTTCAGATTGAGTTACTGAAAACGAGAAATAAAGAAAAAAGAGATAGATTTTATTTTTTGTAAATACATTTTTCTTTCGTTGTAGTCCATAAAGGTATAATTGTAATAGTATGTTATATGCGCAGCAAAAATAATTTTCCTCATAAGATTTGTATATGAATTCTACCAATCTTTATATCAATGTTAAAAAACAGGAGCATCAGCAAACATTACAAACCACTTAAATGACCGATTTCATAGTCCATATCGGTGCAAATAATTTAATCATGCAACCTCTACATTCTCGGCATTAAATTAGTTTGTTCTACACAAATCCACCGGAACAAAGTTTGACTCGGTCGTACGGTCCACTCGCATGGAGTGTTCAGTATGAATATTCATCGCTATTAGATTTAAATTGATTTCCAAGGCAACGAATTTAAGGTCTCTGTGTGAAAATTCAACGTGACCATTCGATTACATTACAATTACATTTTGTAATCTTGTTACGATGTCACGATTCGAGATACTTGCCCTCTTCGCGTTAGAGGAGTAAATCGTGTTAACATTTTACTTTTGCTATACTATAAGGAAATAGGTATATTATTGTGTACTTGTTCATAACGTATTTACTTTATTTAATTAAATAATGACAGACATTAATTAATAAGATAGTTCCCAGCATAGTTCCTATACGCTAACGAATATAGGTACATTGACATGAGAGGTGAAAAATTATACATAAATTATATATTGAATTATGCAAAAATGTATATCTATATTATTACAAATTATGTAATTTTACTAGGTAGGTTCACAAATAGTAGGTGAAGAAATGTTATTGTATAAAGAGACCCAAACTCAGCAATCGTTGTGGTGATGATATAAGTAATTATTTACAATGAATAAATACTTATGTTTTTATTTATTTTAATTTAATGTATTTTAAAATCATGGATAAAACCACTTGCATTTACATTGCGGCTACTGCGCTTAGTGGGCATAATATTTTATTGGAACGAAGTTCCATAACGCGCATTGCGAAAGGGGGCTAGGCGGAAAATTTGGTAACGAAAAGTGGTAACGACACTTTTTGCCGACGTAGTGTTTTTTGCATAGAAAGCAAGCCAGAGTACTAGGATAGCAAAAACATGCAAGCGAGTGTGCCAAAACAAATCTGGGCTATAGTAGCAATAGCTACTAGGAGAACAAAGCCGATGAGAAATTTAATGCCTTAGATTTGTTTTGGCACACTTGCTGCATGTTTTTGCTATCCTAGTACTGACTGCAAGGAACTTCTTTCCATCCGGGTGTCCCTTGACACCTCTCAAGTTTTTTTTACAATTATTTTTAGTTCTGCCACAGAAGAAATAATAGTATCTACTTATAATGTTCTGCTATAGATCCAATATCCAATGCTTGTACTAATATCCAATCCTTGTACCAACATATTATATTCTTCAAGAAAATATTATAAATATTTTGAAATCATTATGACTGATCGCTGAAGCATTTTAAATCCGCTTATTTTTACCGAGCTCGTTCGTTGATTTTGGTAAACCTTAACAGACCAATTCGTCTTACAACAGCTTAGAGGATTTTTCCAGAAGGTTTTATGTATTTTTCCACTAACGTGAATAGATTACATTACTTAAAAATATTAAAATCAATAACTCTTTAGAGTAGATATAGGTTTTTAACTGACAAAACTTATAATTCACTTTTTACCATACATTATATTTTTACTACTTTGTTTATCTCAGTAAATCTTAAAGCAAATTCAATAGGTACTGAACGAACGTTATACACAGGTGACAGGCGTCTTTTGAACATTCCCAGTTGATTAGTAAAAGGGTCAAGTCAACGTGGCATTCTACGAAACATAGCAGACGGCATCGACGGACGGCGATGATACCTATAATATACCTAATACGAGCTGACCGGGCAAACGTTGTTCTCCCATATCAATTATATCTAGATATATGGACACTCCAATCACCTAGCGGTACGAAATATTCTTTAACCTATTCTCATCCTTACCAAATATACCCAAAAAAAATCATAAAAATCGGTCGAGCCGTTTAGAAGGAGTGGGACCACAAACACCATGACATAAGATTTTTATATATTAGATTATGCCGCGATGACAGACAGCATCTTTGAAGCGTTATGAGACCAATACCGACATAAAATTATGACTACAGTTGTCGCATGGCTGTTGTATCTGCCGTCTGTCGCGTCCTGCGAAATCGCACCATAATGGGAGAAAACTGACTTTAAGGTCTGACAAAGAGTGAAGTACCCATGGGTCAACTGTTTAAATATTCAGAAACAGTTCATTGTGTTTCATCGACCGTTGAAATACTAAAACAGGTTAGCTCGTTAAAACGAGTCGAAAACGAAAAAAAAATTGAAGCGAATAAACTTTTAACGAAGTCTTTTGTTCAAAATCTACAACTTTAAAACTGTTTCGCTTCGTTGAAATAATTGCTACCTAAAAATACAATAATCACAATGTTCTGTCTTCTCTGATTATGCGCCACCCTAGTTATGCAAATCGAAGGATAGCATCCTATCACGCCAAAGATGAATTTTCTAACGTGTGTACATGTGTACGAGAAAATATACGTCCCAATTCTTTTCTTATACGCGAAACAATTTGTGTAAACTGCCCGATCTTTATGTAAATCAAAACGGAGAAAATCTTGTCATCTGAATACTTTGCTACGCTACCGTCAGATTTTATATGAAAGATGTGTATGGTCCCTACATTACGAAAAGTTCCTTAAACCAATTCAATAAAGAAAAGGCAATACAAAGTAAAACCTCTATCCATCCATCCATCCATCCATCAGCCTTTGTGGGTCCACTGCTGGACATAGGCCTCCCCTAACTTCCGCCACTCTGACCGGTCCTGAGCCTTCTGAATCCAGCGGATACCCGCTGTCTTCTTCAGGTCGTCGGTCCACCTGGTCGGGGGGCGTCCTGTGCTCCTTTTACCGAGGCGTGGTCTCCATTCGAGGACCTGTCTTCCCCAACGGTTATCGGTCCTTCGAACTATGTAGCCAGCCCATTGCCACTTCAGCCTGCTAATTCTCTGAGCTATGTCGGTCACCCTCGTTCGTCTACGGATTTCATCATTTCTGATTCGATCGCGTAGAGAAATACCGAGCATAGCTCGTTCCATAGCCCGCTGGGCGACTCTAAGCTTATGCATAAGGCCAATAGTGAAGCACCACGTCTCGGATCCGTATGTCATCACTGGCAACACACACTGCTCGAACACCTTCGACTTCAGGCACTGAGGTAACTTTTTGGACGACAAGATATGACGTAGTTTCCCGAACGCAATTACCTCTACGCGCTAAAAACCTCTATAAATAAAATAAATATATTTGATTAAAATATGAAGTTTATTTTAATGTGAATAATGGACAGGAGCAGAAAAGCTACCTAATTAAAAAGTGTTCAGTTGATCATCGCCTACAGACATCAACAACACCATAATCTAAATTTTGCTAACAAAAAATAACCGACTTCAAAATTATTCAAAAACTACTTGTCAGATCTCGCTCTTTATGTCGGACCACATGACAAGCACCTGCTTTCTTTTAAAAAAAGAATCATCAAAATTGGTTCACCCAGTCGAAAGTTATGAGGTAACAAACATAAAAAAAAAATACAGTCGAATTGAGAACCTCCTCCTTTTGTTGAAGTCTGTTACCGACCCCTGGTCAAAAATGAAATTCTTTCCTCTCGGAAAAAAAAATTCACGTTTTTCAGAATGGTAGCTCAACTCCAACGGGGGACCGTTTGCCATACCCTCTGTTGTTGTTGTTGTCTGTTGTTCAACAGGGTGTACCGCATGCGCAAACAAGGGAGATTGGTTAGAGCTCAAGGTTGAATGAGCCCCTAAACAAGTCCTAAGTAATTGAAATATTGACAGTGACGTACTTAACGATATATCTGTGCTATCTACTACTAATATATTTCCCATTAATGTAATTAATTGATGTAAGCAACAAGCAAACAATAATCAATTTTCACGTCAATCTTCAAACAGAGACCGTCAAACAACTGTTTATACATTACGATAACATTGACATGTCTAATCACAATAAACGTGATTAATTATATTAGTTTATTAACTCATAACTTTAATATTAATAGTAACATTGCATACGTATCAAGAAAGGCGATAATTGAAATTAAATAATAAATAAATAAATACACGCTTACACCACAGGAATACACACTCATACCCCCGCAGTAGGTTATTTACCTGTGTCGCGAGTGGCATGGACTACACACATTACAATAACACCCATGACCCGAGCACAAATATTTATAAAAATATTTATCTGTCACATAAATATCTGGCCTGGAATCGAACCCGGGACCCTACGCTTCGCAGACAGGGTCGCTACCAACTAGGCGGCTACAGGGTCGTCAAAATACTTCCGGATTGTCAGTTGTGTATAAAATGTTTCTCCGTGTACATCATAAAAATAACATTCTCAATCTCAATAAATAAATAAGCTTTTTCCTATAATCAAGTTATTCATATACCAAGGATACACCTGCTTCCATTGTGACAATAGGTATGTACATGTAAACTCGCAGATGCCGTTTGGCTAGGAGCGATAAAAAATTAAATTTCCTTTTGAATATGGATTATTCATGAGACGTAACAAACCGTCACACCGGATGACGTACAGGAAACGAACCCGCGGATCGCAGATCCAGTTTTAAATAATGTAAACACGGTAACTTGCTACTTTACCATACTTTACGTGAAATCCTACTTTGTCACATGAGTTTATTGCTACCAGGTAGCATCCTAAGAGCCTTTGCACACTGCGGGTTTTTGAAGCGCATGTGACAAAATCGCGCGTAATCTGCGCGTTTTCCGCATTGCAAATGACGAGGCGGACGAGGCATTTCCTCGTACGATCACGTTTTCGTAAAAATAGGCCGTGTGCAGAGGCTCTAAAGGATATTCAATTACATAATGTTATAGTAGTATGTTAGTGAGCGTGCAACTGAATTGCGAAAGGTCATTACCAATTAAAGCCATATTCATACACTATAGATCTGTTTTGGCGAAACGACGGTTAATAACTACCACAGAATCCGAAAGGTGGGGTAGGTAGTAAAAGGTAGTAAGGAAACAAATAAGTACCGTAAGTGTATTGTCTATATACGAAAAAATATATTTGACACTTACATAATTATGTCTCAGAATAATATCTTGTGTGGTAGGTATTATTACCAATTACTGAAAAATATATTTTTAATTATGTGTATATAGTGTATTTTATTCATAATATCACACATTTACTAATTTCAGTAATAGAACTAATTTTGTTATTGTTCTTCTTATCATCCTGTTTATACACCTACTTAATTTATTTTTCGAGCTCGTTATTAACACTCCAAAATAAATCATGAAACTGAGATTGATATTATTAGCGAGAAGCAAACCAGCTTTTCAATTTACAATATCATGTTTTCAATTTCATATTCAATTTCTAAGAATGAAAGAAAATCAAATTATTTTCTTTGATATTCTATTCTAAAAAAAATTAGTTATAATCTATAATTCTCCTATAAAGTTCATATTTACATATAAAGTTCATTATGTAAAATTTTATGTACTGGGTTAGAATATCAGTTCTCTTTCGTATGTGAATTCAATAGGCATATTTAGGTACTTACGAAAAAGTAAGCAGTATACAATCTTTACATGAGCAATCTTACAATCCTATATTAGAACAGTGTACTGAGATTACTAAAATATTTTAGCCCATTCCTATCTTCTAAATTAAATACAAAAGTGCTGGGACTCATTTTCTTTTCTATAAAATGACAATCAAATAATGCAATGGTCGATCAAGCAATGGTAGATGATCGTACATTTCAGGAAATAATGACAAACTGTTATTATTTTAAAGAAGAAAACTTTAATGAACTATCACGTGTCGAGCGAGGGACTAATTTTAAACTATTTTATTTTAAAAGTTATGAATCATAAAACGGCCAGTGTCACTAATTAGAGAGATAATTATCCCATCAAAAACATAAATGTAAAGTGAGAGTCAATTTCAAAAAAAAAGAATTGAGATCTAAATGGGTGCCAATTTCTGTGTAGAAAAGCCTAAAATTTTAGTCACAAGAACATGTAATTCAAGCTCCACATTTGACTTGGTTAGTTTTCACGTACCTACCTAGGCTATATTATATCTATGTAATTAGCCTCGTCAAATCTGTTAGGTTGATGGCTTATGACACTCTTCTCTAATTTGGTTTGTTGGTTGCTAACTAAAGAAAACTAGCCAAGTCAAATGTAAAGCTTGAATTACATGTTCTTGTGACTAAAATTTTAGGCTTTTCTACACAGAAATTGGCACCCATTTAGATCTCAATTCTTTTTTTTTGAAATTGACTCTCACTTTACTTACTTTATGTTTTTGATGGGATATCATTACTTTTTGTATAGAAATTATTAGTAAGTACTTATTCATAACGTTACTGATTATTTTTAATACATGAACTGTTATAGTGCTCTTCAACTAAATCTGTAGTTAGTGCGCCGTGGTCCAAAATACGGTACCTATTATTTCATTATTTATAAGTAATGATCTTCCACTATTGATGTCCGCTAAATATTGAAATAATAATTAATACTAAATCCCAATTATACTATCGTAATAAATACGAAAGTCGACTATACTCTTATTAGTTACGAGTGACCGCCCTCGCTTTGCTTTGGTTTTCTTATTTTTTTACACCTTGGGTTACGTTATTGGAGTTTTATTAAGGATCCCTAATTTATTGAAAATATAATATAGCCTATGTCACCCGGGGATAGTGTAGCTTTCCAACAGTGAAGGAATTTTTCAAATCGGTTTAGTAGTTTCGGAGCCTATTCAATGCAAACAAACAATCAAATCTTTCCTCTTTATACTATTAGTACAGATAAGTTGTTTATATTCGATGACATCGTGCAACAATAAATTTTGAAACAATACTTCGAATTACTTTAAACTGGTATAATTACAGAAATAATACAAAATTTTGTGGTGTAATCTTGTAGATTAGAGAAAAATAATTTTCCACACATTAAAAATAAAACGACGCAATACACTGGAAATAACGTCTCCTGACGAACCACTGATCTTCACGTAATGTATATGTGCTGTGCACTTCTCACAGGCACTTGGGACACTGAACATCTTCCTCCCATTGAAAGCTTCAGAAAGTACTAAAACTGATATGTTTCGTTATATATTCACCTTGGAATCCACATAATGACCAGATGTCATCAATTTTGATCGCTACTCTTAAATTTCAGGCATTTTAAGTAAGTGTTCCTAATAGAATCAATTTTTTGAAAAATTATCATAAATTGATAAAAATTTACTACTTTCAGATTTATTCCTTTGTATTCACCCGACTACCTATCTGCATGCCAAAGGAGAACCCCGATTTCCGGCCACGAATTATATGTGTTCTGTGGTAGGCATAAGACAAGACAAGAGTAAACTATATACCAAAAAATTCGTCTTATTTACTAGATAAACACATTTAAATCTGAGCCTCATCTGCATTTGCTAAATGAACAAAATAATACAAAAAAGTTTTCATAGTATTTACCTCAGTACAAACGATTTTATAATCGATTAAATCGATTACATATATCGATTAGGGAACTTAATAATATATTTTATGAATTATTTATTATTCATTGTAAGTACAAGATTAATTCCTTTTTTCCTTTTTTTACATGTTTTCTTATTCATTATTTAACTAAACTATCTAATATATTTATAATTACCATTAAATCGTTACGCTAATTAAAAGACATTTCTAGCATTTTGACATCGATTTCGAGACATTTGAATCGATTGACAACAAAGATCTCTGTTGTAATCTAACCTATCTAATGTCATTTTGGTTACCATAGCAATTATAAATAACACCATTGTCAATAATCTTGCATCTTTTGTGTATTTTTACTATTAAATTAATATTTTCATCGTATTTGCAGTCCTATTTACTATTGAAACATATCGAAACGCACACAGTTATTTTAATTTTCTATTGCATTCGCTTTCGTACTAGTGTTTTGGTGAATGTGTTTTCGCTATAACTTCTGGATTTGTTTTTTAAATAAATATTGCATGAATATTGGACTCCGAGATCGCCTGTTTTGTGACTGACCTTTTTCTGAACACTGGATGACGTACCCTATACACCTCTAGAAGAACAGTAGGATGCAGACGTTGCAGTACCCATACAATACGTATACCTACTACACAATTTCTAGACGAAATATTAATATAATATTATGATGTGATGATAACTAATAAAATCCGTTTAAAACATGAAATAGCTTTTATTAATAATAATATTCACCCACCTACTTGGTTTGAACCATTACCTACTGTTTAAGTAGTTGTATTTTGTTAGTGTTTATATGTAACTTTAATTTTTACTGCGTCTTATGATCATAATTATTCCTAATACTGTCAATATTAGAGTAGGTGTTTGGTTTGAGGTAGTAAGTCCCTAGTAACAGGCATAATATATTGCTGTGAGTGACATGAGTGTGACATAACCATATTTAGGTGGAAATTCTAGGATTTCATTAGTTGGCCATTGCTAGCAGACGTGAAAATTGGAGAAATTAAAGCTTTTACAATGATCTAATTGACCACCAATTTTCATTCTTGTCTAATCTGGGCCGGTGTCTCTATGGAAGATGGGGTTCTCCTTTTAACTTTCTAGGTCACCTGGAAGTTGGATATAGTTTTGATCTATAGGTCAGTCAGTGTTAAATTTCTCGATTTTTGGACGTTAATATCTAAATAACCGTTTGAGATGTGTTTATGAAATTTGAAAGACGTATGTATTTCGCAAGTCTTAATAAATGAGCCAAATTTGACAGGTTTATGTTGAATAGTTTTTGAGTTATGAGGTGGTAAAAAGTGGCTCCAAATGGTTCGTGTAATATTACACACGGTGCTGCTCGTCAATTCTGTTAGCTAAGAAATTGACTTGACACGCTCCGCGTGTCTAGATCTTATAGAATACTTTATAACTGTTTTATTCGGTCGCCGTTTATAACTCTCTATGCGTGAAATAATCCAACCCACGTTTATCAAAAGTCACATGAAATTCACGCTTCACATTTTCATACTATAGTGTATTATTTATTATTAATAGCTAATAACAAAAATATCAATTGTGACGGTACCGTACAGTATTAAAAAATGGTTTAAGCATCTTTTATTTAGTTTTATCAAATTCATATTATTATGGATGGGTGTTAGGAATAAAAATAATGTGATAAAGCCGAAGAAAAATAACGGGTTAAACTGGAAATTTCTCCATAATGTTCATAATTATTCAGTTCCTTGAAGTCTTTCAACTCACACTTAATGATCCATGGTCTCAATCTTCCTTCTCATATTGAGAGAGAAAATGCTCATAGAAAAAAAAATATTAGTTAAAATTATAGCAAAAGGTATAGAAGAAGAAGAAGAAGGTATAGAAGGTATCGTCTACTTCTTAAACAATAAAATGAAGTATAAATAAATCAAAGCTTCTAAAATCTTACAGTCTCTTTTAACACTTTTAATAGAAATTCTTTATGACAAACGTAAATTCAAGGAGCTATTGATAAATGTTAAACGAATTTACAAATTGCTCCAACCTTACAAAATAAACCACTGAAGTTTTGGAGTTATACCTACGTATATACATGGATTACAACATTTAATAAAACAAATAAGGAATTCACCTACACGTTTTTTGTATATTATTGGTTACCTTAATAACGTTTTTATAAAAACTAAAAACTTTTTAAAGTAGAGAAAAATTGAGTTCATGCAGTTTTATTATTTATACACGTATCTACAAGTATAAGATAAAGTTAATTAATGAACACATACAATATACCTACATCATAATTTACATATTACATTATATCGCAAATGCATGAACATAAATCGTTAATCATCTATAGATAACTGGCCTGTTGCCCGTTATAAGAGGTTGTTTGTATCTAATGGAGGCCATACACGATCAAGTGTACTTGTCAAGTCTGGACTTGATCGTGTCTGGCCCCATTAGTAACCTATTTCGCTCTATAATACCTAATGGTCTATGTCTTTTGTCTCTGAAACATACATTATTTATAATAATCTTCTATACATACAAATAAATAAAATTGGAGTGTCTGTTTGTAATATTAAAATAACCGCTTTTTACTAAGAGCATTTGGATTTATACACGGTACATATGCCACAACAACATTTTCCACAATTTTTGTCTGTCTGTCTGTTTGTTCCGGCTAATCTCTAAAATGGCTAGACCGATTTTGACGGGACTTTCACTGGCAGATAGCTGATGTAACAAGGAGTAACTTAGGCTACTTTTATTTTAGAAAAAAAAATTGTTAGGCGATACGAAGTTCGCCGGGTCAGCTAGTTTATTTAGTTTAGTATAAAATATAATGACATGTAACCAGGCTTAACTATTTTCGTAACTGGATCCGACCCGTACACACTGACACAAAGGTGTTTCCGTTTACCCTTTTCAACGAATTAGACAATCCATATGATTAATATTTACCTCTTGTTGCAACCCAAGGGGTCTACAAATAACTCTTAATTTCAGAAACGGAGACAGTTTATGATTTAAAACGGTGGAACGCTTGTAAAAATATTATTTACGCTTAGGTTTAACTTTTTTCTAGGGTTCCGTGTATTTTTTATGCATATAATATCGTTGGTTCCGTAATTCCAAGGAGAGATCTGATATGAAGTTAACTTGAGAGAGTAATGCCAACTCACTTCATAACTTTCCTAAGATAAGTTATTTCAAGTAATCTTGTTTCAATTAGGAGGAAGATTAGGTCAGTGATACGTTCCATTGTTGCGATTGCGCTAGGGGCGCTCCAAATCAGTTTTCAATCAACATAATACTTTAACAGATCTACCAACTACGACATTTTCCTGTCTGCTTGAAGCTGTAAAGGCCGATAGGGCCCACATCAATTTGTTTGTATTTGAAAACCAGTATAAATAAAAAATGCCCAACGCGCTTAAAGAAGTTTTCACTTCAAAAAGACAATAAACCCGACTGCACGAAATAAAATTAAAAACGATCATGTATACTTATAATTTTCTAATATCCTTTTGTTTGTTGGTTCTATTGATACACATTATGTATGCGATTTTTTTTGATACTTCAAACATGGCATCTCACAGCTACCTTTTTTTTAATTACACTTATCTAAGAACACTTGGGTTAGCAAGACAAATTTAACGATATTTTAAATCTCAATTATATAAACCCGTTCAGGGGTTTGGAAGATATAAGGTAATAAATAACACGCATACATACAAGATACGTGTTATTTACGTGAATTAAATAGGTATTACATATAGTGCTATCGTTTTAAGTGCTATTGGTTTAAATTTAAATTTCACTTTATAATGGTTCCCTTTAAATTAGTTCGCATAACTTTTAACCTTCGAGTTACGGTTCCTGAAATAAACTTTAAACATATCAATAATTTACAGCTGGTTTAACTATTCAGTTAGTTTTCGATCCCTGTCAAGCACTAATATCTGTGTAATTTGACAGTCGGACAGTTACTATTATACATACGTAGTTACGTACAGACACAGACGGACTTCGCCCTGATTAACTATTGACTTACTTTAATTATTCAGACTAAACTTAGTACCGTATTCCACGCTACCTCCTTTGTAGAGCAACGTTAAAACTGTAACATCAAAATGCAACAAGTTTTGTGTGTTAGACAAACTATCGCCATGTTAATTTGTTTATTATAAATGTTATTATTCCCATAAATAATAAGGTGTTATCCCTAGAAGATATGAACACAACATACCTTAATGTATTGTTATAAAGGTTTTTGTGTAACACCAAGGGCATTACCGACGCGCTGCCGACAAAATATGTCTTTGGTAATAAACCCTTTTAATCGTACGTAATACGTAACAAGATGCACCTGTGTGCTTAGTACCTACGAGTTTTATTTGACATAACGGCGGCGTAAAGTTAACGCACGTTTACAAAAATTTGTATGGGACTAAAGCTTTTCTTTTCACTGCCGCTAGATGGCTCTGCTTCGGTCCCATACAAATTTTAATTTACGTGCGTTTACAAACTTTACGCTGCCGTTATGTCAAATAAAACTCGTATTAAGTAAACTGACATTTTGATAGCACGCACAGACACAGAGACAGAAACCTGTCAACTTTTTTTTCTGTTCACCAACGTAAGGCCCGAACTTAGAATAAAGAATAAACGGCCCGAATATCCAATCTCGTCTAGACAGGATGTCGTACTATCGTTTCAAAAACTCTACGTGTTCAAGAACATTTTCCTTGCCGTACTTTCAGAGAAAATAGAGTGACAACGGAAAAACTTGCATGTGAAGATACTTAGGTACTTTAAGAGTTTCGTTTTCATAAAATAGACAAAAATAAATCATGTCATAAACATTATCATTTTTATTGATGCATCAATGCGTAATTCCGTATCGGTATTAAAAACAATTTTGATATATTCTATAAGTCAGTAACGAATCGTAAAATTCTTAAACAGTGAACGCAAAGCCGATAGGCCTTCAAATTTCCAGCAAGTCACGTCACGAGCTTAAGTTAAACACCCTCGTATTAAATCAACAAAAATCGTGGGTTTGTTTTGACTTAAGTACATTGTATATGGGGAGTAAGTACATAATACCATTTTGATTTTAAGCAAAAAAATTGCAATGGATATTATTGGTTTAAAATATTTATAACAATGGTTGTATATTCTCACTAACCGATTCATTATTTTTTTGGATGAACTATAACTAAGTAGTACTGTCACATCACAGGTCGACGACTTGTGTAGCGCGATGTTTACCATGCCGGATCGTCGCGCCAAGGATCCTGGGTTCGATTCCCAACGAAACAGAAATTTGAATGACGAGTTTGGATTTCTGTTCTCAGTCTGGGTGTGAGTGTTTTTGTCTCTGTGTGTTCATGGCACCCACGACACAGGGAATTCTAGTGTGGGGTTATGAGGGTAAAGCGTTATTTATTTATTTATCATATTATAATTATTGAACTGGTGGCACATCGGCATAATCTGTTGTCCGGACGTCTGTTAACTAAATTTCTGATATTGCAACGAAAACAAGCTAACCATTTGACGGTTCATTCTATTCAGACGACACTGATTCGATTTTTTCAGATAACGAGAAACGTTTGTAAGAAAAACAAATAATCTGCAAACAAATGTAAGCAAGTATCGATATACTAGAGATGTGAATAGTGAATGGAGTTCCATCAAGTTGTCGGAATGACTTGTCAAGTCGCCGGCCGCAGTCACAGCGTTGAGGCACACCACAAATCGATCACATTCGTAACAATAACATCCGACAACTCTGCGTGTATAACTATGTATAAGGGAAAATAGGATCTTATTGTCACTTCGAATGAACATTATAAACCCCACCTTAAGCAGTCATTCCAGAAATGTTTTTGAATCACTTTGTTAATTTTATTCAAATATTGTATAATATGAAAACAAAATTAAGAATACCATAGACCTCACAAAGCGTTTCCGGGAAGAAAGGAAAAAGATAAACTCTTTAAATTTTAATGAGCAGGGTGTAACACTAGTAATTGAATTAGACCTAGATTTAATGATGGTTTAAAGTTAAACCTTCTGTCATTTTGCTTTGGAGAAATAATGCAGTGAACTTTAAACTTATTAAGTATCTAACCAAATTATTAAGGCACTTATTAAGGCAACAAATCTTATTAATAGTCCACTACTTTGTGTAATTTTTTAGTTAATCCTCTTAAATTAGTTCCGGTAATGATATATGCTTCTATGGACATTGAAATATAATATACTTTTATCATGCAAAAATATCTTAAAGACAATCTTAAAAATAATATTTTTATGTTATCAAAATTTATACAACCCGCTTCTTAATAGCAGTACCGTCTTTGTTATGATAGTGTCATTCGCGTAGAAGCTTTTTAAGTGCATGTTTAGTGCAATAGAATCCGCGTCGGTACGTCATTATAACATTAAAATAACTTTATGGGCGTCCAGTCGGATGCAAAAGCGCATAATTTATCCATAAAACTCATTTTATTATCTACAAGATACAACCCTTTACTGTTTAGTAACTGCAGATATCAGGACGACACATTTTGTTTTCATAAATGGAAAGAAAATAAATAATTAAAGAAAGGAAGAAGTAAATCGATAGTAATTAATTTCAAACTTTTCAAAAATATAACATTATATGATTTTTCAAGCATAAAAATATAATGTCATGTTTTAAGATGTCTCAATGTAATTGATCAAGTAATTTTGTTATTTACATCAACAATGAGAAAGTAAAACTTATTTAAAACATACAATTTTGAAACACGTGTTGCCATCGTTACCTTACATCGGTACTTACCGTATGTATATGCAAACAGTGTAGCTCTCAACACTTCAAAATAACCTAAGGCAGTTTTCTTTTTCTTGTCTTGAAATATACGAGGGGCCCGGAAATTGCTCAACTCGTTAAAAAAAACTTACTCTTACATAAATAATTTCGTGAAATAAACTTCTTTTATATTAATCTCGGACTCATTGTAACTTCCAATACAAAAAGAATACGATTGCTAAGAGTCAACTGTAATTTGTACGTCATTAACTAGGCACGGTCCCGCACGATAAGTGCGTAGGCCGTGAGTATTAATTTTAATAAAATCCTCCTTTCAGCTAAACGTATTTGGATATGGATAATTAGCAATATTCAACGCTAAGAATAAATTCATGAATAAAACATCTATACATACTTGGGAGTTTAAATTATACGACGTCTTGTATGTTAATTTTTGCGTGGAGTTATAATAAATAAAATGATTTTGTAATGTATGTTATGTAAATAGCAGACACACAAGCAGACCAAAAAGGTCAAGACACAAAAGGTCTTCCAAAAAAATATTATGGGTCTTGAAAGACCATTTTTGGTATTCGGGGTCCGTTTGCGAAATATTTGGCTTTAAAGTGCTAATTTTGGTTAGAGTCAAGTGAGGGGGTGACCCCCTGCTGACTAAACAGATGGACAAATGAAAAAAATCTCAAAAATAGGTTATGATGAATTTACAAGGAAAATTATTACGGCTATATTAGTCGATAAACTTATTATTTCGGAACCCTACATTGCGCGTGGCCTGACACGCACTTGCCCGATTTTTTATATTTTTTGGTTAGGGTAACTCTACATCTACATTTATAACAAATCAAAAATGTATTCCGTCGAGAAGACCCAAAGAGAAGTATGACATCAATGGAATGGTGCCATTGTTTTATTGTCCCTAGAAAACATTTGAAATAAATGTAAATAGTTAAAATTTCCACTGTATCGTGGGTGAGACGGCAATATACTCGTATGTAAACTTTAGAATTGCCTGCCGCTGTAACAAGCCAATAAAAGATAATATCATTTGGTACTTCGTGCAACACTTAGGTAAGCTAGAATGCTTTATGTAAATACTCAGAAACGCTTAAAAGATAATGTCCTCGTTATCGTTATTTTCAAGAGCGGTGACGTTACGAATTTTAATATAATATTAAACGATGTAACAAGCTGCCAGTAACGATTAAAATTATATACTTAGTTTGTTTAAATTATATAAGTAATTTTTGTTTTTAGCCGTATTGCTTCTATATATTTTTTATGCTTTGAGCAGGTAAACGGGTCACCTGATGGTAGTTGAGTGATCACCGCCGCCCATGGACATTAGTAACACCGGGGGCGTCACCAACGCGTTGCCGGCCAAGAAAATGACGATAGACCCGCTTCTTGTAGGACCCCATGTCATAGCTTAGAGGAGACACCGATGCAGGAAGTTCGTTCCACAGTTTACATGTACGAGGTAGAAAATTACGTGAGAAGCGAACTGTGGACGAATGCCAGGTACCCAGATGATGTTAGTGGAACCTGCAAGGCTATTCTGTTTTGTGTCTCGACAGCGGAATCCGCGATGAGTGTCAATTTTGGCAAGGAATTTTGACACTCATCGCGGATTCCGCTGTCGAGTTACAAAACAAAATAGCCTTGCTGGTACATCGTGATGTGCGGTGAAGAAAATCCACTGCCGGTTCATATACCTACTGACGGTTAAGCCCATTGTTATCTCAAATCTTATTAAAAAAACATACAACCCCTTGTATAATCTAACCTGATGTTTTTAATACTTAAGTGTCGTATGTAATATTTGCAAAAAATTATACGGTCAAGGTATTTTTAATTGCGTACAGTATGTTACATCAACAAAGAAAACATTGTGAGAAAACTTACATGTTCGTACATAACCGGAATGTTTTCAAAGTTATGGGAATTTTACCTATAACCCCTCTCGTTCAGAGATATAAGCCTAGCAGTTATTCTCCGTAATAGATTGAAATGAAGGAATATTTTATGCTACAGTCTATTGTAGCAATATATATCACAAGCGTTTTATAACGTTTACTATATGACAGATAGTACAAATGGTTATAGGACGTCCCCGAAAACGGCTCGGAATGAACATTTGTCAGTAGTCAAATAAATCACAGAAAATACCTGTAGCAACGCGACAGATGACAATGGATTCATCCACTTATGAAATATAATATCCTTGTAATATATGTAAGGAAATATAATTTTTCCATAAATAGCATTTCATTATAATATAAAGTTTTGTTATATTTGTATCATTCTGTACTCTGTCGTGTTTTTCAATAGAACCAAAAGTATTTACAGTATAGAGCCCAGATGAATAAGACGCCCACGAAATGTAATAAACAAATTAAAAACATTAAGTAACCTTACTTGTAGTCAGGTAAAATATAAAATTGATAAGTTACTAAATTCTCACTTATGAAAAAAATACTACTCGTGAATCCTAATCCAAATGGACGAAATATTGACGGTACAGGATACTCTTATAAATACAATACTAATATTATAAAGAGGAAAGATTTGGTTGTTTATTTGCATTGAATAGGCTCCGAAACTACTGAACCGATTTAAAAAATTCTTTCACTGTTGGGAAGCTAAACTATCACATACTTAGGTTATATTTTCAAAAAAATTAGGGATCCTTAATAAAACTCCAATTATGTAACCCAAGGTGTAAAAAAACAAGAAAACCGAAGCAAAGCGAGGGTGGTTACTCGTGGTCGTATAAAATAAGACATGGTGTAAAAAGATTAAAACGTTGGTTGCAGTATCAAAGAAAACTATATCTCTCACTATACAGATAGCTATATCGCAACCTATAAAAACACAAATGGTCGCATTTTTAAACCGCAATAAATCTACAGCTTTATTTAACGTTGGAAGGACGCCAACTCTTTAAAACTCTTAAGTTTATGATAAATACAAATGCTATTGCGTGGTTCAATGAGTTTATGAAGGTGCGGCGCATTTCATTTATCTGTCTCGAGCCAGCGTCGTTTCCCGTGCGCCTAATCGCGGGCTTACTCAATATGCTGAGCTACTTACGGGAGTTATTGTAAGGCACAGTGAGAGCTTTGCGGCAATTCTCTAATCTCACAAATCAAAGTTACTGGCGACTCTGAAGTTAGATCTAAAATGGCTATGTTATGGAATAGAACTGTAATACTTTATTGTAAAATAATATTATGACTAAATCAACTGCAAGATAACAGGTTTTACGTTTTAGTATGGATATGGATATGGATATAAAACTTCGTACCAGTAGTCATATTTTAATAGAATAATATTGAAGGATTTTTTCTTAATACATTATTAATTCGCATGTGTTTAATATTATTTTTAAATTTATCGTCAAAAAGAAACTATGATCTTCTCAAAGTACATATATTATGTATATACACGTATGTATGTATATTTTTATACATATAAAAATAACTTGCTGTATTTGTTTTCTATTTTATGGAAATAGCCAGTAAACGAGCTGACGATCCACCTGATGGTAAGTGCCTATCGTCGCCCATGGACATCAGCAACACCAAAGGCATCACTGATGCGTTGCCGGCCAAGAAAGAGGGAAGAAAAAGAAAGAGAGAACTGGCTCTGAAGCCCCCAGCCGGAACACGACAAGCCGTTTCGTGTCTGACTCATGCTCAAGGGTGGTAGCTATCCAGGCGAACCCCATGGAGAAATAATAATAGTAATAATGGTAGATATTAATTAACAATTAAAATAAATATTACCAATATAATCCCTCGAGTGGCCCTACCACCAGCGGGCCGGATTTAGTCGCCTATTACGACACCCAGCCCGCGTGGGATTGGGGTTAGTATTCTAAGCTACCCCAATACGGCTAACAATTGAAATAAAAAACGGTATTTTCACGTTACACTACACCGACATAGTGCATATTCAACAGTTTAAATCGTTTCATAACCTTATTATTGCCTTGAACTTGTTTTACGCGCAACAACTGGTTCATGATCATTCACGGTTAGTGTTTCTTCTCTATACGGAAAACATTCGAGTGTGACGTTACTCTTGTTCAGAAAGTCACTTTTATTACTAAACAGTTTTTAAGTTGTTCTATCTCGAAATAGAAGTGTAGTTCTTTTGACAAATAAAGGTCACATCTTATCACCACACAATAGTTTTCCATGAGCATAACGCTACGAACATAATGGTCATACATACATCAATAAAATAAAGGTCCGAGGATAAACGTCATATGTAATATATCTGTCATTAATTAGATTCGGTCGGTAAGCAAATCCGGGAGTCGTTTATATACAGTAATTTTTATATTAAAACAAATAGTTCCCACAAAAAACAAGGTTTCGTAACAAGTTACAAAAGTGTATATGCAAAACTGATGCAACTTGAAGTCTAACAAAGTATTACCTATCATTTCAACATCCATGGAATTAATATTTTCTTTAAACGAAAGTATTCAGTCGAACTCCGGATCTCACAAATAGGAATGGAACTAACTTTCAATGCAATCTCTTTTAAACTTTGCTGAATAGCGCAAAATCACTGGAAAAGAGAAAGTTAATATTATTGTATGGCGGAAAACTAAGATGAATTCTACCACGGCTACGGCGTAGGTCTGCATTTAATGGAATATAAAATGAAGATTAAATGTTACACTGTTATTTAGCGCCTCTGTTTTGAATTTGGATACAAAACTTAAATGGGAAAGTTACTCATAAGTGTTTGAAGCTATCATTAAACATAGTTTTGTAGACGGCGTACGTATACAGAGCTACGGCGTAGACGCGTAGCAATTTGTCTCGTAGCGTCATACTGTGTCAATAATTATTATCAAATTAATTGACTAGTGGACACACGTTTCTGTCGATAATAATCTAATCGTTTTTTTGTGTTAAACTAGCTGACCTGACAGAGAGATAAATGAAAATGCAAGATTTCGGTTTCTAAACACATGATTCGTTAAGAGTGTTGGCTTCCTGCGAAGCTTTAAACCATGATCGCTACAAAACAAATTCTTAGTGGCACTGTTACAGCACTTTCATCGGTCAGTTTAGATTTTTAGAAGGTACCTGATTATTTCCGGACGTATTATGTTAAAATAATTATGAATAGTAATAGTAATTTTGAATATATTCATGAATAACTACAAATTGAAAAACATTTTAAAAATTAAATTAGTGATATTTAACAACCGCTTATTAAATTTGTGTAGAGAAAAATAAATCCTGTAAAATTCTAAACTTAATGCTTGGACAGGATCTTCTGAAATTTAGTATATTTACAATTTTATTGTTAACCGAATTTAGTCCATTAAAGGTCTGTCATCTTCAATATGATAATCTTTATACTTTATACGCCTTTTTGGGATATTAACTAATATAATTTTAAATATTCCCAATTTGAAATTATTCAAAATTAACAACACATGAACACCATCTGAAAATGTATGAATAATATTATAATAAAATACCGTTTTATGGCAAACTTTCATAAAATTACCAAAATGAGCATTTTATTATAACGTTTGTAAAACGTTCGTGAGCCCAGAAAAATTGTTCATAGTACAAAGAGATCCGAACTATGTCAGCGAGGGAACGTTAACGTGGAATATTTTACCTTTCCTTTGGGTTACATAACGTAGTGAAATACAAATAAGCAGTGCGAATTCGCATATTTGTCCGTCATTTAAAATCTAATTGTGCAAGAACGTATTAATGTATTTTAATAAGAATTTAACACACGTTTATTTAGAGAAGCTTTCTCGGATTTAAGGTTCAAACTATACAAATAATCTAATTAAATCTTAAGTTTTCCTTCTTTTCGGAACACTCAAAATAATAATTCAAAAATTTTGTTTGTCATATCTTAAAAAAATATCTCGCCATTCAATATCTTCACCATTTTTGTCTGCATGAAATAACATGAACATTTATTAAGATTTTGTTAGTACTTATTAACAATAATATACGCCATTTGTACGCATGAAAACTTTCTACTATTATCTTCATATTATCTTACGTAAAACGTCATAATAAATGTGTAACTTCAGCTCTTTCCAAATGATTTAAATAAGACATACAGAACGTTAATGTTAATTTAGATATATAGGGGAAGGCCGGGCAAAGTGGACACCTTAACCTTTGGCGGGCTATAGTAAGGGAGTCGATACAGACAGATAAAAAATAATGACTGAGTTTGGAACAGTATTTATTGAACTTTTAAATATAATCAACAAAAATAATGTAACATCAGTACCTTACTTAAAATTGTTAATCACATTAAACTTGGTACCGCTATCCGCTTTGCCCAATCCACCGGGTAAAGTGGATAGGCACATAGGGTAAAGTGAATACACGATAATTAAGGAACGATTACCAAAAAATTTAAAAGTAAATATATGCAATTAAAGGAAACAATATTAATACAACAGCTAATCCGTTTCAGTTGTCGCAATGTCAGCATTTTTCTTTCGCGTGGCCTTTGTTTTGGTATCTAAATTTTTCTCAATGTTTCTCAAAAATTTGGCACTTGTTTTAACAAATTTAATTTATTTTTCTGTTCTTTCTGTTCTTCCTGTGCTGGTAGGCACTTCAGGCTTTTGAAATTTTCTTTTGAGGTTACCCAAAGGAATATAAGGAGTTGGGAGTGGTCTTAAACATATTTTTGGAGTTATACATATAAGTGGAAGATATTTGAATGGCGCTATATCTGAGTGGATCTTCTTTGTCAGGTTTAGGTATATTTGTGGGTAAATTGGAATCAAGAAAAGTGATTATTTCTAAATCTGCGGACAAAATGAACACTATTGGTCACAGTGGTCACAGAGTCCACTTTGCCCGTGTTCATTTTGCCCAACAGGTACTTGTTTAATTTAACCTAACCTAAAATGAAATTGAGAAACAGAATCCCAATAAAACTAGCAGTATTTCTGCAAGGAAACATGCACTTTGAAGAGAGAATCAAGCCAATACAATAATACTATATAAACATAAGTAAATACAAAGTTACGTACATTGAAAAGTCGTTAGCAATGTTCACTTTTTAATTTTTGGTATTTTTTTCGCAAATGACGCGTGACTATGTGTTGGCTCTGTTTGTTTACGATTGACGGGCGTGGGGAGCACCTCGTAGCAAGACAGTAGTGCGTTCGGGCCCGCCATTTTAAAATAAAAGAGGGTATTCGCTTTACCTGGGCTGTTCACTATGCCCGGCCTTCCCCTAGTTTAAGTTATACAAAATCATAAAAATAATAAATCATTGAAACAAGTCCAATTTCCACCTGGCGTTCTCACAAACCGATCAAAATACAATTTCATGTAATGTGTACACATTATGAATCTATTGTCTACCATAAGACGACATGTTTTACTTCTTATATGTACCTAAAATTTAAATTAATGTGTGATTTGCCATATCACCAAGTGTAGATCTATGATTAGCAAACGAGATTTGTAATATTAGTTCAACATGTTTCTCCTCGCATGGATTTCCGCAATTAAGGATATCCGTGCTGGGCCCTAATGAGATATTAATTCTATTGATTATAATATTAATTTGTAATAATTAACTCAATATCAAAGGTGTCGTACAACATTTTCCGACAAATACGCTTAACGAATTTCAAATTACGAATGGATTAAAATGTTTCAACCCAGATTGACGTCAGCAATAATTTTCAAATTTGATATTATTATATGTTTTACCAAAAAAAAAACTTCTTTTTAAATTAATATTTTTTCTATAAAAACGGAAATTATTCAAGAATTTTTTAATATGTTATATCACAATGAATTATTGCATTATTTGTTGACTTTTTAAATAAAAGAAATATATTGACACATTAACTTTATGCTATATTTTTTTCAGCCTATTTTTTCGTATATCCGAAAACCACTCCACACTAATCACTAATTTATGCATTTTAACAGCCCGCAAGTAACGTACGTAAAACTTATAAGGAACTTACCTGACTCGATGCGCGGGAATTTCACTCGATGGAAAAGTCTGATGCACGTCTCCGATATGATCGCGCGCATTTAATAACAATGTTTTCAGGCTCGCCTGGCTTATATAGGGGCGCGCCCCGCCCACAGCCGCCCTGGGGCGGGCCGCGCTACCACCGCGTGACACTGACACTTCAACAAGTTTTCTAACCAAACTTAATTACTTCTAAACACACACACTTATTTTATGACCTTAGTTTTAAATTCGTGTAAACGTAACTGTTTTGCGCCGATCGCTTGTGCAGCTCCCGCTTCCTTCTCCCGAAGGAAGAAATGCATCGTTTCTTGTGACGATATGTAGGAGTTATATTTCATTTTATTTGTCACAAATTCTGTCGTAATTTGTATTTATATGTTTAATGACAGCTTTGTTAAAACAAATTATAAATTGTATTAAATTGTTTTTATAAAAAAAAGCGGCCAAGTGCGAGTCGGACTCGCCCATGAAGGGTTCCGTAGTAGCAAATAACATAATATAAAAGTTCTTGAAGTTCGTTGTAACTTTGATCGAGGTAAATTACGATTTATGACGTATTAAAAAAAACTACTTACTAGATCTCGTTCAAACCAATTTTCGTTGGAAGTTTGCATGGTAATGTACATCATATATTTATTTTAGTTTTATCATTCTCTTATTTTAGAAGTTACAGGGGGGACACACTTTTTACCACTTTGGAAGTGTCTCTCGCGCAAAATATTCAGTTTAGAAAAAAATGATATTAGAAATATTATGATAATATTAAAAAAGTGGCTGTGACATACGGACGGACAGACAGACAGACAGACAGACATGACGAATCTATAAGGGTTCCGTTTTTTGCCATTTGGCTACGGAACCCTAAAAACAACATTAGTTTAAATTAAAATTGAAACAGATAAACCGACATTAAATCCTCAAAGTAAATATCAACTTGTAGACAATTATTATGTTAATGAAGTTTCGCATATTCAGCTTTTCTTGGTAAGCATTCCTCATACTGAAAGAAATCTAATAATAAGAGAGTTACTGACATTATAATTGTATGAAATGTATTGTATGTGCATTGTAATTGTATGAAAATGTGTGTATTATTGACCCTCTAAACACCACAAACACATGCCTATAAATTATTACGCGTGGAAATTTAATAAGAACTACTTAGTACGTATAAATTTATTTTTCTTCGGAAACCAAATACTCGTAGTACTGGCATCTGAAAAAATTGGTACGTAAATATTTTATCGGGGGTTGGAAACCATATTAAGTTTACGCGGTCACTAAAAGTACTCTATTTTATTTACTAATGTCGTAAAATAGTGCCACACTTACTTTTGTCTCATATTTGTATAAACGGAGTTGAAAAATTCGGGAGTGGAAACGATCCCACAATACACAAACGGATTAATTTTTAAACTAACTTCGTGATGCCGAGAGCGCCGTAAGAGTTTTATAAAAGTATACACAACTACATAAACTAGTCAGAAATTTCCATCTGTCTACAGTTTTATCCATTCATTTTTATCGGAAAAATAACATATAATTCAAGTACGTGGACCGCAGATGACAAATGGGTCTGTATTTTTAGTGCACAGTGCATAAATTTTATTTTGAAGGCGTAAAATGTGGACTTTGCTCTTGTGTAAGGCACAAGGGACAATTGCAAATTTTAGGTCACTTTGACAATGCGGAAAGACAAAGGCGTGAAGTATAATAGAATCGTACAGACGGGCACGTAAAGAACGCCACTTGTTAATTCTTTTCAGATTCATACGACTGTAACGAACTGTTTCAGTAGTTTATTTTCGAATCTACGAATATGAAACTTATAAAGAAGAATGTACCTATTGTAGATGAAGTAAGGATATGTTTTTTTATAAATATTATTTCACTGTGCAACTATTTGTTTCTTTTTTATATAACTGTTAGGAAACTCATGAAAGACTTAGTTGAATGAGGTCATTTTATAAGTAATAATATTTGTCCCGTCAAGACCATGATGGTTCTTATGATAGGATCCAAAATGCAGTGTTGTTGTGGCGTTATTATTATTTCCAAATTATAACTTAAATATTTTATTTTTAATAATTTTTCAACGAATAACTTTTAATTTCATTTTGTCAACCGTATCTATTACACTTTCGTGGTTATATCCAAGGCGATAGAAGTAAAATGCTAGTGTTCTCGCGTTACAAAACCAATAGCAGTTCATCTATTTTGTCACATAACACTAGTAGCGATATTTCGGCATCGGGATTTTTTTTCAGTAAAAGCACTCCTCTCGAAAGGCGTCGTATTACTTAATCATAATTGTAATGTTCACTGGGGAAAAAACATTCCTTTAGACACAAAGGAGTGGATAATGTAAAAATAGAATAAAGATTTATTCCTGTATTATTAGAACGGATTGAAATGAGGTACATATGTTAAAAAATTTCACGCTCTCATATTACGTATAAAAACTTGAACAAAACTTCAAGGTCTTCCATATTCAAGTAACACATAGGTAAATACAGGGGACCTTGAACACTTTAATAACAATCAAAAATGTATCTGTTGTATAATTATGAATGCGAAAAGATTTTATTTTTGTGTGTATTTTATTTTTATTATTGTCATTATTTTTACCACCATAATTATACTTTTCATGTATATTTAATTACTGTTACAAACTATCACAAATTCTCATCTAAACCATGGTTTAAAGGGGAGAAAATACTACTCGGCATTAAGTTCGCCCGTCGTAGACCTAATTTGTAGGTTATACAATAAAGTTTAAATATAAATAAATAACATACACGGCTGACTAAATACGAAATCTCAAAAACTTCTTGACCTATGAAGATAATATTTGGCAGTGAGGTATTTTATTAGTAGGAGACGTCAGTTAAAAATAGATTTTGGTAATTCATCCCATAAGGGAATCAAACAGCAGGTTTGCTATTTGTAGCGACATGTCTTCTAATAATTTTAAGGTGGAACATTCTGTAACGTACTTAAAATAAAATTAAAAATATGGGAAGTACCATCTAAATTTCTTCAATGTTTTCCGAGTGATACTCGTCTAGATTAATAGATAGACAGACAACATATAAACTAAGTAGGTATGTTCGTTTCATATCGATACAAAACCCACTTAAGAAAAAACGAAAAAATACCTATTGAATAAAGGAACCGTCACAATTCTATTAATAGAAAAATAATAGAAATTTGTGAAATCATATTCGTATAAATTTTCCACCCTCTTCAAATGTCAACTGTGCAGAACGTCACACCATTATCATCACCTAATCAATCATTCGAACTGGAGCACTTGATTGTGAATGTTTAAACAAAAACCAATTAAAAACAGATTTCTCCGATGATCGGCGTCAGTGAGTGTTTTCCGTTTTGTTGAATGTTATGTAATTTAGCTATAGAGATTTACAAATAAACGCTTAACGCTTAGACACTCATAGTGGCACAAACGCAGTAGGTTTTCACCTGTGTCGCGGGTGGCATGGACAACACATATAACACCCATGACCCGAGTACAAATATTTATCTGTCACATAAATATCTGCCCTGGCCGGGAATCGAACCCGGAACCCCTCGCTTCGCAGGCAGGGTAGCTACCAACTAGGCTGCAGGGTCGTGAGCTAACTTAAAGCCAAATACGAGTAACTAAGTGAAATATAAATTCACTGCTTGAGGGTCTCTATTTGGGGCACACTCGTACTCGGATTCTCTATAGTAACGGTTAAAGCAAAGATTGTCCCTCATTGAGGTCTATTTACTCAGCTTACTATTTACCTACTATTTATTAGGTGCAAATGTACCTACATGTAGTGTTGATGTTACCCTTTTTTCTTGTAAATAGGAAACAAAACATAAATTATTTTTAATTTAGCATAATTATGTTAATTTTAAATATATGTATAGAATTTTAGTAGAGACTAGATAAGTATTTGCAGAAAGATAATTTAAATGCAAAGTTTATGTAACAATACAACTAGGTCAGAGAATCTCCTTTTCTGTAGTCATTGAGCCTGGTCACAAGAACTAAAGTACGAAGTATGAGTTTTCTGACCTACGAAGCTACGAAGAACTACGAACTACGCTACGAAGCTACGAAGAGCTACGAAGATACTACCTTTCTGTTGGGCCACGGGGCACCTATGCACCTTCGCACTACCACAATAAAGCTGAAAAAATAGGACTTCTAGGTTAGGTATATGTTAAACATATATTATACTTTGGCCATATCACTCACAAATTAGTTATCCATATTACTGCGTAAGGCCTAGGCCCTAGGGCGATAGGACCTATGCATGCTCAAAACTTGTCACTTAAATTGCTCCTACTAGGAGGCGCAAATATTATGCGACTCATATTATTCTACGCGAGAGCTCAAGTCGTGTAGAAGAGTTCGTGAGAGAGAGAAAGAGCTTTTTTGCTTGAAGAAAGAACAATTGGACCAACTTCCCAGGGAGAAGGTCCCGCGTAAGTAATCGAATAGAGATTATTGAGTAAGCGATACGATTAACAAGTAAAATAAAATAAAAATATCTACTGCTCAATATTTCATAACAACACTTAATTGTACTCTTCATTTATTTATTAACAACAAGTTTATTTGAATTTTCAATGTGAAATTAAAACTTTTATACAACGCGATACATTTCGTTTTGCCCTGATCGAGTGTACGTACGAGTACGTACGAGTGTAGCTTATCGGTTCTTTACAATTGAATGAGTTTCCATGTAGTAGAAAATATGTGAAAAATCTTACAGTTTTCTATCAACTCTTGAAGAAATGTGAATTATACACTTACGTGCCCTATTTTATTGACTCTTACATACCATTAGGTACTTTATTGTTAGGTAGACCCACACATATTATGGGCGGAAACGGTTGATATAAGGATATTTCCGTTTCCGGTTATTTCAGAAATTCAGTTACGCCATTCCTTCATAAAGCACTATGACCTTCAACTATGTCTATTTATGAAACTCATATCATGTGCAAGGAGTCTAGTCTGATATCATCTAATTTGTAATAAACTTTCATCTTATGAATGTTTTTAATATGAGTTTTAAATTTATAGTACGGCATTTCCGTCAACTCTAAGAAAATTTTATTATATTCTTTAAACTCCATTGAACCATAAAGGTGAATTTCTCTGCCAGTCAACCTTTTATAGCGATGCGATCTTTAAGGAAAATTTATACTCATAAAAACTTACTGTACAAAACTATGTCTTACTTTCAATAGCCGACAAAAAAGAGTAGTAGAGTAAGAACGCTTGTTAACTAGGTCTCAAATATATTTCAGGAATAGAAGTACCACCTCTGAGTTTGTATTAGTAGTAAGCAAATATATAGAATAAAAATGAATTTAATTTAATGTATAAAAACTAAAAGTTCCTGTCAGTAGTATAGTTAGAAATATCAGGAAAGTGAAATTGAAATAGCGAAATCTTCTACGTGTAAACAAATAGTCTGACACAGAGCACATAAAACAGCGGCTTTTAATGGTCTCTCCCCGAGGGCCATAAAGTCACGGGGTAACATTATCCATCTAGTTTTCTATTCCGACATCTTTATGGTTTTGCTGTACATTGACAGCCACGCAATGGATACAGGTATTTGCCAGGTTGGGAAATAGGTCATGTACGCGTTTTCATTAAAATTGACGATACTTTATTAATCTGTTAGAATATTTGGCACGCTCTTAGCATATCTTTTCGACATGAAATCTTAGGAATACGTCATCAATGTCTCTGCATGGGAGACTTATATTATGATAGGGTAATAATTTTACGCCAATGGCGTAAGATAATTATGGGTCATTAAGGTAATGTGTTTAAGTATCTGCCAAGTTATTTTTTATATTACCAAAATTATTTTCGGGAAGCAAAGAACGGAAGCATTAATGCTAGTGCATTTCTAACACAAAAAACCGGGCAAGTGCGTGTCAGGCAACGCGCAATGTAGGGTTCCGAACTAGTAACTTTATCGACTGGCTTCAACCCATTAATGGCCCACTACTGGGCACGAGTCTCTCCTCTTGAGGAGGCCTAGAGCATACTCCACCACGCTGCTCCAGTGCGGATTGGTGGACTTTATCGACTATTACTCATTAACTACTTATGCTAACATAGCCGTGATAGTTTTCCTTGTAAATTCATAATATAACCTATTTTTGAGAATTTTTTCACTGGTCCAACTCCAACCGTTTAGCCGGCAGGGGGGACCACTTGACTCTAACCAAAATTAGCACTTTGAAGCCCGAAAACAAAACCCTGAATCCAAAAATAATCTTAGGAGACTCGTAATATTTTTGAAAGACCTTTTCAACGATTCCTCACCCTATGGGGTACGCAACGAATAAAAAATTCATCCTCATGTTACCTGTAAGGGAGGTACCCTGAAAAGAAATGTTTTTCAATGTTTCATTCTACGATTTAGGACTTTTAATAAATACAATATAATTATATTCATGTCAAGCTTTACAGCTTTCTATCACTAAAATTTTCACATGAACGGCACTTTGCAGTCGAGAGTCCCAACTGCAAACGTCGATGCTTGCAGTCGACCGCCGACGGCAACCGACTGCAAACGTCGACGGCACTCGACAGCACCCGACGGCAGCCAACTGCGCAGTTGGCCTGCCGTTGACTGCCGTCGAGTGTCGTCGACGTTTGCAGGCAGCCGCCGTTGGCCGCAGTTGGGCTGCCGTCGACTGCAAGCATCGACGTTTGCACTTGGGACTCTCGACTGCAAAGTGCTGTTCGTGTGTAAGAGCGCTAAGGGTCTCGGCGCTTTGAATCGGACAGACGGATAGACGTACGGACGGACGGACGAACATGACGAAACTAAAAGGGTTCCGATTACACTTCGGAACCCTAAAAATGGAATGGATTTTGTTCCCGAAGGCGAAAGATATTTGCATAACGTGGAACCAGGTAATTTAATAGTACCCGGATGACTGAGCTTTGCTCGGTATTTTTTTGGTAAATCGTGTTTTTTGGAAATTATATTTGGTTTAGTGTTGCTTAACAACGCCATCTACTGAAGTAGCTTTAGTGTTGCTACTCGCCAATAGATGTCAGGAAGAGTCTATTGTAGCAGTTTTCCATTGTCTGAAAACACGAATAAAACGACATTTTCTAAAAATTAATCCTAGCTGATTTATCGCAACCGAAACCTCTTGCATGTGCATACTTTCATGAAAATCGTTTTAGCCGTTTTCGAGACTCAGATTATATATATGACGGCGAGCGACCTCTTTGGTCTGTCATACGAGAAGTCATGAAGAAAAACCAAATGTTTAGAATTAGGAATGTGTCAATCTATTTAGAATAATATGTGTGAGACATTCTATGGAATTCGAATAGGGATCACGGACTAGTACAGATTGTTATTGATGTGAACGTTAGGAGAACGGGAAATATAATATCATGAAGCAAAGTAAAAGGAATATTATTGATTAACCAACACCGTAGAATAACCCCTTTCTGCGTCATATACAACGATTATATATATATATATATTGCGTGTCTGCTCTTTTTAAAAGAATTCACGAAAAGTAGATGTAAGTGATTTTTGAATAGTAACAAACTTAGAATCAGCCATCTTCAAAAAATCTGCAGATTAAATTTATAAATTACCGTTCTTTAGGTAGGTGTAAGTACTATTAGTGAAACTATATTATGGCTTACTATTAATAGATGGGTGCAGCCAAGCGAATCCTTCTGCATCGACCTGGCGAGGACAAGCCTGGATACTTCGCTGACAAGTATTTAATCAGCACCTGAGGCAATTTTCCAAACTGGCAAGTAAACACAGAAGAAAGGTTAATTAATAGCTTATTTCGTAATTTAACTAAGTAAACACTAATAAGTATATCTATATCGATATCGGTATTATAAATCAAATGTGGTTTATTGCGGTTATTGCATCAAATGTGGCAGTTTCTTTCTTTTAGTAATTTAATAAAAATAGTACACCAGCAAGAGGATATTTAAATTAACATTTTTGACTTAAGACTATTTATTTCGATTATCATTAAAAAAAGTTAATTGCAAAGTTACACTTGGACGTCACTTGGTCTGTATGGATGTAATCAAGATTAAATCTTTCGAAAAACTCAACTTATTAGGTACTTCGATTTTTTTTATTAACTTTAAATTATAACCCTTAGGAAGCCTTTTGAATTTCAGTATTGTAAACCGTCCTATTCACTTTTTGTAATTGTTTGTTTTTATTGCAATTTATTATATTTTAAAATAATTAAGTTTACTGACATGTTATTAAATTAACTAAGAATAAACAAAAAAATAATAATAAAAATCTTATAATCCCGTTCATTAATATTTAAATTTGAGGTTTGCACAGTTGGACAAGTGAAAAAATTCTCAAAAATAGGTTATACCTATGATGAACTTACAAGGAAAACTATCACAGCTATGTTAGCATAAGTAGATAATGGGTAATAAATAAATAGTCGATAAACTTACTACTTCGGAACCCTACACTGCGCGTTGCCTGACACGCACTTGCCCAGTTTTTTATTGTCAGTTGTTAGGTGTTCAGGCGTAGATAGAGAACATCCAGGCTTCGTTATCATGTTCAAATGTCAACCTGTCTTAACGAGGAGCTCGTAAGTTCTTTGACATAATGTACCTACACTGCGGAGGTCTGATATCGTTTATATACAATAACTAGCTGTTGCCCGCGGCTTCGCACGCGGAAATTATGCTTATTTATCATATTTGTACGCCTTACAGAAGAAAATTTAAAAACAGATTAATTTATATTGAAGTACTTATATTTAGGAATTTACATACTGAAACCTACGTTTATACTACGAATAAGTTCAAGGGTTTTCATGTGATGCCCGGACAGACAAACAGATAGACAGGCAGACAATAATTTTAAACAGTAAAAATATCTTCAAAACGGTTCTGTTGTTTCCATCCGTCCAAGAGTTACATATACTCTCTCTCCCTCCCCTCTCCCTCTCCCTCTTCCTGTCCCACTCTGTCTCTTTCTCCCGCTCCCTGTCCCTCTCCCTTTCCCTCTCGAGGTCCTTATCCCGCTTCATGTCCCTCTCTCTCCCACTCTCAGTCCCTCTCCCGCCCACACCCGGTCCCTCTCCTGCTTTCTGTCCCGCTCTCACTCCCTCTCCCGCTCCCTGCCCCTCTCCCTCTACCGCACCCTCTCCTGCTTTCTCTCCCGATCCCAGTCCCTCTGTCGCTTCCTGTCACTCTCCCATCCCCCTCCCATCCGTAAATTTTCACATTACTGAGTTCAAAATTGACGTAGATTCTTAAATATTTACAACCCCTTTGTTTAACTCCTTATGGGGATGAATTTCAAGAAAATCGTGATACAGTTAGGTAATTTTTGTGTCAAAACTGACGAAGTTGCAATACTAACTTATACACACTTATTTAATCGTTTAGGGGTTGATTTTCCAAAAAAACACAACTTTTATATTTTAATCTGGCGCTAATATATAAATTTTCATGTTTTTAACTTCAAAAATGACGAATATGCGTACTAAGTTCCATTCTCTAAGTTAACCCTTTAAGGGATGATTTTCCAAAAAAAATTGTTAAAATTAACTTTTTTTCACAACTATAAACTTACATTAAAAAAAACATATTTATAAATCTAAAACTGACGAAGCTGATTTGTACGTAAATGACTTCCAACCCCTATTTTTAGGGGATGAATTTCGAGAAAACAGCGATACAGTTATTTTTTGTGTCTAACTATAAGCTTTAATACAAATTTTCACCCTTCTTACTTTAAAACTGATGAAGTTGCCATACTAACTTCCACACGCTTATTTAACCCTTTAGGGGTTGATTTTCCAAAAAAACCACATAACTTTTGAATTTTGCTTCTAATCTGGAGCAAATATGTAAATTTTCATGTCTTTAACTTCAAAAATGATGAAGTTGCCTACTAAGTACCATCAATTAAATTAACCCTTTAAGGGATGATTTTCCAAAAAAATGTGTTAAAGTTAACTTTTGTTTATTACTATAAACTTACATAAAAAAATTCGTATTTATAACTCTAAAACTGGCGAAGTTGATTTGTATGTAAATGATCTCCAACCCCTATTTTTAGGGGATGAATTTTGAGAAAACAGTGATGCAGTTATTTTTTGTGTCTAACTATAAGCTTATATACAAATTTTCACCCTTCTTACTTCAAAACTGACGAATTTGCCATACTAAATTGCGCCCTATTAATTAACCCTTTAGGGGATGATTTTCCAAAAAACCATAATACTAACAAATTTTGTTTCTAGTCTGGAGCTAGTATGTAAATTTTCATGTTTTTAACTTCAAAAATGACGAAGTTGCCTACTACGTACCATCCATTAAATTAACCCTTTAAGGGATGATTTTCCAAAAAAATTTGTTAAATTTAACTTTTGTTTATTACTATTAACTTAGATAAAAAAATCATATTTATAACTGTAAAACTGACGAAGTTGGTTTGTATGAAAATGACCTCTATCCCGTATTTTTACCCCTTAGGGGATGAATTTACAAAAATCCGTTCTTAGCTGACGTCTCCTTGGCATAAGCTATCTCCCTGCCAAATTTCATCATAATCGGTTCGGTAGTTTCTGAGATTTTTTGTTTAATCAGTGTATCTCTTTTCAATTTTATATATATGTATAGATGTATAGCTGAACTTTTCTTTCATAACTATGGAAATTGGCTTTAAATGATTTCTCCAAGTAATCGGGAAGCCTGGAGCCTGTTCCAGTGTATAATAGTCAAATAGTCAATTACCAGCTTAATGGTAACATTGATAATATAACCTACCTGTTATACCAAATGCCTTCCGAGTCTTCCGACATATTTAGCAACTGATATCTAGATAATCTAAATTTTACTAACAAAAAATAACCGACTTCAAAGTCTCAAAAACTACTTGTCAGATCTCGTTCAAATTTATGTGGGACCACATGACAAGCACCTGCTTTTGATTAAAAAAAGAATCATCGAAATCGGTTAGCGTGATATTGAGTTATTCGTCAATTTGTCGCAAATCTTAACACACTTTACGACTTATGTGGTTTTCTCATGGATGCAATTGTCAGATCTCAATAAAATTTATGTGGGACCACATAACAGCGACCAGCTTTCGATTAAAAAAAGAATCATTAAAATCGGCTCGCCCAGTCCAAAGTTCTGAGGTAACAAACATAAAAAAAATTACAGTCGAATTGAGAACCTCCTCCTTTTTTTGAAGTCGATTAAAAATGTAAAGGAAACCGATTTTTCGAAGTACCTAGGTACCTATTAAGTTTAGCATACATGAAGGCGCTTAATAAGTTCTGCTCACATCTGACACACATAATTTGCATTAGTAATAAGGCTGTAAGTAGGTACTTCAGAAGAGTACGTAATAATAAAATTAGTAGTCCAATAATAACCGATTCTATTGCGTAGATACGCAAACGAATTTGTCAACGCTTCCTAGCTGTTGCTAGTCAAAAATAAAACGTTACTTATGACGACATTGATGGATGTGCGATAAATATCCACATCATGGCGCCAACCAGCCAACGCAACTATAAGGCCGGATGTACACAAAAATGCGACCGACGCAAATTTCTCCAGCGACGCAGACAAAATCAGCTGGAAATATAGGTATATTATATATTTATCTATATAGGGTGTCCCGACCCACCCATTTTCAGCATCGTCGCAAAGCACACAAGCCAGGTATTGACGATAAAATGTCTTTAAAAATAACATCAGCAATTACTCAAGGAGAAACAATTCTCAATGTCCAAATCCACGTTGGATAATGCTAGGTGCATTTAAACATCGTTTAAGTGAATCTGTCTGGCATAAGTTGTGCTATGACTATGAATATAAGGACTAACTGCTAAAACTCATAGAACTAGCTTAGGTATTGTAGGTACAATACTGTTGGAGGCGGAGGAAGAGAAGAGCTTATCCCTTGAAATCCCATTATATTTTATTCCTGGAAGTCACCATATTCTTGAGTAAATGTCATTCAAATATCGTTCTTATTTAAATTGTTCTTCAGTCCTTGTATAACTAGTGTTTACAATCTGTTTGCAATGGAGATAAAATTAACGCTGACAATGATCAGTAAAAATGTATTTCAATTAAAATGATTGGGTTGTTGTAAACTCGTCACAAAGTAAACTCGTCACAAAAAAAAGTATGTGTAAATTCGCCACAATTCTAATTTATTTGTTTTGATAATTTTATTGTTAATTCGTCATATTTTTTTATTCTGCACGGATAGCAGAAAAATTTAACATTAAGTAGAACAAAAACGTTATTAATTTTTCATAATTCATAATCACAATTCACAGAATTTTTTTATGGAATTCCTTAAAAGGCCATATTATCTTGCCTTCAAACGAGCTGATGATCCACCTGATGGTTAGTTATGTACCTACTATGCGGCCTGCACCATATTCATTTTACACGAATATTTACTAAATGCTAATAAACAATACCAAACACAAAAATATCCATACTAGTACTAATATTAAAAATGTGAAAGTGTGTTTGTTTGTTTGTTTGTCCGTCTTTCACGTCGCAGCGAAGCTGTTATATGGTATGGTTTTTGTGTGTGGAGATAGTGAGGAGGGTGGAGAGTAACGTAGGCTACTTTTTACCGCGGGAAAACATCCCCATGGGAAGATCGTAATTTTGTTAGTTGCTAGATATTTAGTTCCGGATGTTGTTAATAGATGGCATTAGTAAAATTCATTTGCAATTTCTGAATCACGCTATCAAAATATGACACATGTTTACATATGTCATAGGCAACTAAATCTAACTAAGTAAAAGTAAGTATTAAGTAAGTAGGATTTGTAAAAAATCGATCTCTACCGCGGGCGAAGCTGCGGGCAAAAGCTAGTGTAAGTACCTATAAATAAACAAATTAACAAAAGAAAAAAAATATTCTAAAGACGAGGAAGAACTTTATTTTAATTTCAAAGAAAATCTGATAGATTAGTTTCATGTAACTTAGGAAACTTCCAAATAAGGGTGTAAAAAGAGTCAGAATGTTCTTGCTGAATTATTACTGTGTGAAAAATTGGAATGGAAAGCTCGCCACTATTTAACAGATGGACTAAATTGTCTATAAGAAATTACATATGCAAAATATATATGTTTACCTCTACATTTAATACCATTAAATGGCTTCAACTTATTAATGGCTCACTACTGAACACGGGCTTCAAGTCTAGAGGAGGCCTAGAGCATTCTCCACCACGCTGCTCCAGTGCGGATTGGTGGAGAATAACATTGCATAAAAACATAAAAATACCAAAATGACAAATAGAATAATAATAGTGTGGTCACTGTGCACAATTTCCAACAATAATTTGACATCAATGGCAACAGAGAGCAAACATTTTGCCTGTAATCCTTTGTGTAAGTATAGAATAGATTATAATTAAACTTTACGTATTCTAAAATTGTATAATAGCCGTGTACAATTTCCCAAGCATGTTAGCATAAACACTATGAACAGGGCTGTTGCAAAACAAACTCGATTTTACGCGACGCTAATGCGTTTACGAGCGCTAACATGTGTCGCAAAATGTCGTTCAATTGTCGCCTTTATAATATAGGGCCTAAATATACGTTATAGTTATCTATGAGTTTACTTTATTTCATAAAATAACTATTAGATTTTTTGGCAATTCTAATAATAATACTAGCAAAGATTTACGAATAAAGTTACCGGTTACGTGTTATGAATTTGAATCCTGCAATTAACTAAGTTGTGCGTGTATGAAAAAATAATTTTATAATCTGTATGTAACTTTTTGTAGTTGATGATTTTTGTTTTTTTTATTAATACTTTATTTTTTTCGAATTTATTACCTGTATTAATAAGTGTTTAAAAATCTCAGATCAATTCAAAGATTTATTCTTCATCGTGCTATTTAAATAAATAAATAATAATAATTCTTGTTGTGGTGAAAGAAAACATTGTTTAAAATTATATACCTACCTGTAAGTTATCCATAATTTTCTCATAAATTTGCCGAATGTTCTGGAAACGGATCTGAGCCCAATAATGGGACATTGACGGAATCCTGCATTACAATTAATATTATTATTGAATATAAAACTGATGTATGTATGCATTTATGTTTAACTTCTATCATGTTTCACAAACTGCACCAATCTATAGCATCTTCGATCCCTATTTCACTTGCGGAGTTTGAACGGAAATTAAAAACATTTTACGTCTTTCATAAGAGTCAAGCAATCTTATTTTAAAGCTATAAAGTGCCTATTTTGGTTAGAGTCAAGTGTCCCCCTCCCAGCTAAACGGGTTGGAGTTAGACCAGTGAAAAAATATAGTTAATAGTATCAGGCGTTGCAAAGTAAACTGATACTCTAAATTAATACTATTGAAAAATTTAAAAAAATAGGTTATAATGATGAATTTACAATGAAAACTATCACGGCTATGTTAACATAAATAGTTAATGAGTAATAGTCGATAAACTTACTACTACGGAACCCTACGTTGCGCGTAGCCTAAAATGCACTTGGCCAGTTTTTACATGGTAAGGATAGCAAACGAGCTTGAAGTTCCACCATCCCCTGCCGCCCATGTACATCTATGAGTCTGTGATAAACCTCGAATAAAACTTAATATATACGGTTAATAGGTTTATTAGGCGGAAATGAGAAAATTTTGTTTTTATTCGTTAGTAAGACTTAAGAAGACTGTGGAAGTAAGAACTTCTAGTGTAGGTCATGAAGTTCTGTAAATAAATATTTATTATTGTTTGCCCCGCACAGAATCGAACCCAGGGCAATGCCTACCACCAACTGGACTACTCGTACAGAGGCTACAGCATATCAAATTGATTTTTAATAATTCTAATATTATTATTAGTGCCACTTAAAAGCCAGTTTTCTTTTTCGTCTTCATTTAATTCAGAGAAATACCCTTAGGACTCTATCACATAGACTCTGATTTTGTTTCTAAATTCTGCTTGACAATAATTGTACCTGGAAACTTAGGTGCAAACAAAAAGTAGAAAATAGCTAGATTTTACAGTAGGTATTGTTTATTACCTTAAATCATGCTATTATGTTCGAGCTTTTATAAGGAACAAAGGCTAGAAAAATATAATAAAACTCTCCTTTGAGTAAAACCACAGATAATTAATTAATTAAAGAGATAGAGTACTTTACAAGTAAGCTCCAAGATGTTACAGTATTTTTCTATTTTATTTCACTTCGCAACGAACACATTGTTTTAAGATCGAGGTTTTAATTTCTAAAAATAATTGAAAGCTTGATGTGCAGCGCAACGTTTACATTGAAACTTAAATAACCCGAGGACTTGCAACGTCTTGCTTACTTGCTTACGTTCAGGACCATTTTGTTGATTTTTATGTAAGCCATTAAAAAAAGGTGTTATTTCTTCAATTTATCTGTTGATAAGTTTGCTCACTAATCCTAGTTAACTCAGCCCAGAGTGATACAAAGTAACTGTGAATCAGAATCAGTGATGATAAGAACATGTAGATACTCGTAAGACAAGAAAAGTTTTATTTTTCATAAGTTAACAAGTACCTACCATTTTTTAAGTCCTTAGTTCCTGCTACCTACTTACCTAGGTCTTAGCGATATTAGCTGGATGCTAACACTTAGGTAGGTACTTATTTACTATAGGTAAGCTATAATTATTATTTACTAGCTGTTGCCCGCAGCTTCGCCCGCGGAAATTATGCTTATCATATTATTTAGTACCCCTTACAGAAGAAAATTTAAAAACAGGTTCATTAATATTGAAGTACTTACATTTAGGAATTTACATACTGAAACTTACGATACAATCACAGATCATTCCTCCGGGAGCGGGTTTGGAATAGTAAACAACATTAACATTTTTTTTCTTTTCCCTCTCCCTCTCCCTCTCTCCCCTTGCCCTCTTCCTCTCCCTGTCCCTTTTCCTCTCCCGCTCCCTGTCTCACTTCCCCTTGCTCTCCCTCTTACTGTCCCACTCCCTCTCCCTTTTCCGCTCGAGGCCCTTCTCCCACCACATATCCCTCTCCCATTCCCGCTCGAGGTCCTTCTCCCACTTCATATCCCTCTCCCTCTTTCTCTATCGCTCCCAGTCCCTCTCCCGCCCGCACCCGCGCCCTCTCCCAATTTCTGTCCCGCTCCCACTCCCTCTCCCGCTCCCTGTCCCTCTCTATCTCCCTCTTCCACTCCTTCTCCCTCTCCTGCTCCCTGTCCATTTTTAACTTAAAAAATGACGAAGTTGCTTACTAAGTTCATTCCCCTAAATTAACTCTTTAAGGGATGATTTTCCGAAAAAAAAATTCTAAGTTAACTTTTGTTTATTACTATAAACTTACATAAAAATTTTCATATTTATAAGTCTAAAACTGACGAAGTTGATTTATACGTAAATGGCTTCCAACCCCTATTTTTAGGGGATGAATTTCGAGAAAACAGTGATACGGTTATTTTTTGTGTCTAACTATAAGCTTATACACAAAATTTCACCCTTCTTACTTTAAAAATGACGAAGTTGCATACTAAATTAAATCCACTAAATTAACCCTTTAAGGGATGATTTTCCGAAAAAAATCGTGAAAGTTAACTTTTGTTTATTACTATAAACTTACATAAAAAATTTCATACTTATAACTCTAAAATTTGCGAAGTTGATTTGTATGTAGTTGACTACCAACCTCTATTTTTAGGGGATGAATTTCGAAAAAACAGTGATACAGTTATTTTTTGTGTCTAACTTTAAGCTTATATACAAATTTTCGCCTTTCGTACT